>JANRMT010062822.1:11892951-11911480 GCA_026402145.1 Polypterus bichir lapradei
TCTATCTATCTATCTATCTATCTATCTATCTATCTATCTATCTATCTATCTATCTATCTATCTATCTATCTATCTATCTATCTATCATGTGACCTTAGAACAATTGATAACATCCAGCAATAGAAAGAAATGAGATGGGTCAGCTAAAAACTCTATGAACAATCAGAGGGCCCAAAGCCAGAGCCCAAGTTTCATTCTGGCACATATCCAAGCCTGCAAAGCTTCAGTGTGCTTCACTAAAATGGCTTTGAGGGTTAGATTTTAATTAAGCAATGGCAGACAATGAACAGAAAGCCATTCTCCAAAATGACATTCTTGTAAAATGTGTGCTGGCCATGAATAACTAATACAATGTAAAATTATAAACCATATATCACTTTGCAAGCTCAAACTATCTAAAGTCTGTCTAGGCCTAGATCCCACCTGCAAGTGATGCCGCCAAGCACTAGCCTTTCATTGCTCAAAAGTACTTCAAATCAAGCCATACTTGTCATCTCTTTAAAAGTTCAGTAGATCCTCATTCACTAATTGCTGTTTTTGGAATTATTCCAGATGCAATATGCACCCATTAACACAACTGTAATGGCCTGGCTTTTGTCACATGCTGACTTATCTACCTCAGCTGTAGTGATATCCTGAACTTGAGTATGTTATATTATCTGAGCCTGGAGTAAATTAAGTTTTCTCAAATAGAACACATCTAGGACATAAAAACTTTTTTGGACAACACTCATTTTTTCAACCTCCAGAACAATGTTAGATTTTAAACTTTTTAGTTTTACTTTATTTACAGACAGTATACATTTAGAAGTATAATTCAGAAAGTATTCAGACCCCTTCACATTCTACATATTTTATTGTGTTGTACATTTAATTGTAAATTGATAAATTAGCCATTTCTGTCTATCAATCTACACTTAATAACCCATAATGACAAAGAGAAAACATAATTTCAGAAAGGTTTACAACTTTAAAAAAAAGAAAATATCTAATTTCTATAAGTATTCAGACCCTTAAATACTTTGTGGAAGCCCTTTTGGCAGAAATTACAGCTTCAAGTCTTTTTGGATAGGTTTTTACAAGCTTTACACACCTGGATTTGGGTAGTTAATTCCCTTCTTCCTGACAGATCCTCTCAAGCACCTTTAGATTGGATAGGACATGTTTGTTATCTACCATCCTCAGGTCTCTCTACAGATGGGGTTTAAGTCTGGGGTTGCCTGCAATCTGGAGTAGGGTTTATTCAGGGGATTCTGTATTTTTGGTTGAGTGGCAGAGTGGTGGCTCTGAGGCTAAGGATCTGCACTGGTAATCGGAAGGTTGCCAGTTCGAATCCCATAAACGCCAAAAGGGACTCTGCTCTGTTGGGCTCTTGAGCAAGGCGCTTAACCTGCAATTGCTGAGCGCTTTGAATAGTGAGAAAAGTGCTATATAAATGCAAAGAAGTTTTATTATTATTTTTGGCTGGATTCATCTTTCCTTCTGGTCTGAGCAGTCTCCCAATCCCTGCCACTGAGAAGCACCCCCATAGCATAATACCATCACAAAACTTCACTGTAGGATGGTATTATGCACGTGAAGAGCTGTTTCTCAGCTTTGCCAGATGTAGTGCTTACAGTTTTGCCCAAAGAGTTCGACTTTTATCTCATCAGACAAGAGAATCTTTTTCCTTATGCTCTCATAGTTCAAGCAGGCTGTCATTTGCTTTTTACTCAAGGGTGGTTTTCGTCTAGCCACTCTACCATAAATGCCTGATTGATGGAGCACTAGGAAGATGCTTGTCCTTCCAACATATTCTCCCCTAACAACTGTTAGAGTGACCATTTGGGTTTTAGGCCACCTCCATGATGTAGGCCTGTCTTGTTCAGTTACTCAGTTTGGCTGAACGGCCAACTCTAGGAAGCATCCTGGTGGTTCAAAACTTTGCTCCCAGGAAAACAAAGTGAATGGGGCCTGAATACTTTCTGAATCCAATTTATATATTTATTTGTATGTACTCTTTGTACAGGTCAATAACATTCAATAATAAGACTGAGGTGAAAAAAAATACGTTAATATGCCAAAGTTTTGAGTTATTTGGCAATAATTACTGCATTATTATTCAAAATTATTGTGGTATTTCCCAGTAATCACAGTGTTTTTCACATAAGTATTTTGTTATTATGCAAAAGATATTACTTGGTACCATTGTGCATGTGCATGCTCCAGACTTTCTATTACGGCTAGTGAGGGGTAAAATTAAGGATGTGCATTGCATGCAATCAAGTGACAAGAACTGAACCAAAATCATAGGTATTGAATTCATTCTACATGTGCTGATGGGTGAATTTAATCCGCACAGTTTAGGGTCACATGGAAGCCTGTAATAATCACAGCAGCACTGAGTGTAAGGCAAGAACCAACCTGCTTAGCGCCCCTATGTTAAAACTGTTGTTAAATGACTTGGAATTCACTGCCCAGGGTGAGTCCTCATGGAATTTTCCCAAGTTCATTGTCCATGGTTCTCCCCTGTCCCCTGTCTCCTTGTAGTTTAGCACACGTTGTCCACTGATTTTGGGCAGTGTAATAATGGCAGGTAGGTGGGCTAGGCTATTGAGGATCTGGTGCTGGACTACAGACATCATATGACAGGTCAAGGGGCAGTGTCTCAGGAGATCAGGGCTAGATGCCTCAGATCAGAAGCTAAAGACCTGAAAGCCTTCAATCTAATACAACCAGGCAATATCTTTTGCATAAAAATGAAAAACTTTTGTACAATAATTATTGAAAGATAATGTAATACCTTTGTAAAATAATGCAGTTATTTTTGTTTTGAGTGACAAGAATACAATCATGTAGAAATTAATATTTCAAAACCAAAAATTAATATTGAGTATTATACTAATGTGTATACTATTGTTTTATTGTAATATATTGTTCTATCAAAACCCAATAAAATGATTTATAACAAAAAGGTACACACCAAAAAAAGATGAATAATATCCAATAATCTAATATCTAATAATATCAGTATAGTTTATTGCAACATTATGAAAAATATGTTCTGAGATTTTTTTGTCAGGTTGGAAAAGGCAGACATTTTAGGATAAGGTGCAGAATTAGCACATACACATAAGAATTTCACTGTAGTCTCAACACTTGAAAATAATGACCCTATAAGCTTACATAAACATTTTTTTTAAACCCACCTAACAAATCTCAGGGTTATGGGGTTGGAGCACATCCATAAGTTTAATATAAGTTAACTGTAGACGTGCCTGTTCTAGTGTGGGCTGGCGTCTCATCCAGGGTTGGATTTTGCCTTGTAGATAGCAAAAATAGATAAGTAAAAGCCCATCCCTTCACCAGTTATCTAACCTGTTCAGTACGATGTAGGTTTATAGGGAGCCGGAACAAAATTAATTAAGACTTTTTTTTTTTTGTCCACAGATTCTTTGATGACTGACAACAATGCATGGTTTGGGTAAATTCTTCCTTCTGTGTTCCAATTAACGAGGTCTGACTGAACATGCAGCTGCACGACTCCCTCCTGAACCAATATTTAGTCCCCTTTCCTCAATTTAAACTCTACTGAATAACAGAGGAACTTTGTAGTGACTAATTATTATAATATTCTTCAAAATATCGCATAAGAACTTTGGTTGGGGAAATTCTACAGATTTCTACTGAAATGTAACAAGTAAGTATCAAACATCAGCAATACACCTAAGACAATAAATTAAACAAACAAACAAACAATTCTTTCGTTTTCTGCATTGTAATATTCTGTTTATACCTTTTGATTAGACAGTCTGCACGGTGCATTATAGCGTACATTAGTAGGGTTTGGTATTTGATGACCCTCACGATTAGCCTTGAGTAGGAGACATACAGTATGTATGCAGTGTGCTATGGCTATGTAATGTAGGACAGATCAAGGTAGTATTTTTCTCCATAGTAAAGGCATTGAAGTTCAGCATTATCAGATATTGTGATGTATTTAAATAAAGTATATTCAAATATGACCTTAAATGTATTGATATGGCTTACGTTTATCAACATCTAAAGTTCTAATAACAGTGAGTAGGACTTTGGAGACCTTCAAAACTCAACTTGATGTTATTTTGGAGACTCTTGGTGAATAGAATTGGGGAGGTTGTAGGACTGAGCAGTATGGAAGATTATTTGTGCCAAAATTCACTATAATCCAATGTGTTAACTACATTGCAATGCAATACATATGCAAGTGATGCATAAAATTTTCTTACAGATTTATTGCGTAATAATTAAAGACATATCAACCAAATAATCAATTAATTTTCACTACAACACACAGCAGTTATGCCAGTTTTAAATGCAATACAAAAATGTATTGCACTTTAATCTATGTCCATAGATTATGTGTCATAAGTAAAAGCAAAGCAAATGTATTGCATTTCATTAAGTGGCTGCTCTGATGTATTGCATTTTGATTCATTAAGCATGCCAAAACTGAATGTAATCAAATAACCACTTCAAATAAAACGGTGGGGCAATGCGTAGATAGCCATTTGTTGGACCTACAATCCAAAACCAGCCTTAATAGAGCCCTCCCAACTTCCTCCCAGAGAAATAAAGCACATGCGACCCTGTGAAATAATAGTGATAACAAAAGATTTATTATTATTTCTGCCTTCTTCATGTAAGAAAAAGTGCAAAGCATCTGAACAAAGATTGGAAACAAAAAAGATATTTTAGCTGCAGCTGGGACTTCAAACGATGGATGAAGCCAGTCTCATGCTGCTGCTTCATCCCACAGCAAATGTGAGCTCCAAGACTGGAACTCTGTGAGTCCAAATAGAACTGAATTGGGAGGAGAGGTGTGAGGCTTTTATAGGTGGTGTGCAGGAAAAGGTGGGTCCACGGGGGAAGTCCTGGCACGAATTAATCTCATTTCAATTAATTTCAATGGGGAAAATTGATTTGACATACGAGCATTTTGACTTACGAGCTTGGTCACGGAACGAATTAAACTTGTATCTCAAGGTATCACTATACAGTATATATATATATATATATGTATGTATGTATGTGTGTGTGTGTGTGTGTGTGTGTGTGTGTGTGTGTGTGTATATATATATATATATATATATATATATATATATATATATATATATATATTATATAAAAAAATCCTGGGACGAGACGAGATGTGATTTTTTTCAGAGAGATACTTTCACGTCCAGTAAGATGAGACTTTGTGCCAAGATATTTAACCACACCCAGGGGCGAAAATAAAAGTCAAAGAGTAGATGACAAAGTAGAATGTTGTAAAAAATTCAAAAACATTGGCGTGATACACATGCAGAACAGGTTAGAGATAATGGAAGTACTAAAAAGATCGTCTAATTCGTGTTGCCATCAGGGAAAAGTAGTGTTTCTTCCCAATGAAGAGGCGTATCCATGAGAATTAAAAGATTTGTTGTTTGGTGAAATTGAAATCCACATACACGAGTGGCAGAGACACAATGTGGCTGTCACATAGCGCAGGACTCGGGGGTTGGCGAGTGAAGTGAGCAGGGTGCAAAGCCCCCAGTATATATATGTATATATATCTTTAGTTATTGTTAGTTTGTGGTCATTTGATGCATTTTGCTTGTGGTTATGCTTTTTGTGTGTCTTTTGTTGTTTGAGGCACAGTGGCGCAATGATTAGCACTGCTGCCTCACAGCACACATTTTTGGCAACAATAATTGGTCAAGCATAATTGGCAGATGCCTTTGTAGCCATTGCACTATTATATATTACTTAAAACTAGATCAGTTCCTCGATCCCCATTGACATCAATCCATCTTGTGGAGTTTGTCACAGTTCCCCAACATTTCTGTAATTTTGTCAAATGCACAAAGGGGTTCACTCATCACTCCCTCCTGAGCAGCTGATGGGCGATTTGGTGTTGTAGGGGTTCTCTCAAGCCTCTGATGTGATGATGAGTTTATGTTCGCAGGTGCAGCTCTGCTGCCATTTCAATAAGTAGTACTGGGGAGTTTTTCTTGCTGCCTGAAGCATCTGTTGGATGTGAAAGAGGGGAAAGTTGAAACAACCCTTCTTAAGATAAATTTGAAACAGCAAATTAATCAGTAATTGACATCATAAAGAATTTTTCTGTTTTAAGATAGATAGATAGATAGTGTCGCAGACATATGAGTCATGAAAAGGTTTGGGGCAGCCACCCGTATAATTGATTTCCTGGCTGCAAAGTCGATCAAATGAATACAGCACTGATGTGCACGAAAACCAAGTCCAAAACAAAACTGAGGGTGTAGGGAAAAGGTGGAGGCTTTTAAAGGGGAAGACAGGAAGTGAAGTCAAAGGGGTCAGGCTCATGAAGGTCTTCTGTCATTGGTGTGAGCCTGGACATAACACCACTGGGGCCGGAGCCGGCAAGGTCTCCTTCCATTGGCTCGGTCCCGGATGTGACATCAAGAGGACCAGGTGGAATCTCCCATGAATGGTCTGCAGGCAAGGAAGAAAAAGAGTCAGTGCACTCTGCCACATCCCGGTATGTCTCAGTACTGCCCTTACTCAAGCCCTTTAGCTGCCTCCCATACGCACGTGTGTGACAATAGATAGGTAGATAGATACTGTACTTTATTAATCCCAAGGGGAAATTCACAAAGACAAACAATTGTGAAAATTCTCCTATACTTTCTTTAAATAGGATCTTTTCAATTTCAACATTTTGTACAGCATGCTCTCTTCGAAATATGTAGCCCAAAATCAAACTTTGTAAAAAAAATTCACTTAGTAATAAGTGCACAAAATGTCAACAAAATCAGTCCACCGGGTTGTTTCATGTGAATAAGACATGGCCTGATGATAGACATGACAATAACTTTTTTTGTTAATTTCATGTGAACACACCTAAAAGAGTAAAGTAACATTAAAATTTCAAGAACCTGACACTCACTTTTTGTGTATCATTCCATCTCCATTAATGTGCAGGTAACTTTAAAGAAATCATTCATGCATGAAAACGGTCTGGCTGCATTGTAGTGAAGGCACATTCACGGGTCAGAGAGCAAAGGTGCAAAACCAGTTGAAAACCAAAACAAAAGTCCTTACACTAAAATCTTCTCTAAAGTACATTTTATCTTCCACCATGCTAAAGAGAAATGTTTGCAAATAAAACAGGAAATCAATCCGATGCTTGGATACTGAATGTTTCACACCTTCATCTAAACAAGTTCCACATGATGCTACAAATAAAATGGTTGCAGCCATTAGACACCACCACAAGAAGGCTGCACCTGTGAAAACCATTATCCAAGATGCCCCTATCAGAATCATAATATTTATGAACAGTAACAAATACATGTTCACAAATTCCAAGTATGAGAAGAACTGCATCAATTGAAGCCAAAACATAAATCAACTAAAAAACTCACCTGTCTATTTCAGCTCCACCATGTTTCTTGCAGAAACCAGCCTTTACATTAAGGGGGTATTTCTGGGGTTGGTTAAAATTGTGTTGGACTTGGCTTGTCCAGGCAAATTATTGAATTGAGCAGTAAAGAATTAATGGTGTTAAAAGGAAAAAAATCAAAAGAGTACCTAGGAAAACAAAAAAAGTTCAAGCATGAGATTCAAGAGTTATTGTTTAAACCAGACCTTTGATGTTAGTTGGTATATGAAACTAAATCACTGTCATAGCTGAACAAAACACTATTACTTCTTTAAATAAATCAAAAATTGTTTTTATTTTCCTAAGGATTGTTTCAAAGTTTGGACACCTTTCTCAGCATCCTGCCATCTTTTATAGCTGTGGCATGATGACATTACAAGCTGCAGTGTTGTTAGGCCATGTCCCTACAAATAGGCATTGTTACTGTAAACAATATGGCAGTGCATATAAAGATAATGCACAAGATGACATTGCCAATAGAAAAACATTAAATGGCATTGGCAACATATTGGCACAACCTCACAAAAACATTGTGTGGACACCAGGGGGTATACAGTTCCCCAAACCCCTGACACAACAGAGACATAGCCCAAGTCCAGCACACAACACATGTTTATTATGCATGGGGAGGCATTTTTTGTTCCCCCCAGCAACACAGTACAGTGCACAAGCACAATAACTACTGTAATAAAATAAATTCATGCAGAAAACTACAAAAAGAGTTGGGGAATTGCCCCGTATAATTTCCATTGGACAAAATGGAAATGCGGTCAATATTTGATGAAAAAAACAAAACATTTGACAGAATACAGAGATGAGATGATCATTTATATACAAAATGGCTGCAGCAAATGAGTTGTGAGGAAATGACAATGGAAATGGAAGTGATGTCATCATTGAGGAACCAGAAGTGATGTTATTACTGATGGACCTGAAGTGACATCATCACTGATGGGCCGGAAGTGACGTCATCCTGAGGAACTGGAAATGCCATCATTACTGATGGGCTGGAAGTGGTGTCATCCTGAGGGGCCGGAAGTGATGCCATCACTGATGGACCAGAAAGTGATACTATCCACGGGAGTTGTCTTGAGGAAGCCATTTTCAGAGACCAGAGGTGTTGTCGGTGAGTGTGTATGTTTATGATTTGTCTTCTTTTGTTCTGTAGAGACAGAGAAAGAGGCATTGGTACCCCAAATCAACCCCTTACCTTGCATTATATCACTCACCTCAGGGGTTGTTGACTGCCTCCTAAGTGCATGTGTGTGATACTAACTAGTCCTTTCTTCTCCTTTTTCTTCTTCCTTTCTTTTCTCTCTAGCTCATCGCCATCACTCCTCCTCCACCAAGGAAGCTCTGGCTCCCTGAATGGAGTGAGGTGGCCCCTTTTATAGAGCACCCAGAAGTGCTCCATGTGTTACACAATCTCCTTCTGGACGCACTTCCGGGTAAGGCAAGAGATCTGCAGGGGAGGACTCAGACGTTCTCCATACACCTCCTGGCAGTGGCAATGAGCCTCAGCAAGGTTGAGCTTTCATGCTCCAAACCCATGGCACCATAGTAAGCCAAGGGGGCTGCCCTCTGTCGTCCCGGGGGAAGTACTGCCCCGTGCAAGCTCCTACCCCTGGTTCAGATAAGAGTCCCGGCTGCCTGTTACAATTGATAACAAATATTTGCACAACAGCAAACAATATTAGTAATTGCAAAAATTAAATTAAATAGTACCACACAATTTTAATAAGTTCCCAATAGGGTCAGAGTTTCATCAATTTTCCAAATATGCTTCCAAGGCAGGGTTTTGGGGAGCTACAGCCTCACCTGGTACCATTGAGCAATAAGGTAGATCCAATGTCCAGCAGGTCAAAGTGACATGTGGAGCTATTGTGCCCATGGGACGAAGTCCTCAAATATGTTGGACATCCTTTTCTCTTTCTCTGTTCCTTCAGCTTCTTGACAGCTGGAAAGCCTTATACACTGTGCTCAAAATACAAGCTTGCTTAGCAATGAAAAATAATGGGTAAAGATAAAAATATGTTTTGAACATATAATTCTCACATATAGTCAGTTATTATAAACATTTTAGCATTAGTAAATCTTATTATAATGTTTATGTCTTTTCAAATCCAAAACTCACGTGATATTTGTAATCTTGGAAAAAAAAATGTAAAGTTTCCTTCCTCTTTTTGATCTTCATTTCTTGCAGCATGTTGTGTTAGCCCTTTCCTTATTGGTATTTTCTTTTCTTATATTATGTCACACTGAATGGATTTTTTACAATTTATATGCTGCACTTTCCATGTGACTAATATTAACATTAATAATCTCTTCATCCTGTAATCTTTAACAATGAACAATATATATTTTTTTCTTTTTTAGTTCCAGCCATAATTTAATCTCTTACAGTTTTTCCCCATTTTATACACACAAAAAATAGAACTATACACACAATTCTGAAAATGTGAATCTCATGTATCAACAACATGACTCCAAACTGATAAACTCTAAGCACAATTCCATTGCTCTCACTACAATAGCATTCTAAATAACAGTTATGTAAATCTCTGAACACAAGTTGCATCATTTAGCACACTTTGTTCACCTAGAAGTACTGGCCCTCAAAATTTCACATCCTGATTAATAATTAGTTTCACTCATTTTGCACCTATGCAAACTCAATTGGAAGAACAATTCAATCAAGTGTCAGAGTATAAAAAAGGCATCAAGTGACTTATACAGGAGCAGCAAGAACACAGCGGAAGAGTGAGAGTGAGAGTGAGAATGAGAGTGAGAGGAGGACTGAAGCTGGGCAGCAAACCCAGCCAAATTTGAGCTGCTTCCCATTAGCCTCAGTTATCTGGGCCTTTAAAGAAGAGAATAGGTAAGTAACCACTTGAGAAATTTTACAGTATTCTCTACAGCAATTATAGTATACCACAATTTTATGGTTTCTACGGATATCTACACTGCTGACAGAAATATACACTATAGCAGGCATGTCAAACTCACTACCATTGGTGGGCCGCTTCGACTGCCATACGTGCGTCAGCGGGCCGCATTGTAACAAATACTATTATACTGTTATACAAAGTTACTGTAGCTTTCTTTCCAATACTGAAAACTTTAAAAAATGTAACACTTAAAGTTTAAAGTTTAAAGAAAAGCAATTTATTTCCATACAATCTCTGTACAACAGCGTACATTTAGAGTCTTAGCCTCTTAGCTAGGTTCTTATATTATTATATTATATTCATTGCTTACAGTATATAGGAGTCTTACAGTGTGAGATTTATTTCTTTTATCCCGACACTTGGCATCTCTTGTTAGTAACCAGTTTGTCAATATCAGGCTTGAAATCTTGTGCAGCTGCAACTTTTATGAGGGATGAAAGGTGCTCGACAGTAAGTTTTGAGTGATGTGGGGTTTTGGTAGCTTTCGTTAACGAAAACAATTGCTCACAAAGGTAAGTGCTTCCAAACATAGGCAGTACTCTCGATGCCAACTTATGGATCTGCACATACGAGGGTGGCAGGTAAGCATACAAGCTTGGCACACCAACTTCGTTGTATTTTGCCATCAGAATAGAATCTGACTGCAGTTCAATCAATTCCATTTGGATATTCTCAGGTGCATTCTCAACATTGTAAGAGTTTAGTGAGGTAAACAGCACAAAGTCCTGTTTGTGTGAACTGAAATCGCGAAAACGCTCACTGAATTCATTGCTCAGTAATACAAGTTGGAAAGCAAATCCTCCAAAAATCAAATTTTACTTTACTAAGTTTACTTCAAAGTTTATATTGTAAAATAAGCTGATATGCAAAAAGCCCCCTGACCTACACTAATTACACAAACTCAAAATCACAAAAATCTGTTAATAAACAACTTTCCAACTTCTTGCGTCCACTTCAGATCTTCAGCTGTAGTCTGCACTAACTGTTCGTTACAATACTAGCACAAAATTACATAAAACTAGAGCAAAAAAACGTGAAAATATGCGAGCTATTACTACTTGTGATGGTCAGTTCTGCCCAATGGCCAGTCTCAGCAGCCCAGCCAGTAGTGTAGCCCAGTGGTCTGCAACCTGTTTGACACCAAGGACCGCTTTACTAGAAGCAAATTTTTCCAGGGACCGGTGGGTTGTTGGAGGTTGGAGTTTATGGGGTGATTATGGGCGGGTTCATAAGGCAGTTTATACACAATTTACATTACATTTCTATTATTATTAAGTTATAATTTAGTAATAGAAATTATGCAGCTTACCATAATGTAGAATCAGTGAAAGCCCTGAGCTTGTTTTCCTGCAACCAGACAATCCCATCTGGGGAGGATGAAAGACAGTGACACGCAAAGTGTGTTGCTTATGTTCAGTCTACTCTGTAATCTCATTTTGGTTGCTGTCACTCTAGAAAATGTGCATCACAAAGATAGGATGTTGGAAATGGAAGCAGTTTCAATAGCTTCTTTCGCGTTATTTTAATATCCTCCTGTCTACAAGTTATGCTGATGAGAATTTTTCTCAGCATTTCCTTGAGATAATACATTTTCAGGGTGCGAATGATGCCAAAATTCAATGGCTGAAGCACTGCCGTGCAATTGGGTGGGAGGAATTCAACGTGAACATTATTTACAGTAAGTGAGGAAGCATGTTGTGGTCAACACAGTTATCAATCAGAGGCCAAATCATCCTTCTTTTCTTCTTCATATTGTGAAGTTTCTGAACTCTTTTGGGATCTGGGATCCCTCCCGCACCCTGCGGGAACGACACGCCGAAGTGCGTGCCGCGTGTGAGATTGTTTGTCAGGATTCCAAGAGAGTTTAAAAACTTCATATATTCTTGAATGAGTGCCGCATTAATATGAATGTTTCTTGAACAAGCATCACTGCAACCACATAAAAACGGCTTTCTTGGGGTCTTCAAATGCAGCAGTTCGCATACGTTTGAAACCCAAGATTTTTCTTCGTTTTTGCATATAACAAGTATGCCGTTTCTATAGATGGGTGATAATGAGTTAAATTCTAATGGATGTTTTTCAAATGTTGACGAACAATAAGGAAAAGGTATCACTTAAAACCACACAAAACAAAAACAGCAAAAAAACAGTACGAGGAAAGTTCTAAGAAAGAATATTTTTTTACAGTGTTTCTGTTTGGGGATCATTGTGCAAATGTCCACAACTGAGCTGTGACCTCAGAACTAACTGCTCTTTGGATGATTCATTCAAGCATTTCACGGTCACTTCATTGTAATGAAAGTATCTGCTGCTGAATGTACTTCGTAGTAACGGGATTTCTGTGGACTCGTGTCATATGGGGAAACTGTCAGAAACATAAAAATGCTTAGTTGTAATACTCTCTCACCATGGTCTCTCTCCTCTTTCTGCGCCGCTGCAAAGCCCCGCCTGCCTAGCGTTCTGAAAAGTGTCCTCAGTAAAGGGGGCAGCCTTTTTGCTGTATCCCTTCACTTGAGTGAGTCTCCGTTGCTGGCGGACCGCAGCCTAGCACTTCAGTTGCGACTTCGCAGCTGCAACTATACTAGCAGATGACATTTCCGGTACCATAATGCCATGAGAAAACGTGCTTTTGTCAGAAGGCAGAAGTAAGAAAAGTCAATAAGTAACGCCGAAGAAGCAGAATGATTCAATCACAAACGATAGTAATCAATTTGTACAAGTTTAGTGCTAACTAGGATCTGTCATGCGGGCCGCACAGATTTCTGTTGCGGGCCGCGTGTTTGACATGCCTGCACTATAGGGTAATGTTTTGTCTTACATTCTGCGTAGCTATATAGTAAAATGTGTATCCTATAATGTGTGTGTATACTTTTCACAGTACAGAAAGACGGCCATCAAGAGGTAGCAGAGGCCAGAAAATCACAGACAAGCAAGAGTCCACCATAATTAACCTGGTTTTGCAAAGAAATACCATCACCCTGAAGGAAATCAGAGACAGAGTCCTGGACGTCAATGTCCATTTTGCAAACATAGATCAGGTTAGCCTCTCCATAATTAACCGTGTTTTGAAGTAACACCAGCTGAGGATGAAACAGGTATATCATGTCCCATTTTAGTGCAACTCTGGCTGAGTGAAGGAGCATCGACACCAATATGTATATTGTGATGAGCGGCCACAACCATTACTCGACTGGAACACCAGCATCTAGCACTGCCTTCTCCAGGTCGTTAGAGGGCAGCCCTCCTGGGTGGCTGTGGCACCACAGATTCCCACAGGGCACACTGGGAGCTGGAGTTTGGTATAGCCCTGTTGGATTCTGTGGGGGCTTCCAGGCGGAGCTGTAGAACCCTACTTTGGGTTTCTAATTAACCCTGATGAGCCACCTGGTGTACTCCCAGGTGTAACATAAAAGGAGTCGCCTTACTCCATTTGATGAGCCAGAGTCGAGAGGAAGTGGAATGAAGCTTGCCAGTGGAGGAGTGGAGGCAAAAAGGAGAGAAAAAGAAGACAGAAGGGACTGTGTTTATGGTGCTCTATTGTACTGTACTGCTGTGGGGGGCAAGGAAAAAGTGCTTCCCCACTTGTAAATAAACATGTGCTGTGCTGGAACTTGTGTCTCTGCCTGTCTGTGTTGGGGTTGAGGTGGCTGGAGCACCCATAGTTTCCACAGTATGTGAGTACAGCATCCTCTCAGTACTCTATATAGACATATCACTATGTGTTCCATATGTATGTCTTTTGTGTGATATGATCATTCTCCCTTTTTCAGAGAGTGCTTGACATTAAGGCCAGTGCTGTTCACTATGAATATATCCTCATTGATGAGGCATGGTTCAACCTGCAGAAACCAAGCAGTGGTGGGGAGACATCATTGACAACCGTGCCATTGTCAATTTCCCTGGGCAGCACGGTGGAAATATCACGATTGCTGATGAGTGAACTCCAAGTGCCTCAAGTTTGGAAAAATCAAGTGTTCATGAATATCGCCGAACTCGGAGAAATGCATTAAAGTCAATGGGGAAGGACTAACTAAAACTAGATTTGACTGGATTATAATGGTGCAATCATCTTTATACTGTCCCTGAGTGCTAGGGAAACATCTGCCAACTATACTGGACCAATTATTGTGGCCAAAAAGGTCACCTGAGCTGTGCAGCAACAGTGCCAATCACTGCACCACTGTGCCACCATAAGATGAAAGAAGAAAGAACGCAGTCAGTAACACACAAACATATTTCATCAAAACAAAGCGGAAATGCCAAACTCATAGCCAAAAGTCAAAAAATACATAGATCTTTTAAAGGCAGAAAATTCAAAGTGGCGTGTCATGATTGATGAAACCGCTGATTAATTCTGTTTCTTAAAGTCATGCTGAAGGCTCTCCAAACTGTCTATGCTGATGCTTTACACTTTTTCTTCTATCAAAAAGATAGAAGCATCTTGTAAATAGTAATACAGTAAATCTTTTGTTATTATTATTTCATATTGTCTCTTGTGTTTGGTGGGGAGGGGTGCGTCAGGCGCCTTTAAGGTTTGTTTTTTATCTGCATGTGGCTAATTATGCATACATAGGGCATGCACATCCTTCTCTTATGTTGACATGGATATCGACCAGCATATTTGGCAACAAGCTGAGATAACATGTTACTTAAGCTGTATATGTTTCAAAAAATACATTTTGAGAACCTGTTTTATTCACTTATTTGTTCTACCACTAACTAAATCCCGCAGAGTCTGTAATGCAGATGACCAACATTATATACCCAGAGGGGTGGTCCCATCCAATTACTCCGGGGGATGTTATGTTTTATGGGGCACTGAGGAAAAAAGTTCCCCTAAACCGGCCAAATTATCAGCAAATAATTGGACAAAAAAGAGTGAATGCGGCAAATTTGCTCCATACACTGCTTTGGTGAAATTAACTGATCAACACTAGTCACCATGTGTGCTGCAATTGGTCAGTGTGGGGTCACACATCATTATGCACATCCTAGTCCCTATAGCACTCTCCATTTGCTAATATTCCAAGACAAACTCAAAAATATTGTCCTGGAACCAGAGCAACACCCAACTTCAGTATCATTTGGGACAATGCAAGTTATGACTGAGATGCTCTGGTCCACGGCTGATTTGCCAACAACCTACATTTTCTAGCGCTGTACCTTCCACTATATTCTCCATTTCTAATTTATTCTAATTATTTTTCCCATGGTGGTGGAAAGTGTACGAACGCAGACCTCACAAGCATGTGCCACTACACCAGGAAATGGAGGAGGCGTGTGATGACATCTACACAGATGAATGCCAGGGATGGATCTGCCATGCCAGGCATTTTTTTCCCTCAGTGCTCGGCCAGGGTTGAACATCTCAGCTGATGTGAATGAGGTCCTCTGGCCTGACCAGGATCAGAGGCGGGATGCAGAATGATCTGTTTTTTTGCATTTTGCAATTGTTTTTGTCAGTTCAGCTGGACACTTTGTCTTGAGGTAACAAATAAATATTTCTTTTATTTTTTTAGTGTTTCTCGGCACTGAATTTCTTTGTAGTATTTTGTCATTGTATTTACACAGGTGAAATTGCTGAGTTTTGCCACATACTACATAATAGGTAACATTTGTGCTGCATATTATTTCAGGACAAAAAATCCTATACTTCACCAAAACGAAAAAAAGGAAATTTACACACACTTGTATACATTTGAATACATAACATGGCCTCATGAAGCAAAACATACACAAACACTTCTGATGGTAGAGTTTTAAATTTATCACATCAGTGTTTATTTGATACATTGCAAGACATAAACATATAATCGATGTGCCTATTTTTTTGATTGAAGAAATCAGATTCAAGAAAAGAGAACATGATTTTGAGTGTTGTGTCTCATTTTGCATGAGATTTATGGATTTTTGACAAAGTATTTAACTCTTTTAAGAGCTTTGAGAAACTGAGCCACAGTTTCTGGAAATGAGTTTTAAACGTTTTAGAAAAACTATAAGAGGGTACCAAAACAAGTGTCCATTTTTCACTGAACTCCACCAAAAATACAAATTAATCATTCCAGCTGGCATTTTACTTTTCTTTGTATTTGCTTGTAAGCCTAAGGAAAATATTCTCCTGAAGCATTTGCAAAAAAATAAGATTGGGGTAATCCATGTTGTAATATGCGAAAAGTCCACAGTCAATTTTATTTTTCTATCCCTGCAACCTTTATAGTAAAACTAGCAAAATACCCACGCTTCGCAGAGGCAAAGTACTGCCTTAAAATTTTTATTAAGAAAAAAAGTAAACCTTTTTAAACTGAGGGAAAATATACCAATAATTATTTGTTAAGGATCTCTTTGTATACCACGTTGTCAGTTTGGCCCTCCTGTTGTAATATGACCAAGCTCTGCGCTGAGCTTACTCTTGAGCATGCAACGTACAGTGAAAAGTAATCTTACCTCAAATCAATGCCAACCATTTGTAGGGTCTGTCCCTGAGACTTATTAATAGTCATTGTGAAGCAGAGCCTTACTGGAAATTGGAGGCATTTGAATTGAAATGAGAGATCAGAGGGTATAACGGGGATGCGAGGAATAAAAACTCTCTCCCCTGAGCCACTGCCAGTAAAAATAGTTGCCTCAATTAGGTTCTTTTGCAGACATGTGACCTGAAGTCTCGTGCCGTTACAAAGTTTCGGTGTAAGTTTCTCAGTAACATTATTGGTGACCCAACCTTCAAAGTTAGATCATGCTGGAGGATTCAGAGTGTGGTGAAACTCTACCAGATAGTGCACTGCGTCTTCCAGTTCTATAACTGAATCCACAGACTGATATGTTTTCAGTTGTGAAGGTAGTTCTTGAAGTAAAATGTGGTTTATAGTCGTAGTCATGTCATTTCTTGGTGTCAGGATAGCTCTCTCCCTCAACCGTGACACGTCATTTTCGTTGAGATTTCGTAGATTGGGGTAAACATTTTGAAGAAGGCTTTGTAAGGTATTCACGAGGAGACAGAGATTTGTAGGAATATTTATTTTACAATTTTCTTGAATGAAGCGTCTAGCTGCATCAGAAAATGTACCACGATGTCTGATACGCCTCCTTTTTACTGTTTTCTAACAGCTTGGATTGCTGCTGTCATAATCGGTTTGAGTTTCATGGTTTGTTTCAATTACGTTAGTATTTGCAGGACTTGTTGTGTTGAAGTGATATTCGGCATCTATCATGCGTTGTAAGCATACAATCGGTTTCATTGATAACTTTGCATCCAGCTTTTGAGAGTTTAAACATTCATAAACATCAAAGTGTCCAATGCTCAAATCGTCACCTGTCAATCTAAGATGTTTAAGAGGCATTGGCGATTGTCCAAAGGTGTAAAATATTTGGCCATTTCGGTACACTTGAAAGTGGCAACCGAACAATTCAGCGGCAGCCATCAACTCACATGCAGAATCATAGGTAAAGGGCTTAAGCATTTCACTCTTATAGTGCTCCTGTGTAGTATAATTATCTCCTGTACCGTCATTAGTCCACACCTTGAACCTGTCCCAGTCATTCAATACTTAAGACACAATGTTCCTCCGGATATCAGGAGTGAGCCAGATATGGCCGTACAATATGTAACACATAGAATGGAAAAGGCAGGCGCCATCTCCAGTCATGGAAACCACTCGGTAAGTGTTGGGAACCCGTGTACCAAATTTCTTGAAGATGGGCCCATAAGTAACAAAGACCGTTGGAAAGTTCAATATGGCAGCTGACAGTGGCGTCATACCACCGAAATAAGTATGTACATCGGTTTTGGTTAGCGCAGGGAAGCCGTCTACCAAATTTCGTAAAGATGGAGCCATAAATAAGAAAGTTTAACATGGCAGACGTTGTCGACCGTTATGACCGTTACGTGTAGAATTTCGAAATGAAACCTGCATAACTTTTGAAAGTAAGCTGTAAGGAATGAGCCTGCCACATTTCAGCCTTCTACCTACACGGAAAGTTGGAGAATTAGTGATGAGTGAGTCAGTGAGGGCTTTGCCTTTTATTAGTATAGACTAGCAAAATACCCGCGCTTCGCAGCGGAGAAGTAGTGTGTTAAAGAAGTAATGAAAAAGAAAAGGAAACATTTTGAAAATAACGTAACATGATTGTCAATGTAATTGTTTTGTCACTGTTATGAGTG
>JANRMT010062822.1:11916480-11944962 GCA_026402145.1 Polypterus bichir lapradei
GGCGCTACACGACGGCTGTGGTATAGAAATTACATTTTCTATGTGAACGTTCAAATTTCTGCCTCTGGTAATGTGCCTTAACGGTATTACCAGTAATTAAAGAAAAATTGTTTTGTGTCCTCTGCAGTGTTAAGAGAGAAAGGCTTTGGTTTGGGATAAAATGAAAAAAGGTGTAAAGAAAGGAAAGTTGCTTTTTTCTTTTATATAGTATAGAGAGATGTGTTCGGTGACGTTATGATCGCCTTTTGGAGACAGTCGCGGTGGGTCTTGTGTAGACTGGTGAGACGTCTCTTCCATTAATCGGCTGTGATGGCACTGTTAGTCCTCCACTCGTGTGCGTGTCATAATAATCCGAGCTGAGGACCTCATAATCGTATACGTGCAAAAGAAAGTGTGAATCGCCTTAATATTATTTTGCCGTGGTGTAGAAAAGGGGTCCCGTGTTTGCACTTGTCTGGGCTATAGCTCAGGGGGAGGATGAAAAAAATTAAAAGTGCTCACTTTGATTTAAGGCAGAAGCGCGCCGGCTGCTCGACTTTTGCTGGGAAGGAGACCCCAGTTTTTGTACACACGTTCCACAAATGAGACACACGGGTTTACCGGCAATGTCAGTAAACATATACTCAGCCTCCCATCGGTTTTTAAAGGCTCTATTTTCAGAATCAACTTTTCTCTTCGGCATCGTGTGGGCTAGCTTCACAATAACTTGCAGCAACGCGTTAAGTGTTCGGCAAGGCAGCTGAAGCGCTGCATTATGGGATCTGTAGTTTATTGTGTTACCAGCGCTTCATATACCCGGGCCATTAATAACAATAATACAGTATATAAAATGATCTCGCGGGCCGGATATAATTACACGCCGGGCCGGATGTGGCCCGTGGGCCTTGAGTTTGACTCATATGGACTAAATAGAACTTGAAAAGAAATATTTTTTGGAATGTGATCGTGCAAGTCAGTACATCGAGCCCGCGTGCTATTGTGGTTTTGCTTGTGTGCTTCAGTAAGTTACCGTCCCCTCGCTCTTACTTTTTTACCATTCATCTAATGAATACACTGAGTATGGCTTTACCAAAACAATTATTGATCGCAAATAAAGTATCCATTATTCATGAAGCTTCAATAGGTGAATAGGTGATCTGTCTTTCTGCGTTAACCGCATGCGTTTTCATACGTCTCAAACTAATGTGATGCGAGGTTAAAATAAATCGAGAAGCGCGCGTACATACTTAGTGCATCCCCTCTCGGGAATCGAACCTCGGACGTGGGCGCTACAGGCGAATGCTTTACTACCGCGCCACTGCGTGTGGTTTATCTATTTGAGTGTAGTAGTGTAATTCGGTTTTTGTTCAGCACTCTTTGGAACTGTTACTTTTTGTCTGCGCACTGCGTCAGTTCACGTGAGCCGCTGAATATGGTTTTATATGTCAGTCGCTCGCTTCTAATTGTTTCGCTGCCTTCTTAATTATATAATGCATGTTTTCTAAAGCGCGTTTTGTAGCTCTTCCTGGCTTTCTACGTAATGCGTGATTACGTGAGAGGCGTGATGATGTCATACGAAACTCCGCCCCTCCAGCTGAACTCCATTACAGTAAATGGAGAAAAACAACTTCCAGTTATGACCATTACGCGTAGAATTTCGAAATGAAACCTGCCCAACTTTTGTAAGGAAGCTGTAAGGAATGAGCCTGCCAAATTTCAGCCTTCTACCTACACGGGAAGTTGGAGAATTAGTGATGAGTCAGTCAGTCAGTCATTCAGTCAGTCAGTCAGTCAGTCAGTCAGTCAGTCAGTGAGTGAGTGAGGGCTTTGCCGTTTATTAGTATAGATGAGTGTTTGCCAGTCAGCAGAACAAGTATTAGCTAATTCACAATGAACCTGGAAATGCAAACACTTCTTAGCTTCAAATATCGTGCTATTTATATGCCTAAATCCACGGTCTAAATCCATTGTGCTCAAAATAAGGTACTGCAGGTCCCAGAAGAAATATTAGAGGTGTCAAGCCAATCGTCCCCTATTTAATTTGAGTCACAAAATGAAACAAGGCTGTTATGTGTGCTTCTGTTACAAGTAAATGAAAGCAAATTAATTGCATCCATTCTGGCAACAATTTTAAGGAACATGGAACTCCGTCCTACAGCTCAGTCAATTCAAAACTAACACTCTCTCTGGCAGCAGGGGGCTTTAATGCCAGAAAAAGAAGAGGAGAAGGTTAGCGTTAGTGTCCCCTCTCAGCCCAGGGTGGTATTTCCTGTTTTAGATGAGCCTGGAAGGTGACTCACAGACACACATGCATGACACTATACATCCATTTATCCAGATCTGGGTCACAGGGGCAGCAGACTAAGCAATGATGACCAAATATCCCTTTTCTTTGCCACCTCCTCCAACTCCTCCAGGGGATACCAAGGTGTTCCCATGCCAGCTGAGAGATATAATCTTTGCATCATCTCCTGGGTCTGCCCAGAAGGTTTCTCCTTGTTGGGCATGCCCAAAGCAACCCCCTAAGGAGGCACATAGAGGCTTCATAATCAGATGCAGAGGCTGTACTTTGGGCTCTTCTTGAATGTGTGCTCTTCTCATCCTATCTCTAAGATGGAGCCCAAACACCCTGCAAAGAAAACTCATTTCTGCTGCTTGCATCTGCAGTCTAGTTCTTTCAGTCACTACCCACAGCTTATGACCATAGATGAGATGAGAGCTCCCTCTTGACTGGTACAATGTCCACATCACTGTGGATGCTGCTCCAAACCACCTGTCAATCCACCTGTTGATCTCCCATTTCCTTCATCTTTGCTTGAGCCAGCACTTCATCCCCACCCTGGAGAGGACCCTTTTCTGACTGAGAACTATGACCTCAGATTTGGAGGTGCTGATCCTTATCCCTGCTGCATCAGACTCAGCTGAAAACCCAGTGCATGTCAAAGTCATAGCCTGATGAAGCCAGAAGTGCCAAAGCGAAGATGCAATCCTGAGGCCACCAAACTGGACACTCTCCACTTCTTGGCTGTGCCTAGACATTCTGTTCATGAAAACTATGAACAGAGTTAAAGACAAAAGGTGGCCCTGGCGGTGTCCCGTGCCCATACCCAGAGGGAATGCAAGCCAAGCTTTTGCTCTGGTTGTACAAGCACCAAATATTCGACAACAGTTGGCCCAATACACCATACTCCAGAAGCAACCCCCACAGAACATCACAGAACATCTGGGATGACATCTATCTATCTATCTATCTATCTATCTATCTGTCTATCTATCTATCTATCTATCTATCTGAGAATCAAACTATCTTTGAAGCCAGTGCAGTTTCTGTGTAACACATGCATTTTTTCTATAGAACTCTGTGGGACACAACAATGCTTATCAGCCTTCTTAACAAATAGCTACCCTAAAGACTTTTATCACATACACTGGGTGTTGTTATTGATATGCCAACTGTACCCTCTACTTGCTGTATGGAGGACTAGCAGCCTTTGTTCTGGTGGTCTGTTTCAACAGTCACCATTTACCTTTTTGTTGTAAATGTGTAACTGATGCTATGTCACTTTTAACAAAATGGTTATTTTGTAAAATAAAGCTAACACAAAATCTTTAAGCAATAGATGCCATTAAACAATAGAATTCCATTGAAAAGGTTATTCACAAATAGGAAAAAAAAACTGTTCCCTTTCATTCAGAAAGTTGTCTTAACCCATAAGAAGCATCCAGAATGTTAATTTCTCATATGAGAGCAAAGCAGTAAGTGACGGTGCACGTGCCCACTGACACATTCCTAATGACTAAGGGGCATCAATCAGGCACCACCTGTCTCATTAAGCTGTAAACAGTGAAACATCAATAACAAACGTATATCTTCTTTGTAACTGCTGTGCATTTTAAAACAAAGAATGAACTTGCATTGCTGAATTTTAGAATCATGACATTTTTAGTTCGCCCCTTGACTATGAAATATTATAATGAGGGCTCTCAGACGTGCATCTGCTAAGAATAGACTGGTAAACGGCCACAAAGCTTAGTGACTGGAACAGAAAATAGACTATAACTGAAATTATTACTCAATAATAAAACTTTTAAAGCAGATAAATATTTTATATCAATAAATACAATTTTTAAAGCTGATATATATTTTATGAGTCATTAGTGTGATTATTCATAATCTAGCCTGAATTTGTGCGGTCATGAGCACAAGAGTCATAATTGCAGCACAAGGATAAAGGATCTTTATTGACTCCAATGAGCCCCATCTTTGTTACAAACTGCTGCTCATGGATATATACATTAACTAGACATTGATATCTGACAGCTCAATGCCCAGCTGCATTTCCTATTGCATTCTTGGAAGTATTACAAGACTTTCTTGCTGAAAAAAGTCCATGTATTGGTGAGCACAAACCTAAAAAGATGTATCTGATTGGCTGTGCTGTTCAAATAACTTGTGGCATTCCAACATTGCTCTATTTGTATGATTGGATCCTGAAAGGATCCTATATGTTTTTTTTTTCTTCAATGTGACAGAAAAAAGGAGGAAGCCCATGCAGAATATGGCAGGGCTGGGTGTGTTGAGAGTAACCAAGTTTGGAAGAAGTAAACCAGATTGTGAGAAGCAATTGTAACAAAAAGAGAAAGAGTATCTAATCTCTACATACTGTTAGTCAGGGTAAGTATGAGAGGGAGAAGTGAAGAATGCAGTTGGTCCCCAACAGAGCAAAAAAAGTAGAGTGCCAGCTGATGGCAGACTGCAGGTGAATCAATGTAACTTCAGACCAGCATGCAGTACCTAAGGTAAACAGATTAGATTCTGTGCAGGGAGTCTGTAAGAGTATGTGTGATGTTCAAGTGGTACCAAAGATACTGCAATGTAAAAGACTTTTTAAAAGGCATACTGTATATTTAAATGGGGTTCCAGATATATTGACCTGGATAACTGGAGGGTACAATACATACTAAGAGCAGGCTGTGTGCAGTCTTGACAATAGGGTACAATTGAGCTCTGGCAGGGGGAAACACATAGTCACGGAAATAAAACAGAAATAATTCCAGCAGTGGGCAGTAGGTCCTATGTTTATGGGAATGCCTTGTGAGTAATTACTGCACTCCAAACACACAGAGCCAGACATTTATCAGTGAGAGACAATAGGCAATTTAATAGGATTTCTCAGTCTGATAAGTGGCAGCAAGGGGATCTTTATAAGTTATCTGGAGGTTCTCTGGTCATTTAAGGGTGAGGTGGATCTTTGTACAGTTGACAGGCCTTGAGGCCAGTAGTTGGAGGTCTAGGAAACAGCTTCAAGAGTTTCAAGAGGTATTTCAGACCCTAGGAATGATTTGGAGCATTAACCTCAAAAGTAAACCCTGGCAGGGGTTCAAAAGCTCCTTTCAGTCACTCTGTCACTGTACAGAAGGTTAGAGAAGACGAAGTGTAAGTAAACTATACAGAAAGTGGAGTCCTTGGTCAGATATGGCTGTGTCAAATGGACCAGCCAGCTCATCTCACTAAACAGTAAAGGACCACAGAGAATTTGGATTTGTTGATTTGATGGGTGGGGATGAGGTGCTGGCTCAAGCAGAGATGTTTTAAGCCTTTTAGGAACTTGTTCATGAATGAGGGAAGAAGGGAACGGGAAATCAAAAGATGGATCAACAGGGCAGTTTGGAGCAGCGTCCGCAGTAATTTGGGCATTGTACCAGTCAAGAGGGAGCTGGGCTGAATGGCAAAACTCTTGATTTACTGGTCAATCTATGTTTCAACTCTCATCTATGGCCACAAGCTGTGGGTAGTGACTGAAAGAACTATACTGCAGATACAAGCAGCAGAACTGAAGTTTCTTCACAGGGTGTTTGGGCTCAGCCTTAGAGATAGGATGAGAAGAGTACACATTCGAGAGGAGCCCAAAGTACAGCCTCTGCATCTCTGCATCGAAAGGAGCCAGTTGAGGTCGTTCAGGCATCTGATTACGAGGCCTGTAGATGCCTTCTTAGGGGGTTGTTTTGGGCATGTCCAACAAGGAGAAAATGTCTGGGCAGACCCAGGACATGCTGCAGAGATCATATGTTTTGGCTCACCTGGGAACAGCTCGGTATCCCCTGGAGGAGTTGAAGGAGGTGGTAAAGAGAAGGGATGTTTGAGCATCATTGCTCAGTCTGCTGTCCCTGTGACCCAAATCCTTCATCCTGGGTCTGACCCCAATCCTTGTTATGGATGATGTGGACTTTACATGTTCTCCCATGCTTGTGTTTCATCTGGGTACTCTTGCTTTCCCTCTATATCCTTAAAACATTCACATTTAGGTGATTTGGTGTCTCTAAAATGGTTCCTGTGCGATGGTGCCTATGTGAATGCACGCTGTGGTGGAGTGGCCTCTTGTCCAGTGTGTTTATTGTGTTCTGCCTTATACCGCAAGGGTAGGCTCTGGTTTCCAGTGTCCTGAATTGAATTAAGCAAGTTTGAGAATATGTTTATGTATACTACATAACAAAGTTGCAAAAAATGAAAATATGGTAATAACTCCTGAAAACCTTTCTGAGGTTTTGCCAGTTTTTACTGTTAAAAAAATATTTTTTATTATATATAATGACATTACAAGCCATAAAAGCAATGCTGTTCCTTGATGTCAGTGAAATGACAATTCTTTGATCACTAATATTCTTGTCAATGTCAGTATCCATTGATATTGTCCCCCTCCATCAATTAACCAAGTCCATTAAGTCCATTAAGATCAAAACCTTTTTCATGGCACTATATCTCACAATCAGTAGGTATTTATTTGAAATGATCTTGAAATAGATTTCCAAAACCTCTTACTACTGCTTGGCCTGTAACTGAATTGGTGGAAAGTTGCAGAATGCTTACAGATGGAGGTGTCCCATATGTCACCATTTACAAAGCCAACCCTGATTCCAGCCAATCCCTGCAGCAGCCACATCACTAAGAATGAAGTTCAAGGAAACTCAAAATCTAACTAAACAAGAACTATAATTAGTTTAATTTGAGTCCTGCACGAGCAGAGTCTCATTATGTGTTTGAATTTACAGGAGGATTAACTTTGAGGAGTCCTGCTGTTCTGTTAGTTTAGTACTCAGACAGGCAGAGACAAACACATACAGGAGAAAGCTGTTAAAATCTCACCCTGACTAAAACAGAGGTTTAGCAACACATATTTTGTTGAATATAAAAACGTAGCAGGAGAACAAACATCCAAGTGATTCCAAAAAAACAATAATCACTGTGGAACAACAGCAATGTTAGAAAACAAGAACACCATACCAAAAGTATGTGGCATTTTCTGTACAAAACAGAGTTTAATGATGCATTTAGCACAGAGGTTAGGACTGCTGCATAACAACTCCAGGGGGCTGTTGACACACACGTACGACTAGGTAGGAGTAGAGTGGAGCAAGTGGAGGTAATTACCTGTCAGGCACTAAACCTACGTCTGTTATCCCTGCAGGCCAAATACGGGACCCTGTAGGGTGTTTTCATGTGCTCTCTGTGCTTGTATGGGGTTTTCATCAGCTCTGGTTTTCCACCCAAAGATGTGCATTTTATGTTACTTGTGGGTGTGTGTACAGAATGAATGGGTTCTGTGGATGTGTGTCATCATGCTGAGTGACCTGTCCTATTAAGACAGATTTTAATACACCACAACCTGTATTAAGATGGGAAATTAATGAATGCATAGATATTATATTATTATTATTTTATTGTGCTCCAGGACTTTTACTGCTATGTATTCGAGATCTATGGGTTTAGGTTCATCATATTCTTGGCCCACTCTGCTTCACTCTCAGAGGAGGAGCAGTGCCAGCTTTAGTGTAATTCACTGCCTGGCAAAGGGAGATGGTGCCTAAATCATATACAGGGGTAAATGAGAGCTGGCACTTGGTGGAATTTCAGAATTTCATCTCCATTCCCAATGAGAATAGAGGGCAGTCCATGAACATTATTCAACACATAGAAAATGAGGAATGGAACAGATTATTTACAAAATTTTAATTATTTATTTGCCAAAGCCCACATTTTTCAACAAATAAAGAAAACACAATTTCTTATTGAGTACTAATATAAATCTAGCCGAAACCTAGACATTAAAAAAATCAAAAAGGCAAAAAATATACATACAAATGTAAACTAAATCTGTAAATGAACCCAAATCATGTCATAATCCTCCTCCCATTGTGTGTATGCCAGATGCACCTTCCAGGCTTATGTGGAAAACGAGAATGAAATTGTTGTACAAGTTTAGAAGCATTTACAAAGTCACTATTTCTCAGACAATAACCTCTCCAATGAACAAGGTATTGAACTGTGGGCCATTACTGTCTAGGATATACTGTAGAATAAACTTAATGTAATATTCTTGATCAGTACCACCTTCAGCTTGTGGAGAAGGAACTTGTCTGCAGTAATATGGAATAACAAATGCTGATTTGAAATGAGGTATGAGAAATGAAAGATGAGTCTTAAAGTGACTTGGCTAAGCGAACTTGTATGTCACTGAACTAATTAATTTAGTAATGACTAGCAAAATACCCGCACTTCACAGCGGAGAAGTAGTGTGTTAAAGAAGTTATGAAAAAGAAAAGGAAACATTTTAAAAATAACGTAACATGATTGTCAATGTAATTGTTTTGTTATGAGTGTTGCTGTCATCAAGGATTTGATTATCGTTATTTCTTTCAATCAGGTCCGTATTTGGAGGATGTGTTGTGTTTAAGTTACATTCCGTGTTTGTCAACTGTTGTAAAGATAACTGGTTTCATTCATTGAAGTGTTCACTACCCAAATCGGTACTTGTGAATCTAAGATGTTTAACAGGCATTCCTGGTATTAAGTTGTGGATTTGCCTGCGAATATTTAGCGGTAGTGTGTCTATGAACTTAATTTAACCTTTCCCAGTCCTGCAAAGTCAGTTCAAGTGAGCCGCTCGGAGTACATGCATCGAAGCTTCTCAGCTGTGCTTGTGCTATCTCGTGCGATCTTGCGATGTCCACGGCTTTATTTAATGTTAGCTCAGACCCACCACTTAAGAGTTTCTCTCGCACTTTTGCTGAGTTTGTGCCAAACACTATTCTATCCCTGACCATCTCATCTTTGTTTGCCTAAGCACAGTCCTTCACCAGCAATTTTAACTCCGCTACAAAGTGATGAAAAGTCTTGTTTATACCCTGCGTCCTCTCATTAAACTTGTATCTCGCGAATATCGTATTCGTCTTAGGCATGACAAATGCCAGCGGCAGCGTGTCTATGAACCTAATTTAAAGTTAAGCTTTACACCCTGCTTTCCTATTCGTTTGCATAAGCACAGTCCTTCACCAGCAATTTTAACTCCGTTACAGCAATTTTAATTCTGTTACAAAGTGATCAAAAGTCTCATTTATACCCTGTGTCTTCTCATTAAACTTGTATCTCATGAATATCGTATTCGTCGTAGGCATGACAAACGCCAGCAGCAGCCTGTCTATGAACTTAATTTAAACTTTAGGTTTACACTGTGCTTTGTTTCCGCAGTAGCTGCACTTATGAATATGCTTGTATGCGTCACTCGCTTCATATTCTTTTGCTGCCTTCTCATTTGTGTAATGCGTTTTTTGAACAGGATTCATTCATCAAAGTGATCACTACCCAAATCGGTACTCATGAATCTAAGATGTTTAACAGTCATTCCTAGTATTAAGTTGTGGATTTGCCTGCAAATATTTAGTGGCAGCATGTCTATGAATGTAAATTTAAACTTAAGCTTTACACCTTGCTTTCCTATTGATATGTGTACAAAGGCTTGTTCAGCGTCAGAGGGTTTCCGCAGTAGCTGCACTTATGAATATGCTAAGCACAGTCCTTCACCCGCGAATATTTCGCGGCAGCGTGTCTCCCTGACCATCTCATCTTCGTTTGCATAAGCACAGTCTTTCACCCGCGAATATTTACCTTATATGGGCAGGCACTCAATTACGTGAGAGGCATGATGATGCGGAATGCAACTCCGGCTCACACGGCGACCGAGCTGCAGGCTATGGCCGTATATATGGACGAAAGTAGGTTCCAGTTATGACCGTTACGTGTAGAATTTCGAAATGAAACCTGCCTAACTTTTGTAAGTAGGCTGTAAGGAATGAGCCTGCCAAATTTCAGCCTTCCACCTACACGGGAAGTTGGAGAATTAGTGATGAGTCAGTCAGTGAGTGAGTGAGTCAG
Organism: Polypterus bichir lapradei; assembly: GCA_026402145.1. Classification (NCBI taxonomy): domain Eukaryota; kingdom Metazoa; phylum Chordata; class Cladistia; order Polypteriformes; family Polypteridae; genus Polypterus; species Polypterus bichir. The sequence goes on from JANRMT010062822.1 coordinate 11,926,670, forward strand.
TCAGTGAGGGCTTTGCCTTTTATTAGTAGAGATATACGGCAGCGTTTCTCAACCTTTAAGTATTTGCGACCTGAGTTTTCATAACAGTTTTAATCGTGCCCCCCCTAACATTTTTTTGAAATGTAGATGCATATTTTATTATACAACTTATCTTTTATCAACATTTATCTAACTCTATATTTATTGTTCTAGTATCAGAATGTAGTTTAAGTTAATTTGTTTTGGTTTCAACAAATGTTTTTTTCATATTTTTGATTCTTGTTTTCTTTTTTCACATCTTTGCACCCCCTTTTTGTTACTTCGTGCCCACCTAGGGGGGCCTGCCCCACAGGTTGAGAACCACTGATATACGGCCCTGTGGAGCAACGATAGATAGATAGATAGATAGATAGATAGATAATCTGAACACACACCAGAATGACTGAAAAGAAAGAAAATTAAAATGAAAGAAAACTTTAGAATTGGCAGTCCCAGACACAGTGAGACATTATGCAGACATATTGCTGTTAGTATAAAGGAGCACCAGTCGCGTTTCTTGACACACTTCTCAGTGTTAATGTGTCAGAGAGAGGAATGTGCCGCATTGTTCATAATGACACTCAATTTTGTTTTAATTCTCTCCTTTGCTACTACCTTCGGGGGTCCAGAGTGCGTCCCATAACTGAGCCTGCTCTTTCAATGAATTTGTTGATTTGGTAGGTGTCAGGCCCTCAGGTCCTTATCATGTAAACTGCCAGACCCCTTCTACTTTCCCAACAGGCTGTTACAGTATAAGTTCCTCCAGCAATCAGCTGACAAGGGACCTGGACACCCATTCCCTTGTCACACGTCCCATGCCCCTTTAAACCAGGGAGTTAACTGTGCACTTGAGTTCGCTGACCTGTTCACCAGATGACGATAGTTCACGCTCACATACACCTCCCAAGTCCTATACAGGGCTTCCTATGCCCGATCAACTGCACCTCCATAGCTGGCAACAAAAGCAACAGAAAATGAAGAAAATGCAATTTTTAAAACTTTATTGTACTTCCCTATCTTGCCGTCTTCAAACCCACAGCCTCAAACAAGCACTTGTGGAAGAAACGGACGGGTGGTGGCCGATATAACTCCCCGAGGGCCCTTCAAGGAGAGACACCAACAGCGCTATCTAAAATCAGCCCTAAGACGTGTCTCCCAGTGGACACTGACATCGTCCTACACCCCTTCTTGTGCACCAGAAAGGATGCAGGTACGTGCCATTTCTCAAAATGTATTTTTATTACTGAGAACAGACAGGGCACAGTTAATTATAGTCATCAGGACACCTCTTTGAGGAACTATAAACTGCCCTGCAAGAATCTGGAGAAGGCAAATATATCCCTATGTTGTTGTAAAAGGTACTTGCATCTTCACAGTTGGCCTCTCTTAAAGTGATGTTACCAGCCCAGCACACCACAGCTTAGAAAATCACACTGGACATCACAGACATATAGAAGACTAGGGGGCTTTTCCACTTGCTCGCTTCGCTCGCTGACCGCTTTCCCCCCCTGCCTGCACTTCATGCCATTGTGAAAAGGGGGCTGAACGCACCCCAAGGAGACACGTCCGCTCCTCCGAAACCACTCTTAAACGGTGATACAATGGGATACAAATACATTTTTTTAACTCCTCTTTGCTTGATCAGCTGTTGGTTTGCTGCTGCTGTTTTGCTGCGTGATCTGCACTTCACTCACCTACCTCTCCCCCACCCCACCAGCGCTACGCGCTATTGTGAAGAGGGAGGCTGAACGCACCCCAAGGAGATGCGGCCACTCCTCCGAAACCCCTCTTAAATGGTGATACATTGGTAAACAAGTAACAGTTGTTTTTTTTAGCTCCTCTTTGCTCGATCAGCTACTGGCTTGCTACTGCTTTCGCTCCAAGTGATCTGCATTTTGGGTGGCACTTCAAACATTTAAAAGTTTGTACAGCACCTGTCCTTTTGTCCTCAAACACTATGCAATCTCTTTTTGCTTTTCTGTTATTTCACTGAGTAATATTTTCCATTTGTTTGTGCTAAGGTGATCTTTTCACTCATTTTTTTGAGACTTTCGAATTTTCCTACTTCCATTATCTCTAACCTGCAGTGCGTGTGTATCACGGGACTTGCTTACAAAGGTTGTTAAGCATGACGTGACGTGCCTGTCTCGCGGGATGTGAAAATGTCTCTCTTCAAAAGATCATGTTTTGTCGCCGGAAAAAAGTCTCGTCCCAAGATTTTTTTATATAATAGATAGATATGAAGGATGTCACCTGCCAACGCAGTCTCTTAAGGAAAAAGAGCCTGCTCTGCCCCTTCTAATATAGTTCCTTTGTATTAAGAGACCAGTCCAATCATGTATTGATGTGGACCCCAAAGTAACTGTAATAGTGGACCAACTCTATATCCATTCCTTTGAAGTGACCGAACGTGCTCTTTGCTGTGCCAAAAGTCAATAACCAGTTCTTTGGTTTTTCTGATGTAAGTTGCACAAAATTCTTTTTGCGCCAAGAAACAAATTTCTCCATCTGAATCCTATGCTCTGTCTCATCCCTTCTTATCAATACACTCCATAAGTGCAGAATAATCTGAGAATTTCTACAAGTGACATGACCTGATGTTAATGTTTATACAGTAGTGATGGAACCCTCGGGCACACATACCCAGTAGCAATCCATACTCTCTCTATGCAGAGATGTTTGCAGTTTGAAATCTTATTTCATGAGGTTTCCACCATCTTTGGGTCCTCTCACACCTTAGATCATACTGCTTTCAATCTCGTCAAGTACTTAGCCAGACTAGGAATATAGGAGCCAACCGAAGATAATTCAAATAACCAAGTTTTAAGCCCATATTGATGCTCAAATGGAGACTGTCAAGTAGGAAATTCAGTCAAAGGAAGAACTGATTTTCAGTCATATTGAAACAAATTTACTGCACAGCATTAAGATAATTCCAAATCTTGATTAATGCGTTTAGTTAACCCATTTCATTCAGAGCGGTCACCTGATGCCAAACGAACAGCTTGCCAGAACTGAGAAATTGCTTCCTACTTGACTTAATTGTGTTTATTTTTGTAGTTCCCTAATGTCATCTTTTAATTGATTACACTCAGACTTGCCGTATTTCAGCCTCACTCAATTTGAAGTGTCCTGCAAGTTTACTCTATGTTCTGCCAGATAACAAGAGGCAGACGAAAAGGTAAGTGGACCAGGAAATTGGCAATAAAAACTCAAAGTCAAAACACAGAGTGTGGATTATTAACCAAAGAGAAAGAAATTACCAAGAGAACAAACCTGAATGCTAGCAAAAATACTAAAACAGAAAAGCACAGAATTTCAAAACAAAATTCAATTGGCACTAACTAACACTGTATCCAGAAACTTGGACAACACTGAAAGTGTGAGATGGCAACCTCTTGCCAAACAAAAGGCAAAAAACCCACACACAAATATAAACTAAACTGACATAAAACATTTTAAAATAAACCCAAATCATGACAATATTTAGTTAGTACAAAAGACTTTCACATTTATATGTCTGTTTAGCTCTAACACAAACTGAAACGACTTTACTTCCTTACATTTCTTGATGTAACTTGTTCAGCGATTATTGACATCCACTTATCTGATTGTGAACACATTTATTCAAACTGAGGGTCACAGGAGCCTAACCCTTTTCCACGGGACAGAAGGTGCAAACTAGCCATGGACGAGATGCCATTCCATTTCAGGGTAGATTCACATACACACAGACATCTAAACTCAGTCATACCAGGGCAATTTGGAGTTTCAAATCAAGTGGAGTAGCAGGAGACAAGCCGATATGAACACTGGATAAAGATTGAAACTTCAGACAGTGGCTGATTCAGGACTTGAACTCAGCCTTCTGGAGCTATGAGGCAGTTCATCTATGAGGCGCCTCATTAACAGATACAAACTAAGTTTAGTTCAAGGAGCCCCCATACTTCATGTGGCTTGCTATTATTTAAGTGTTTGACCAAAGAGTTAAATAGCGGAATGCTGCTTTTTACATTTTATTAAATGAATAATGAACATAGTTCACACTTAAAGCATCACCTGTTGACTTATATGTTTTGTTTGAGGTTTAATGCTTGGAATTTTCACACTTAACTTGTTATTTTTTGATTTGAGTAAACATGAGTGGTGTGGTGATAATAACTGGTGCCTCACATTTCAACATTCAACTTAAATTCTTAGCCTCCTCACCTTCTACGAGGGGCTCACACTTTCTCCTGGTCTCTGTTGGTTTTTTTCTGGTTAGCCATCACAGAATATACAGGTAGGCGGTGACTCTTAGTACTAAAAGGGTTCAGTAGTCTTATTGTCACACGAGTGTGCCCTATGATAAACTGGCATCCCATGCACTTCCCCTTTGACCCTGTCATGAACTAATGAAGAAGCTGAATGGAAGGCTTTTTCTTACAGCATTTTGGGTTTGGATTAGTGTCTGTTTTTACAGGTATAAATGAGAATCGTTTTGCATTAAAGTGCTTAGCCCTCTTCTGCACTCTCTGCCTCACTGTTACCAGTGTATGCCTTCTATGACCCATCAATAGTTCTGAAAATTAAAAAAATGAATTCTGTGTGATGGAATACTGTTAATTATTAATGCTAATTATGACACAAGTCCATAACAAATGACTTCTTCTAAGTTGCACACTATGAGCTGCACATACTGACTTTCTGCTGCGTTATGTGCACAGCACTGGGCTGTGTGACGAAAAATAAGAAAGAGGAGCCTTTCACAGGTTCTCAGCTCAGTCTCTGTAAACTCCCACCTTCTTTTTCCCATCTGATTCTTTTTTCCTAACACTTTCATATTGTGTCATTTAGACAAATATATTCGTAACACCAGCTGTATTTCTTTTATTCAATCCAGTGAAAGACTTCATGCATTTTTGAAGCTTTGACAATGAAGTCATCTCATGTGAAGAAAAGACTAGGAAAACACTGCGTGTCAAGAGAGCATACTATGAGTTACTTTCAATAATTCTAGTTGTATTATTTCTTATCTTTAGTTAATCAACAGAGGAATGTACTGTAAATGTGGAAAGTAAATTATTTGGTTGATTTATTTTAGGATTCACTACATACTTTGATTATTTCCTTGGGAAAGGACAGAGTGGTAGATTAAATTTTCTGTCGGCGATGTTTTACAGCAATAGCTTTTTAAGAATGTGCTGTCATTTTTTAGAAAAAAAAGGAAAAAAGCTTAAATTATTTGCACAGATGTCACCTGTAAATTTAAGTTACAGAATATTTAGTAAACCATGTTAAGACAAGTGATGTGCTTTTTAATTAGACTGGGAATTTATTCATCTTCTTTTCCCTGTAGTCCTTCTGCAGCCAGACACAGTGGTGTTGACATCTCCAAACATTTTTCCAGTAACCCACCATCTGTGAGATTCAGTTTTTGTTTCAGCGAAGGCTACATTGGCGCCTGCTGGTTTTAAGTAATTGAATCTAAAAAAGCCCTGCCAAAAATATGTTTTGAAGAAGAGCTTATGTTGTTATGGCACTCATAAGGAAACCGTTAAGGACTTGTCATGTAAGCATAACTTCTTTGACTGGAAACAGTCTTAATATGTAGAGGTGCCTGGCTGGCCAGATCCAGCACCACCATGATGGCTCAAGGCTGAGTTAAATCCTACAGATGGCCTCCAGGCAACATAAGAAAGGCATGCTGGCAGCAGGAGAGCTCCTGCTGGTGCCAATGTGAAAGCACAAAACTACTTGAGGGTGGCATGCCCTTGTACCAAATACTTCTGTTCTGACACCACTGCAAAGAGGGGCAGACAATGCTAAAAAGAAGGACTGGGAGATTAAAGGGACACAGAAAGAGAAAACATGAGCCAAAAACAGGAACACATATGCTAGGAACATAACTAATTAAAGATGAATTTCAAAAATCAATGTCAGAGAGTAAGGCAGGTTCAAAAAGCCAATGAAAACATGATAATGCAAAGCATTAACTTAGATAAAATGAACTGTGATACCTGGGTTCACTTTCTCTCACTGTATATAGTAACTCAAATCAGTGGCGATAGGCTCCTAAAAAACAACTCGTATCATAGCAATGGTTTACCAAAATGGCAGTGTCTACTTAAAAAAATGTTTTTATGGGAGAACAATAAAAATGAGACAGTAAATAATAGCAACTCTGAGAAAACAAGTTTAGATTTGTAAAATAGCAATATTTTCTAAATCTGAATGGCTCCAAACCTAAGAAAGGTAAAAACATTATGTGTACAAATATTGATTTCAGGAATAACAGAAATCACTACAACGCTCAGTAAGAGCATAACTAATGGGCATCACCATAAATCTAAGAGAAAAGTGACCTGGAGTGGAAGCATACAATGTGCCCACAGGATACTATGGGATAGTTGACCCAGCAGTAGACAGGTGTACCTTGTCCCTGACTAGGAAGAGAATAAGGACAAGGTGGTAACTCCAGAAATGTGTAGATGTCCTTACTGCTACAGGACACATGGTCCAAGAAGGAACCATACTTAGACAGAGCTAGGGGTGTTCTGCTTGTGCTGAGGAAAAGCCAGAGAGCACAAATTACACATGAGCACATACACCAGGTGATGGGATCAAATTGTTAACAAATAGCTATGTGCAGTGGACAGAGACAAAAGACAAACAGAGTTAAACTAATGTAAGATGCTAAGGGTTGCTGTTGCCCCTTTCAACCCAACAGACAGACACACCGAACACAGGGTAAAATCACCAAGAAGGGTTTTAATTACTTTTCTTCTGGTTGTTGTGCTCTGAAGTACCTCCGCCACCATAAACTGGCAATACAATAATAATAGACACAATAAACCAACTCAAATCTCTCCTCCACACCTTCCAGCAAGCTCTGTCCTACTCCTCCTGACACTGGCTCAATTGCTGGGTCTCCAACAGTCCTTTATATAGTGTCTGACCCGGAACTGGGTCGGTTCTTCCATCCATCTGACTTTTCCACACTTCTGGGTCAGACGGAGAAGTTGAGTTTTCTGTCAGCCTGGAAGTACTTCAGAGCTTCTGTCCCCATGACTCGATAGTACTTCCAGGCTATTTAAAAAGTCAGAATCTCCAGGCCCCCATGCAGCGTCTCCTGGAGGCATCCACGGTACTCAGCAGGACTGAGAAGCCAAACTCCAGATTCCATGTTGCCCTGCTGGAATCCGGGGCACCGATATGCTGCAGAGAAATCTTGGGGGAGGCAGTGTCCTGGCCGTCCGCCACAGTAACAAAATACAAGATGCAAACTAAACTTCCTGTCAAAATGAAGCACACAAATGTCTTAATTCCCTTCTTCACTATTAAGAACTTAGATTCTAGAAACTTGGTAAAATAACAATTGCCACTCCACCATCTGTTATAGGCAGGAAAAGAAGACTTAAAATGTAATGGGACCAAAGTGTCATATGTCCAACAACATGACTGTGGCCATGCAGATAGCCAAAAAATCATAGAAAGCCTCCAAAAAAATGAACAAAACATGAACGTGTATCAATAATGACATAAAAACCCTAACCTTAATGACATAAAAATAATATGTGACAGATAGGGGGTGCGCTTGCTCCCTTGAACCCCTGTCCACGACTCCAGACACCAGGTAAAAGTCCAAACTTTGACTTTATTCAATCGCCACAGTGCACAAAGCACCCTCTCCTCCACTATACTCATTCAATACAATAATAATCACAATAATACAATCCTCCAACTCCCAGACGCGTTGCCACCCTTCCACCCAGCTCAGCTCGCCGTCTGGGAGCTTCCACAATCCTTTTAAATACCCTGACCCAGAAGCGCTCTAATCCCCAGTCCATGTGACTCTCAATCACTTCCGGGTCAGGTAAAAAGTCCTTTTCTTCACCCCGGAAGCACGTCATTCCCCTTGTCCACGTGTGCTTCCGGGGCGTATGTAAAATACCCATTATTCCTCCCTGCAGCGTCTCCTAGTGGCCCCCACGGCATCCAGCAGGGCTGCGTATAAAAACTACAATGTCCATGATGCCCTGCTGGTCTTCTGGGGACCTCCATACTGCAAGGAGGGCTCCACCTGGCGGCTTGGGGGTATTGGCCAGGATAAAGGGCTGGCCATTCACCACAAATACCAATAAAAAATGTAACAAACAGCTCAAAATGTGTTACATAAATAGATGGCCTAATACCCAAAATTATAACAGTGAACTGAAAAACTGCCTTTGAGACCTGGTTACAAGGGTTACAGTAGTACCTTGGCCCAGCTGTCATTTTTCTTTACATTTGTCTTTTTTCCCCCCGTTTCCTTTTTTTGTCTAGTTTACATTTCATTTAGGCTCTTTTTATTTATTTTTTTTATATGTTTTTTTTCTAACCTTTAGTTATCTTCTTTTCTATAGGCATGCACTCTTGTATTGAATTAAGATTCCTAGATGTGGTGGTCATTAGGGCTACAGTTAGTGACAAGTGAAACAGCAGAGTTATGTTTTGTACACTGCTGTGTGAAATTGTCCCTAAAATACTTCCTGCATGTGATTTTGCCATTGTGAGACATGAAACTTTGAGCTCTTTTGTGGGGTTTTAAAGAATTATGGATGAAAGAAAGCAAGAAATATTGCTCCCTAAAGTTATTTCATGTCAGAAACAGCTGTCCCCTTCCACGACAATCCTCCAATGCTGCTGTCACCTTCATGATCTTCTGTAGCTCCTTCCATGTGGCACTTTGGCCTCACATCTGCTTATGCACTGACTGTCTGCATTTTCATACCTTTGGTTCCTCCCTGAAACCTCTTATTTGCTGTCAAAGGTAACACACTCTTCAGTCAATCACCCTAACTCTATAAAACCTAAGTCAGGCAAATGGATTTTAAGAGCAGAAAAGAGCTGCTGAGGTGCTTGCAGTGTAAGTGCTGTCTAGTCACCCACCTTTTTTACCTCAATTTCCATGCCCTGTACCAGAATAAATTTTGCCTTACACATTGAGAAAAAAAGGTTGCAGAAAAAGATGGAAATATATATGGTAATAGCACAAATTCCTTTGGTGAATGTTCATTTGCAAATTAAATTGTTTTGTTCATCACTAGCTGTAGTTGTTATGGACACTTTGATAAAGGATGTGTGCCTAAAGGAACTGGTAAGACAAATAGACCAGGGTATGAAATGAAGATGGGAATAGATTAAATCGTAGTCAGATGGTAGACCGGAGTTAATGAAACAATAGTAAACACAGGAAACGATGTCAAAACAGAAACATTATCAAAAAATTGTTGTTCAGGAAGAGTATAGCCTTAAAATGAAATCGTAGCCCTAACTCCAAAAAGTTTATGAAGGAAATCAATTTGAGTTTTAGTTTTAATCCAGACCTTTCATACTGAGTACTGTTAACCACCATCTTAAATAGCGGCAGTGTGATGAAATCACACTACATGCCCATGTCACCTGCAATGTGTTGCAGGGAACTTTGCACTGTCGCTATTATGTGAAAAGCAACGTTGGCCAATACATAAGCTGCTACTGGGCTGGACTCATGACCAATGAAATGGGGATTGGGAGGCAGGTCTGCATATCAAGTATGTGTCAGCTTAAAGTTATTTGAATTTTATGTTTTACTATTGTTTTTGTTCATTTTGAGTTATTATTTTTGATGTTTTTAGGTTACTTCTGTTGGTTTCAGTTATAATTCTATAATTATTTTCTGTCTTTTGAAATGTTCTGCTGTGCCTTGTTCTTGGTGCTTGGTGTTCCAGGAGTCAGGTCCTCTATGATGTCACATCTTCTGAGCCATCACTCTGGATATATGATTTAGATTACAAGGCTGAGGAGCAGAAGATAATTCCTTTACTATGGAGTTCGTGAGTATTGCTATTTATTTAGGCTGGATGTTCTAGTTTTCTGATTATTCTTGCTCAGTCTAAAAGATTCTGTTTATGCTTAGGATTTCCTTTTGCGGCAACTCCTTGTGCCTCTTTTTGTGTGATTAGCTTTTCTTTGTATTTTTTAAAATAAATCAGTGATTTATAAAGATTCTATGCTTGACATTTTAATACATGCCAAGGGGTTATGGTCATTAATTCTCTTTGTGGATTTTGTTATATTTTTAGATTTCTATTTGTTTTGCCAGCTCTTCATTTTTGAAAGTGTTCCAGCTGAAGCCTGCAGGTAGTATGAGGGGTCTGACTGAGTTCAGGTGAGCCTTTGCTTTGCAGCCCAATTAGTATTCCGGCCTGCTTCCTTGCTTGTTTTTGGAGGCCTCACACTTTGATGAATACTCCATATCATGACAAAATGTCCATTCACGTCTGACTGTATTACATTTTAGTTTACAAGAGTGTTTCCCAGAAGTGATTTATTTGTTGATATTCTAGTAAAAAGACATGTGTTTGGGGTGTTGTGAGCATATTACTGGATGACTTTACATGTGTATTATGCAACATGAGTAACATGAGACTTTTTCATGGACATTTTAATATTGTTTGCTGTTGTTCAACATTGGTCACTATTGACATATTGTATTAGAATTTTTTTTATCTCATTTCTGCCTGAAAACATGGGATTAAAATGTTTCTTGGCCATCACTAAAAACTACATGGGGTAAATAACATATCTACATATACTTTTTGGCTGGAATATTCCTTTAATTTGTTTTTTATTGTGGCTATTATTTCTGCTTTTCTCAGTTTGGTATTTTGGATTTGCTAAATTTTGCATTTCTTTTTGGGTATAAAGGCTTGTCTTTTCAGTCAGCTACTGTACTTTGGTTTTTAAATTTCCACTTGGCTTTGTTCATTTAGGAGTTAGTCTTGAGTTTATTGTTATTCCCTCTGTCCCTCCTGTTTGTGTTTCATTTCAGTGGTTGCTGTTATTCTTTTTGTTTCCTTAGTTTCCTTTGATAATTTGTTCTTTGAATAATTTAGAAGCCTTTGTGTTAATTATTTAAATTATAGTTATTTATAGGTTTATAGTGTATTTTTTGTAATGTTTATAGAGTGCATTGATTTTCTTACCTGCAAATACTAATCAAACACGCAACACATCACCACCCTGTGACACCATGATTAATGAAACTCCATGAAACTACCTTACCTCAAAACTTTTGTCTTTCTTACCTTAAATGTATACAGTATCTTAGCTTGAAACATCTGTTTTCCTTGCCTGAAAAATCTTAGAGAATGAACATACAACTTTTGGATGTTGTTAATATTTCAAAAACTGCTCTTGTTCAGTCACCCAATTCTCTTCTTTTTTTTTTTGCTTTTCCCTCATATATTGAGTAAATGCTTTCTTGGGTTATATTTAGACTGCTAACTCAATCCTGGCTTAAATTAACTACACTGTTTTAGTTTATATTTTATACTTTTATACTTATACTTTAGCTTATACTTTATACAATTAATCTAATTTAATAATTAGTAAACTATGTTTGTGGCAAATATCTTTTATTGTTTTGGTCTTCCCAATGGCACTTTTGAGATGCCATGAGCAGCTTAGGAGAGTGCTATTCTGATGTCCCTTAAGCAAAGGGAGAGCTGATCTTAACCCCAGAAGCAATTACGGGTTTGGTGCAGTAAATGATTCCAGGAAAGGGCTTCAGTCTGCATCACCAGCTTAAGGTGTTGAGGAGCAAGAGAAGAGTGGGACAAATGCTCAGCTAGTGAGGGGAAGACGGGCTAGAGGGAGAGAGAGAGAGAGAGATGTTAGTTAAACAGGGAAGTTTGTTTAAGTGGTACTGTGCTGGTTAAGTAGTAGAATATAGACCAGGGGTGTCCAACTCTGGTGCAGTGCCTGCAGGTTTTCAATCTAACCCTTTTCTTAATCAGCGAGCAGTTTTCACTGCTAATTAACTCCTTTTCCCTTAATTTTAATAGCCCTGTTTTTAAGGCTCCAATCCTCTGAATTGATTTGTTTCTTCGTTAAATGACAGCCAAAAAGAAATGAGATGTGAAATGAGCCAACAGATGACCATCAAACTCCAGCCAAAGCAGTTTCTTAATGAGAAGCCAATTCCTGCTGTTAATTAAAGCCGTTATTGAATATCATGACTTGTTGCTGCTCTCATTCTGCCACAGCAGACTGTTGATTTTCTGTTTTTTCTAAGACCACCATCAAGATGTTTTGGTGACCTGAGCAGACCAACATGACTGAAACCTTCACCTATCTGTATTTTCAGGTTAGCTGGTCATGTGGTGACTTGTTTTGTATCTCATTATTAAGGCAAAACAAGTTAATCAGCAGCAAAAACAGCTCACTAAGAAGATGGTTAGAATGAAAACCTACAGCCACTGCGGCCCACCAGGACTGGAGTTGGACATCCCTGATATATGCAGAGGTACAAGACCCATATAGCCAGTTCTAGAGGACTGACAGGTTTGTTGTTTTACTTTAGTTTATTTGTATGTGTGTGATTGTTTCTCTGTTGAGTTTGTTTTTTTTAAATTAGAGGTTACATTTTAGTTCATCTCTGCTTCCTCTGTGGTTTTCTGGTTATGGATACTGTGAGGACACTTGTTTACAAAGTGTACAATAAAGAAAAAATAAACACTGTACACTTACTTGCTTTAATCATTTAGGAAAGATTCAATGCAAAGAGAAAATTACTTGGAAGGTCTGAGTGAAGTATGATCGGAGTATTTTTTTGCTGTAGCTTGAGGTGGAAACCAATAATTGCCATTACTCTCTATTTTTGTTGGCTTCTCAGTCCTCCTTACCATGTGTTGCAAATTGAAGACAAAATCTCAGTTGACTAAGGGTGGGGTCCTGTTGCGAAAATTGCTAAATAAATAGAAAAGAGCTTGGAGCCATCGTTGTATATGAAATCCAAACATGGCTGTCCTTTATTTGCACCTATAAGCAGATTGCCAATGTGTATTCTAGAAAGCCTCATGGCAGACTGAAGAAATCTAACAGAAAAGCTTTCTTTAATCAGTAAGGTTCCTTTACATAACACATTTCACTATATTTTCATTTTCACCAGTCTTAAGTTAAATGGGTATACTCTAGAAAAACACTTCTGAATTAAGTATTACGTATAATCCCAAACTGGTTAAACATATTCAAATTCCTAGGTATAACAAATATGACTTCTCAAATGAGAACTGTTATCAGAGAACAAACTTAAATAAAAAAAAAGGTTTGAAAAACATTAATCCTTTATACACCATGTACAATTTCTTGTATTAGGAATTTATCATTTTTCACATACCCCTACTTACTCTCCAGAGACACACCTAAAAGTTTTTTGGGGCCAGAGCACAGGGTCAGCTATTTGTACAGCAGCCCTGGAAAGGATTCAAACCAGCAACCTTCAAGTTACCAGCCCAGATCCTTTAGCCAGAGAGCATCCACTCCGCACAAAGTTAAATTCTATATATAATCTCATTTCTTAATCTAAATAATGTACTGGTAAAGTTGAAACCAGGATGTCCTAGTTTAACAAGCAGGCAGTCTTGAGCTCTTTTCTCTTTTCCCTTACTGGTACCCTGTGGAGTTTCAAGTGCCCTGATATACTGTACATATACTGTTCTCTCAAATTGCAGGGGTTTGGGAATTTAAGGGCGCCCTTGGAGTTACTCTACAATGATAAATGCAGATTAGTTTGTGGGGCAGAGGGGTCCTCACTTAAAGCCCTGGGGCACTCATGCATAATGCCGTGCAAAGAATTCACAATATAACATGGTGTATGGACAAAAGCAGAAATGTTCGTACGCACAAAAAAATTCAGATGCATAAATCTGTGTGTTCGCCAACTTTCACGTTCTTTGGCTACATAAATCCCAGTCAGCGTGAAAAGTAACGCACGTGCACGCACCTGATATCACTCCCCAAACTCCTCCCAGAATTACACCTCTTTGAATATGCAAATCAATATAAAAAGCCCTTAAGCTCAGGGTTCTGTGAAAAGGCAATGGCAAAAGCACGGGGATAAATAGAAGAATTTCAGTGAATACCAAGTGGAGGCAAGGAAAAACGTACTATTTGTTGGTTTAAACAGTGGTATAAACAACAAAAGGAAGTTGATCGAGTGTCATAGAGTGTCTGAGAAACTCAAAAGCTCAAGTTCACAAAGTCGCACAGTGCCCGAAATTAAAAAGAAGTTGTCAGATATCAAAGTCGCCATGAAAAAGCAAGTCGTAGCCCACCGTCTGTCATATGTGTGTCATATGAAAGCTTATTAGGGTACAGAGAAAAAAAGGCACATAGTGGAAAAAAAGCACGAAATGTCAACTTTAATCTCTAAATTTCCACTTTAATCACATAGTTTATTTTGTCATTAGAGTAGATCATCATAAACTTCATCTTAAAATTGTTTAATTTACTAGTTTCTCAAATCCCATCGTAACTAAACTAGCACATTAAATGCTTTGTTTTGTATTTGATCTTCTATGTGCTCAGTGTGTGTGAATCACTACGTGCTTCTTAAACAGGCTTTCTCTTCCTCTGACAGGACACCGAATCCATTACATTCGTGATATTACAGCTCACTGAATAATTAAAATACTGAGATGTATACTTGATATCATTTTCATGGTGATGTGAGTTAAATCATGTTATTAAACATGGGAACACAGTGGTGCAGTGATTGTTCATGCCTCACGCAAGATGATTGCTGTGCTGTGCGTGACCTTTGATGAAATAATTTATTGCAGCAGTACTGTCTCTTTCAAATGTACTAACCCCCAATTCCTGCCCTTACTTTTCTTTCTCCAAATACCCAATCGCCACACAATCAGCTCTGTAATAGACATTAAGCCATCTGTAAGCTGAGAACACCGATTCTTCAAAACTTTTAAGGAACATTGAAATATCTTCGTAGTACATGTTTAATTATTACATCCATCTATTCTTCCAGTGTCGCGTCAGCACCAGCAAGAATACAGTGCGAGGCAGGAACAATCTGTGAATGGAGCGCCAGCTCCTTGCTAGCACTGCGGCACCATGTTCTCACATGTTTATTTATTAACAATATAGATTATTTAAATGAAATTAAAGTTTTATCTGTGTAATATAATAAACATATTTTGCTGCATTTCATCTTAAAAATGATATTTTCATCATATGTAAATGCACGCTTTATAACATGGCTCAGGTTGTGCAATATTATAACTGTATCACAAGTTTACAGTGAGGTGATTGTACTTATAAGTACAAAGCGTTCTACAAGGAGCACTTGATGGACTGATTTAGTGCGTTTATAGTTCTTGGGATGAAACTGTTTCTGAACCGCCAGGAAAGGCTCTGAAGTGTTTGCTATATGAGAGCGGTTCAATAGACAGCATGGATGAGGCAGTGTGTGTCTAGATGCTGTATACCAATAATTCTCTTTCCAGTCAGATGCTGTAGATCTGTGATTCCTCACTCAGATACAGTGATATAAATACTCCGAGTGGTGCAGTGAGAGTAATATGGAAAAAGATGATCCGCTGTGGCAACCCCTAATGGGAGCAGCTGAAAGAAGAAGAAGAAGGTACAGTTAGAGTAACAAAGCTAAAGCAGCTATTTTATTTAGAATAGTTTGACCATTCTGTGGACCATTATATTTTTACAGGTTAATTACAATCAGAAGCATTAAACTAATAAACAATATGCGGTTAATTTCAGTGTATTTATAAAGTCACGTCAGGGATGTGGATCTAAAAAAGAAAGGGAAACCACACTGGAACAGTAGCACTGCTTTCATGCTGGGTGCCGCCAGTCAGCAAAACCAAGTGCAGAACTTGCATACGCCAGGGTATGAGCTACCATGTAAATGTGCGTGGCTTTACGACAAGTTTAGGTTTTATACATTATGATTTGAACGTGGAAACGTTCGTAAGCAACATTTTTGTGCATACGCACCATTTATACATGAGGCCCCTGGTCTTTTATCTTATTCTTGGTATCTTATTCACCAACCATACCTTAATTGCTACCCAATAACCTACTCACTTTACATAAAATACCAGAGAATCTGTCAGTCTATTGTACTGTAACTAAAATATAGAGACTTTATTTCATTATCCACTTTAAAGAATATGCCTGTTCTCTGTTTTTATATGAAATATTCAAAAGGAAATATTTTTCATGAGATTAAATACACAGTATAGCTGTGACTGAGTGGCAAGAACGCTTCAAAAATATGAAAGCCATAATTTGCTTCTTATTGTGTTCTAGAGAACTGCTTCAATTAAATACATACAAACAGTTGGTGAATAGATGGCTAAATTATAAATTATAATTAGGCCTTTTAAAGAAGTACATTTTCAACATCAATATCAGTTGTTAGACAAAGTTAGAGGAATGGCAACATGGTGGTGCAGTCTGCCTTGGTGTTTCAGGCAGTCCAACCCTGTGACAGTCAGGGTGTAGTTAGTTACCCTGCTCTATGTATGTGTGGATTTTCTCTGGATGCCTTTCTTTCACCTTCCATTTTACACGTTTGTGTGTTATGTTAATCTCATGCCCTACATTGCCCCATTGTGATTGAGTGCTGGTGTGTATTCAAGTGTTCTTTGCTCTACAATGGTGTCCTATCTAGAGAGTGTCCTCTGTCTAATGTTGTGAAATTAAGTTTCAGCTCTCTGTAATGATTAAAATTAAAAATTGCATTCATGAAATTAAATAGGGGGAATAAGACAAAGGGTGAATAGATAGGAGTTCTGTCTTGTGATTTCCAGGACTCAATTACAGTATACAGTATACCCCACTTTCTTGAACTGGGCACATATATGCATTTATTTATGTGGCTGCATTTGTGTTACTCCAGAGTCTGTTGAACAATTTATGAAGAAACCACTCAGGTGGTTCTGACTCAGTTATTTACTGTGTGTCTCACATTAATGACCTATATATTTTTCATTGATTAGCTATGAATTTAGTTCATATCCAAGATGGTGCATTTTATGTCCTTAAAATCTATTTGTTTTTGCATATTGCTCTTAATAGAGTACAGACCCAGAATGCTTACACAAGTTTATAGCTATAAAACAGTGGCAAAGGTAATTAAACCATACATCTCTCTATATTTAAAATCCAACCTCTGTCTGACTGTCTGTCTGTCTGTTTGTCCGTTTTTCACGAGAGAACTACTTAACTGATATAGATTGGAATTTTTTCTATAAATTGCTTGAAGATTCTGGTTAATTTTGCGACTTCTTTCATCACGCTAAGTATCATAGTTCACTTGCAGGAGCGATTTATTCGTGCTAATCAGAGACAGCGGCTGCAGGCCGAGGGGAGAGGAAAGCATGACATCAGGAGTGGGGAGCCGAGTGAGGCTCTCCTCACTCATTCGCCAGCCTCCATTCGAATCGGTGTACCTGTAGCCACGTTTTGGAGCGTACCTTACCTCTGCTTATCTAGAGATGCCTGTTTGTTTATTGATTTTTAATGTTTGTCCTGTTTCACTCCTACGTGGGCAGACCCGCAGGGGATGGTTAGTCATTTACATACCTGAATACACAAATGAGGGTGATCACACAGCAAAATCAGCAAATTTCAATCAGATTGTCATGTTTCGGAGTCCAGAGATGTGCAAGGAATACTCAGAAAAGTCCCATTAAACACTCTTTATTTTTGAACTTGAAAGATCAGTTTTGGAGTCTTTTAAAGACAATAAACATCATCGCTTATTTGATTTCAGTCATCTCATCCTGGAAATTAAAAGAATTCTCAGGTGTCTCCATCTGTCATAACAGTCTCCGTTAATGATCTGTAAGACAGAAAACTCAGGCAGGTAGTGAACAGAAAACACAGTAAATCAATTAGCTTTAAAGGTTCCTATAACTGTGAGATATGAGACTTGCACAAACCTGCATCCAATTCCACACTGTCAGACTGCCACCTGGCTCAAAGTGTGTTTTCATTATAATTGAGTGGCCTCAAAAAAGCAAAAGCACAACCTGATTGCTCATAGGATCAGCAAACAAATTACATTAATATTATAACTATGATACGAGGAGCTACTAGCTTCCAGCCCAGCTTATTCCAGTGCAGGGAGTGTAGAAATCCAAAGCCTACCCTATTAACCTCTGGTGCAAGATGGGAACTAACCCTGGAGTAAGTCCTAGTTTATCGCAGGCCACACTCTTGCACACACCCACACTCATACAGGTTAAGGTCAGAGTCACCAGTTAATTAAACACAACTGTTTGGGATATGGGATGAAAAACAAAGTAACTGAAGAACACCCAGCTAGAGTTAGGAGGACATTCAAACTTCACACACACCGACTTCAAACCAAGACTTCCGGTGCTACAGGTCTAAACACTGTGCCACACTGTCACTCTTTTCAAAAGCAGACACAGTTAATTTAATGG
>JANRMT010062822.1:11945362-11964242 GCA_026402145.1 Polypterus bichir lapradei
TCATTTTCCCCCATTTTTTATGTTTATTAAACATTTGACAGCCTTCTTGACAATAAGTTTTGCATCACCTTCAAATATTTCTTAACAATAGCTTTTCTTTCACCATCAGATACTCTTTCTCCTTATTTCAGGGAATAGTTTGAGACTTATGGGTTTAAGTTCACTGGTGTTCAAACGAGGGTGAGTTCTTACATTGCATCCTAAGCTATTGAAAGAGGCTACAGCCTGTATTGCTCTCTCTAAATGAATTAATATGAAGTTAAATCAAACAGTAAAGGCAATTTGAAAATTACATGTTAACCGCCTCAGAGAGAAGATGACACAATACAACACAATTGAGATGGCTTATGGGTAGTTTGGAGATGCACAGCTCAGCACTTTACTATTAGTCTACTTGAAGCCAAGGTCAAATGAACATGGACGCTCCTCTGCGGGTGTACACCACTGTTGAACAATGCACCATAGTGAGATTCCTTTGGGCAGAGGGAGTGTCATTTAAACACATAGTGCTTTGAATCAAACAAGTGACTCAGCGGAGATCCTCCCCACTTTATGTTGATGAAATTGTGTGTGCTGTGCTTTCCAAACTGCTGTAAATTATGCCTTCATCGTGACTTGGCTGAATGTCAGTCACACAGGAGAATCACAGAGGCCATCAGGTGGGCTCTCATCTCTCAAATGGTGTTTCGTTGGTATTAAGGCCCACAACAATGAGAAGGTTTCACCTGCCTGTGGTTCTAACACGACCAACCCACTTCCTGATGAAGGACACTCAATCAATTCTAACCAGTTTAGTAATACTAAAACCATTAAAAATATAAAACGAACCCACTTTTTCCCTATACGATTCTATTCTGTCAATGTCGGAGGTAAACTCTGATCAGAGTCACAAAAAACAGACTTGTACTGCATGCTTATCTCGGCAACCTTTGAGTTGTGTCAGACATGCGTGTGATTATCTAAAACAATTATCTAAAACCGTTAAAACCTTGAAATGAATAAATAAGCCATCAAATAGTAAAATATAAATGCATACATCATCAGACTACGCATTCAATACGTATTTCATTAAAGTAAGTGAAACCTGCTGAAATTCAATGAAGGATTTGAGCTTGTGGAGTAAGCTGTTTGGGTACCCGTCTTACATACATACATTTACATTTATATATTTGGCCAACACCTTTACCCAGAATGACTAACAATATTTGAGATAACAATTGGCTACATTTCTGCACAGTCTTCACAAGCCCCCAAAATCATCAGGCACTGTGTCATGTGTAGATCCATAGATGATATCCAAATGTGCAGCACTACAGACAATGTAATCCGTCGGTCTTCTTGATTAAAGATATTCACTATGTAGAAGTAGGTTTGTGTGCTCACAGTTAATGGTCAACCAGATCACATGTTTTTCCTGCTTTAAATGGTTCTACCCATTCATGAAATTTTGGTTGAGTCATGCCGTTTTCACTTCTGTGCTGAGCCAACATCCTACACTGAATTTAACCAGGCTTCACTCCCTCTGGGCCAAAGATATCTCATTGTGGCAAGTTCTTCAACAATGGTGAAATCCTGTAGTTTAGCATCAATTTTCATTTGACTTAGGCTTCAACTAGACTAACAGCAGAGAGCTGCACTGTACATGTTCAAAGTACCCATAAGTCATCACAAATGTGTTGTATTGCATCAGCTTCTATCCATTGCAGTAACTGCGTTAACTTCAAATTGCCTTTACTTTTTGATTTACACTTGTATTAATTCATTTAGAAAGAGCAATGGGGGCTGTACCCTATTGGATTAACCACCTTCAAATTGAACCTAAATTTTTGAACATGCAGCATACAGAAGAACAAACAAAATATTTAATTTGCCTAACTATAATATATGCATAAATGGCAAAGTCAAATATAAAGAAGCAATTAAGAGATGTAATTTACTCTGCGGCTTTCCTGATTAATTAAACATGGATACTATATACCTAACTACTGGCAAATTCCTTTACAACTCATTACAGAGATCAAACAAGCTGATTATTTATATGTCAAGGCTGTAAATGTAGGCACAAGCAGTCTGACAGTTTTGCACTTTGTTTTTCCGTCCAACAACAGTTTAATGAATCTGTCTTCAAAGATAAACTAAACATGTTAGCAAATTCATGCTGTGAAAAGTGAATAAGTATAAATATGCTTCAGCCACAGGTCTCCTTCAAAATGTCTGTGAAAAGGATAAAGAGCCATTAGGTCACTTGTAGCCTTCTTTTTTTTTCACAGTCTATATTTACAAATATTTTTTCTTTTCATTCCCCTCAGCAGTGGCCTTTGCAGTAAGTTACCTCCACATTCAGCTTTTCAGATTGAATAAAAAATATTTGCTTCTGCTCTGAACCACTAAAAAGTGCATTTTACAGTTCACTTGTATTCAAATCATTGTTGATTAACAAGTTAGATTGTTTACATTGATACAATTAAACATTTAGCCTACCCTTTTTGTTTTATTTTACATTTTACTTTCTCTAATTGTGTCTAGTTTTAGTGAATATATAGATTTACCTGAATGGGTTCTCACTCGGCTGCCAGTTGCTGCTTGTGTTCTAAACATTATCCACCTATCTATTTTCATGGTTGAGCATGGCCACAGAGACCCACATACTTACTTATCCCAGTCACAATGAAGGGGTAAGCCTGCAGTACATTAGAGACCCTACAGTTAACAGCAAACAGCTCACATCATCTGTACTTCTATGGCTGAAGTCTTCAGAGAAAAACAACATAAACACAAAGAAGTATTGTTGAGACTCAAACCTACGTGTTCCCAGAGCTGTGAGGTAGTAGCATTAACCACTGCGCCACCCCACTCCCCACGTTTTTCAATCATTTGATTATTTATTAAGTTATTATTAAGTCAGTTGCAGTAGAATGTGTAAACATAAAAAGTAAATGCTTAATAAATTGTTTATCAAAATTAAATCCTTGAAAGGCACAGTGCTTGGATTAAATATTGTGTTTAGTCCTTAATGCCATATAATAAGTCACCAATCATAGGAGAAAACATCTGGGAAATAAAAAGAAAATCAGTTTTTAGCAATTCAAAGAGAATTAATAAATGTACAACCAGAGGTCTAAGTGAGTAAGGAGAGTATAATTCAGTGTAATAGTGTAATAATGTCATCAAATGTTAATAACAGAATGATACACGTACGGCTCCAGGGTTTATTTTAGATTGTACAAAAACAAAAATTCCATACACAAAGCACTAAAGAAATGCTTGTTTTCCAGGGAATATGCCAGAAAAATAAAACTTTTCAAATTGGGTTTTAGATGTTATGTATCTAATTGTGCAATCTGTCAGTTGATCAGTAAGACAAGACTTGTTTTTGTTTGTATCGTGTCATGAAACTTCATGCTATTTCAGACACTAACCATGATAAGTGGTGATGTAATTAATCTTCATCCTTTCCAGGAGTTTACACATGCATCCCATATCTAGAGGTGATTGAATTAGAAGTGAGTATGGAATATTTGTGCCCTTTACAGTATGTGAGTCAGGGCAACCATCCATGATAGTCATGCTAGGTGGAGTAGTCACGGCTTACATAGTCTTAGGGTTCATTGATACCATATGTTCTCCCTCTGATCATTCCTCCCTGTAGAGTTTGCCACCATTAATCCTACTGTTGTGATATCCTGGAGGTGACACAAAATGTTTTTTAGCTTTGAGTATTTATTTAACAATATTTTCAGCAGACTATAATATTTAACACTTTGCAAAAGCCACTTAATCAATGGATGATATATTGACTGGCTATAAGTTTTAAGATCGTCATTTTATCATTTTATTTGGATGTGCTTTTATTTGTTTATTGCTGTTCCAGCGTACCCTCAAATACTAATTTATTTAGACTATTGAAGGAAGGAATCAAAGATGGCACATAGAAATTGTGTGTTCTGTTCATGGCATAACAGAATTCCAAACTGCAGATAACATTGGACTGAAGACAGTCATATAGGTCTATATATACAGTCAAAGTAAAAAGTATGTGAACCCTTTGGAATCATCTGGTTTACTGCATGAATTGGTCATAAAAAGTGATCTGATCTTCATCTAAGTCACAGGTACTGATATACACAATGAGCTTAAGCCAATGACACACAAAACATTCTACTCTTTCATGTCTTTATTTTACAAATGCATTCAACATTCACAATGGTAGTGGAAAAAGTAAGTGAACCTTGGGATTTAATAACTGGTTGACCATCCTTTGGCAGCAGTGACCTCAACCAGGCACTTCCTGTTTCTGTACATCAGACCTGCACATCGTGTGGGGGGAATTTTAGCCCATTCTTCCCTGCAGAACTGTCTTAACTCTTCCATATTCTTTGATTGTCTTCTGTGTATGGCTCTCTTCAAGTCATTCCACAGCATCTCAATTGGACTGAGATCTGGGCTGTGACTGGGCCACTCCAAAAGACAGAGTTTGTTCTTCTGAAGCCATTGTGCTGTGAATTTGCTGTGATGTTTGGGGGTCATTGTCCTGTTGCATCACCCAGCCTCTTCTGAGGTTAAGTTGACGGAGAGACACCCTCACATTATTCTGGAAAATTTGTTGATAAACATTTTCTCCTCAATGATAGCAAGCTGTTCAGGCCCTGGTGCAGCAAAGCAAGCCCAAATCATGATGTTCCCTCCACTATACTTTACTGTAGGGATGATGTTTTGATGTTGATATGCAGTGCCCTTTTCACGCCATATGAAGTTCTGCTTGTTCCTCCCAAATAGTTCAATTTTGGTTTCATCATTCCGCAAAACATTTTCCCAGTACCGTTGTGAAGTGTCCAAGTGCTCTTTCAGCAACGTTCTTTTTTGATAGAATTGGCTTCCTTCTTGGTGTCCTGCCATGGACTCCTTTCTTGTTCAACGTTTTACATATAGTTGACTTATGAACAGAGGTTTTAGCCAGTTCTAATGACTTCTTCAATTCCTTTGCTGTCACTCTAGGGTTCTTCTATACCTCATTGCTCACTTTGCATTGTGCTCTTGGGGTCATCTTGGCAGGGTGCCCACTTTTAGGCAGAGTAGCCACAATACCAAATTGTCTCCATTTATAGACAGTTTGCCAAACAGTAGACTGATGAATATATAAAATCTTTGAGATGACTTTGTAACCCTTTCCAGCTTTATGTAGATGAACAATTCTCAATCGCAGCTCTTCAGACAGCTCTTTTGTGTAAGGCATGATTCCCATCTGGAAATGCTTCTTGTCAAAAACTCAAACTCAAACTTTATAGTGTTTTTGATCAATCACAGTAATTCTAGGCCACAACTCTGAACCCGTTTCATTAAATGGACTCCAGGTGTGCTAAATTCTGACTGCAATGAGCTTTTTCAAAAGTCATTAGCTTAGGGTTCACTTACTTTTTCCAACCTTCACCTTCACTGTTTGAATGATTTATTCAATATGGTCAAAAATACTCTGAAAATCTGTGTATCTTTAGTTATAGGAGACTGTGTTTGATCATTATTGTGACTGACATGAAGATACGACCATGTTTTATATGGGAATTAGACATAAATATAGATAATTCCTAGGGGTTCACATACTTTTTACTTTGAGTGTAGGTATGGTATAGAGTCATAGGTTCGAAAGGCTTGTTTATTTTTAACAAAATGCTTTATTGCGGTCTGAAAACCTTACAAGCACAAAGTCTCTTCTCATTCCTTTCTCCCTTCAGACCTCCACTCCTTCCCAGGTGAGCATTGTCCTTCTCCTCTCCTGAATCTGAACAGCTGCTTTTATGCTGGATCCGAGAGTACTTCTAGTGCCAGAGCTTTGCATTTAGGAAGCACATCCATGTCAGGCAGAACTGTGAAACAACAAGAAGTCCTCTCCTGGCAGTGCCCTTTGGCAGCCCCTGAGGAACCCATCAAGGCTGCCCTGCAGAACTACAAGTCTCATGCAGCCCTGTGGGTATTTAAAGCAGAGCCACAACAGAGGAACACTGTCACCTATCATTCAGGAGTAACATCTGCCCTGGGAAAGCTTTCTCCCTTTGTGCATCTAGTATTCCTCTCCTAACTGAGGAAGAAAGCAGCACCCACCCTGAACAGGATAGTCACCTGTCCCTGCTGTTGAGCCTTCTCTGATATAGCCAACTGGCCAGGGAGAAAAGCATCATGCAATCCAGATGGGATGCCTGACCGCCCATTGTTTTGTCCTTCCATATAAACCCCTCTGGCTGTGAGGAAGAATGTTGAACCCTGTGTTTTGGAATGTACTTCCATCCCTTACAATCATCCTTCTTCTGGCTTCCTGGATGGCTAAGAGATAACCCGTTGTCCCAGCCAGGATATTACCCTATCCATGACAAAAGAAAAATCATATCCCGTTGTGGCTCAAATTCAAGATTATTGCTACTATTCTCATTAATACACCAAGGTCATTTTTTTTTAAATAACATCCTGTAATCATCTTATCAGCATCTGACAAATATGTGTTTCTATTTGAATATGGGCAGATTTCATTAAATAATATCAAATAAACTTAGAGTTTAGCAGAATATTAAATAATGTTTGCAGCTGAGCAGAATACTACACTGTAAACATGTCAGTAAATTTAATGGTAAAAATACTGTAAATGGTAAAAGTAAAATACCTTTTCTTATAAAAAGGAAAGTTACCTTATGTTCTACTGAAAATTACCTGTATATCTTAAACAATACATTTCATTATTTTTTACAGCCAAGTTCTGTCAAAATCAATATTTTTCTACCTTCAAAATATGCTGCATGCCCTTTACTGATACATTACAGTAACACTGAAAAAATCACCGTTAATTTTACAGTGTAAAGCTGTTAAATAGTGAAGATAAACAACTGGAAAATGTAAAACGGTATAGCGCTGTTTCAGCAGCACAGAAGTTGGTATTTGCATTAGGACACGTCCCCTTTTACTATATTGTTCCTGGTGAACCAGATACCTTTGAACAGTAGGGAGAAAAACTTAAACAAAGTTAGCAGACGTATTTTTCCCTGCATGCTGAAGGTTTTTTGAGGTTGTGGAAGCTGATGTTTGGTGGGTTGTATTTGATAAGATGGCACACCTGTAGGAAACCATACACCACAAAAGCAAACTTTACTTCTCCACCAAATATGTGTCATAACTTTCTTAAACATTGAATTCTATTTAATGTATGCAATTAAATGATACAAGTTTGCTATTGATTGTTGTTACTTTGATGATGCAAAATGTGTACTGGTGTTTGATCCTGACAATATTTTCTAATGGTTTATTGATTGGCATATTTATTACAGTGCATGGATTTCAGGTTATGGTTAAACTTTTACTTCTATTGGAATGTGTTGTAAAGGAAAAACAATTATTTACTACAAAGTTATACTGTAGACCTAAAAATACTGTCACCTTATTTTTTATGGTAAAATTCTAGCAACCACAGCTGCCAGTACTTTACTGTAAATTTAGCTTTTTATTTTAAAGTGTACCGTAGACATAAAAATATTGTCACCTTCTTTTTTTACAGTACAATTCTGGAAATCACACCTGCTAGTACTTTACCATAAATTTAACATTATTTTTTTTTTATTGTGTACCTACTGGTAGATATACTTTACTGTAAATTGAACGTCAATGTACTGTATGCACATCAGGACTTAGCTGGATGTGTGGATAGTTATTCAGCTAAATGTGGTCGGCTTTGTATGGCTCAAGAATATTAGCTAGAGAGCATTGGACAGCACCTTCTAAGTAGTTTTAAATGAGAATCTATTGGTGCAAAAATAAGCATAATAATTAAGCAAATGCATGCATAATCTCATGAATATTTTTGTCAGATTCATTACGATAGGATAGCTAGACAGAATAAAGAGAACAATGCAAACAGCAAAGATTAAAGAGGCAGAACAATATGAAGAGGACATGCTGTAGTGGTGCGTGAGTACAATAGCTGAATAGAGTACAAAATGATATGGACATGAGTTGAACATGCTAAATTTGAAAAAATAACCAACTGATACAGCACATTTGAAAAATATAGCATTAAAAGCACTGCTCAGTTATGTGGGATCTCCTACTCAACTAGGCCATGTAGGCCATATTTTCCTTAGACTTGAGTAAAGGTGCAGAGCCGTTTATTCTAGGGGCATTCATCTGATCTTTAGGCATTTTTTGTATTTTTCTTTTATTGTTTGTCAATTCAAGCCTTCCAGTAAATAACTAGCGATTTGCAACCTTCTTAACATGTTGCTATTAGAGTACTGATAAATTTACACCAAGGCCTTTTTCCTTCATTTTACTCACCTGTATGATTTGTGTTTTCCACTATTGTGTAGGAGCAGTAAATAATACATCCACTTCCAAAGCTTTTAATTTCAATAAGAATTATTTATGTGAAAATCACAGAACTATGACTAAAACACAGTTCAGTCATTTGAAGTGCTAATTGGTTATTAGAAAAACCTTTGTAATTGCATTAGCACTGCTGAAACCTGTTATTCTGTTTACTTGGGTTGCAAGGAACTAGCATTCCTAATGTTCAGTTTTGGGGTCAAAAACAGCCAAAATGAAACCGCTTACTCAAGAAATACAGTATGTCAGTCTACTGTTTTCTTTTAGAATGAATGTTATTCACTGTGACAGACTACCAAGAAGCTGAATATTTCATACAAATGTGTCTATTACTGTCTTGAAAGAAAATGGTGAACTGGATCTAACAAGGACATGAAAAGAAGGAGAAGGCCCAGATGAAAACTGCATAAGCGGATGCGTACATCAGAGTGTGTTTTCTGAGAAACAAGTGCCTTACATGTCCTCAGTTGACTTTGTCCTGAAATACATACCAAATACTAGTGTCATCTGCAACAGAGAAAACTGGGATGACTCTGAGATGCTTTTCTAATCATCTGTGTTCTTTTGCCCCTTTAAGTCTTTCTTTTTATTTGCCCCTTTCAGATTTGGCCTCCGAGCATCCACAGAAAACAAGTACAGTAATCCCTCGCTATATCGCGCTTCGACTTTCGCGGCTTCACTCTATCGCGGATTTTAAATGTAAGCATATCTAAATATACATCACGGATTTTTCGCTGGTTCGCGGATTTCTGCGGACAATGGGTCTTTTAATTTATGGTACATGCTTCCTCAGTTTGTTTGCCCAGTTGATTTCATACAAGGGACGCTATTGGCAGATGGCTTAGAAGCTACCCAATCAGAGCATGTACTACATATTAACTAAAACTCCTCAATGATATGCTTCCTGCGCGGTGGTTAATTGTTTGCTTTTCTTGGTCTCTCACCCTCTCTTACATTCTCTGCGCCTGATGGAGGGGCTGTTTGCACAGAGGATACGGACGCTCCTCTACAAAATGCTGCTTTATCGCGGAGCTTCCGTACTTCGGCATACTTAAAAGCACGTATTGATTTTTTGATTGTTTGCTTTTCTTATCTCGCGCTCTCTCTCTTTGACATTCTCTGCTCCTGACAGTGCTCCTTTGAAGAGAAGATACTGTATGTTTGCATTCTTTTAACTGTGAGAAAGAACTGCCATCTCTGTCTTGTCATGGAGCCTAGTTTAAACGTTTGACTAAAGGGTGTTATTTCATGTCTAGAGGGCTCTAATAATGTTAACAGTATGGGAGAGTTTATAAGGGCTTAAAATATATAAAAATAACCATACAAACATATGGTTTCTACTTCGCGGATTTTCACCTATCGCGGGGGGGTCTGGAACGCAACCCCCGCGAGCGAGAAGGGATTACTGTATTTCACAAAACAATCTATAAAAGTGCTTTAATATAATGTTCAGCCATAACACTGCAAGTGTAGTCTTGTCACAAACAAGATAACATTAACCGACGCCAATAAGTGACATCACCATAACATCATTAACTATATCCCAACTGAGAAAGGAAGCAAGCTGTGATATTTCACTGGTGGTTCCAGGAGCTTTTGTGAAACATCTGTGGTGTGAAACAGAACTGAAATCATTCAGAGTGACCAGGGCTGCCACTGTGGCTCAGTTCTTGGTTTTGTCATGACTTACTTCCATCAGGATTCAGAGCAATATAAAGAGATGTAAAATACATTTCAATAGACAGGTGATACTGTTAACAAGCTTAAATTTAAATAGTAATATATTTTTTATACTTCATTGTTATTTTATACTTCATTGTTATTTACAAACACATTGATACACCTCTATATAGAATCCAGAAAATATTTTAAAAAATGAAAATCTCATAACTATTGATATGTATTTACTTCATTAATATATCTTTCTAAACATACTCCACATTTTAGCTAACAGCATTCACTATATAGTCCACTAAAGTGGTTTAATATTTCATATGCACACATTTCTTTACCTTCAGATTATATGTAAAAATATAAGGTCAGTATAAAAACAGGCAAGAATGCACAACTAAAATATGACATACAAATTTATTTAATGTACAAGACTCTCATGCAGTCAACCCTGGCTCTAAAGGACATGCGCCTGAATTGCTGAATCACTTATTGAAAAATATGTATGCCTCAGGCATATTAATAAATGGAAAGAGTCTGACTGAAGTGACTTGTAGGACTTAAGGTTAAGAAAGGACAACATTGGCAGATTCAAATCCCATTAGTAACTAACCATTCCTTCTTTACAACTGTGAAGTTTCATTTTAATAAGAAAAGAAAAGCTTTTGACTTATGCCACCCTTTGGAATAGTGCATAACAAGAAAGGGACTATGATAATGTCAGTGCCCTCGGCATTCACACAGCACTAGCAAACATGGTTTGAATGGTTATTGATTCACCTTCTTATTATAGTTAGGTTTATACGGTTACGGATTTCAACTTCTGCTTACAGTGTCCCAGGTGGCTGGGGGAGCGACCCGTCCAGGATGCCCAGGAGGACCGGAAGAGGGCTTACGCCTTCCTCAGACCACATGGGGGCAACCACTCTGGTTGCTATGGGGACCACAGGTACAGGGCTTTGAAACTCAACCCTGTAGGGGCCTGTGGTCACCGCTATGGGGCGCCCGGATGCCTTGGGATCCCTGGACATCGGCACTACCGCCACACCCGGAAGTGCCGGGGGGAACACGAGTAGGGGCACCGGGAGTGCTTCTGGAGATGCAGCCGGTACTTCCGCCACACTGGGTTGTGTCGGAGGGAGATTGCCGGAACACACCTGGAGCACATCCGGGTGCTTATAAAAGGGGCCGTCTCCCTTCATGAGATGACTGGAGTTGAGAGAGAGAAGGACGAGGTCTGGGAGGCAGCAAAGAGGTGGCCTGAAGAAGAGAAGGCATTGCGTCTAGTGTGGCCAGGACTTTGGGGACTTGGAGACTGTGGAGCACTTGAACTGTAAATATGGACTATGTAAATAAACGTGTGTGGGGTGATTTAGACGTGTCTGCCTGTCTGTGTCCGAGCCAAGTTCCACAACAGTATCATAGAACTAGTAGAACAGGATGGCAGCCAGTTGACTTAAATCATCAAATCTGAAATTTTTCTCTATATTAACATGGAACCCCAAACCTGTATTATCCCTTCAATGCTTTTAACTGGAATTATTGTTTTTCTCACCTCCATTGTCAACTGGCTGTCTCTCAGTTCTTACCCCAACAGAGCTTTACATCTGAGTGATTTTGTTATGTTTAACCATAGATACGTATCAATGATTAAACATAACAAAGTCAATCAAATATGAAGTTCTGTTATGGTAAGAACTGAGACACAGCTTCCAGGAAGATGTTTCTGCTTTTCTAGTGAAAAATCACAGCCTTTTTTAAATTAATGCCTTCTTTTACTTAATGTCTAACTATTAAATTAGTATATGTTTTTATTTGTATATTAAAATGATGAAACAAAAAATATAACACTTAACCCTGGGGTACAACTAAAACTATAAGTGAGAGTATGCTTGCTTTGAAGTATTTCAGATTTAAAGGATACTTCAGTGTCATTAGGCTGTATTAGACCATTGTTTATAAATTGCTAAAATTCCAATGTTTATAAATTAGTAATAGCAGCTTATGGATAGTTTGAAACCAAACAGAAAATCAGCATTAATCTTTAAAGAATACATGTGAAAATGTCTGGCTGCAGGATTTACAATTACATAATTGTGCATAGAAGTGATTATGAAAGACCATATATAAATAATTTCAGTGATCCATTCTAGAAGAAATAAAGAGATGTATGACTTATGTGTGGGGAGACTGGTTGGTCCGGACAGGAACTGAAGCTTACTTACTTACTCAGTTCAAGGTAGGGGTTGAGCCCTATGACAGATTATACACTAGCAAAGGCCATTTTTATAGCCATACCAGTGGAACTGGGCAGCTGCTGATATGCCCATTAATGATATAGAATGGCATGAAAGTGTAAGTACTCTTGGGGTTTTAAAGGAATGGAAAGACAATGTGAGATGCTTGTTAATGATGAAAGAGTTCTCCTTTCCAATAGGTGGCAGCAGGATGGCCCTGTACAATTATGCGTGGCTCCATGATACTACTTGGATTGACCCATTAACAGAGCACTTGGTCTCATAATTTCAAGGACACTTTGGGCCACTAGGGCAAGTTTTAAAAGAACAGCCCTAAGAATTGGCAAATTCTTTTCTGACCCTGATAGTTTTCTCCAAAAATGCCCACAATTGCTTCCTGGCTGAGGCTGAAAAACTGTCTTCTGGATAGTTTAGTTTACAGTGAGGCATGGTATAAGACATAAGGGCATGAATGGGAGAGGATTGTCATGATTTAGACTGTAAACAGATGCTTTGAAGCCTGTTTCTTTAAGAGAAGCCATTTGTGTGCTGTTGTCAGGGTCATGTCCCTCGGCTCTAGGGGCAGGGTTTCCAGGGTCATGACCTTGACCTGATCAACAGCCGGCATAAAAGTTCAGCCTTTCGCTAGGCATCTTATTTGATCTGCAGATTAAATTCCTTGCATTCATTTAGATATTGTGTGCTTTATTTTCTTCTGTTGTCTGTTTTTTTTTACTTTGATTTTGCCTCCTGTCTGGGTTAAGATCGCTACGATTTATTTTTATTTTCTTTTGTTTTGGCCTTTTGCTGCTTCTCCCGGTTTACTCTCAAATTCGGCTCTCCTGTTTTCCTGCTGAGTCAGGACAAGGGGTGGCCTTTAAGTGGGAAAATACAGAAAGCATCATTTGACAGCCGCCAAAATCAGGTTTAAATAGACCCAGAGGAGTAGCAGATCGTTTGATTTTCTTTGTTTCTTTTTTTACTGTCTTCTAATTGAGTTTATCATTTTCTTGACCCACCATGGCATCATTTGGTTTTGGGATAGGCATCTACTATTGTGTATAGCATTCAATTTATTTTTTGAGTACAAAAATGAGTAGTAAGGCAATATTCTTTATCTTTTTTAGGTTCACTTAATGTTGGCAAGTGCAGGTCTCCATTGTCCTTAAACCTTTGGTTCTCACACTTTGTTCACTTTTCCATTATCCACTCCAATATCCTAAGTTCCATTTTCCTGTTTTTTTCACCACTAGTTGGATTTCAGTGAAGAACTTTCCCATCATCTGGAAGTTACCAGTACCTGTTTTTGGAACAATGTTTTATTCAATTTAAACATATTGAATGAGTCCAGTGGATGGTTGCTTATTTCTACTGTAAACAATTATAAAGATTTGAGGAATCCACCCTGTATATTGTCACTATCAGCACACAATGGTAGAGAGTAATCATAAAAGACTGAGTCATATAATGACTGATCTGGGGCCTCATGTATAAACGGTGCATACGCACAGAAATGTTGCGTAAGAATGTTTCCATGTTCAAATCGTGATGTATAAAACCTACACTTGGTGTAAAGCCACGCACTTTTCCACGGTACCTCATACCCTGTCGTACGCAAGTTCTCCACTCGGTTTTGCAGAATGGCGCCACCCAGCGTCAAAGCAGTGCTACTGTTCATGTGTGGTTACCCTTTATTTCTTAGAACCACATTCCTGACGCGGCTTTATAAATACACTGAAACTAACCACATATTGTTTAATAGTGTAATGCATCTGATTGTAATTAACCTGTAACAGTATAATGACCCAGGGAATAGCCATACTATTCCAAATATCATAACTGCTTTAGCGTTGTTACTCTCACTGCACCTTCTTCTTCTTTTTCTTCTTTCAGCTGCTCCCGTTAGGGGTTGCCACAGAGGATCATCTTTTTTCATATTACTCTCACTGCACCACTCGGAGTATTTATATCACTGTATCTGAGTGTGAATCACAACAGCAGCTGATCAGAAAGAGAATTATCGGTATACAGCAGCAAGCACACGCTGCCTCAGCCACGGCAAAACGTTTCAAAGCCTTTCCTGTACGGACCTCATGGTTCAGAAACAGTTTCATCCCAAGAACTATAAATGCACTCAATCAATTGCTCCTTGTAGAACTGTTTGTACTTATAAGTACAATTACCTCACTGTAAACTTGCACTACAGTTATAATATTGCACAACCTGCGCCACTTTATAAAGCGCATATTTACATATGATGACAATATCATTTTTAAGATGAAATGCAGCAAAATATGTTGATTATATTATACAGATAAAACTTTAACTTTATTTAAATAATCAGTATTGTTAATAATTAAACATGTGAGGACACGGTGCCGCAGCGCTAGCAAGTTCACGTATTGTTCCTGCCTTGCGCTGTATATTTACTGAGGCTGGCGCGACACTGGAAGGATAGACGGATAGAATAATTAAACACATACTATGAAGATATTTCAATGTGCCTTAAAAGTTTTGAAGAATTGTCATTGTAAGCTTACAGATGGCTTAACGTCTATTACAGAGCTAATTGTGTGGCAATTGGGTATTTGGAGAAAGAAAAGTAAGGACAGGAATTGGAGGTTAGTACGTTTGAAAGAGACAGTACTGCTACAATAAATTATTTCATCGAAGGTCGCGCATGGAGCAGCATCATCTAGTGTGAGACATGAACAATCACTGTGCCATTGTGTTCCCATGTTTAATAACATGCTTTCATTCCAATCATCATGAAAATGATATCACGTATACATCTCAGTATTTTAATTATTCAGAGAGCTGTAATATCACGAATGTAATGGATTCTGTTTCCCGTCGGAGAAAGAGAAAGAACGGAAGCACGTAGTGATTCACACACATAGAGCACATTAATGATCAAATACAAAACAAAGCATTTAACATGCTACTTTAGTTACGATGGGATTTGAGAAACTAGTAAATTAAATGATTTTAAGATGAAGTTCTACTTTAATGACAAAATAAACTATGTGATTAAAGTGGAAATTTCGAGATTAAAGTTGGCCTTTCGTGCTTTTTTCCCACTGTGTGCCTATTTTTTTGTCTGTACCCTAATAAGCTCAGATGGTGGGCTACAACTCGCCTTTTCACGGCGACTTTGATATGTAACTTCTTTTTTGCTTTGGCACTGTGCGACTTTGTGAACTTCAGCTTTCGAGTTTCTCTGACACGCTATGTCACTCGATCAACTTCCTTTTGTTGATTATACCACTGTTTAAATCAACAAATAGTATGTTTTTCCTTTGCCTCCACTTGGTATTTGCTGGAATTCTTATATTTTCCCCCGTGCTTTTCCCATTGTCTTTTTACAGAACGCTGAGCTTAAGGGCTATTTATATTGATTTGCATATTCAAAGAGGTGTAATTCTGGGAGGAACTGGGGTGGGACAGCAGGTGCATGCACGTGCATTACTTTTCACGTTGACTGGGATTTATGGAGAGGAAGAACATGGAAGTTGGAGTACGCACAGATTCCTGCATCTGGATTTTTCTGTGCGTAAGCACATTTCAGCTTTTGTGCTTACGTCATGTCATAGTGCAAATTCTATGCACGGTGTTATGCATGAGGCCCCTGGTGAGTGGTGGGTTTGCTCTTATACTTTCTTGGCAGGAAGAGGTGGGATAGGAAGGGAAGTAAGGTCAGTAGAAGGGCGTGGTATGGAACTGGAAGTAGGGGGAGTTTTAAGCGGTCTTCCCTTCTGAAGGTCTGCGAAAGAAGGAGAAAAGGCATTAGTGCTGTTCATCAACCCCAGTCTTTGTTGCTTATCCTCTGCCAAGCCCTTAGGCTGCCCCCCATCCACACATGTGTGAAATCATATTGTTCATGTTTCAGAACAACAAAATAGTACATTTTACACTTGTATCTTAAACATCATTTAGTTCAGATTTTCATTTAGACTATCATTTACAAATGTCTACTTTTTCTACAGTTTCACCTTCTCATTCATGTTCATAACCTTTTTGGTGGCCTTTATAATCACTTGTGACTAGGTCTGTAGATCTGTTTTACAGTTTCTCTTTAAACGTTTAGTTTTGCATTTATCCTTGCTCCTTGGCTCAAAGTATCATCTTTCTTTTTGATTATGTTAATTTCCATGCCGTAGTTGGATAATATTCCCAAAGGTTTGTCTCTTGCTCTTGGTAAATCTGTCCAGTACTTGCTAGCATGCCTTGGTAATCTCCTAAATACAACACCATTAAAAATGTGAGTAACTCTTCTATGTAAATATTGAAGGCGAGTGGTGATAAGAGCACTCTTGGCCTATCAGCAATGGCTCTGGCTGTTCTTCCATAATAATTTTGACAGCCTGGCCCCTCTAGCAATATCCTATAAAGTCTCTGCCTCCTCCATTCGTCCCTACCTGTCTAAAGCATGAAGCAAGGGTGAGCTTTCATCTGTTTCTTTGTTTCTGGACACTTTGAAGCTAATTGCTTCTCTTGTTCCTCTGCCTTTACTAAAATCAAACAGATTATCTCCTGTGAAAACTACAGCATCCATCTTGAATTTTACTCTTTGCTGGAGTTGTCAGGAGCTTTAAGGTGATTTTCAAAGCAATCCAGTCAGCTAATAATATGGTAATCCCCACAATTTGATTCATTTGAACTTTCCCTTGAGCTGAATTCTTCTATTGTAAAAGTTACCTTCTGCAAGTACATACTTTAATTGTGATTAATGTGATTAAATGTAAGTAGTTCAACAAATACTGAATATTGTGACCAATCAGGATGTTCTCACACAACATGAACCCCCAAAGACAAATAGTGAAAACCAGATTTCCAAAATAGCTATGTCACTTTTAGACAAATCTTGTCCAGTACAGACTGTTTTGCATTTTGTAAGCTGCCCTGTTTGTCAGTTCCTTTATTGGCCAGCAGTATCCTCCCTACTGCAGAATCACCTGACTGGGGGTGCTTGAGTAAGGCCAGAAGGGATACCCAGGCTATCCACCCTCTATTTCTCTGGTCCTATTACCTGGTGTAGGTGATTTATCAGGATTGGTTCACCTGTCATAAGTCACTGCCCTACAGACCCTGTAACACACCTAACCCTGTTTAACCCTTTAATGAAACCCCTAGGTTGACACCCCCGGGGCCCCCCCCCACATTAAGCTTTGAGACCAGAAAAATATAAGAATCTAGATCAAAATTAATATGGTGAGATTTTATCTTATTTATTAAAGCACAAATGAAAATACAAAGATGAAAGGTTTATTACAGATGATGTCCAATATAATACATCAGCTTGTTGCCAGTTTTAACAATTGGGGCTTCTATAATACAGCAATATATACTGTAAGCAAGAAAATAAAACAATACTCTTACCATAAATCAACAATGATGAGACAGATTCACACCTTTCTTTCATGACTCAAGATGATCTCTATCATTTCTAACCTCGTTGGGTTATAATTTAGTGAGTTTGAGCAAGAGTGTGCAGGAACTTCCAAATTAGCCTTTGTCTTACGCAGGACTTTCCCTTCTGAAATGGTTTAAAGCTTCTTTTCAATTAGACAGTTTCCCTATAGTAAGTCTGATAACCTCATTACATATATAAGTAAGACATTAATTTCTTCACATAATTAATATTTCCTTATTTCTAATTCTACTCTCACATTTATCACACTATTATCTAAAAACATTTTTATGTTTAAATAATCAGTTAATTATTTCAGAGCATAATGCATGAGCAATAAAACAGCTTGGTTGAAAAGTTCAATTT
Source organism: Polypterus bichir lapradei (assembly GCA_026402145.1). NCBI lineage: Eukaryota > Metazoa > Chordata > Cladistia > Polypteriformes > Polypteridae > Polypterus > Polypterus bichir. The sequence goes on from JANRMT010062822.1 coordinate 11,963,405, forward strand.
TTGGTACTGCAATTAAAAGAGGAACTGTTTTTATGGTTTTAACTGAAATCCTTATCCTCATTGTTAGGTCATCGCTTAATTTTTCAAATAATCCAGACAAACCGTCATGTTGTCCCATACCAGACTTAATTTCTCGATATATGAATACCTTCAAACCATTTCTGACTCGCTTCAGTTCTTAGGCTGCACTTTCACTGTTGGGCCAGGTTGGCAAGTCTTTTGAGAAGGTACACTATCCTCCATAAAGTCCACCTTCTGTCACACCAGGACTGCAGCCTGGGTAAGATAAACCCTTTCTGATGTAACAAGGCTTCTTCCCTAGAGCTCCTCCTAGCAGCCTTGGGAGACCCTGACAGGACTGCCTATCTGAACTACAATTCCCGAGGAGCCCTTTGTGAATGCAGACTGGGCAGCCAGACAGAGGTGCTACCATCTTTTGGCCAAAGGGAAGACATTGCCATTATCAATATTCCAATTTTGTGCTTCCAGATGGGAAAGAAGCCAATAACCCACCAATTCAAATATCCACCACAAACTCCATTTGCTCCCAATATTATCTGTATATTATGCATATTATCTGTATTTATGTACAGTACAGTATATATATTGTCAAGCTTGGGTCGCAGAGTTACACGAGAGACAGGAAGATGAGACCAGGATTCCAAGGAAAAATAACTACTGCTGAGGAGGCACAAACAATCTCAAGGCTTTATTCAAAATAGGAGCTTTTCGTCATCACACAAGCACACAGGTTACAAGCAGTGACATGGGCAATTGTCCTACTATAGCTCCCTTTTTCAGATTTAAAGAATACAAAGCCTTCTTTGTTGAGCAGGTT
>JANRMT010062822.1:11974242-12007824 GCA_026402145.1 Polypterus bichir lapradei
AATGGATGGATGGAGTATGCACTTACTGCATGTCATTGCTGAGTTTAAACTGTAGCAGTAACTGACACATTCCTGCTCATTTAATGAGCTACCTTTCATTTTTTTTTAAATTCCATTCAAGTGTTGTTTAGTTGCTGTAATTACCAATAACCAAATAAAAATGGGCATGTTTAAGAGCTAGTAGCCTTCCTCCATGATTTACCACTAAGACCTACCTTTTCTTAAGAAGTTACTCATTCATTATTGTGTCTTTTTCACATGTCAGGTGGTTGGCACACATTTGACATAACCTCCTATAACTCCTATGAGAGCTATAAATATCTAATAACCCAGACACTCATCAAAAATGGCTACATTATCTCTAGTGAAAAGGATCTAGCCCTGACACACAATTAAATGTGACCAGTTAGAAATGACATCAGAGCCCCTCTCATTATGGTCTGTAGAAATGTGTTTTACATTCAGGAAATGTATTTGAATTCTGCTCAGAACTTTGCAAAGGTGTTCATACTCCTTTTTGAAAACTTCTCTCCATATTTTAAACAGTTGGTGCTGACTTTTGAAAATACTGTAATATGAAATTGCAAAAAAACAGTCAAATGGACATTTGATTGTTTGCTGGTCTGGTTTGCATATAAAGCTATTTTCTGAACCAATTTCTATTGAAAGTAATGTGATTAATCAGTTAGTATTAAAGAATGTAACTTGTGTTTGTAATGTTCCTGTAATTACAATATTCACATCCAATAGGACTTGGGCTCTTCTCTGTTACATTAAAATATTCTCTCTCTATTTTTTGGATCATCTTTATTTTTTGAGGGTCCCAGAGAGGAGGGACCTGTTGTAGCATCATCAGATACAAAGCAAGAAGCAACACTTGATGGGACACTCACTCTGCAGTAGACAAATAAACTAAAGTGGACATGAAGAGAACGTGCAGATCCCATATGAACAGTAATCAGGGAGCCGTGTTGTTTCTGGAGTTGAAGTGCTGTGCTACCCAATGTGCCATCCAGATCTACATATTCATTATAGATGTTTAAATTCTTGAGTTTATAATGGATCATTGAGCAGCAGATGTCTGCTTGAGTAAATGCAGCCAAACATTTTAGGGAACCATTTTTGTGAGGATCAGTATTGTTGGGTACTTTTATTTGACAGTCCGTTTAAGTTTGCACTTTTAATACTTTTTAAGTACCTCATCTTTACTTTAGCTAGAAGTCTGAGTGGACTATATCAAGTTCAATGCCCCTTCATCAATATCATGTGAATGGTAAATCTTTTTTGAAGCATTTCTTCATTTTAAGCATGTTAATTGTTAGATATTACCTTTCTCATACAATAAGTCGTATGTTTCCAGGAGGAGTCACAGACATGAAGTTTGGTCTCCAAACAACCCAGAAAAGCAAGCCAGGCACCACACCAGAAGAGACTCGCCCAAGTCAGCCAGTCTCCCAATCGCTGCCTGTATACTTTGGTCTAGCTCAGGGGGTTCATTGTGAATAAGGGAGTTGGTGAGTGTATTTATGCATATCATGATTTCTGTGAATTATTTGGATCTCTGATTTTTCAAGTTTCTGCCTTGTGTTTTGACTTTGGTTTTAGAATCTGTACTGGGACTTGTTTGATTTGGATTGCCTTTGTGTTTCAGACAATTCCATTTTACTTTTGTGATCAACAGAGTGGATCCACATTTTGTTTGGAATACCATTTTTGAGGAATAAATCTTTTCTTTTATAAAGATTCTGTGTTTGCCCTTATTACTAGCTGGGGTTTAACTGTGATCTCTCCCTATAGAGGGCATTATTGGAAATGATTGGAACTACGTTTTTTTGGAACTCTTTCATGATTGGGACTCCTAGTTCACACCAAGAAACAGACTCACATTTAAAGGGAAAGAATACAAATAACAAAGAATAAACAAATCCAGTAGAAATGACATTAACATGTGACAAATAATAACTCAAAAAACTAGGGGATAAACACTGGCATTAAACCAACATGGTATTGATGTAGAATTAAAAACTTTAGTTATACCTCCAGCTGTGTGTTTTCTTTGAAGATGATGTTTGTCTTTTCCTACCACGTACCTGGCATGGAATGTTACCACATAGGTAGCTGGAAATGTTATGGTAAGCACTGTAAATCTGTATATGTGATAACACAGATGGTAAAATTACAACACAATTATCAAAAAAAATTTTAAAAATATACCAAAAAACATATAACAGACTCTAAAGCATTTATATGAATAGCTTCAAAACAACATACAGTAAATGGATCAATAAAGTAATAAACAGAATGCATGTTATTCAGCAGTTCTTTTAGGTAATATCATCACGTATGGTCCAGGAGCAGAAACAGCTGGAAAATGACTGCATGATCATAAAGAAAAAATGTAACTTGAGAGTATTGAAAACATATCTGCAATACCAGACAGCAACTTAAATATTTTGAAAATGTAAAGTGCTTGTGTCAAGGATAACAAAATATTATTTGACAAATGAATTGCTCTATCACATCCAGTTTATGAGAGATGAAGATTTTTTCAGAAGAAAAAGTAATATATTTTTTAAATTAATTATTTAGACTTGAAAAAATGTTAATTATAAATGTAATTATTTCTTACAAAAAGAAGTTGCTTGGTTGTTTTTTTTTTTCCCTCTTGTAGTACTCAGGTTGGAATCACCAGCAGATGCTAACACAGACTCACTCCACTTTCCATTGTAGCATTTCTCCATTTGTGTGATGTCCCAGTGTAACCTCTCCCATGTCCATCAGAGATGTCGTCTATGTTCTTGAGGAAACACATCCAACTAAGAGTGCAAGAAATGGATTTTTAAAGACAGAAGAGAGAAGCTAACTAGTCCTTTGTAGTTTTCTGCCATTGTATTCCCAAGAAAATTTTGGCACACACTTGTTTTTTACATAAAGGAGCAGTGTGTGTTGTTTTACCATCTGCTTACCTTTTACATGGTCAAGACATTTTTAATTCCACCATGCTGGGAAGTTGCTTCTGGGATCGTGACCCATTTGTAAACACAACAGGATAAAAGGACAACTTTGAGTTCAAATCCTTATCTGGTCTGCAGATTCCAAAACTCTAATGAGCTCAAAGTTTATCCTTGTGCTCTTTTCTGGCATGTTCTTTCAGTTTTGACCCTCTTTGTCTCTCAACCGTGATTATTGGGCTTCAGTTTTGTTTCACTATCAACCCTTATTTATTTATTTATTTATTTATTTATTTATTTATTTATTTTCTTCTCTAGGTTTTGCTCAAAATGTTTGTCTGCAACTATGCTGAGAGATTATTTGGACAAGAAAATGGCATCTTTCTAACCTTTTAAATGTAAATTTCTGGATGTTTTGAATGAAATAAGAAGATGGAAAATATACTGATTGAGAGTACAAATATGTAGCAAATACTTATTTTTCGGTTGTTTCTACTTTATCTAATATCAAAATATACTTCAAATAATAATCTAAACATGAAAATATGTATGCCATAAAACAAATATATCTTATTTAATAACAATAATCAAAATTGTTTTTCAAAACTGCACTTTTTACTAAATCTGATATCCTGAGGAAATGGTTTTGGATAGAGAAATTCCAATTTTAGAAATTGATTCAGCTCACCTAAATTTGTACACTGGTTTTTGGTTCTTAGAAAATGCCTAGCATTAAGGCAGCCACTGGTGTAAGAAAAGTAAAAAGGATCAAATCTTATGTATGTTCATCATTATGCATTATAGTGACCTTTTTTCAGCTTTCTTCTGTACATTATCATCAGAGAGGTCTGTTTAATAAGTGTTTGATCTCTCAACACAAACACTCAAAGATCTTCATTGTGGGACATAAGTTATTAATCAATTTGAAAATTAGATGAAGGGTGACATTGAAATTACCAAAGATCCTTGCATGTGAAATTTTCCATTTAAATTGTACTACTGGGATGCCCATTTCATTTTATCTCATTGATGACTATCAAATGAGGTATTGTAACCTTTTCTTTTAGTCATTTAACATAAAAAATGAGTCATGACTGACAAAACATTGGTTTGTATTGTTACTGTGGCTTCTGTACTCTTCACATGCCTTTAAATATGTAATTGGAGCAATCTGTTCTAAAAGTAATAGACCTTATTAGGCATTGTGGGGTGACCAGTCATGCCACTATGCCGTGTTGAAGATGGGGATGTGGTCCATAGAAGCACTGACAGATTCTACACTGGCATTGGCCAACTTTAAGGACATACCAGTGGATCCTGGCTGCTGCTGTTAGGAGGCTTTATGTCCCATAATTATATACTGTAGACCAGCCTGAAAGTGGGTACTGTTGGGGGTTTAAGGTAATGAAAGGGCAATGGGAGCTACTGCTTTATGATGCTAGAGTTCCTCAATTCTACAGAATGCATCAGGATGGCCCACTATATTGTGATGCCTCCATGATACTCTTTGCACTATTTCTGTAACACTGTTTCCAGTGATAGCTGCTTATCGTTTTTTTAAATGTCTCTCTAGTTCAGCTTTATGTTTCTTAAAAGCTTTCTGCTAAAAATTGCCTTCTAATCACAGTGATCCACATAAAAGGAAGGGAAGTATATTGATTTTTCACTTTGATTGCAGGACAAAGGGTGAATTGACTCTCCCATTTACTGCGTGTCATGAGAACAAAGCCAATAGACCAGAGACGTTTACCTAATCTTAGGCATATACTGCTTCCTGAATGGGTGATATGGTTACTCCACTTTGTAACTCAATTTTTAGGGAAGTTTACTGTGTCACAATCCTTGTTGTGTCGCTGCTTGATGGTTCCTTTGCAGATATGAATCTTACTTATCTATTTTTTTATCTTATTATAATCTTTTATCCCCCCTTTTGTAAAAGTACTTTATTTTCCTTATGTTTGTTTCCATTCCATGCACTCCTTTAGGTGTCTTGCTTGTTCTTTATTCTTGTTTTACTTTGTATTTTTGATTTATCATCAATCTCTTAATATTGCAAAGCACTGTAGTAAAAAAAAAATCACTCTTAAATATTAAGTTATAACGACGAAAAATTAAGAGGTAGGAGGCGGAAATCTATGGTCAGAAGGTAGGCAAAGATCAGTAGCTGTAGGCAGAACTAAACTAAATTTGATCCAAAATATTAAACATAAATCAGCTGGCAAAGGACAGGCAAAACCCACCAGAAGTATCCTAAACTAAGCTGTTTTAACACACAAATCATTTTTTTAAGAAAATCCAAAAGCTTGGAGACAATGCCTAGCACACTGCCACCTTAAATAGTGCTTGTGCTATGAAGGCAAATGCTGAAGCACTGATGATCACGTAACTAGCAATCCACATTGTTGTTACAAAAAAAAAAAAACAATACTGAAATTGATGTGCCACAAGGAAAACACAACAAAAACTGAGGTTAAATGACATCATCTTTAGAACAATAAAAAATAATAATTGACAGAGTAAAAACCTTGGGATTAATAAAGTATCTATCTATCTATCTATCTATCTATCTATCTATCTATCTATCTATCTATCTATCTATCTATCTGTTTTATCTTGGTAGACTAATATATATATTGCTCTACTTTCCCCTATTGTATTATTAATATGTAGCCTTAGAATTCCTAATCTCACAGACTTACCACTGTTTATAATGTATTATTTTATATAACTTATCCCCACCTTCCCTTCTATATCTATAACCTCAGGCAATTAGATGTAGTAAAAAGACAAGCAGGAGTTAAGTTACACATGAAATAATGTATTACTGATAATATTCATAAATAATAACAAAATGCAAAGTACATTTGAATATTGGCAACCATACAACCTGATAAAATGGTGATGTGTAACTCAGGTGGCACACAGACTTGTAGTTACTTAAAATGTCTCTAGTTAAGGCATCATCGGTGCTCAGCTTTCAGCCACATGTCTGTTCAATATGTCTGCTGAGCTGTGCTCTTCATTGTGTTGTCTTCATCAGTTCATGGTGTGATGGTCTTCATCAGTTGTTAACAAGAGAAAGATACTTCTACATCATCACAGGTTAGCAAGAGAGATGCTTCTTCATCTTATGTTGGTTAGAGAGAGAGAATGTGGTTGAGCAAGCAAATTTATAGGTTTTCTGTCCAACCCCTACTCAGGCCTCTGAGACAAGCCATTTCCAAACAGCCATATCTCAGACCAATGGGGGAAATAGTACATCTTAACACCTGCAACACCCCCAAGACCATATATTAAGCTAACCTGGCTTTATGTGGAGGATGAGAGAAAGACTTTAGCAAAGAAACACTCACCAAACTGGTTTAAGACACATCCCCAAATCCTGTTGTTAAATTACAAAGAGACAATCGTAAAGGTTGCTAACACGAATGCCTCTCACCAAAGTAACACTAAATTACATTGCTTCGCCTAAATTACAAATAAAGACATACAAAACATTTATCAAGTTATATGCAAAATCTTACATCACAACACTCCACCCCGATGAATGTTTTGTACAATGTCTTGTCACACACGTGCGCAGGGGAGGCAGCTAAAGGGCTTGAGTGAAGGCAGTTCTGAGGCATGCCAGGATGTGGCAGAGTGCACTGACTCTTTTTCTCCCTTTCCTGTAGACCATTTCTGGGAGATTCCACCTGGCTCTCTTGACATCACTTCCGGGACCGAGCCAATGGAAGTACAGTAGACCTTACCAGCTCCGGCCCCTCTGACATCACGTTGGGCGTGATCCAATGATTGAAGAACACGTGCCCGATCCTTATGACCTCACTTCCTGTCTTCCCCTTTAAAAGCCTGACCCTTTTCCCTTTTCCCTCAGTCTTGTTCTGGACTCAGTTGTATGCACTTCAGTGCTGGTTATCTGATAAAAACGACTTTTGCAGCCAGGATACCATATTATACGGGTGGCTGCCCCAAACCTTTATCTGTTTATGTCTCGTTTTTGTGACAGTCTTTATAAACAATGTCTTTAAATTGTTTAAAGTCTGATTCATAACTTGTGCATTGAGTTGCAGGATTTGCTCTCCCAGTGTTAAAAGTTATCCGTGACCATTTGTCCATTACATATCTTCTTTATTTCAAAGACAATCTTAAGAACTTGGAAGCGCTCCTGATGACTTGTATCTGCTCCGGATTGCTCCAACTTTTCTGTTGCTCTTGGTTTTTTTTCCTTTCGTTTTCCTTCTTGATCTCTCACTCAGTCCCCTTTAATCTCCCATCAGAACCCTGATGAGAGACAACTGTGCTAACTGCTGTTGAGTACATTAAACACAATTAGCAAATTCCTTCATCAAGAATCTCTACAGCCACAAAGCTTTTTTTCTCACACAGATACATACATGGAGTCTGCAGTGCCCCAGACTGAAAAATGCATATCTACATTGGCACAGTGATATCTGGGCTTATGCAAAAAGAAGTTTCTACTGTTTTTGTCCTGCTTTGCACATCTATCATTAACAATGTCTTTATTGGTTGCACAATTGAGCCTAAATATTTAAAACTCTTGCACAAGTTGCATGTCATGCAGGTGTACTAGAACAGGTTGTTCATTAGTTTCCAGAATCTTGGTCTTTTCTACATTTATGTTCATCTTTCTCTTCCTTGTCATCAAGGATGTTTAAATCTTCTGCATTAGTGACTGTGATACACCGTCCTCACAAATTGTACTCCAAGTCTGTTAACAAAGATTGTGTTCATGACCACATCCACTGCTATACATACACCAGTACAAACAGAATTTTTCCAGCATCTCACATTTAAAATACTGTATACTTTGCTACTTTTGTCAATGTTTAATTACTGCACGATAGATAAAATTTTGACAGCAGCTCCTTATGCCTCTTGAAGTGTTCATAGGTCTGGTCAATGGACACTGTGAAATGCAGCTTTTACCAAGTTGTTTGCAGTATTTTATTAGTTCTTCCACATACTGTCTAAGGGGCAAGATTTAATCATAGAGTCCTCACTGATGATGCAAACTAGCTTCTTCTGCTCATGTGATGTGTTCTCTGTGTCTTTTTATTTATATTTATTGACTTATCCATTTAGTAGATGGGTTAATCCAAGGAATATGACAAACAGAGGTCTACATAATTGAGGAAGTGTCAGTCAAGGGGACAGCCATCTTGTCTTTCATACAGTGAAGACAAAATCTATTAGGTTTTCAAATATTGTTATTCATCTCTCAAACCTTTCTGCCGATACATCATAATGTGTTAAATAAAATGTGGTATTCAGAGTAATGAGCTGCCTCTTCCAGATCTTGCAATAATCTTCTTGCGGAACACAGCATACAAATTTGCACATTCACTCTTTTGGAAAACTTCTTTGCCTTCTCTTCCACATCATCTGTATCAACCAGGAAAGTAAAACTATTGAAAAAGACCAACTGGAACTACTGATCAAAAGCAAGGTCTTCAAATCTTAATGATTCTCGGTGTCTAGTATCAGTTGATTTGTAGCAAGATCTGTTGAATTGTGGTTTTAAAGCTGTGCATACCTGAAAACTGATAAAGGTGTGATCCGGGTTCTAGGTGCTATTATGTTTCAGACAGGGTTTCTCCACTGCCTGAGGTTCAAATGCCATTTTTATGTATTTTTTTGTTTATTTTGCTTATGTTAATATTGTTGCTTATTTAGTTTCTTTATGTCTAAGCATCTTTTATGATGTGTCACTTGTTTTGTCCGATGTCCCCCAGGAAGTGGAGCTACCTGCCCATTACTGCCAAGGGAATGTCCTCTGCATTATAAACGTTGAGGAAAACAAACAGTCACCTGCAGTTCATTGAATGTATTCATGGTGTGGTGAGTCTCTGTAGTGATTATTTATTTATATTGGGACTTTGTTTACTTTTGAGGTTTCCTATTTTGATGGCATTACCTTCTGTGTCTTTGTGCTCATCAGAGGTTCATTTTGTTCAACAGGGCTTTTGTTGAAAAAATCCTTTTGTATTTGTAAAGATTATTTGTTGGCCTTTTTATTACTAGCCAAGGTTTGAAGGTCTTTACTCCTGTAGTGGGCATTTTGAATATTTTTGTGATTCATGTGTTTGAGAACTCTCAAGTTCACAACAAGTTAAGACAAAAAAGAAATTCTAAAACTGAGATATTTTCTATTTGGTACTTGCCAGTTCAGCTGGTATTTAAGTGGATGCTAATAGGGAAATTGTATGTTGCTGCAAAGGACAACAAATGTAAGCCATTCTCAATTGTCTCGATTGAGGGCAGCTTCCCATCTAGTTCGATTTGCTCATATGCAGGCATTGAAATCACCAGCGGTTAAAACAACATTTCATTTTGAAAATATGTATGTTTGCCTGAAGTATTGAACAAAATTCATCTTTGGCTTTGTCTGGGTTTATTTTTGTGGGTTCATAGTGGAGTGGGTAAGGGCCCTGGCCGGGACGTCCAATGTGTGGAAGGACCGGGGTAAAGAGAGAGGTTTCTTCCCTGGGCCGATAAAAGGCAGCCCCCTTGGTCTTCAGTGGGGCCACAGGTTATGAGCATGGAGGCTCAACCCTGTTGGAATCCGTGGCCACCGCCAGGTGGCGCATGAACCTTTCCAGGGCCTTATCTGGTCATGATTTCGTCACACCCGGAAGTGTGGCCTGAAGAAACTCGTTAGGCACCTGGAGTCCATCCAGGTGCCTTACAAAAAGGAGCCGCCTCACTCCACAGGGGGCCAGAGTCAGGAGGAGAGGACAAAGCCTGAAGAGCAGTGGAGGGAGAAGGACTGGCAGCAGAAGTGACTGAATGGTGTTGTGTTGTGCTTACTGGTAAAAACTTTTAAATAAATGTGTGGAGTGTGGCAAAACTTGTCTCCTGCCTGTCTGTGTCTGGGTTAGGGTGGTGGTATGCCCCCTAGTGGCTCACAAAAGACTGCAATATTTTAGCCAATCCATATTACAAGTCATCTTCATACTGGTTAGAACCCTAGGACACTTTCAGATGCCTGTATTTCTACTGAGAAACCAGTTGTCACTGTCAGAAATTTGTACATTGATGATTCTAAATTTTGTTAAATGTGCCAAAGATGAAATTTTGTATTGTACCAGTTCTTGAACTATCATTTCTATATGTCTGATATGATACCCAGTACTTACCTTTATTTATATTTGATTTTTGGGATTCAACAATTATTGATATAGTCATGTTGCTTTTGTTGCAGGTTTGGTACCAGTAACCTACTTCTCACCACTGCCCTGGCCATAGTACTCTGCCAACATTGGCATATTGGTTGACATCCCAAATGTTGTTGTGTTATGATATCTGAAGTCAATGTGGATTCTTGCTTGTGTTTTTATGAACTCTCATTAATGGATTAAGCCCCCTCATGTATTTGGGTTTGGAACCAACCCTCTGTGATTGCCCACAAGCAGAAGTGTATTCCATACATTAATGTTAACATTATTTTTGAAATTCTCTTTTGAATAATGCTGAAAAAAGTAAAGTGGATACGATAACATTTAGGCAAAGCTTAATTATACAGTGAAGAGTTTTCTTCTGCTTAACTTTTACAAAATGAGATCACTTCTTTGAAAACTATTGGATCATTGAAATACATATATCAACCAGCTGGTTGTAGCCAAATAACTTTGAGGATGTATCTTTTCTGATGTTTCTTCTGATTAACAGATGCCCAATTAAGATGAAATCATTAAAGAGCTTCAGATTACTTTTTTCAAGTTAGAAAAGGGCTAATTTGAAATTATCAAGCATGATGTTTATCATGACATGAAAGCTGCCAACCTTACAACCTGTTGAGGATTAGACTTTCTTCAGAGGCAACTTGCATGATTTGCTTTAAGACAAATGCTTGCTGCCAGTTGTTAAATGTAGCATATTGCAGTGTTGCAGAAAGTTCATTCAAAATATGACATTTTTTTTAGGTTAGGGACAAACAGTTTTCATTCATTCACTCTTTCACCTAGTGAAAGAAGTGCATTTATCTGAATGATACTTTTAAAGGGCAAAAAATGGAAAAACGGAGCTGAATCATAACAGAGTAAAAACTATCAACAGGAGTCTAAATATGTTGAAAATCGTTTGTAATTTAGAACATCAGAATACAGCTAATACCTTCTGACATTACAGCAAACATTGTGTCTTGCATTTCTGTATTGGTTTGCACCATTTTTGTGATACCTTTATATGTTGTGTTGCTGCTGGAACATGTGAAGTCTGTCATAGGAATCAATAAAGCATATTACTTTCTTTATAAGTGTTCTAATGATACTTGATAATAATGCTGCCAGAGAATGGGAGTGCATTGGTCAGATATGCAAGTAAGAACTCACTGTGCTCTATGTAAAAGTAATCCTGACCTTGAACTTGAATGGTATGGTCAATCATTAATGTCAAAAGTTCTGGCACTAGCATAACTTACTCCCATAGACAAAAGAACATAATTATAAATCCAAGTTAAGACTGTTTCTGTCCTATAACTATTGAGAAAATAGACTTAAATCTTTTATTATGTTACACATTTTGTGGGTGTATGTTGGAGAATGGCTTGCGACTAAGTGGCCTTCCATCCTGTGCTGAGATCTTCTTTATGCCCGATGCTGGTTCCCCATAACCCTGCAAGTGAATGTGTTCAGAAAGTGGATAAAGAAATAGCCTTGTACTTTTTAATGCAAGAGAAAAAATTAAATTGCAAACCAGCATCTTGTTCTTAGAAACAATTTGGTCTAAATCTGATCTGATCAATGAACAGCAACTTTGAGTTAACTAAGAGCATCATTGGTCAATAAAGTTTATTCATTTTATTTACTTTGTGCTATATGGGTACTGTAAGTTTTCCAACAATTTGGTTAAAATTTGAGCTATATTAGAGTACAATTAGTTCCTAATAAATATTTGAAAATCTGCTTAATACTGTACATTACTTAATAAATTGTCTGAAAGTATTATAAGTGGATTATTCGAACATTAAACATTGTGTTCTACTACTGATTTCTTGGATTGAATATAACTGAATTAAGAATAACGTACTGAACTGAAATAAACCAGACCTGAGTCTTTCAGGTAGAGGATCATCACCTTACAAGATAATTAATAATAATTATTGTATATAACTCAAAAAGTGCCCTTATACCAGAGTGAATGAAGTCTTCACAGATAATTTCTTCTACTGGTAGTAATACATTTCACCACAAGATGGCATAAATAAATAACCTTTATTTTAGTGAAAATCCACCAGATGGTGCATTGGAGCTCATTAAGCCCAAAACAACTGTTTTCCACACTGTTATGTTAATCAAGGAATTAATTTAAATAAATAACATGTTCAGTAATAGACTCGGGATATAATTTATTTAGTATCTACCTATTTCTAACTCAGTTACCTAATACGAATTTATATATTTAAGAAAAGAGCTAATTAAAAAGGCAGTAACAGTAATGTAAAATATAACTTTTCACTGAATGCCTTCTTGTTAATACTAAGTACATAGTGTTCATTCAGTGAGAATCTCAGAGCAGTTAAATAAAACCAAAGTATTTTTATCCTTAAATAGGTTTGATACTTCCATATAGTTGTGCTGTCATGAAGTATTTTTATTTTATTTTATTTAATGAGACCTGTACTGTACATCATTATTGATAATAACAAAGGCAGTCTGACATTTTGAACTGTCACTTTAAAAACTAGTAGTATCTTTTCATCTCATCTTTTGCTTTACATTTATGGGTTATATAAAAAGAGAATACAATCAGTTTTGTTTATGAATAGGAGAAACACAAAAAACAAACATGTAATCATTTATACTGGCAAAGCTGCATGGAAACGCTTTAATACATACTGGAAAGTTTAAAACCGATTAGCAGTTATTTACTCTACAAATGTGCTACTGAGGTCCCTCTAAGAATCACACCCTGGATTTCGGACATGTGTTCATGTTTAAGACTACAGAGCATAACAGTGATTTTGAAGAGAAGAAGCCATTCAGCTCCACAATGCTTATTACTCGCCTCATATTTGCAAAACATGATGAGCTACGATTGGCATGGTGTTGCTTTCAGCTACACTACTTGGTAATTCTCCCATATATCTATAGTTTGATATGTAAAAATATTTCCTAAAATATACTTTCAATTTGCATCTGCCCAACTTCCACCTGTATTCCTGAGCTCTTGTTAAGGAACGGACTTAAAAGAAGCAAACTACACTCACCATACTTATTCCATTCATAATTGCAAACACTTGAATTGTGTCATCTCTCTATTATAAAAAAAATCTTGGAAGGAGACAAGACGTGATTTTCTCGGAGAGACACTTATACATCCTTTGAGAATGTGGACGTATTACACATGCAGAGCAGGTTAGAAATAATGGAAGTATGAAAATTCGAAAGTCTCAAGAAAGATCGCGTTAGCACAAACAGTAATTATTACTTGGTGAAAAAACGGAACAGTGAAAAGAGATCGAATATATTGTTCGGATTTAAACTTTAAGTCAGAGACTTGTAGATCGTCTAATTCGTGTTGCCATCAGGGAAAAAAAAGTAGTGTTTCTTCCCAATGAAGAGGCATATCCACGAGAATTGTAGAACGTCTAATTTGTGTTGCCAGTGAGAATTAAAAGATTTCAAAAATGTTGCCGTGTTATGAAGTCCCGTGAGACAGAGACTTTTAACATGAGATTCTTTCAAGTCACACCCTACTTACAGCTATTTTCAAACAAGACCACGGTCATCTAACCTCAGTCGCGTAAATGCTTTTGTCGGACACACTTCCTGCGCTCTCAGCTCTAATAAATTTTATCAGGACAATAATTTGATACGTTCTAGATGACACGTCAACGACTAAGTGAAGAAGAAAGAGCATGGACAAACATTTGAAAAAGTCGTTTTATTTATTAGAAAGAAATAAACGATATTTACTCACAGGCAGTTATACGCTGCATTATCACGATGTTAACCCAAACACAGAATCAAAATTCAATGCAATCTTGAAGAAAAGTTAATTCCAAATATTGTTTTTACTAAATTTTTAAAGTAAAAGTGAAATAATGCATATGTAACATTTCCCATGAAAATAACTATCTCTTTAAATTGTATATCTGGTTCACCAAACCTGGGGCTGGGCAAGCGAAGCGAGCAGGGGGCGGAGCCCCCTAGTCTTACTTAAAATTAAAAGATCCCAACCCTTCAATTTATCCATAGAGTTCTTACATAATAAAACAAGTAAGTTTAGCAAATCATTTTTAAACTATCTACAGCCTTAAAGTATATCCTCATAGAGCACAGAGCAGAGAGTAAAGTGAATACAGTATCCAGGTAAGGCCTCATGGTGGCAGGATTATGTCTGAGAACCTTGGGTACAATTTTGTATTATTATATTGAGTTTGAGAAATGTTATTTACAGTTGTTTTTATACATCATTTTATCACCATTTTTGGTTGTTTTTTCTTAAGGCCATCGCTGTTTGTTGTTTATGGCAACACCATTTGTTGCACACCACGTGAAGCTGAATATTCATTAATGTGTGACCTCATTGTGGTGCTGTTTTCTAAGATAGATGTATGTTGTTTCAAATGTCTGAACTTTCAATTTAGTACAGAAAAGAGTCTCTCTCAAAATAAACAAAACAAATTTCAAAATAAATTTTGGGACAAAGATCTTTTCTTTTGTTTCTGACATTTAATTCTAGATTCTGACCTTTACTTGTCTGATCATTCTGCATTTCTGCCACTGCTAAATAAATCCTAACACACAATTGTATTATAAGTATGGCCTTTCTTGATTTGTACTTCATAAACTGTGCAATAATACTCAGTCCACTATTAACCATTTTAAATAACTTTTGTCCTCTGTACCTTATCAGAATGAGAAGTTCACTATGATATCTAAATCATTCTGAATCTATGTGGTTTCTAGCTCCAGACACCACCCCACTGCCTAATTATATTGAATATTTTAACACCCTATATGTAAGATTACACACTTCTTTACATTAAACTTAATTTGCTACACATTTTATCCGCTGAAATCTGAATTATCTTCAGGTCTTTCTGAAGGAATTTTTATCTCAGGTTTGTGCTAATCAGCCTAACCAAATGTACTCTGTAAATGTACCAATTATTTTACTTATATCATTGGCCCACTTAGGAATCCATATATGACCACCATGATGCTACATTTCCTGACTTAAGCCAGTTCTTTGCTTTTCTACACACTGCACCTTGAATGCTTTTCTTGTAGTTTGATGAGCAGCCTCACAATGAATATGTTACCAAAAGCTTTTGCAAAGGTAAAGTGTATACTATTGCTTGTACCGCCATCAGAAAGATTTGTTGTTCTCTCACAAAACGTCAGCATATTATTGTGTTTAGAATGGGCGAATGGTTCCACTGTTGACTGTTACATTTATCATTTTCTCTTGGCTCCTATATCTCTGTTTCTGCTATTCCAAAGTTATTGCAGTGCACTTATGTAAAGGAGACACCAGAGTCATAAACTAGGGTGCGTGGGTGGTGCTTTTGTTCGAATATTCTGTTTCTTCTATGTAACAGCCCACCTTGAGCTGTGGTCCTTTTTATGTGAGTAGTTTTTTTGATCCTTCCCATTTCTGTTTGTATTTTTCATGTTAATGTGTTTCAGTTCTTATTTTTGACCTGTTACATGTGTTTTGAGTAATGCTTTTAGATTTGGGCAGTTCACAGATCATTTATTTTCATACTGTATATGATCATCTGTCTACTTTTTTCTTTTTGGATCATAGATTTGCTTAAGTAAACCATTTCTACCTATATTACAGCAACAATTTATTTCTTGTAGAGCTCAAAATCACACAAGGAATGCCTGAATAAGCTTTAAATTGTCCTGTTTTTTGACAGCCCCCCAGCCCTGACTCCGTAAGAAGACAAGAAAAAACTTCCAATACCCTTGTAGGGAGAAAAATGGAAGAAATCGTGAGAAAGGCAATTCCAGTGGGTGTCAGAAAATGTGGTAAATACAGCACACCAAACAGAACACAATTAATCCTCTTCACAGAGCTAGGTGGCCAATCTATCATTGACACTTCATGAATACACAATAGTACAATAATAGATTATACCACTCATTAAATACAGAACAAAAAAGTAGAAACTAATTAACATAAATGAAAAACAATGATATCTGTCCATCAGCTAACTGCGGAACCATGGCCAGATTGTACAAAAGAAGTCAGACAGGCCAACATGTCTGATCCTCCTGTGGCTCATGCCTATCCCAGTATGTAGAATGTCCTGACCTGGAGGTCATGCTGCACACACTCTTCACTTTGTCAGTGCAGTGAGCCAGCACATACCCGACATAACTGATCAGAATTGCCACAGTCTTAAGTCTGTTCACTAGAAGACTTGTTCTGAACTGCTGCCTGTCTTCTCTTTTATAATTGTGTTCGCTAATTTGATTGTAGTGCACATTAAGATAACTGACCTTTAGTCACTAAGGGTTCCTCGATCAACTTAAATACCACAATGTTTGTTTTCCTATCTATCAGTTTGTAGCGATATTTAGAGTTACTTTAAATGGAGCTCTGCTTTATATTCTGACCCTTAACTTCATAAGTGAAACACACTAGCTGTAACACAAGAAATGCTCATTTAACTTTGCCAAAGTGGGTTTTATTTTTTAAGAAAACAAAAACATACTCATTTCAAGGTCCAAGCATAGGTTCTTAAAATGTAAAGAAACACACATTTCTGAAGTAGTAGACAATAGTAATACACTGAGAAAAAGAATATAAAGATTAAAAGCAGACATCAGTATATTCTTAAAAGATCATACTGTTTATCTATCTGTACTGTTGTGACATGATGTACACAGTGGATTTGGCCTGAAAATTCTGATGGAACCACAAAGGCCTGGGAAAGAAATGCTGTCAGAAAGGACAGAGCCATCCTGAGAAGCTGTGCACTGGGTGTGTGTGTGTGTATGACTGTGTTGTACCAGCACTACATGACAGGACTTCTATTCTCAGCAGTCCTGGGATTAGTGGGAGAAGAGAGCTGTAAGATGTCATCAGGAACCGTGAATTGTGTTTTTATTGTTTTTTTCAATTCAGCAAATCATTTGGATTCATACCCTGAAGATTATAGTGTTCACTGGAATTGCATTCATGTTCTGTGCCTGCTTGTTCATGTGGTTGTCATCTGGCCTGGAAATTGTTGTCTACGGAGCACACTCTAGTCAAATGTAAATCATCTGACATTCAGAAGCACAGTAGGACAATCTTTACATCTTTTTCAGAAGGCTGTTCACTGGGAACATTTTATTTATCCGTCCTTGCATCTGTAAAACTGGACTGTGTATTGGACTGTGTTGTGAGTGTTTTATCATTTAATGTGTAGTGTTTTGTCAGTTTTCTTTTTTGTATTTAGGTAATTAATTGGTTATTAGAGTGGAATTCTGCATGTATGTTGTTAAATTGTTATGGCATTCATCATTTAGTTAATACATTCTTTTTTATTTATTTAATTTAACCATTAGTCAATACATTCTTTTTTATGTATTTAATTTAACCACCGTGCCACTTTTCTATATGTATGAGTGTATGCATACTATTACTGTAGTCTTCTTAAAGGCCATTACTCAGTTGTCATAAGGAGGAGTGCTATTGTAGCAACCCTCTCACCTCTAATGGTACAATACACATTTTATTTAATAACCAAATAAGTGAGAAAAGAAATTAGCAAAGAAACTTTTCAGCAAATGTGCAAAACCACAAAACCTATAGCCTCTCTGAGGGTAACTATATAGGCCATTGACCCCTCTGAATTAAACAGTGTGACTTGATAAACAAAACGACAATACATAATCCCAGATTCATCTTCTGCTGCTCCCTTTCGTTAACCTGGCCTGTCTTCCTGCAGCCCTCACTCACCTTCTGAATCTAAACTCATTTTCCTTGTATAGGCTCAAAGCATCTGTAAACCCTATCATAGCGTCACATCCAGCCAAATCTCAGAATCACATCATGGGTCAGGGACAACAAGTTGGACCTCCCTTTGAGGACTGCTGGTGTTCCTGCACATTTGTGTTTTCTGCCACATCTCCTGGGCAGCCCTTTTGCTACTTGCACTCTTAGAGGGGGCAGCACAACTCATATAGTGTTATCTGTGACCAGATCACTCTGACAGCCTATGGTAAGGGGCATTGCCTCATTCTTTTCTGATCTTCCGGGATTCCCTTGGTCATACCACTCCAAATGTGATACTTCACTTCTGCTCTGGTGAGACAACACGTGTCATGCCTGCTAGTGTATATACTCTCCTGTGTTTCCTTGGGCAGTGATCGTTAAGTTTGATCCTGCAAAGCCACAGTGATTAGAAGTTTTTATTCCAGCCTGACTGCTTATTTACAAGTCAATCCTTCCCAACAGCTGAAATTGTTATTTATCTTTATTGAGTGCTGACGATTTCTTTGTGCCATATCAAGTTATTATTTGTATAGTATATTTTTCCTTTCTGAGAATACTGTATAATCCAAATTATCAGTGGACCAGAGCAGATTAGTAAATATTCTTCCTTCGCTTTTTTTCTCTTACTTTTCTTTATAAAGATTTTGCTAAAACAGACACTTCATGATGAACATACATAGGTGTAAATGGGACTTTATTTCATGAAGAGCTGCTGCTTGCTTTGTCGTTTGCATCTCATTGCTAACAGGCAGCTGGAAAACACAAAATGATTAAACCACCAAAGGCAATTAAGGGTTGGAAATGAGAAAACGCAAATACATTAAAATGACGTTTGGGCAATAATTGGCACCTAATTTAGAAACTGGGCTGTAATAAAAACCTGCAGCCTGTATTATAATTCATATTATAGCATCGCATAAACCCACAAACAACAGGCACAAGACAGATAACAATCCCGAATGAAATGCTATCCAACGCATAACACACTCAGGAACTTGACCACATCTGGTAATTTTCAAGCCACTGATCAACCAATGTCTTTAAAATGTAAAAGAAAACCAGAGGTGCTATAAAAAACATATATATTTTTTTCGTTTGTTTTTGTTAGATTTTGAAAGTGCTGAATGTCAATGCAAGCACATCTATTATGACTGTCTTGATGCAGACAGTCAGTTAATTCCAGCACACCTCCATGGTAAGGTGAATTCAGATATAATGTGATTGCGCCCATTGTCTACCTGCCCCACTTTTATGTTTTTTTGTGATGCACAATATTTGATTTTTTAAGTTCAGGATTAGCTTTAAAAGTAATATCATAAAACAAATTCAACTTTCAAATGGAAATCTTTTAATATCCACAAAATATTGAATGTTAAAGATAACTTACAGAATGGGAAACAGCTAACTCAGATGGCCAAAAATCTCAGAATACGTGAATCTACTTTAAGAGGTTAAAAAAGAAGAAAGATAGCATGGTTTATCTTGTAATTTAGCCAAGGATATTGGCCAACAGAAGAAGCAAACAAACCTTTGTCATTGTTTTGTTCAAGCTTGTTTTCAAATATTCTCTAATTCCAGCCTGATCTTGAAAACTTAAGCAGAAAAATGTGACAGCCAGATCAACAAGGAGGAGTCTCATTCCAGGCCAAGAGTAGCATGTACTGTATACTGATTACCTGGCTAAATTGTCCACAATGGCCTAGTCATTCTGCCTTGTAATAATCCCCTGTCTCTTATTGGGTATTTCACTCACTCCTTCACCTCCTAACAGCTAACATGTGATAGGTATGCTGGCACTAAATCACATCGTCCAGGTGGATGCTACACATTAGTGGTGGTTGAAGAGGCCTTCCCTACTGTCTATGTAAAGTGCTTTAAGTAGTGAGAAAAGCACTATGTAAATGTAAAGTATTATTATTATTATTATTATTATTATTAAAGCCACTAACAGATATTTTGGCCACATTTAAAAATAAATCACATTATACATTTTTGTGTCTTGAAAGATCCATTCAGCTTATAGGATGGTGCAGATTGTTACAAAAGTGATCTGAAAACGGAAACAAAGTTCTATTAATGTTGCTACTATTTTATACTATTAGTATAATGCTTGTTAAGTGCACTTTTTGTTTTTTAACAAGCCATCTATTTCCTATACATCTATTATATGAGTACATTTTTTCATTTATCTTTACAGAGTAACTGTAATTCTGATTGAAAAGTACTGTTTTTCATTAGCCTCATAATATTGTAACACCACATATTTTAATTTAATTGAATTTGTTTGTACGTATATTGCTTAGTGCATTAAGGTAGGTTTTATTATACATTTATTTTATATAAATTGAATGATATGTATTTTACATTATGGTCTTTGTAAAGCATGCCATCACATGATACTTTGTAAAACCACACAAGAATACAGTTCAAGGCAGTACAATAAAAAGAATAGTGATGCTTAGAATTTCTGTTTTGAGAATTTTAACAAAATATGACATATCACGCACATCACACATGGAAGTCTGGTTAGTGCCGTAAGGTATGAAGGGACACCAGAGGGAAGAAAGCAGGGATTGCAGTGACTACAATATCATGTTGTTCCTGCCCTCAGGCAAGTGAAAGTGCTGCCTGACAATGAGTGACATAACTTCCACACCTGTCCCCAAGCAGCTGTTGTCCTTGAGAGAACTTCAGTAAAAGCTCACAATCAACTATAAAGACAGGCAGGTCATCCTTCCATTTCTTGACCTTTTTGAGCTTTTTGCCATTTTTGTTTTATTAAATGGTGTTTACCCAGGCAGGGACTCCAACTCTTCTCCTGACTTTTGTGTACTTATTGTAAAACATGAATAGTGTATTGAAAAAAAATAAAAGGCTACAATCTGTCAGGCACTAATAGTAAGAAGAAGGATAGGTGTCTGCTCAGAAAGGTGGTATTCCATGAAATGATGCTAATCTATATGAATGTTAAATGGAATCAGATAAATAAAACTGATAGCCCTCTGTTTTCCAACAAGCATGTTTTGAATTATTGTCCCATTTCACAAGAAGTTAGAAATAGGGCTGGGTTAGATGTAGTTGGGTTAATCATTTTTGAACATTAAAATAAGCTTGTTGTTTTATTATGTAATGTTTCTGTGCTTATAAACTCCATAGTCTCATGTAACCACTGTGACAGTAGGGGTCGCTATCGCTCCTCCAAACCTGCAGACAACACGTCCAGACACCAGGTAAAATACAAGAAATAAATTTAATTTCTTCAATAGTGAGCACAAAGCACCTCCACCTCCACAATATTCAATAATAATACAATACTCCACAATAAATCAACAATAATCAATCCTCCTCTCCTCCCAGCAGCTCTATCACACTCCCTCCCAACTCCGGCTCCGTCTCCTGGGTTTCCCACAGTCCTTTATATAATTCGTGACCTGGAAATGCTTCTGTCCTTCAGTTAATGATTCCATAGCATTTCCGGGTCAAATGAAAACTTCTTCTTTTCTTCAGCCCGGAGGTACTTCATTTCTTCCATCCCCATGACTAGGGAGTACTTCTGGGCTATAATAGAAACATTTGTGCCTCCCTGCAGCGTCCCCTGGCGGCCCTCACGGTATCCAGCAGGGTTGTGAAGTCGAACTCCATTGTCCATGATGCCCTGCAGGAATTCGGGGCACCTCCATGTTGCAGGGAGGACTCCATCTAGCGGCCTGGGGGTGCTGGCAGGGATAAACTGCCGGCCATCCCTCACACCACTTATGCAAGAGATCTCTGCCATAATTCAAAGTTGTATGTTGCAGTAAAGCTGCAAGTCACTCAAAAGCAATAATAGCATTTTACATACCCAAGCATGTCTTCTTTCAAATAAATCTGAAGTTTTCATGTTGTCTGCTCTGTTTCATTAGTAAATTATGTGATTTGCACATGTATACCCTGCAGTGAGCAGCATGTCACAACTAAGTGAATCTGATTTTATCAAAGATCCCACCTACTTCAAATACACCTTACGATTGGATAGCTGAGGTTCAGGCCTTTCCAATGATGTAAGTTGTTTATGAATAGTCACTTGTATTACATGTTACAGCTGTGTGTAAAAGGCAATAAATATATTGTGCATGTGGCACCTCATCTTTACACACAAAATTCTGTGAGAGTGCACAAGGAATTTTTGGTTGATGTGCAATAAGACTTGAAGTTTGTACTGGAGAAATGTCTTCTTCCAAAAACAAAACATACAGTTGTGGAAGTCCTAGTAATGTTACAGAATGCTAGTGAAATGGAATATGAAGACCATGAGCCACAGTTTTGACTCTATTGAGAACAATGCATTTGATGAAGGACTCAATGCTATGCTTGATATGTAAGTACTGCTTAAAAGCATTGTAGCATGCAGTTTTACATTTCAAGCATCATGGGTTCAATTGCCATATCCTGACACTGTCTCCTGCACATTCGCTCTATGTTAGTTTTCTGACAACTAGTCTTCCAGTTTCAACATCTTAGCGTACCAGTGAAGTACCATTTCATTGTACCCGCTCAAAGCGTCATGTGAGAACTGGGTAAACAATTTGTCATTGGAGCACAGAGTCTATCATGAATAACACATGACTAACACAGAAATGAGACAATAATTCTCCTGTTGGATTTAGATTAGGCTCCCAAGCACATTCCTCCAGGAGTCTCTGCCATTCCACTATGCATTTAGGTTTCTCATCACAACTACACAGGCACAGGGCGGCACCATTTTGAGCACTTAAGTACATACTCTATATGAGTAATTATCTAACCTATAGTTCCTCACAACATATAACATATCATTTTATGTTCTCAAACTGTGACAACATTCCTCCATGATTAATGAATAAGTGATGGCTTTCACTGGTGGATGAATGAACTTCATTCCCCCTAATCTACCTATTAATATTTAAATATAGTGACCTGTGCAATGCTTGGAGCCAGTCCTCTGTGAATATAAATTTAAGTACTCTGTCATAAATTTTGTTACTGTTATACCACACTTATTTTTGTGGGTGAATCTGCAAGCCCTTTGAAATTTTCTGTTCTGGTAAATATGCTGTTTTATATTGTACAACTTCAGTTCAATCTAAAAAAAAACTGGGCCAGTAAGGGGAATGCCAAAATAAAAAACCAAAAAAGAGTTATTTCTAAATTTATGTTGACGAGTGTTCAGACAAAAGCACTATAAAGTCAAGGTATTTTGTGTTTTACCTAATCAACTGCTTTGTTTTTTTTTTTCAATATATGCTTACTCTGAAATTGATGACTATTACACATTCCAAAAAAGTTGGGATGGAGTAGTTTAGGACTAATAATGATGTGACAAATTGAAATAACAAGGTGATATGAAACAGGAGATGTTAAATAAGTGAGGAAATGATGCTCAAGTATATAAGGAGCTGGCAAGGAAGGTCTGGTTCTTCAAGAGCAAGAATGGGTCAAGGCTCACCAGTTTGCCAACAGATGCATCAGTGAATAACCCAGCACAATGAGAACAATGTTTCCCCAAGACAAATCAGTAGGATTTTGGGCATTTCACCCTCTTCAGTGCACAATGTATTTAGAATGTTCAAGGAATCTGGTAAAGGGCAAGGCCATAAACCATTTTTGAATGTGCATGATCTCCAATCCCCCAGTCATCACTGTCCTAAAAACAGTCACACATCTGTAATGGCCATCATGATGTGGGCCCAAGAATACTCTGATAAACCTTTATCAGTCAATGCCTTTTCCTGCCTCATCCACTGATGCAAACCAAATATCAGCACTGTCTAGAAGTGCTGCAGACCTCTCTGGGCTTAGACTCATCTGAAATGGAAAATAATACAATAGAATCATGTTTTGAGGTTCAATGTGTCAATATTTCAAACAGTTTTTGGAGAAAACAGCAGTCCTGTTTCCCAGCGAAAGAGGAAACAGACCATTCAAGTGTCAGATCCAAAAGCCACCCTCTACAATGGTATGGGAAGGCACCATTAATGCAGAAAGATTTGAGCACATTTTATTTCCCATCTGGATGCTTTGTTTTATAGCAATGTCCAAGCATTTTCCAGCAAGACAACTTGAGACCACATTCTGCCCTGATTACAAGTGCATGGCGACGTAAGCAGAGAGTGTGGATACTCGACTGGTGTGCCTGAATTTCTGACCTGTCTCTGACTGAGAAATGTGCAAGAATACAGCAATGAAGGCCCCGTTCACCTGAGCAGCTGAACACCTGCATAATGGATGAATGGGGGAAAATTCTGCTTGCTAAACTTAACCAGCTTGTGTCTTCAGAGGCCAAACGCTTGATAAGTCTTTTTAAAAGAAATAATGAAGTTACACAGTGGGAAACACTTGACTGTTCCAACCTATTTGGAGTGTGTTCTAGTCATCAGATTTGACATGAGTGCATTTTTCAAAAACCCAATTAAATTCAGAAGTATAACATCAAATAATATGTGATTTTAATGTTTTTAATATGATACTATACAATTTATAGATGACTCCTTTTTTGTTCTTAGTAGCATTTTCCATAATGTCTCAACTTTTCTGGAATTGGGATTGTAGTTTTCTGATTAAATAATTGAATAGTGTGGGAGAGGTTTAAAAAACATTAAAATAGAGTGGCATGGTGCCACTGTGGTTACCACAAAAGGTCTTGAAAGTGTTTCCTCTGAGTACCATTCTGATCTTTAGGAGGTTTTGTTAATGATCAAATAATAATAATAATATTAATAATATTAATAATAACAATAATAATAATAATTATTATTATTATTATTATTATTATTATTATTTTTATTTAAATATCACACATTATAAACAGGGGTGGCACAGTGGCGCTGCTGCCTCGCAGTAAGGAGACCTGGGTTCACTTCCTGGGTCCTCCCTGCGTGGAGTCTGCATGTTCTCCCCATGTTTGTGTGGGTTTCCTCCCACAGTCCAAAGACATACAGGTTAGGTGCATTGGCGATTCTAAATTGTCCCTAGTGTGTGCTTGGTGTGTGTGTGTGCCCTGCGG
The DNA here is from genome assembly GCA_026402145.1 of Polypterus bichir lapradei. Lineage (NCBI taxonomy): Eukaryota > Metazoa > Chordata > Cladistia > Polypteriformes > Polypteridae > Polypterus > Polypterus bichir. Next base: position 11,999,179 of record JANRMT010062822.1, read on the forward strand.
TGGGCTGGCGCCCTGCCTGGGGTTTGTTCCTGCCTTGCGCCCTGTGCTGGCTGGGATTGGCTCCAGCAGACCCCTGTGACCCTGTGTTAGGATACTGCGGGTTGGATAATGACTGACTGACTGGCTGACAAAAGTTTCATGTCTAGGTGATTTACATTTGATTAACATCTACAAAAAAAAAAAGAATGCAAAAAACATACTAAAATAACTATCCATCCATCCATTATCCATCCCACTATATCCTAACTACCTGGTCACGGGGGTCTGCTGGAGCCAGTCCCAGCCAACATAGGGCGCAAGGCAGGAAACAAACCCCGGGCAGGGCGCCAGCCCACCACAGGGCGCACACACACACATACACACCAAGCACACACTAGGGAAAATTTAGAATCACCAATCCACCTAACCTGCATGTCTTTGGACTGTGGGAGGAAACCGGAGGAAACCGGAGGAAACCCACGCAGACACAGGAGAACATGCAAACTCCACGCAGGGATAACCCGGGTCTCCTAACTGCAAGGCAGCAGGGCTACCGAAAATAACCATTGAACATTAAAATTAATGAATAAATAAATAAATAAATAACCATCATAAGTCAATAAGAGCACAAAGAAAGAGACAAGTCTTCTATTTCCATTTAAAGTTAGCCAGTGATGGACAACTGAACTTCTCCAGCTGGGGTAACTTTAATGACAGGAGATGTCAGTTCACGCCAGGTCGCAAAGCATTCTTTCACGTGCATCTCAGTATTCCTGTAGATTTGTTAGTATTTCCCATATGCCTCCAGTGGAGTGGTAAGATGATTTCAGCTGTGGGTGTTGCACAGATATGCTCACATTATGGCTGGTGGATTATGTTGCTGTCTCTGCAAGTCATACTAGTTTAGCATATGACCTGGGTTGATTATTTTCTCTTCAAAGTATTACTACCATATGTGTAAAGTGGGCTTGCCAGCTTAAGCTGCACCCTCCTTGCTGCTTTACAAGTCTATTTCAAAGTTAATTCAATAATATTCTCCTAATTATTTCTTCCATCCTGTTCAGTTCTGATAAATGTGGCATTTTCAGTATTCTTCTTTGTCTGCACAAGCCTCCATTCTCACCAGATTCTTCTTCATGATAATCCTTGCATTGAACCCTTTTTATTTCACTTACTGTCCCTCACTTCCTCACAACTATAACATGAAAGGCATAAGTGCTTATTTATAACCGACCTTTCAATAGTTTGGACAGCTCTGATATTGATTTAGATATTTAATGACTGAATGATGGATGAGCCAATGATAAATATGTGAGCAGTGCTTAATCTTGGTTTTTATAGATTTAAAAATAAATGGATGATCAGATGTGTTGTAACAAGAAGCTCTGACACTGTGTTTGGAAGTAGTGCTGGTCATCAGTACAAATTACACAGAAACACATGCTGGTCTTTGCACCTAAGGAAGATGGGGCTTTAGTAGAGTTTGACTTGTAGGTTCTTCTGCTTGCTGGGATGGGTTCCAGCCCCCCACAACTCTTCTCTGGTTTGAGTGGGCTTAGAAAATGCTATGGGAAGGGATCATTAGCTACTTACCAAATAATTATTTTATATTTTCTTTAGCTGAGACTTATTTCTTTTTTACACTTAAATATACTATTCCGTACACTTGAAGTAAAACAATGTTATGCTTTGAATGAATCATGAGCTTGAAATAATTTAAAGCCCATAAATATTAAACAATTTCTTTAATATTAAATAGCTATTGTTACAAAATGTTCTTTGGTGTTATCTGTGACATTTTGTATACACACATTTATTTATTGTGTTGTGTCAATAATTGGATTACAAGGGTCTGAAAACGGAAGGAAGAATACTATGGTTAGGTAACGGATAACATGAAATCCAAAATGATAAATGATGATGTGCCAAACTGACTGCTCCTTTTAATAATGCAAAGGCACTCGATGGCGTGATACAGAACAGAAAGTTGTAGACTGCATTACCTCTTCCACCCGGTGATCTTTGGTGCAGCTAGCTCTGGTCCGAATGAGGTGCCACCTTCTGGGAGCGTCTCGATATTATAGCACCGAAAAGGAGCGGAGTCAGTTGCCCTCATCCGAGCTCTTGATGGAAAAGGAGGTAATGCTGTTAGCGACCGCTCGTATCCCAGAATGGTGTTGTTTACCTCGGATGAAGTAATACAGAGTTTATTTGCATAATTTACATAACTGTTTTAACTTAAACTCTACTTTTCACGGCTAGAACAAGAAAAAAAGCGCATCAATGGAAATAAAGTGAATGTTGTCAAACATTTTGAATGTGATTATATGTGCGGTTAGTAGCCGGCGCTAACAATGAAACGGATTAGCAAGCACCAGCATTTCACAGGACCTGCGGATTTGGCGACCCTCTGAAAGCTCCTTTCTTTATTCCGTCAGGTGGGGGGGATACATTTAGGCACCTGTTGTTTTCCTGTCTAATCCTAAAGCGACATTGCACACAGTGCCTTCTTATCAGTGCTCGCTTAACGCCCTAACCGGATTTCGCTAACCTCCGGTCGCAAATTCAGGTGACAGAGCGGGACTTTTGTTATGTAAATATCGCTCGCTTTATGGAGAGGACCAATAAAACACTTCTAGAAACAAAGTAGTTTTCATACACTTACGACAATGTACATTCATATCAGGCACTCTCGTTATTTCAATCAGTCTTGTATTTTTGTATTGTATTTGCAGTTTGTTTTTCATCCTAATTTCACATTAGGATACCCAGAAAATACCCATTTGTCTTTAAGATATCATTAGCTACCTGTAAACGACTGACATTCCTACCACAGATAGATGCCTACAACTTTTTTTTTTAGCTGAGCAATACTTTCAGTTTTATAACGTGCTGGAAGTGAACGTCTAAGTAGGTCTCTATATGGCCGACGGATAATTCTAATACAAGCTAGATTGACTGTGTCCCCTGCACGCTAATATATTGGTTAAGTAGCTGTAGCTATCCTCAGACCTCCATCTGGGAAGATTAAACATGATTTATCTTCTTAACTTCAAATACAGTATACCCTTCCCCACCCCCGCCCCCCTGAAAGGGGAAAACGATCAGGTAAAGCGCAATTGGCGCCGAGCAGATCTATTGGGGCTATGCAGGTTTGGAGAGGGAAGTGGTGTCGTCGCCTCTCGGTGTGGGTTGTGGGTGTCCGCTCGTCAATCTTATCTTTGGCAAACTGTAGTCCTGATCAGATGGTCAGTCTCTATTAGCCGACCAAACGCACGCACACACACACACACAGACACACACACTCACCCTACAGCCGCTACGGTGTCCCAGAGCACAGCCACAAGATACAGACGTCTGCTTTTATTTACACGAGATCCACTCCCTCCCGGACAACTTTGAATGCGGATGGAAGAGGAGCAAATCATTCCCAGCTAACCAGCGCGAGTTGCCATTGCCACACATGCGTCTTCTTTTGCATTCCTAGACTGCACGGTCACGTTTCTCACCGCACGGACATCTAATCTCTCTTTCTACAGTTATTTAACAATGGATTTACCAAGGAAGGATTGGAGACTGTTTATTATTATATTCATTTTACATAATCAGCAGACTGGCTGCATGAGAAGAACTACTCCAAGGAGACAAGGTAACGGATTTGTTTTGTTAATTTCAGTAGGTGCCGCTACTTTTGGGTAGATCGGACAAGCAGTAAGTAATGTTGTCCTTTTAACATGCACGTGAATATATTTGGGTAAGTGATCAAATTTCGTTGCAGCCAGATTTGGATGCTGTATCATTATATTTGTATAAGTAATCAGTTATTTATTAGCAGTCATAACAATTTGAGAAGATTAGCGCTTATTGTACTGCGCAACTTCTAGAGTTTTCACAATACTAGGCAATGAAGTGGATTACTGTTTAGTTACCTACCGATGTATTTTTTTCTACGAACTGCAACTTTTTTCATGTCTTAAAGATTTGGAAGAGAAACCTCCAGACTTAGTGTTTAGAATATTGTTGTGTTTATCTTGTTAAAGAAAACGCAAAAACACCACACTTACCAAAACAATGGAAATTATGTACATTGTTTCTAAAGAAAACGCGCTTTTATCTCATCCATTCATCCATCTTTTATCTCATTTCCTGCAGTATTGTTTGTATGATCGGACGACTAGATTACTGAAGTTTAAAGATGCAATATGTAAACTTTTAAACGTGTAATGTCATTTTATTGTTTTGCGTGCCAGGAACTTATCCTTTAATCGTATTTTGTTCAGCACGCTTTGGATCAGAAAGGGATATTTTGAGATTATAAAGAACAGCAACATTACAGTCAATGAAGACATCTGTTTTTTGAGCCATGCCTGGAAGGTCCGTCTATCCGCAGATGGGCACACGCAAACAAAACTGGGCCAAATTAGATTAGCCAATCAACTCAACAGCCTGTAATTGGACCGTGAGAAGATCCGAAAGCACTTATTAAAATCCCACATGCGCACACGGCGAACGTGCAAGCCTCGGTCGAGAGGCAGGCGAGTCCGTGCTCATATGAAGGTACAGGGAGTTCTTTATCAGTACTTTATTTAGTGGATCGACTCAGCTCGCTTTCTTTTTGCAGATGATCACTATCGATTGCTTTGGGCACCGCCTCACGTATCAAGCCTCTTGGACTTGGAATCCTGCGACCAGTCATTCAACACGTGCTCTCCCCACGTTTACCTGCTCATTCCGTTTTTTTTTTATTCCACATAAACGGCAAAGAACCGCAGGTTCGGTTAACTGGTGCTGACTGACAGGCACCGTGTGTGTAGGTAGGTGGGCGGTCACCCTCCACAGAGCCTTTCCTGCATTTATCCAGTTTTGCTGCAATTGACCCCGGACCCCTGTGATCCTGATAAAGCGGATTTGAGACGTTATACGTGCACAGACAGCGTGTACATAGTGTTCATAGCTAAGTTTTAAAAATGTGGTGAGGCGCTAAATGGAACTTTCTTTTTTAGTTCAGAAATTATAAAAAAAAATGAAGAAATGTGTGTGTCTGTTCGAATCGGTTTACAATTTACAGTTAAAGACGCATTTTAAGAATGAAATCGGACTATTTTAGAGATCTTACAAACCTTAATTAGGTTAATGCCTTCGAAATCATTCAGATGTCACCTTTACATGTCGAAAGACGCTGCTGAAGTCCTGCGCGCTTCCTCTCGACTGGTACGCAAGCTGCTTCTGCGTTAGACAGTTAAGAGTCTGGGGATCTGGATTGGAGTCCCGGGCTTTGACGACTACGGAACTACTGCCATAACCCGTTTCAGACCTACGCCGCCGATTATTTGTTTTTCTACGACTTCGATGTCTGCAGTAGCATTCAAATGCGCGTCTCAACTTTACAGGTACGTTACGATGGAGGGAGCCGCCGACGGGCTTCGGTCTCCTTACAGTGCCCTGCTTAACTTTAAACAGGTCTACCTGTTTTAAAACAAACCTGCTAAAACAGGCATAAGAAGAACACTCAAGTAAATGCAAAATATAATGGAGGTTTGGCGATGATTGTAGTGAATCACTTAGTGATCTTCTTTTTATCAGAACACAATACAAATAATTAATATCCAGACATAGAATTGCACCAGCTTCTAAAATAAAATGACTTTTAATTTAAACAATTACATTTCATGTTCGAGATTAGCTTTTATTTTAGTTAAATCATTCATATGTAACTTGCATTTTAATTCTTCTTCTAGATCATTAAATTAAATAACAAGTGTTTAACTTATATAGCACCCTACATCCTAAAGACACACACACCAAAAACAAATGTTTCAGGACAACAACAAAAAATGAACACAGCAGTTGGCATCTAGCTTTTTGAGTGATTTCAGCCTCTGTTAAAATTAAGTAGGTTCACCACATTTCATTACAACCTGCCTGAAGAAGGGACCTCAGTTGCCTCAAAAGCTTACACATTGTACTCGGTTCAGTTAGCTAATAAAATGTGTCATTTTGCTTGACTTCTCATTGCATCCATAATGGCTAAAATGATACAACACCCTACCACTACACACACTTCAGCGAGTAAGGTGAACTAGCTTTTCTTTACATTTGAAAGTATATTTAGTTGCCACGTGTGCAAATATTAGCAGTATAAACTCAAGTTTTTAAGTTGGCTATGTAAAACAAAAATACGTTGTTCCAAAGCAGCCATACCACCTGCCCATGAGGACAGGTCATCCACCTGAAGCTAAGCACATTTAGGTCCACCTAAATGGGACACCAACAAGGCAATGTTTGAGATGCTGGAATGAGTATTGGTGAGGCCAGCAGGGGGCGCTTACCCAGTGGTCTGAGTGTGAATCCCAATGCCTCAGTACAGTGATGGGGACAGTGTGCTGTCAAAATGGTGCTGTCCTTCAGATGAGACATAAAGCCGAGGTTCTGACTCTCTGTGGTCTTTAAAAACCCCTGTGCAAACAGTAGGGTGTACCGCAATGTCCTTGCTAAACTGCTCATCATGATCTAGTCATTCTGGTCTCCTAATCATCCCCCGTCTCTGATTATCTATCTATCTATCTATCTATCTATCTATCTATCTATCTATCTATCTATCTATCTATCTATCTATTTATCTATCCTCTTCACCACCTAATTGCTGATGTGAGGTGAGTGTACTGACGCAAAATGGCAGCCATCACATCATCCAGGTAGATGCTGCACATTGCTAGTGGTTGAAGTGGCTCCCCCTCTCTAAGTACAGTGCTTTGAGTGTCTTAAAAAGTGCTACATAAATGCAATGTCTGTTTTCTTCTTCAAATCATTTAAGCATCATCCATTCATTTTCTAAACCCACTTACCCAGGGAAAGGTCATGGGGTAGCTGGAGTTTACTCCAGCAAGTAATGGGCACAAGCCCATCGCAGGGTGACCACAAAGTTAGGTCCAATGCATTTGAAATAAAGCAATCATTATTTGATTAAAGTGTAAAACATCACTAGAGTGGAAACTCAGCATTTGGAGAATGCTATGGGTTCCAGACATCAACCAGTCATTGACAGTCAAAGATTTTCAACCAAATACTGAAAATGATCATTATATTTATGATTATGTTAGTTTGTCCAAATACTTTTGAGCCCCTGAAAATAGGGGGACTATGTTTAAATATGGCTGTCTTTTCTAAACAGCACATATGATATTTTTTGGTAAACCCCTTAAATTAAAGCTGAAAGTCTACACTTCAATCACATAATGATTGCTTTATTTCAGATCCATTATGGTGGCATACAGAACCAAAATTATGAAAATTGCATTACTGTCCAAAAACTTATGGACCTCACTGTACATACACAAAAAGACCAATATAGCAAAGCCAATTCACCTAATCTAAGTGTCTTTTTTACTGTGAGAAGAAACCCAAGTACACATAGGAAGAACATGGAACGTTCACACAGAGAGCATCTGGGATACAAATCCTGGTCTATTTATTGCAAGGCAGCAGTGCTACCACCACTCTGCTGTATTGTCCCTTTTATGTATCATGCACTTATCTTATATATAAACATCTACACGTGGAAGTGTGTATGTCTGTCTGTCCGGCCCGGAAGTGCGAGGGTACAGCATGAAGCTCAAAGAAATCAACTCTGTTGCCAAAATGAAATTGCCGACAAAAGAGAAACTCGCTTAGCTACTGATAAACAACGAAAGCGAGCAAGTCAGCAAAACGAAACCGCAGAGGAAAGAGAACCTCGCTTAGCCGCTATAACCGATGCGATTGATTGATTTAAGCGCCAGAATCAATGGTTTCTAGGAGCCTGGGCTTTTCACAGCACAGGCTTACACAGCTAGTAAAATATACATAGGAATCTAAGTGTTTAAGTTGAAAGCATTTCACACATTCCAGTTGTTCCAAATTGTTTTATCTCATTATGTGTTAGTATTTTCAAGTTAAACTATAACATCAACATGAAAACATCCGTTATATGAGAACCAAGGCCTGTACTGAGACATCGCTTTGAATGTGTTTGTAAATAAAGTAATCCTCACTCAGAGCGAATGTTTCTCCAATACAGAAATTAGTGTTGTTCAGCAGACAGGTAACGTGCACTCTTACAGGCTCTTTAATGGCACTTCATTGGGTGCGGCAGTTTGTGTTAGAACCACTACTTGACAAGGTAGCATTTCACTTTGGGAAGAGTTCTTACATATGGAATTGTTTTTTTGTCCTTGATAAAGTCCCTAATATGTGGATAAAAGAGAAATCTTTAATGAATAGCTGGCTACATAAGAGGATAATGACAGATCAAGAAAGCCTGAACTTAATTTGTATTATTGTATGCAACAAGAGTCCTTTTAAATCTGGAACCCCCTGCCATTTCAGAGATCTGTTGTCTTCTGTTCATAGTTATTTATGGAGCCTGTTATGGATCTAAATAAATAAAGGTTCTTTTAGGAGCCTTCACATGGATGATTGTTTTGGGCACCAACCCTATGGCATCACTGCGAAGAACTACAGTGGTGTGAAAAACTATTTGCCCCCTTCCTGATTTCTTATTCTTTTGCATGTTTGTCACACAAAATGTTTCTGATCATCAAACACATGTAACCATTAGTCAAATATAACACAAGTAAACACAAAATGCAGTTTTTAAATGATGGTTTTTATTATTTAGGGAGAAAAAAA
>JANRMT010062822.1:12009754-12068724 GCA_026402145.1 Polypterus bichir lapradei
ATAGATAGATAGATAGATAGATAGATAGATAGATAGATAGATAGATACTTTATTCATCCCAAGGGGAAATTCACATACTCCAGCAGCAGCATACTGATATAAAAACAATATTAAATTAAAGAGTAATAAAAATGCTGGTAAAAACAGACAATAACTTTGAATAATGTTAACGTTTACCCCCCCAGGTGGAATTGAAGAGTCGCATAGTGTGGGGGAGGAATGATCTCCTCAGTCTGTCAGTGGAGCAGGACAGTGACAGCAGTCTGTCGCTGAAGCTGCTCCTCTGTCTGGAGGTGATATTGTTAAGTGGATGCAGTGGATTCTCCATAATTGATAGGAGCCTGCTGAGCGCCCGTCGCTCGGCCACGGATGTCAAACTGTCCAGCTCCGTGCCTACAATAGAGCCTGCCTTCCTCACCAGTTTGTCCAGGCGTGAGACATCCTTCTTCTTTATGCTGCCTCCCTAGCACACCACCGCGTAAAAGAGGGCACTCGCCACAACTGTCTGGTAGAACATCTGCAGCATCTTTTTGCAGATGTTGAAAGATGCCAGCCTTTTAAGGAAGTATAGTCGGCTCTGTCCTTTCTTACACAGAGCATCAGTATTGGCAGACCAGTCCAATTTATCATCCAGCTGCACTCTCAGGTATTTATAGGTCTGTACCCTCTGCACACAGTCACCTCCAATGATCACTGAGTCCATGAGGGGCCTGGGTCACCTAAAATCCACCACCAGTTCCTTGGTTTTTCAGTTGTAAGTGGTTTGAGTCACACCATTTAACAAAGTCCTTGATTAGGTTCTTATACTCTTCCTCCTGCCCACTCCTGATGCAGCCCACGGTAGCATTGTTGTCAGCGAACTTTTGCATGTGACAGGACTCCGAGTTGTATTGGAAGTCCGATGTATATAGGCTGAACAGGACCGGAGAAAGTACAGTTCCCTGTGGCGCCCCTGTGCTGCTGACCACAATGTCAGACCTGCAGTTCCTGAGACGCACATACTGAGGTCTGTCTGTAAGGTAGTCCACGATCCATGCCACCAACAACAACAACAACAACATTTATTTATATAGCACATTTTCATACAAACAGTAGCTCAAAGTGCTTTACATAATAAAGAATAGAAAAGTAAAAGACACAATAAGAAAACAAAATAAATCAGCATTAATTAACATCGAATAAGAGTAAGGTCCAATGGCCAGGGGGGACAGAAAAAACAAAAAAAAACTCCAGATGGCTGGAGAAAAAAAAAATAAAATCTGTAGGGATTCCAGACCATGAGACCGCCCAGTCCCCATACCAGGTATGAATCTACTCCCATCTCTATCAGCTTGTCCCTAAGGAGCAGAGTTTGGATGGTGTTGAAGGCACTAGAGAAGTCCAGAAACATAATTCTTACAGCACCATTGCCTCTGTCCAAGTGGGAGAGGGATCGGTGTAGCATATAGATGAAGGCATCCTCCACTCCCACCTTATCCTGGTATGCGAACTGCAGAGGGTCAAGGGCGTGGCGGACCTGTGGCCTCAGGTGATGAAGCAGCTGCCGCTCCATGGTCTTCATCACATGTGACGTCAGAGCGACAGGCCAGAAGTCATTCAACTCACTAGGACGTGATACCTTTGGGACTGGGGTGATACAAGATGTTTTCCAAAGCCTCGGGACTCTCTCCAGTTCCAGGCTCAGGTTGAAGATGCGCTGTAGAGGACTCCCCAGCTCCTACGCACAGGCCTTCAGCAGTCGTGGTGATACTCCATCTGGATCCACTGCTTTGCTGGCACGAAATCTCCTCAGCTCTCTGTTCACCTGCGCTGCTGTAATTGTGGGTGGGGATGTCTCTCCTATGCTGGTATCAGCAGAAGGATTGGTGGAGGGTGCAGTACTCCGAGGTGAGAGTGGGTACGCATACATTTACGTTCGTTCGATGTCATAATACACCCATCCATTCACCCCTTATCTAACTTTCCTATATACAGTATACTTCTACAAATAAATGTGCCAATGCAGTTCTTCAGAGCAATGCCAAAGGGGAACAATTTTTGGTTCTCAAAAGAGCCATCTAAATGAAGGATACAATTTGAATATTTATTAACCATGAATACATGATAACAGATTTGTTAAATTACAATGAGTTGGTTTTAAAAGGACTCTTGTTGAATCTCATAACGCAGGCTAAGTTCAGGTTTTCTTGATCTGTCAGTATCCTGCATTGTAATAATAATAATAATTCTATGTACCCTACTATGATTGAAAACTTCTGTTTTGTCCACATATTGGGAACCTTTTCAAAGATAAAAGAGTCAGTTTCATATGCAAAGAACTCTTCGAAGTGTTGCTTGTCAAGCAGTGCTTAAACAAAGAACTGCACAATCCAGTAAAGAGCCATTTTAGACCCAGTATTTTTAAGAGTATAGTGGCAACAATGGTGCAAGCCGAATACCATCCCATCATGGATGATGTCATAAATCAATGCTTATTTTATATTTCAATTTCATGAGGTGCTTTACAAAGCAAACATGATTTGCAATACATGGCACCATCACAGTGACAGGCAGAATACAATTAAAACTCCATTACAAGTGATTGTAACAGAGTTAAAATGGTTTGCATTGATGATACATAATAATGAACTCAAGAAAAACAATATGGAATAAATTTTGAAATTCATGGCACCTGTATACGACATCAACAAAAATAAAAGACATGCTGGATGACCACCACTAACAGCTGCAGTTGTAGATAATCAGCTCCTGTCACATGCTGTAGCCATGTAGTTTCTACTGTCTTTCTACTGTGTTTTTGCTGTCTGCAACTTTAACCTCTTCTAGCATTACAAGAAATGTAGCATTTAAAAAATTAAACTCCATCGGGAGTTTGGTTTTAAAACTCTATTTGTAAATGCATAATGTATAACTTGTGATTATGTGGCTGTGCTTCCTGTTTAAATGCTTGTAGCATAATAAGCCCTCCAAGACTTAAATTACAGCCCACAAGTGAGTATCCAAGACAGATATAGGTTTGCTAATTTAAGTATACCGATGTTGTAAACCATTTAAGAATTAGACAAAATTGGCTTAGTTTTCCCACTTTGTTGTAAATGTCATTTTAAATCCTACAGTAGACAATGTAAAGATACGTGAACTGTTTGTTCTGAAAAAGTCTTTGACTATGAATCTAAAACAATTCAGAATTATTTTTTTGTTTTCTAATGAAACTGGGGGCTCCGCCCCCTGCTTACTTTGCTCACCCACCCCTGTGTTTGGTTTACCAGATATACAATTTAAAGAAATTATTTTCATGGGAATTGTTACATATGTATTATTTTCACTTTTACTTTAAAATCTTTTGTAAAAACAACACTTTTCCTTTATTTCCGGCCCCGGGTGTGGTTACATCTCTCTTTCGCAGGATGTATAATGCTGCTCGCATTGTGAAGGGTGGGCAGCTGAACGCACGATAAGGAGATGCCGTCGGATCATCTACTGTCTTTCTGCTGCTGGCGAGCTGCCTGTTCTACTTGTCACATGTCGTTGTTTTAAGAGCTGGGAGCACATGATGCGTGCCTGCCAAAATCAATCCAACACCTGCTAGGTTAGATGTTCGTGGACTTGTTTTAAACGATGGCTCACTGCCTTGTCTCGCGTGACGTTGTAAAAACAATACTTGTCCTTTGTTTCCTGCCCTGGGCTTGGTTAAATCTCTTTCTCGCAGGACGTATAACGCTGCTCGCTTTGTAAAGGAGGGGCAGCTGCTGTCGCGCTGCCCGTCGATCATTTTAAAACCTGTACAGCCGCTGTCCTTTTTGCCACTTCGTGTCTCTGATGCTCGCATTGTGAAGAGGGGGGGTTAGGGTGGCTGAATGCATGCAAGGAGAAGTGGTCAGATCATCTGCTGCAAGCTGCATGTTTTGCTTGTCATTGTTTTAAGAGCTGGGAGCAAGTTAAAGTGTCTCTCGTGGGATTTCAGATTCTCTTCTGAGAAGATCACGTCTCGTCTCCCTATTCTGCCTCCCCAAGATTTTTTTTTATAATAGAGAGATATGTGACAACAAAGGCATTTTACTGCTCCCAGTCAGTTTAAACAGTTCTCTCCAGTGCATGTTCTAGTTTTGATTTGTATTATAGGCCAAATGGGCAGTGTGACCCTGAAATATTACCCCCAGCCATCCATATTGTCTCCCATAAGGAGGAGGAGGAGATGGAAATATTAGGACTGAGCTTGGGACTGGTGTTGGGAACTTCACATTACCAATATCTTCCAAATGGTGTACCTGCATCTCAGATATACAGGTGGTGGTCACCTCCACTTCCCCTGGACATTTCCTGCTTCTCTAGCTGCATGTCTTTTTGTGCACACCTGTCTGTAGGGCTTAGTATGCCTTTCAGAAGCCCTGTCAGCAGTGCTTCAGGTCAGATATAATAAACCAAGACACTCATGAATTTGAGAAAAGCAGCATCTGGCATCATCGTTTGTCTCAGACCACAGTGTCTTCCCTTGTCGGCTCTGAGATCTTTGTCTGTCACTTTATGATGTACTTGAGGAGATTGTTCTTTTTAGAGGCTGAAGGCCCACACTTGCTGTTCAAATTCATCTTTTTACTGGAAGGATGATGTTGTGAAAAAATGTTTATTGCATGTAAGAATTTTTCATGGTCAAAACCATCTTTCATAATCAACATAGACTGCAGTAACTGTACTGAATATAAGAAAAATCTATTTATCTTTTCTGAGTCTGCTTTTGGAGCTACCAGAGCCTCTTACAGTATGTTAGCGAGACTAGTATCAGTTATGGAGGGGATTACAGCCCACTCAAGAACGTATAAAAACTCATTTATATCCATAGTATTTAGAGTCCACATTCAGTCTAACACAGATGATTTCAGTCTCCTGGAAAACTGAAGGTTAACTTAGGAGGACCTATGCAGGCACAGGGAGAACCTACCATTTTCACACAGACAGTCCAGTCCTCTTCAGTTCTGAAGGACAATAGTCTTAGTGCAGTTTTACTGACCCCTAAATAAGAACAATATCTACGATAAAACCAATTTACTGTTAAAAAAAGATATTCATCTTAGTATCAGGGTATGAAATAAGTGCTGCTGTAATTTTTTTGCTACTGAAGCTTTATTCTGAAAATATAAATAGCATTTTTGCAATTTAATAGTTTCTTTTAAGTAATTTTGTTAAAATAAGAATTTCAGAGTTTACTGGTAAATTTACATTACATTCGCAATTTAATCATAAAGTCCTTCACATATAGTGGGGTATGAGATACAGTATACATTAGTGACATTAGTTGTCTTTAAAAAAACAAGAAAACATGGTTTAAGTTTTTGTTATTTTTTAAATACGAAATGCAAATGGATTACATTATACTTAACATCTAACAGCATGACAGTGATTGCAGTGGGAAATTAGGTGATAAAGTAGCTTGGGTTTTTTAGTTTTGTGCAGTTTACATACAATTTTGTTATCACAACATGGTAGAGATCTCCAAGATTACTGCAATTATCTGTTTGCTAAAGTCAACGATTGCCACACTTGTCAAGAGAAGTGTCGCTTCTGGATAAAGGGCACATGTGGCATTTCCTCCCTCCATCTCTAGCAAGATAGCTCTTTTGTAGAAAAAGTTAAATGAAGTAGTAAACTTACCATAATATAACCATCATAGTCAGATTTTTTCAAATTCTCAACTACAAAAGTATTTCCTTTAGGAGTATTTAAAATGTTCTTTGTTCCTGGTGCCACTAGCCTGTTTGCAGATTAACACTGCAGCATCAAAATGACTCATTTATTGTTTTTTTGTGACTCAGTTTAAAAGGGGCACATCACCCTACTTTGGGGTAGTTATAATTAATGAATCATTTCAATTACTTATGTACAATGTGATGTAGCTCTTTGTCCATTGAGAATAAACTGGTAATATATGGATGTTTATTAACATTTTTTTCTTTTTTTATTGAGTATCGAGATGCTGAGATATCTTTTAATACTCTTCTTTGGTGTTTGTACTGTATGACAAAATAGCATCTTCATTAAGCTTCATTTTGTGGGTTTTTATATCATTTTTCTACTGACATTTTATCATCATCACTGCTGCTTTGCCTAATACATTGTGTAAAACGCTGAGTGTCTCCCTTGTTCAGTCCTACAAGGTTTACTGGAGGTCGTCTCCTTCCTCAGCTGTCCTCGAACGCCATTGCTACTCCTCTGATCTACCATGGCTCCTTCATGCGGCTTAAATGATCATTTTTCTTTGATGGTCACTACCTGCCTATTCACACAGCTAGCTTTCACTCACACTGCTCACTTTATGTTCTTAAGCCAATCCAAGTCAGGATCCTTTCCAAGACTTGCTGGTGGCCACTTGTTCAGGCCATAGGATTTAAGCAGAGAGATGGTTCTAAAAAGTGCTGCTTTCTAACTGCTTGATCATCTCTTTTCTCTCTTATTCTCTGTCTCACATTCACTCACACACACACACCTACACCTACACAGTCTCTATTGGCACCTATTATGGCTGGCTTCTCAAATGACTACAACCCTTCTGACAGCCCACGGATACTTTTGCAATGTTACTCCTGCACGTCCATTCAGAATTTTTATGCAGAGACTCTAGTTCTGTATATGGTACACCCTTTTCATTCATTTTTATTTTATAGGGCTGAACAGGCCACCAAGCTAAAACACCCCAATCATCAACACAAATTCCATTGATCAAACAAAGCTATACAGTAATGAATCTTTATTTATTTACATTGTGACCATAAGGAGGCGCCACTGAGCCCAGAACTAAGATACAGTAATGCAGCAAATGTTGATGTGATAAAATAAAGGATTTTTATTCTCACAAGATATTTCTCCAGAATCATCTCCAGTAATCAGCCACAAGTATACAAGTAAGTTAAACAATTCCCCCTCCTTTCGTCCTCCTCTGAGTTTTGCCCGCTCCCTCCTGACTCTGACTCCCCAATGTGAGTCAGCAGGCTCATTTTAAGCTGGACCCAGGAATGCTCCCAGTGTTAACTGTGTCCTCAAGTAAGCATTTCTGAGTAATAGAAAAAGTAGGGAGCTTCTCCCTCAACAGCGCCTTCGATCCACAGGGATCTCAACAGGGCTGCACTTCTGGAGTCCAACCCCCAAGCACCCTGTGGGTGTCCTGATTGGGTTACCATATGAGGACCATCACCACCTAGTGTTTGGGGGAGTTGGGGGAGGGAACTTGTGTTTTGGCATTTCTGATGCTCTGATTTTCTCAATCATACTGGCCAGGTACAAATTTATTTCCTTGTCCTGCCGGCCAATTCGCTTGTGTCATCACACTGGCCTTCTGTCTGGGAAATGAAATATCCTCTATTCCAACCAGTAAAAAAAGTCAATGGTTTCTTCTGTGCAACTTAATATTTCATTGAGGTTATGTTTCACCAGTCTAAACTGGTCCATCATTATGAACTCCAAGTATGCAGACCCATCTAATGGATTAAGGGCATATTTAGACACACCAGAGAAGGAAAGATGAACATCAATAAACGTGAATATGACTAAATCCAGCTGCTATTTGTCAATTTTCTGCACAAGCTCTACCTCATTCAATACCAGAAAAGTCATGATTAATGTCCTAACAACCATATTACTTTCCATAGAACAAGAGACATTAAAAGTCAGAAAATGTTGACCTTAGCTAGATATATTGTCTAGAGACCGAAGAAGGATTTTGAGGAACTTCTAAACCCTGTGGATAGCCCTGTTTGGATGATGTAATGCTGGTTTGTTTTTGATGATGTTTACTTCTTTGACTGAGATCACTGATGTAGTTAAGCGGTCTTCTTGATTAGATCTGTCTGAAATTTGTGAAAACACTGGGTATTCTGGGGATGTCTTACCTTCCTCTTTATTGTAGTATGGAATGTGGGGAAAGTGGCTGTTATACTCCATTTTTAAAAAAGGATATTTTAATTACCTACAGTAGTAGTCATTGTACACCTATTACGAATCATTGGGCTATTTATTCATTGTTGCTGTTTTTTAAATTAAATTTTGCATTAATTCCACCATAATTTTGGTTTAAGACATTTAATATATTGCTTTGTCATGTTTTTTTTTTTTGCTGGGTTCCTCCTTCTTGAGGGGTTGGTTGCTTTTATGCAGAAATCTGTAGCTATGTGGTTTGGTCCCAGAACTTGCACTGCATATAATTATGGGCACAACGGTACTTAAATTGAGAAGTATCAAGCTGCAGTAAGGACAGTTTTAGGCCTCTGACAGATCCGAGCACTTCAGACTCTACGAGGCCTGGAACCTCCTTGTATTCATGTGAAAAATACAACAATGTTTATTTTTACCTCTTGTATAACTGTACAATTAAATAATTTACTAACTGGATTCAGTAGACATTTTAATGCAATGTGTTGCTTTAAAATTTATTTAGATCCTAGAATCAAATCCATCCATCCATCCATTATCCAACCCGCTGAATCCAAACTCAGGGTCACGGGGGTCTGCTGGAGCCAATCCCAGCCAACACAGGGCACAAGGCAGGAACCAATCCCGGGCAGGGTGCCAACCCACCGCAGAGAATCTAATCCTAGAAAATTGAATAATTAAATTTTTTTACACAAAAAAATTATGTTGAATTATGAAAAAAATCAATTACAAAAGACACAATCATTCTGTGGTTTTGCTTTGGATGCAGAACAGAGAGAACTCAAAAGTTTAGAAGTTTAGAGTTTAATAAATGCTGAATACACAGGCCTCTAAACTACTGATTCCACAGGTTTGAGAGCAGGAACTGAAAGGAACTGAAACTGATATGACGGGCATGCAATATAGTAGGTGTCAGTACACTGGTGAAAAATGGGGAGTGGCTCATGGCTAGTGGGCGGAGTCAAATAGATGCCGATGACAGGGGCATCATCTTACGGCCCTCAGCATGTCTCAGGTCGCTGAATCGGTCTGTGGCTTCAGACTATCTCGCCTGCAGCTGGACTTTCTTGCTTAAATTGACATTGTACATCCTTTGTTCTCCAAGCTTGAGGCTACCCTATATGCAAATCTTTCCTAGTGGACTATTTAGAATATATGGCTGCTGGCATTTTGACTAGACAATTTTGATTGTGTGTCTTGTGTTTTGTTTTGGTTTTGAAATATGATGAAGAATTACAATTCTTCTCCTGGTTCTTTTTGCTCACCTATGCCTTCCAGTCTCCATCCTGTAGCAATACAGTACAACACCACCTCCTGGGAAGTCTGTGCTAGGATGTTTGAAACAGAGAGTCCATCTGATAGACTCACTCCTTTTACCATGACACACTTGCACAAATAATTGAAGGGTTCTAGATGTTTCCCTATGCAGCCTACACACACATTATAGATTGGAGAAAATTTTTATAAACCGTACACCCTCTGGAATCATATGGAAGGTGCAACCAGAATATGGGGTTCCTTCAGTTACTGTTACATGCCATCCAGTCCCATTTTTTTTTCTCAAAGTCTTGATCACAAGTAATTTCAGAGGTGAATATGCATTTGACTGGTTGTGAGTTGTTAACAGTAATCAGATTGGTTCATCTTTAGATTCATCTAATACACAGGAATGACTTTTAGCTAGTCTACCCGACAAATTAAATTTGAGTCCTATACTCCTCTTCATAAATGGCCCTAGTGATCCTGACATTCTAGAAGTCCCATCAGATGTCAATGTTAGGATCTTCGGTTCTTCCACATTGTCTTATATATCTTTGATTATCAGTATAGAGTGTTAGTGATGTTTAAGTCATTTTCTGCACAAAAACTCAACCGCAGTATTATTAATAAAATATTCCAAATTTTGGTGCATAAAAATCAAAAGTCCTCAGTGATCCACAAGTAACAGAAAAAGCTGAGCATGTGCTGTGTCTCTTACAGGAAAATGCAAAGCAAGGGGATTGCCAAATGACGATGCCTTGAATTCTTGAGGAAGACAGATATAATGATCTCACCATTCTTTAAGGAGTTCTCGAAATCATAGGTCTTGAAGCAGGCAAGACAAGCTTAACAAAAGAAGACTTAACACAATTAAAAATTGCTCCAGAAAATATCCTTATTGTGCCAACAAGTTATTTTCTTTGAGAAAAAAGAATGCAGGCAGTAATTGATCCAAGTCTTGGTCTTTTAAAGCCAGATGCCATGATATCACTTTTATGTATATACACATATGCAGAACATTTGCACAAAAACTGTGTGACTAAATAAAGAAACACAATATACAATGATGTCACAGACTGAATTACCCAAAATGGCAAAAATAAACAAAAAGTATAATGATGAAAACTCTTAAATCCTGGCATCAGTAAAATTCCAGACCATTGCAGGACCCATCACACCCACACTAAATCATGCAAGGAGAACTTAACTGTTCTCTTTCCCTGGGCCCAGTACTACTGGACTCCCTGCCACCTTCTAATGAAAAAAATCAGCTTTGGGAATATATTGATGAATCAAATAAAGCAGAAATAAGAGAGCAATGAATGTAGAATGTATTGAATGAATTGATTTTTACTCACCAATGACGAACACTAAACTCACACAGAAATGTCCCCTTCATATTTTATCTTATTTATAATTATGCAAAATAATTATAGCCATGTTGTCTAAATTATATTTTTAGTCTGCCTCTAACCAACTACTATATGTCACATCTTAATGCATTCATTGATGCTGTTGATATCTGACCTTTGCTTGGTGAATTACAACAACAACAACATTTATTTATATAGCACATTTTCATACAAGTTATGTAGCCCAAAGTGCTTTACAAGATGAAGAAAGAAAAAAGAAAAATATACAAATAAGATTAGGCAATACTAAGTAACAAAGAATAAAGTGAGGTCTGATGGCCAGGAGGACAGAAAAAAAAAAACTCCAGAGGACTGGAGAAAAAAAAAACAAAATCTGCAGGGGTTCCGATGCCAGGAGACTGTCCAGTCCCCACTGGGTATTCTAACATTAATGATCTCAATCAGTCCTGATGGTTTTCAGGCTTCATATGGAAGAATTAGATGATGATGGTCATGTGGACATCTGGCCTTCAATCCATCAATGTAAGGATTGCACGGTGCTTTGATCAGGTGGTGATGGCGCAGAGTGCCATCACAGAAAACCACAAAAAGAACAGCAGAGAAAGTAGGGGTTAGTATGAATCGCGGAGGCAAGATAAAAATTATAACAAAATGCATATACAGAATATCAGGATTACACTAAAATGAAACTATAAGAAAGCCAAATTAAAATAATGGGTTTTAGCAGTTTTTAAAGTGATCCACTCTATTAGCCTGGAGAATTTCTATCTGTAAGATATTCCAGATTTTAGGTGCATAACAGCAGACGGCTGACTCACCACTTCTTTTAAGTTTAGCTCTTGGAATTCTAAGCAGACACTCATTTGAAGATCTAAGGGTACGATTTGGAGTGTAAGGTGATTGGCATTCTAAAAATATAGGATGAAGCAAGACTATTTAAAGTCAGTTCTAAATGGCACAGGTAACCAATGTAGTGACATCAAACCTGGAGAGATGTGCTCGGATTTTCTTTTCCTAGTTAAGATTCAGCACGAGTTGCAATCGATAGATGTCTTTTTTGGGTAGTCCTGAGAGGAGTGCGTTACAGTAATCTAGTCGACTAAAGACAAAAGCCTGAACTAATGTTTCAGCATCTTTATATTATAAGGAATCTAATTTTTGTGAAAAAATGCTGTCCTAGTGATCTGATTAATATGTGATTTAAAATTTAGGTCAGTGTCAATAATTACCCCTAAATTCCTCTGTATTGACTTTTAAGCCTAATGGATCAAGTTTATTTCTAATATCCTCATTATATCCATTTTTGCCAGTCACTAAGATTTCTGTTTTCTCCTTATTTAGTTTGAGAAAATTACTACTCATCCACTCAGAAACACAAGTACGACAATTAGTATCCAACTAATAAATAAACAAAGGCAAAGCCCACAGTGAGTCTAACCATCCTGTACTTGAACAAAGTGATCTTGTCTTGTGTGACTCAATTGGTGTAAAAAGTTTATTTGTTTAACTGTTCAATGTGAGTTCAACAAATTTATTTTAAGTAATTGAAATTATTGAGAGATTTGTGACAAGTAGCAAGTGAATTGTGCATTATACATTGAATTAATTAACAGGTAATCTTAATATATGTATATTGTAGCCTGTCTTAACAGCATCAAGGACCAGGAAGGAATCAAACCCTGAATGAGTTGTCAGTTCATTGTTGGACCCACTCGTAAACATGTCCATTTACACAAAGGCTAATTTAGAATCTTCATTCAATCTAACATATACATCTTTGAGATAATAGAAGGAAAAACAGAAAACTCTGAGGGAAAAAAACAAGCAGACACAAGTGGGAATGAATAAGTTTGTTTAGCCACCATGGATAGCATTCAATCCCAGGCCGCTGGGTCCATAGCTAGTAGTGCTAATTAAGTCCACTACCAAGCCGTCCATCTTAATATATTAATTATCTTTTACTACAGCACATCACAGTTTTTTCAAATGAATGGTCAATCTTTCTCTAAAATATTTCATTTAGATCCATGGTGGCTAGATGTTTGAAGCTTATAATTAGCTTGGCAGAAAATAAATCTTCTGAATTATTCCCAACAAGTATTAGAGAAGATCATATGAGCTGAATTCAAGACTAAGAGCAAATTTCACACATGTGCACTATCAAACAAGCAGAGCAGATGTTGAGGCTAAGCAGAATAAGTTTCTGGTCCCACTAGTTATATGCTTTTTTTCTTCAGAAAGATGCTTCAGATAATTTGCATTACTTTGGCAACCATTGCACTGTTTAAAAGAAAATAAGATAATAAGATAATAAGAATGTAAATGTCTGTGACAGTGTGCCTCCAATTTTTTTTGTCTGCATTGTCATGCACAGTGACCACATAATACATTTGACTACAAAACATGAGCATAAAGCAAATAAAGAAGAATAAGATTCATTATGTGATAATAGTGACAGACTTTTAGAAAGTTGTAGTAATAATAACATACAGAGTGATAATTTTGTCCAAATTTTGTTGAACTATGATGCAAGTTCTGAATGTATTTGGTCTGACAAGATCACTCGGCAACTTTCAAAGTTGTTGATTGCTAGCCCTCCTGGGTGTAACAAAGATGCATTAGATACTGTGAAGAAGACAGAAACAAATATAAAGATTTGGTGATCCACACTGTATATTGCAATAACACCAAGAAAAGGCAATTGAGCAAAACGAGTAATCATCAAAGACTGAGTCAAACAGAGACTAAATTGTAGAATGGTGTGCTTGGGTTTATAGGTGCAGGACAGGAAGAGGTTAGATGGAAGTGAGGACTGAAGAAGGGTGTGGTTTAGAGGCAGAAAGGAGAGGAGTCCTAGTTTTGCTTTCCTTCTGGTGGTCTATGGAAGAGGGAGAAAAGGCATTAGTACTATTCATCAACCCTTGACTCTGCATCTTACCTACAGTTAAGCTCTTAGACTGTGCGCATGTTTGACAATACAGATGGTCTGTTACAGAAATTCAATCTGTTCATAAGTGACGGAATGTAATTCTGACTGAGCCCAACAGACATGTGCAGCACCTGTAATACGAATATAAGTTTAATGTCATTGTGCTCTGTACAATAATTATTTTATAAATCCACTCACATGTACAGGCCAGGCCGAAGTTAGCACACAGGGGCTCTCAGCATTTTGAACTGCTAGGCAAGCATTTGAAAAGAGAGGGTACAACTATGAAAATGGGTACTATTTCTGTATGTTAGAGATGAAATGGAATCCTCTCCTTCCCTTGTTTGGAACCTAAGTAAGGGCCTGCACATAGAGAAGACAGTATAAAAAGACTTGGACAGCAGCCAAACACTTTGATGCCGACGGACGGACGGATGGGTTATATCGTCATCCATCCTGAAAACCCTTCCAGTGCAGTGACGAAAAATGGCAGACTGTATAGATCAGGATTCCACCTTGGTAATTTCTTGCTATGTCTTCCGTTATTTTCTCTTATGTGATTTTTACCGTCGTATCACTATGGGAGAGGTATCGCCTTTTAATATTATATCTATATAGTTTTTGGTTACTTAAAACGGCACAATCACAAAAGAACTTATTCCAAGTAGGCAGCTATCGCCCCCTAAAGGAACAGCACCTCATCCAACAGCACACACTGAGACTAAAATTCCAAGGTGTACATGTGGTATGTTGTCAGTTGTGACAAGCTACTGGATTTTTTTGCATTTATCATATATAAAAACAAAATTCAAAGGCCTGAAATTGAAGTGTGCTAGCCAACAAATTGTTTACTATCTTATAGGCAGCTGATCAAAAGTAAAAAAATAAAATCAGCTTATTTCTCAGTGTTTGTATTTGTTGACAACAATTTACATGTCACTTTGTAAAAATAGTGAGCAATCTTTTAAAAAGCTCTCTGACACACTGAAAGAAGTTGACTAGAGTTTTTAAACTAAGATAGGATGTTGTTGTTGACAAATCATTTATGGTTTCAAAAGGTTATTTGGCAATGAAGCAATAAGTAGCTCATACAATTATTGAGCTGGCGGTATCTCTGCTGAACAGTCAGTAAAGTTCATTGATAGTTTGACAAAAGTTCCTAGAATTTGCAGGCTGGTGGAAAACTAAACATGCTGATATATTTTTTATTTTATTTGATATTTTAATTTTACTTATTTTTATTTTTGTTTGCATTTTTTTTCTTAGTTTTACCTTTACAGATGAATATAACACATGCCAAAAATTTAAAAAATAGTTTCTCCTTGCTCTGTCTTTCACTCTCTTTCAAAATAGATAACTGGAGGGTCATACTCTTTGTTTTTAACATTTGACATGGCAGACTGTCTCTGTTGAGGAATCTCTTGCTGTCCTTGTGTTGTGCTCTGACGGATATCAAGAAGAATTTAAACTTTGATGTTACATATTCTATCTTTTTCCTTTTTCTTTGTCTATATATATGTATATATTTATATATATAGAACATATATATTGTGGTAAATAAATAAGCCCTGACACAACAAAAAAGGTCTGGGGCAGCCTCCCGTATAATTGGAAGTGGGTGCAAATGCAAAAGATAAGAAAAATGGTCTTTACAGACAAGTGTCCAAAACTGAACTGAACAGGTTAGGAAACATGGTGGATATATAGCTGAAAAACAGGAAGAGGAGGGATCCTAGGGCTTGAACTGGAAATGAGGTCATCAGGCTCCGACTTCTTCGGATGTGGAAATGACGTCATTAAGAGGTCGGCTCCGATGCTGGTCTCGAAGTGAAGTCTTCTGGGACAGAGCTGGAAGTGATATCATGGCAGTCAGGTGGAATTTCCTGCATTTGGTCTGCAGGGAGACAAGAGAAAGGATTAGTGCACTCTGCCACCCCTGTGTGTGTATGTGTATGTACATATAATTACTATTCATATATTGCTCATAATCTCAGATGCTATTTCTATGTTTCTTGTGGATATCCATTCACCTAAGGTATACTCTCGCACTGCTGTCTTTTAACATATAGTGACTAGTTAAGTCTAGGCAACTCCTAAGCTCTGACAATACGCACTACTTTATTTGGAGTTCTCTCAGTAGAGCTTGGTGGGCCTGAATAAGGATTCAAGCCCAGGAGCTTCATCCTCCATGTGTCTCCCTGGCTTATATTTGTGCCTTTGGGCACAAAGTTGATCCCAGGATCAACTTTTTTTTTTTGTTTTTGCCTATTCCAGTGCTCAGCAGAAAATTAACAAATGCTTGAAAATCTTGTGTGCCTGATTTTTACCACACACCAATGTCGCACTGAGAATACTAATGGAGATAATCAAAGGAAACACTTAAAAACAAAGACTGAAAATGTTCACTTTGTCAACCAAGGCAGAACATTGGAAGGCAAAGAAACTCACATTTTGTGCAAGTAGTGGATTAGTGGATCAGTGAAAGAAGTCACTCATTAGTGCTGAGTACCCCAAAAGTAAATGAAAAAGCTTTTTGTTGCTTTCTTTTTTCCTTTAATTTGGGTGGTATCGGACATGTCATAAAGCTGACTGAATGTATTTTAGTGAGGTGCTAAGTGAGTCAGCTTAGTCCTACTTTGACTTTAAAGCTGTCCTTTTGCAATCAGACTCTTCAAGCTCTGCTGCAGTAAACAGATTTACTGTGAAAGTCTTTGATGCTAATTTATCTTGAAGCCTAACATTTTGCCATTTCAATTTAAAGGTTTTTGAATGACCAAGGCCTCAATTTTTCTGCTGTTCAGCACCATACCCAAGGAAAACTTGGACTCCAGACAGCTTGACCTAGGGCTAAGACTGTGGATTTTAATCCCATATATGACTTTATTTATATAGTTATTCTGCATAATGAACACAATTCTAATGTGCTTTACAAATTACGAAGCTCTAGTTATTTTTATATATAGTGTCTTGCAGCTGTGGTCATTATATAAAGTTGATGTTTCTTTATTCCCCCTAAAGCACACACATAGTTATCTTATACGTAGATTCAGATATTGTAACATAAAAAATAGTGTGTATAAGTATATAAAATTTGCGACACATATTGTATGTAATTGTATATATATATATATATATATATATTTCATGCTAGGTATACTTTTTATTTAGTTCTTTTTATCTGTATTATATTTTTGTCTACTGTCTGAGAAGACATTCAAGAGTGGATTTCATTGTGCAGTGTACACATGATTGTAAACTTTAAGGGCGGAGTGGTGGCTCTGAGGCTAAGGATCTGTGCTGGTATCCTGAAGGTTGTCGGTTCGAATCCCTGTCACTGCCAGAAGAGATCCTACTCTGCTGGGCCCTTGAGCAAGGCCCTTAACCTTCAGTTGCTCCAGGGGCGCTGTACAATCTCTGACCCCAAGGGGTATGCGAAAACTAACAAATTCTTAATACAAGAAATTGTGTAAGGTGAAATAAAGAACAAAAAAAAAAACTTGACTTGAGTACATATGTGCAATCTTTGCAATAGAGGGTGTGACTACTAGGGGGTGTTTCCAAACCCCAGATACAAGTTTTGGCATTCAGAATTAGCTTCTTTTTTTTTTTACTTTTTCTCTTCCGACTCACTGAGTGACTTGGAGGGCTTCCTTTTAAGCTCTAACCCCTAAATACTTCTGATGCCAAACATTTATTTCTGAAAAGCACTTCTGGGTCAGGCAGAACCTGAGCCTCCAGTTCCAGACAGTTTCCCCTAGCAGCCTACATGGAACTCAACAGGACAATCTTATGGAACCACAACTTCCATGCTGCCCTGTGTGTGCTCATACCTGTGTTTTTCATAACGGGTGCTGCCACCTAGTGTAAGGGTGAATGATCTGCGTGTCTCCTGTTGTCAAATATATGTGGTCTCCAAACCAAGAAAAAATCCATTACTTATCTCAGTTGGGATGCTCCATTCATTTTGTCCTGGCAAAACCCAGCTAGGTATGTGATTTGCATCCATTGCTGCTGGGATGCCAGTTGTGTTGCACTTTCTTTCTGTTTTATTCATTTTGTTGGTCTTCCCACTAGCTAAGGGAAGGGAGACCATCCTGGTTGGGATGGAGGCCTTTCCTTTACTAGGGGTGTTGAATAATATTTTAATGCATGGCATGGATTTGTAGTTGTGTTTTCCTACATCCCAAAAATATACCAATTATGTCAATTGGTGACCGTTAATGGATTTACTAAGTCGGTGTATGTTTGCCCTGTAATCCAAGGCCACTCATTCAGAGATGGCTCCTGCCTTGCACTTGATGTTTTTAGTCTGGGCCAGAGCTTTCACCACTCTGTGTTGGAATGAGCACATTTAGGAATTTGATAGATGGATGAATGTTTTTTTTTTGTTTTATTCTTCTTCTTTCTATTCATAGTTTAAAATTGAAGGAGTGTTTGAGGGTTAGTATGAAAAATGTAGTTAACATATGGTTTTAATTTTTGATACATTTACATATGTCTGATCTTTGCCAGAAAAGATAACATCTCAACACCAAAGATAATGGAGGATTGCCATGAACTTAATTATGTAGGTCATGATGGTGTTTAAACATCTGCTACATTGGTGAGGGCTGAGCATAGGCTCCAGAATGATTATTATGCTAAATGCATCCTCGAATGACTTTTGCCAGCAGATTATACCACTCTGATGATATGTGTTTTTTTCAGAATGCCTCTGCACAACTTCCAAAAAATGTTTGGTTTTTCAATCTGCTCCGCTTACCTCACTTGAGTTAACTTGTACTCAGTTCTTTTTAAGGTGAAATTTTTTGATACCTCCTGACATTTTTCTTAAGCCTAATTGATAGTTTATTAAAGATTTAAACAACCATAATAAATTAAAACTTTGTGATGTGAGTGGATTGGTCACTCACACAAATTGAGTGATTCCCTGTGCTTTTCAATCACTCATATTGTATATTATGGCTTAGTTGGTAAGTCGCCTTGGATAAAAGTGTCTGCTAAATAACGAATAATAATAACTATAATAAAAACACTATAAAAATGTTCAAAATCATTTTATATGTTAATAGTATATCCTTCATATAGTGAGTGACATAGTTTCAGTTGTCTTCTTTAGAATTTTCCCTGTGTTTTTTTTTTTTTTTTTTTTGGTTGTATTCTGGGAGTTCTAGTATCTTGCTCTGCATTTACGTTGATTAGCTTTGTAAAGCTTAAACCGGACAATTCCATTTGCCCTGATACAGTGAGCAAGTATGCTTTAGCCCCTGATCTCAGGCATTTTGCATCTGTAGTATTAAGTGGGCTGATAGACTTGCAGGGATTCCAGGATGGCCATGTGAAACTCTAAGGGAATGGCCTCAGGAGCTTTTCAGAGTCAGTCTCAGCTGTAGAAATCATTCCTAGGTCATCACAGCAGGACATTCTAGTTATAGTGCAGGTCACCTTAGATTTGGATGTGGAGTAATTGGCAAGGTCTTTCATGGCCAGAGGAGGAGTGGCCAGTGTGCTTTTCGAAAGGGCAGAGGAAGGTAAAAAGGAGCCAATTGTTTTTCTGCGGGATATTGGACCAACCACCCCACTGGGTAAGAGATGGATACTTCTGTATTGAAGGCTTTAGATTTCCAGTTTTATTGTATTATTGCCTTATCCTAGGTAATGTCTATCTTCTTATGTTACTCTGGGTTAGTAGATCATCCTTCTTTAACTAGCAGGGACTTCTTAGTCATTGTTCTGGATTTGTTGTACTTTGCTGATACAGGAAACCTGTTATTATTTTACCAACTAATACTCAGCACTCAACTTACCATGTGTTAACCTTAAATCTCTTTGTACTGTACAGCCTTTGCAGAAAGCATAAAGTCCATTTATCAGTACCACTCGAGGAGCACTGGAGTATGTCATTTATAGATAGAGAGATAGTTTCATCTCTTGCGAAAGTTCACACGTTCTGTATGGCTGGCAGTGTTTAGGTATCCACTATAAGAAGCTATTAACAACTTATAAATGTTGAACTATTTTGTTATCAGTAATAAATGTATATTAAAACTGTAAATCTATATTTGCCTAGTTTTGTACCATTTGAAAATGTTTACTGTTTACACATTTAAGTTTTTTATATTGTCAAATTATTAAATACCACTAATTTAGCTGTAATAAGTTTTCAGTAAAAAGAAAATGAGAATTAACAAAAGTAAAAATTATGTAATTAAAAATTGTTTACATCTTTTATAAATATTCATTACTAGTTATTTAACATACTTGTACAGAGTTAGATAACTGCTATATTTAAAGTTTGCCAGACTTGATCTAAAATCTCTCTTTTGAAATATAAGGCAGAAACTGCATGACTGCTGTATTGAAAATGGCCATAAACTTGACCTCATCCAAAAGAGAGGACAATACAGTTTCCTACAGTTTACAAGCGGAGTGGTTTCATTCTTGGAAAGGTAGCAACACAGCAACAATACAAACCCATTCTAAACTGGTGCCAACAACAAATGGCACAAAATGTTGGTACCTGCGGTAAGAGAGACCAAAAAGAAACAAACCAAAGAAACAAACAAAATAATGATAAAATATGTAATGCTATTATTATAAATAAAATGAATAATGAAAAATAGTAAAAACATTAACGTTATGATTAAAAACTTCAGTTTGTTCTATTCTTTAAGAGGTTATCCTAAATTGCCCTGCTTTATTCCTTAAATGAGATGTTGATGACCTATTTCAACCAATGGCATCACTAAAATACATAAACCAGTAATTAAATAAAAATCTTGTAAGTAAGTAAAAGATGGCCTCATGCCCCTGTGGGTTACACCAGTGAAAGCTGTAATATTTTAATATCCATCCATCCATCACAACCCGCTGTATACTAACTACAGGGTCACGTGGGTCTGCTGGAGCCAATCCCAGCCAACACAGGGCGCATGGCAGGAAACAAACCCCAGAGAGGTTGCCAGCCCACTGCAGATATTTTAATATAATCTTCAAAAATACACTTAATCCAGTTCAGGATTGGGTAGTGGGGTGTGACGCTTATGCCTGATATGTCAGTAACGGCTGCAATGCAGGAACTGACATTTAGTACAGACCCACACAGACTAATGTAGAGGCAACAATTAAACCAACATGCACCTATCTTGGGAATATGAGAAGAACACTGCCAACTACCTAATGTAAACTACTCAGGAATATTTATAACAGCAACAACAACAGTTTATTTCTTGTACAGCCTAAACTCACACAAGTAATGCCTCAATGGGTTTTAAGATGCCCGTTTTTTTGACAGCCCCTCAGCCTTGACTCCGCAAGAACACAAGAAAAAAATCTCAAAAAAACCCTTGTAGGGAAGAAAACAAATGGAAGAAATCATAGGAAAGGCAATTCAGAGTGAGTCTCTCTTCCAGGTAGGTTGAGCATGCAGTGGGTGTCAAAAAATAAGTCAAATATAACACACCAAGCAGAACACAATTTATCCTCTTCACAGAGTTAGATGGCCAATCTATCATTGCTGCCTCGGAAATAAAATACAATGGTACAAACTACAGGGCAAAATGCAAGAATAGATTATAACATTCACTAATTACAGAATTATCACATTGAATAAACAGTGTGAAATATAGCGGCCCGGACACACACAGGCGGACACCATTTGCTCCATCACCACACGTTTATTAACACAAAGTCACAAATGTTAAGTGCACCGCCACCAAACCCCCAATTCCCCAAAGTCAACAAACACAGTCCTCTTCACACAACACTCGGGCCTCTCCTCGCCTCCTCTGCCTCGACCTTGTCCTCCTCCTCACCCGACTCCAGCCTTGATTGCAGGGCAGCTGCTCCTTAAATAGGTGGCTGATTGCCGACTACACCCAGCCACCTGCGACAACAGATTTGTTAAAACATATCAAAAACAAAGTACAGATTAATCAATATAGATGAAAAACAGCAATAACTGTCCATCAGCTAATGGTAGAATGACAGCCAGATTATAGAAAAGGAGTCAGACAAGCCAGACACAGTCAGAGTCCTGGAGACCTTGGCCATCAAGCCGCCTCCCCTCCAATGGCCATTCAACTGAGTGAGTGCTGGGTCAGAAAATCTAATGAAATAACCCTTCTATCACATGATTCCAGTGCTCCTTTATCTAAGATGACTTTTCCATAGGCAGGCACCAAGTGCCATATGAGGATACTGAGAAGAAAAACTGAATAGGGGAAGGGTAGTAACAATTTGTAAATATCACATTATTTATATTTTAGTATTAATTACTAACAACAGAGATACAGTAAGTACAGCTTTTCAGCAGCTCTACTCAGGGTATGCTAAACAGAAGTAGTGAGTCTTCAGCTGGGATTTAACAGTTGACACTGTAGAGGCAACTCTTATAGAGATCATTCCACAGCTTTGTGACCCTGTACCTAAAAGCTTGATCTCCCACTTTCATTTTATTAATCCTTGGAATCATAAGCAGACCAGCATTTTGAGATCGTAATGTGCACTCTGGTTTGTAATCCTAAGCTCAGATAAGTAAGCCGGACCTTGGTCATTTATGGCTTTATATGTTAAAAGGATTTTGAAATCTGCCCTAAACTTAACTGGTAGCCTGTGTACGGACTTTAAAACTAGAGTTATGTGTTCGTGTTTCCTTGTTTTTGTAATAATTCTTGCAGCAGTATTTTGAATTAACTAGAAGCTGTATAAAGAATGATTTGAGAAGCCAGAGAGCACTGCAATGTAGTAGTCAACTCTATTAGAAACAAATGCATGAATTAATTTCTTGGTTTCCTGCATATTTAGAAAACACCTTAACTTTCCAACATTACTAAGATGGAAAAAACAAAAAGAAAAAATGTTTTGAATAGTTTTGTAATGTGAGTTTTAAAAGACATACTAGTGTCAAAGATAACACCCAGATTGCGAGATGATTCAGTAAAACTAATAGTGAGCCTAGCTGAGTTAAATAATGACAAAATATTGTTGCGATCAGCATCATTCCCTCCAATAACTAACATTTCTGTTTCATCTGTGTTCAAAGACAAGTAGTTCTCATCTATTCACTCCATTAACTCACTAACACAGCTAATTAAGGACAACATCGATGAAAAGTCATTTGGTCTAAAAGACAGGTATAACTGGGTGTCATCTGCATATGAGTGAAAATGAACACATGTTTTCTGATGATAGATCCCACTGGAAGCATGTAAATTAAAATATTAAAGGTCCCAGTACCGAGCCCTGCGGGACACCATATTTCATTTCTGTGTATACAGTCTACACAATGGAAATAACCAGGCCAGGGATTTGAAACCAGGATGATGGATACATTAGGCAGTAGAGTTGCTGCCTCATAAGTTAAAGATGCCCACTAAAAGCTATCAAAAAGAGAAGTCTTAATTATATTGCTGTTTTGCTATGAGTTGCTTTTCGGGTTTAAAGTCATACAGACTGCTCATAGCATTAAGAGAGACACTTTCTGCGTGGAAGATGTCAGCTTTTCTGATTTATCTGCATTGCTTGTAGAATCTCTCTGGTGTTTTTCTTGGGTTTTTGGAGGTGTGTGTTCTTTTGTGCTTTCCTTTTACTTGTTTGTTTATTTGTTTTCTGTGAACAGTACCTTTTGGTTCTTTCATTAGTGTTCTTCTTTGTACTTCTAGTATTACTCTTTCATTTTATGTGGTAGTTTCTTCATTTCTTTTATGTATCGTACGGTTCTGTATACAGTGTAAATCCTTATAAGTGACAGAGAAAGAATTCAAATCCCCAGTCCACTTCAGCACTACATAAGACATTTATTTAACAAAGGTGCATTTAGAGCACACCTCACACTTTCTCTGTGATCAGGAATGTGATGGGAATCCTTTGTTAGACAATGTCTTTGTAGTGTATATACAAAAACATACTTAGCATTAAGTTGATAATATGTTAATCTCATATAAATTGGTCCAAATATGGGACATTAGATCTTTCTGAATGAGGTTACGTAGACAGATACACGATACTTCATTCCAGGCCAGGGGTGGCTTTGACAAACTGAATACCAGAATCAACTCATCCTATTTAGATCAGTTAGTCAAAAGACAATGTAAATGAAAATATTAATGGACCAAAGATGTTTGTGGTATAGCAGGTCCACAGCTCATGTCAAAGGGCCATTTTTAAAATAAATAATCACCGCACTTCGGCTTAGTGAGGGGGTGTGGTGATGTGTGGCTGAAGTGGTTCCTGGGGTGATTTGCAGTGTGGGCGAGTCTCACTTAAGTGCACAGGTGAGGAGTCGTCCACATCCGTAATTGTCTCCGGAGCCACTGATTGCCACAGGTGAATCACGTCCCTGTCATAAATAGAAGCGCAAGGTGGCTAGGAGGGGGAGAAGAAAGAGAAGGAAAAGGATGAACAGAAGTTGCAGGAAGCAGTGAGGAGAGAGAGAGAGAGAGAGAAAGAGAGAGAGAGAGAGAGACGGTGTGAGCAAGAGCGAGCGAGAGCGAGCAAGTGAGCGCTCATAGGCAGCTGGACAGTGAACCCTAGCATGGGTGTTTGGACAACACCCAGGGCAGTTGGTAGTGGTCACTTCTGCTGAGCATTTTATGAAGGAACGGGAGTGACCAGCAGAAGGACGGCTGGCCGCGTAAGGCTGAGAAGGCAGCAGGAGTCAGAAGGCTTAGAAGTAGAAGCCCCAACGTGAGCATCCTGGCCGTTGGGTAAAAAGCCAAGTCTCGGTCTGGGGGAGCGCAACGGAAGCCAGGGATCGGGAAGCCTCCAGACCAGTTGAGTGGTTGAGAAGGTCAGCTGCTGAGAGGGCGACTCTCCTGTTGTGGGGCCCAGATGGGAGAAGCAGGAGAGACGCCAGGTAAATAGAATACACCAGGCTTTATTTTAAAGGACTGCTTCCAGCATTATTTTAACCTCATTGTTTTAAAGGACTGTTGTTTTTTCTATTGGATTTTTAACCTCCACTTCATTTCAGTTTTTATGGATTATTTATTTAATGAAGACTTTTTGAAACACTGCACTATTTATTTGAACACTGTTTCTTTTTGTTGTTGGTTTTAAATAAAAGCACTTTGCACTTTTGCACCATCCCCTTGCTCTGTTTGTTGTGCCTCACTGCCGTGCTCATTGGTAACATTACTGACGGTGTCGGGGTCAGGGCTCCCAGAAGCGAGATGGGAGCATGCAGCGAACCCGCATCGTCACAATGTTACATAAAGGTTTTCCACTACATAGGTTACTTTATAGGAATTTCAGTAGCTGTTTCTGTGTTAGGTTCAGTGTTGGGCAGTCAGAGCATTCACCACGCCGGTGGCATCTTTCCATCACAAAGAAAATCTAATACTACTTTTTCTTCTCCGTTGCAGTTTGTTAAAGTCGTTGACCCAAACTGTCCTGCGCTGGCATATCAATGAACTTGTGGTTTTATATTTTTATAGAACTCAATATCTGAATCTTTGAAACAGAGATTTGTAGGCTGGGCAAAACTGCTGGTTTTTGTGTTGTTCTCCCTATTGAACCCCTGTTTATGATAAACCTTTTAAAACTCCATAAACTGTATGTGTTATGTTGGGTTTACTGTACTATACATGCAGAATTTCATGAACACTCACTCACTTGTTTTAGAGCAAAGCATGGTTTTTGCTGTGTTGGTCCTACCTTTACAACTTATTTAGTGAAGTTAGGCACAGTCATTTTTGAGTGCATTTTTTTGCAATTTTTTGAGTTGGCCCGCCATCATACCACACTCCAACCCCAGTTTACTATCATTTCCATTGAAATGATGTGAAATATACAGTAGCTTTCACTATAAATAGGGAAAAGCCTAAAAAATCAACTAAATTCTTTACCATCATCTGAACCAAATTTAGTACAAAAACATGGTTTTGGTTTTGTGCTCACTACATTACAGCTTTGTTTCTTGATAGAATTTCTGGAAGACCTTAAAATTTAAATTTTTGGTTTCTTGAACTTCAACTCAGATGTTTTGCAGTGATTCATTTTCTGCATTGCCTCTATTCCAACCACCCTTCCCAATGGAATTTTTGCAATGTCTTGTACCTAGGACTTTAATTTGGTTCAGCTTTATTATATATTGGATGTTTCCTTTAGATTGATTCAGTCATTTTAGAATAATATTCTGTGTCTGGGGTACACTCCTATTACAGGCACCCCATAATTAAAATTGTGAAATGTCACATGGCCTGAATTGGACCAACGGAAATGTGCATGCAAAATTTTATGAAAATTGATTTAGCAAACAAAGAAACAGATAAATGCAATCTGAGAGTTGAAATGAGGTCCTTAGTGTGCAAAATGGATAAGTAACATCAAACAAAGCTGAAAAATTCAGAAGACAGACAGTGGGTGTTACGGTTTTATTTATATAGGTGAATAGTTGTGACTGTTTCGTTGTCAGACATGAAGTGCTCCCAGGGTTTTAAATAAAAATATTTGAATGGTCAAAAAGACATTAGTAGCCAAATGATGTTTGCCTTTTAAAGATTCAGTGACGAAGCATACAGTAACATCTTCTGTAGGTTTTGTTGGAGGACGTCATTTGTTTTTTAAAACTCGTTTGATGTGAAGGAATTAATAAAGGGCTGCATCTTTTGAAATAACAATAAGATGAAAGTTGTCATTATGTTGTTTTTACTGCTTTACTTAGGCCTTTAGCGTTTCCTTTATATTTTGAGTCTTTTCAGCCCCAGTTAATAATTTTTCTGTTATATTTTCTTGCCATGGTTGTTCCTGACTCTTTCTGGTTTCCTTTTCAGTACGTACACATTTTAAGATAAAAACTTTCAGTTTGCTTATTTATATGATTTACGTGTTTAATGTGGTTTAGAGACAAAAAAAAATTCTTTGTGTTGCTTTTGCAAGGAAGAATGGTGAAATAGAAAAGGGGAGGGGGGTCTCTAACACATGTCAAAATACTGTGTGGAGTCTTTGTTTTAAAAAGTATCCTTCACAATGGAAAGTTATTGTGCAAAACGGAAAGCAATGCTGAACATTGTCATTGTTTATTTTTCTATCTGGAACTGCGAGAAGAAAGGCTTAAAACGTGATTGAAATGTGAACAACAACATTTGTTACATAACATAGTTAAGCATGCAGTGTACAAGGAATGCTTAACTATTGTTTTAATAAAGCCTTATGATATATGGGTAACAAAACAGATTTATCTAATTTAATCATATTCTACCTTGAGCCAAACAGAAGGAAGGCTGCTATGGGTACTCTGATTTATTGATTTATTTCCATATGGCATTGACCCCGGTCATTACTCTTAAGTCAAGTTCTGTTCTTTAACTTTTTTTGTATAGAGTTCCCAGAAAATGTCTTTCTGTCCATACTTTACCCTCTTTCTTCAGTAAAGTTTTGTGGCCTCACTTTACAATTCATGTGAGCAGACAAGTCTGCTGTGCAGGAAAGGAATGCTTGATTTTGGGATTTATAAATATTTATATGGGAATGTAACTCATCCACTGAAAGTACTTTATTACATTCTAAACAGGAAGTTGTGTGATTATATTTATGAACAAGCAGCACTATCTGAGGTAATGCAGCTCTCTGCTTTCTTGGCAAGGGTCGCCTAAAGTATTAGCAAGGGAGCTAGGCCTCTGACCACTGGCATTCAGGAATGATATGCTCCAGTCCAGCTCCCTTCTCTCATGGGCAAGTTTACAAAGCAGTGTTTAAGAGGTTAACGTTGAAATGAAAATGTAATGTTCATACAGGGGCCACTAGGGGATTATTGTAGTTTTACTTTTTTGGAACTGGATATCTTGTCATAGTGAGAAAAGCTCCCTGCCATTTGTTTTCTGAAGTCCTGTATCTAATTAGCCTCTCCCAGCGACATTGAGTGTATGGCAGGGAAGAAACCTAAAACAAATGCCTATTCATTTTATTTGTTTACTGTATGTTTGTTCATGTTCATGTAATACTCTGATCTTCACCCTGCCAAATAAGAGAACCAGCCGCCATGGCGAAGCGTCAGAGGCTTTGCCTCAGGCGCTGACTTCCAGGGTTCAACCACTTAAGGGGTTGCAAAAGTGCATACACCTGACGAGCCCCAATAATAAGGGTGAAACACGTGTTGTGTACTCTTTGTATTATTTGGCAGATACTGTATCACACATATATCAGATACATGGTCAGTACTTAGTAACACCCTCTTTGGCAAGTATAACAGCTTGTAAACACTTTTTCTAGCCAGCTAAGAGTCTTACAATTCTTACTTGGGGTATTCGTCCTTGCAAAATGCTTCTAATTTTGCAAGATTCTTGGGCTGTCTTGCATACGCTGCTCTTTTGAGATCCAGCCAAAGATTGATTAGGTGATGTTTAGGTCGGGGACTGTGAGGGCCATGGCAAAACCATTAGCTTCCACCTCTTGAGGTATTCTATTGTAGATTCTGAGGTGTGTTTCAGTTCATTATCTTGCTCTTATCTCTTTTTAACTGCAACTTTTTTTATAGCTGGTGTGATGTTTGCTTTCAGAATTTGCTGGTATCTATTTGATTCCATCCTTCCGCTACTAATGACATGTTCCCTGTGCCACTGGCTGTAACAGAACCCCAAAGCACAATCGATCCACCCTCATGCTAAATAGTTGGGGAGGTGTTCATTTCCTGGAATTTGGTGCCCTTTATTCTCCAAACATACCTTTGCACACTGTGGCTAAAAGGTTCTATTTTGATTTCATCAGTCCACAGGACGTGTTTCCAGAATGCATCAGGCTTGTTTAGATGTTCATTTGCAAACTTCAGGCACTGAATTTTGTGGCTAGGATGCAGGAAAGGTTTTGTTCTGCCGACTCATGAAGGTCATGTCTGTTCAGTGCACCACCAATTCAGAGTCTGCTACATTTTACCGAAGATCTTTTGCAGTCAAACAGGGGTTTTATTTGCCTTTCTTGCAATCCAGTGATCAGTTCTTTCAAAGGTTTTCTTGGTCTTCCAGACCTCAACTTTACCTCCACCATTCCGGTTAACTGCCATTTCCTATTAACATTACAAGTTGTGGAAACAGCTACATGAAAACGCTTTGCTGTCTTCTTGTAGCCTTCTCCTGCTTTGTGAGCATCAATTATTTTATTTTTCGGAGAGCTATGCAGCTGCTTAGAGGAGCACATAGCTGCTGATTGTTGGGACAAGGTTTGAGGAGTCAGAGAATTTATAGTTTTGTAATTTGCATCACCTGGGGTATCTAATGATGACTGTGAACAAGCCATAGACCTAATGAGCTAACTAAGGTCTGAGACCTTATAAAAGTTAAATGAAACCTCAGATATCTTGGGGTGCCCAAACCTTTGCATGCTGCTCCTTTCCATTTTTCACTGTACACTGTAAAAAAAATAATGTTAAATTTACGGTAAAAAACTGGCAGCTGGGGTCGCCAGGATTTTACCGTAAAAAAGAAGGTAACAATATTTTTTGGTCTATGGTACACTTTAAAAAATAATGTTAAATTTACGGTAAAATACTGGCAGCAGGGTTGCCAAAATTTCGCTGTAATAAATAAGGTGACAATATTTTTAGGCGTACAGTATACTTTTGTAGTAAAAACTATTTGGTCTTTGCAAAAAATTCCAACAGAAGGGAATGTTTAACCATAACCAGAAATTCATGTTGTATAATAAATATGACAATCAATAAACAATATGTATTGGCAGAATCAAACACCAGTACACTGTTTGCATCAGTTAAGTAACAACAACCAATAGCAAGCATGTACCATTTAATTATACACATTGAAAACAATTCAATGTTTAAGGAAGTTATGGCATGTTGTCTGGTGGGGAAGTAAAGTTTTCTTTTGTGGTGTATGGTGTCCTACTTTTCGAATACAACCCACCATAAATCAGCTTCCATAACCTCAAAAAACCTTCAGCATGTGGGGAAAAATAAGTCTGCTAAGTTAGGTTAAGTTTTTTTCCCTACTATTCAAAGGTATGCGGTTCACCAGGAACAATATTGTAAAAAGGGGCGTGTCCTTATGCAAATATCGTAACCGGTTTTACTGAAACAGTGATTTACCGTTTTAGATTTTACGGTTGTTTACCTTCGTTATTTAACAGTTTTACACTGTAAAATTAACAGATTTTTTTTCAGTATAACTGTAATGCATCAATAAACGGTATTTAGCATATTTTGAAGGTAGAAAAATATTGATTTTACAGAACTTGGCTGTAAAAATAATGAAATTTCTTGTTTAAGATATACAGGTAATTTTCAGTAGAACATAAGGTAACTTTCCTTTTTTTCAGAAAAGATCTTTTACTTTCACCATTTACAGTATTTGTACTGTTAAATTTACTGGCATTTTTTACAGTGAAAACAAAAACAATACACTAATCTTGCATAAAATGCTGAAAAGTACTGTCATCTTTAACTTTATGCTC
The DNA here is from genome assembly GCA_026402145.1 of Polypterus bichir lapradei. NCBI lineage: Eukaryota > Metazoa > Chordata > Cladistia > Polypteriformes > Polypteridae > Polypterus > Polypterus bichir. The sequence goes on from JANRMT010062822.1 coordinate 12,039,638, forward strand.
ACAGTAACAGACATTTTCACCAAGAGTGCCCACACTTGCCACTGTGTATATCTATATACAGTAGACCCCCGCAAAGTTGCAGTTCAGGGTTTGCAGACTCAGTCGTTCATGGATTTTTCCTTAGAACCTAACTATTAAATGTTAGCGGAAAGTGCAAATATCCTCCACAATTTTTTATGGCTTTTTTTGTGGCAATACTATGCTGTAGAGAGGAAGCAACTGCTGAGGAAAACACAGTTTGGGATGGTGAAAGTAGCCAATCTGAGAGCGTTATTCATTTCTTCTTGCTGCTGATTGATTGCTGCCCTGTGAAGCGACTCCAGCTGAGTGTCCTTGTGTTTTCTATTTTGTTATTGTATTCATTTTGTTATTCTTAAACGCACACGATTTTGCCAAATCGCCCTGCACCTTCTAAGGCTTCTGGCACAAGCACCAGAAGAAGTTTACAACAATTCAGGACAAGGTTGAACTACTAGATTTGCTCCGGAACTAAAAAGTTATGCTGCAGTAGCGCGCCACTATGGCATTAATGAAAGTGCCGATTGCTAGATAAAAAAGAACGAAGCAGTGATCTGGAGTACTGTATCTATAAGTTTCTGTGAATATGCCAAAAAGGTAATGACCGTAAGGAATAAAAATATCGTCAGGATGGAATCTGCCTTGGCATTGTGGATCATCAACTGCAGGAAGAACATCCCCTTGGACGGTAACATCATCCGTAAGAAAGCACTGAAATTGTACCAGCAGTTCAATACAGGAGACAATGTAGTAACTTCCCATCACAATGCTCCTAAAACCTATAAGGAAAAGCCAGCACAAAACCCCACCAGAAGAAGACCCTTACAAAGATACAACTCCTCCTGAAGCGCCTGAAGAAGAGGTGCCACCCGAGGAGTTTTAAATCCTCTGCATCGTACTGCATATCATTCACCATTGGTGAGGACCCGTACATTTTACTGTATTTTAATTAAATGAAATTATTATGTATTTACTCTACTTATAACGAAGCAAATGATAGCACATACCAAAGAAAATGTGCTTGCATGAATTACAGTACGAATGGCGGTAACATTGGTATTTTACATTCTAGCCCCGCGGGAGACATAGCAGTACAGTACTGTACAGTAGACGGGTTTACCTTTACATTCTGTTTTTAGGTAATGTATTAAGGTAAATTTTTTAGGCAATGTATTAATGTATTAAGCTGAGTTTGCAGCAAAATTAAAGTGCTTTGGGGGCATACTGTATTTAGGGTTTAAACTATAAAAATAGGCATTTAAAAGGCATTTTTTTAACCACATCCAAAATTCGCGTTTTTTCACAATTCGTGGGTGCTCTAGAAACGTAAACCCCATGAATTTTGGGGGTGTACTGTATTTATATAAAAATTTATATATTTTATGTCAGGGTGTCTCAAAAGTCACTGTCCACTTTTAATAAATTCCTAAAAATTACACAAGAAACTGAGTTTATTAATATTTCTAGCTTTGACAAAGGGGTTGTTGCAGTTTTACTTGCTGGGCTTGCCATCACGGTCCAATGCCATGAAGATTAGTTGTATACCTCCACATGAGCGCCTCCATTTTCAAAAACTTTCAGCCGTCTTCGGACACAAGGCTCTCCGAGGTTTTGCAGCATCTCTTCCCTGACCTCGCTGCAGGCCGTGCGGATTCTTGACTCAAGCTGTGAGAGGTTACGGAGCTTAGTGGCATACACCTTGCTTTTGATATAGCCCCACAAAAAAAAGTCACAAGGTGTAAGGTAAGGGGAGCGCGGAGCCCATTCGAGGAACAAAATAGAATAAAGGAAGTGTATTTATGCGAAATCAAAAAACTTGGGGAGAATAATAAAAGCTATTGTGCCCATTGCTCCACCTTTCGATAACCCTGTAATGGAAAATAGCACTCAGAAAAATGATGGATTTATAATAATATTGGCACAGAGCTGCTTTGGTTCAGAGTAATCTGTAGCCCGGTCAGTCTAAAGAAGGAAATTAGATAAAAAAACAGGAGATGACAAGTTTAACCTACTGTCAGGTTGTTTGAGAAATGTTATGATGATAGGGCAGGTGCAGTACAAAGACACTGAATTTTGGGTTCAGAGGGAAACAGAGTAACGTTATAGTCGAATGTTGGCCAAGGCACAGATACAAACAAAAATAAACTGTTCTTCAAAATGAGAAAAGAGTGTATTTTGTTATCAGATAGATAGATAGAGAGAGATTGATAATCACAATGAAAATCTGCATATTAATTCATCTTGGGAAACACATCTATCACAAAGTGCAATTTTTCTTCACTTTGGAAGCATCAGCTTTGCTGTGGTGTTGAGTGAGAAAGTGGATTTATTTTACCTCATCTCAATGGGCCAACTCATTACTTAATATGAATGATGCTAATATGTCGAGGTCATATGTCTCTAGTTTGCAGCTACTCATGGACTGTTATTAAAAAATGTAGTTCTCTTGGATATCACAGTGGTGTTGCCAGATGGATACCTTTGGAGTAAAGCCTTGTTCTTCATGGTTCAGAAACTTGGCAACACATAGTGCTTAATTTAACCATTTAACCATCTGGTTAAAATTATATGGTATATACTTAGGTATATATACTCATACTGTATGCTGTGTATATATATATATATATATATATATATATATATATATATATATATATATATACTAGCAAAATACCCACACTTCGCAGCGGAGAAGAAGTGTGTTAAAGAAGTTATGAAAAAGAAAAGGAAACATTTTAAAAATAACGTAACGTTTGCTTTTTATTCGTTTGCATAAGCACAGTCCTTCACCAGCAATTTTGTGTAGGTATTTTAGACTTAGTTTAACGTTCAGGTACCCATTTCCTTTATTTAATCTGCGGCTTCTCCGCTGTTTTTTTGTGCGATTATTACGATTATAGTTATTTCTTGATTCCCTTCTTTGGCTGACTGCCTGCCCATATAAGGCGCTGCGGTGTCTTCATTCCCGTTTCCTTTATTTAATCCGCGGCTTCTCCGCTGTTTTATTGTTCGCTTCTCCGCTGTTTTTTTGTTCGTTTATTACGATTATAGTTATTTCTTGATTCCCTTCTTTGGCTGACTGCCTACCCATATAACAACAACAACAACAACAACAACATTTATTAATATAGCACATTTTCATACAAAAAAATGTAGCTCAAAGTGCTTTACAAAATGAAGTATAGAAAAATGAAAGACACAGTAAGAAAAGAAAATAAGTCAACATTAATTAACATAGAATAAGAGTAAGGTCCGATGGCCAGGGTGGACAGAAAAAACAAAAAAAAACTCCAGACGGCTGGAGAAAAAAAAATAAAATCTGCAGGGATTCCAGACCATGAGATCGCCTAGTCCCCTCTGGGCAATCTACCTAACATAAATGAAACAGTCCTCTTTGTATTTAGGGTTCTCACGGAAGGACTTGATGAAGATGGTCACGTAGACTTCTGGCTTTCAGTCCATCAATGTTGGAGCATCATGATGCTTTGAGTAGGTGGTGGTGGCGCAGGCTGCCACCACAAAGAAACCGGAAAAAGAAACAGAAGAGAGAGTAGGGGTCAGTACGGATTTTAGAGCCACCATGAATAGTTATTATGATGAATTAAACATACAGAGTATCGGATTAAGTTAAAGTAAAGTTATGTGAAGGCCATGTTAAAGTAATGTGTTTTCAGCAGTGTTTTAAAGTGCTCCACTGTATTGGCCTGGCGAATTCCTATTGGCAGGCTATTCCAGATTTTAGGTGCATAACAGCAGAAGGCCGCCTCACCACTTCTTTTAAGTTTAGCTTTTGGAATTCTAAGGAGACACTCATTTGAGGATCTGAGGTTACGATTTGGAATATAGAGTGTCAGACATTCCGATATATAAAATGGAGCGAGATTATTTAAGGCTTTATAAACCATAAGCAGAATTTTAAAGTCAATTCTGAAAGACACAGGTAACCAGTGTAGTGACATCAAAACTGGAGAAATGTGTTTGGATTTTCTTTTCCTAGTTAGGATTCTAGCAGCTGCATTCTGCACTCGTTGCAAATGATTTATGTCTTTTTTGGGTAGTCCTGAGAGGAGTGCATTACTGTAATCTAGTCGACTGAAAACAAAAGCGTGAATTAATTTCTCAGCATCTTTCAATGATATAAGAGGTCTAACTTTTGCTATGTTTCTTAAGTGAAAAAATGCTGTTCTAGTGGTCTGATGAATAAAATTCAGGTTACAGTCAACAGTTACCCCTAAGTTTTTTTACTTCCGTCTTAACTTTTAATCCTAATGCATCAAGTTTATTTCTGATTTCAGTTTTCTTTTTATTTAGCTTGCGAAAATTACTATTCATCCATTCAAAAATACCAGTAAGACATTGTGTTAGTGAATCGAGAGAGTCGGTGTCATCAGGTGCTATTGATAAGTACAGCTGTGTGTCATCAGCATAGCTGTGGTAGCTCACATTGTGCCCTGAGATAATCTGACCTAACAGAAGCATATAGATTGAGAAAAGCAGCGGACCCAGGATAGAGCCTTGTGGAACACCATATAGAATATCATGTGTCTTTGAGTTGTGATTACCACAACTAACAAAGAATTTTCTCCCTGCCAGGTAGGATTCAAACCAATTTAAGACACTGCCAGAGAGGCCCACCCATTGACTAAGGCGATTTCTAAGAATATTGTGATTAATGGTGTCAAATGCGGCACTCAGATCTAGGAGGATGAGAACAGATAAATGGCCTCTGTCTGCATTTACCCGCAAGTCATTTACTACTTTAACGAGTGCAGTTTCTGTGCTGTGATTTGTTCTAAACCCCGACTGAAATTGATCAAGAATAGCATGTTTATTGAGGTGGTCATTTAACTGCAAAATGACTGCCTTCTCTAGAATTTTACTTAAGAAGGGCAGATTAGAGATGGGTCAAAAATTTTCAAAAGCAGAGGGGTCAAGATTATTTTTCTTGAGTAGGGGCTTAACTACAGCAGTCTTAAGACAGTCTGGGAAGACCCCCGTATTTAATGATGAATTTACTATGTCAAGAATATTATCAATTAGCACGCCTGATACTTCCTTGAAAAACCTTGTTGGTATTGGGTCAAGGACGTTGGTGGAGGGTTTCATTTGAGAGATTATTCTATGTAAATCAGGTAAATCTATCCTGGTGAAAGAATTTAATTTGTTTATAATGGAGTACTGGGGCTTAGGAGGTTCTGCAGTGTTGGGGAGATGTACTATGTTATTTCTGATATCATTAATTTTTTGATTGAAAAATACAGCAATGTTCTCACAGGTTTCACTGGAAGTATTTTGGGGGCATTCCTTTGTGTTACCTGGGTTTAACAGACAATCAATTGTAGAAAATAAGACTCTGGGATTACTAGCATTGTTATTTATAATCTTATAGAAATAGCTGCTTCTCTCAAGACGGACTGTGTTATTGTATTCTATATAAGGCGCTGCGGTGTCTTCATTCCCTTATCCTTTATTTAATCCGCGGCTTCTCCGCTGTTTTATTGCTCGTTTATTACAATTATAGTTATTTCTTGATTCCCTTCTTTGGCTGACTGCCTGCCCATATAAGGTGCTGCGGTGTCTTCATTCCTTTCCTTGGCTCGCAAAGGAAGCAGCCTTTTTATTTAATCCACGGGTTCTCCGCTGTTTTATTGTTCATTTATTACGATTGTTATAGTTATTGTGTAGGTATTTTAGACTTAGTTTACTGCTCAGGTACCCATTTCCTTTATTGTTCCAACCGTACCCCCATTAATATGTCTATCGAGGTGATCACCATCGATTAAAGAACTATCACTTACCGAGTGGTTTCCATGCCCGGAGATGGCGCCTGCCTTTTCCATTCTCTGTGTTACATATTGCACGGACATATCAGGCTCACTTTTGATATCCGGAGGGACATTGTTTCTTATGTATTGAATGACTGGGGTCAGGTTCAAAGTGTGGACTGACCCCGCGTCTTCTCATTAAACTTGTATCTCACGAATATCATATTCGTCGTAGGCATGACAAACGCCAGTGGCAGCGTGTCTATAAACTAAATTTAAACTTACGGTTTACACCGTGCTTTGTTTCTGCAGTAGCTGCACTTATGAAAATGCTTGTATGCATCACTCGCTTCATATTCTTTTGCTGCCTTCTCAATTGTGTAATGCGTTTTTTGTTCAGCGCTCTTTGGAGCTCTTCCTTGTTCTCTGCGTACTGCGTTCACAGTCAGTTCACGTGAGCCGCTCGGAGTACATGCATCAAAGGTTTTTTAGCTGTGCTTGTGCTATCTCATGCGATGTCCACAGCCTTATTTAATGTTAGCTAAGACCCGGCACTTAAAAGTTTCTCTTGCACTTTCGCTGAGTTTGTGCTAAACACCACCCTGACCATCTCATCTTCGTTTGCATAAGCACAGTCCTTCACCCCCGAATATTTAGCGGCAGAGTGTCTATTGGCTTGATGCTGACGGACGGCCTTATATGGGCAGGCACTCAATTACGTGGGAGCTGTGATGATGAGGGACGCAACTCCGCCTCACACGGCGACCGAGCTGCAGGCTATGGCTATGGCCGTATATATGGACGAAAGTAGGTTCCAGTTATGACCATTGCGTGTAGAATTTCGAAATGAAACTTGCCTAACTTTTGTAAGTAAGCTGTAATGAATGAGCCTGCCAAATTTCAGCCTTCTACCTACACGGGAAGTTGGAGAATTAGTGATGAGTCAGTGAGTGAGTGAGTGAGTCAGTGAGGGCTTTGCCTTTTATTAGTATAGATATATACAGTATATATATATATAGTGGACTCGACCCGGACACAGACAGGCGGACATGTTGTTTGTCACCACCACACGTATTTTATTTACAATATTTACAAAAGATTACGTCACTCAGACTTAGTCCAAACAGTACACAAACCCCAACACACACAGTCCTGGCCACAAATACCTTCTTCTCGGGCCGCCTCCACACCTCTCCCATGCCTTGTCCTTCTTCCACCCGACTCCAGCCCTGAATGAAGGGAGACGGCCCCTTTTATAGTCTCCCGGATGAGCTCCAGGAGGCTCCCGGCATTCCCTCGTTGGCCACGCCCCAGCGTGGCGGAAGTGTTGGCTGTTCTCCTGGCAGCTCTCCGGGTGTCCTTCCTAATCTTCCCCCCAGCACTTCCTGCAGGGTGGGGCTTCCATGCCCTTAACCCTTAGCCCCCAAAGCAACCAGGAAGGCGGCCCCCACGTGATCCAGGGTGGGCGCAGACCCACATCCGGTCCGTCACGGCGTCCCGGCCGGGTCGTTGCCCCTGGCATCCCTGACAGTGCCCCACAGCCAGCGAAGACCACTCGGGAAGAGCGAAACGTCCCGCGAGGGCAGCATATCCCCGAAGCGGGTCCTACCCTAGGACCACCGAGGTCCGGCCCTGCTCTTCAAACAGGGATAGGGGCGGAGACGCAGCCTGAGCACCTCCACTCGGTGCTCTCCTGTGCCTCGCACAGGTTGCGCTCCCCCCTTTTACTGGCACCCCGGGGCCCCCTCGTTCGGCACCCCCTCCGAGGCCTCCGCGCCCCTTTGTTCTGAGCCACTCGCTCTCTTGCAGCCTCCTCCAGCCGTGGTGGCACCCGCACATCAGCAGAGAGATCCCTCAACAGACGGTCCGACATCCGAGGGCAGGTCCCCAACAAAGGGGGTCCTACTGCTTGTCCGGGGTCCATCCCTGCAAGAAAGAGAAATACAGGGGCAGAACCGCTGCCTGGGCACCCTTCCTGTGCCATGCACTGGCAGCATTCCCCTCTCCATTCGGCACCCCGGCACTTGCCTGTTCGGCACCCTCTCCACGGGTTCCATGCCCCTCCTGATGGTGGAACCGCCGGCACCGCCTGCACTCTCTCCACCGGCCTCAGGGATTCCCTCTGCCCCCCCAGAGGGCGGCCAGCACCCGGACATGTGCACCCGGCACCACGTCCCATCATATCGGAGGAACCAGCACTCAGCCTGCCATTCCTCCTGTCACTCTGGGACGCCCTGACAGTTTGAGACTCCTTATTACAAAGAAAGAGCCTCTTTCCCGTCTGCGTCCCTACAGTGCAGCGCGAGACCGCGGCTGACTCGGGGCGAAGGGCGCTAGGACCCGGGGCACTCAGCAGCCCGTGTCCAGGCAGCATCCTCACGGACTCCCCCCTCGCCGCGCGCACAGCCCGTTGCGCCGCACCTACTGTCGGAGGGCTGCTTACTTGAAGCTGATCTTTGACATCACAGCCATGTTCAGCAAACCCTCCCTCATGCTGTACGGGGACGGCGAAACCTACCTTCCCCGCCGTGCCGCTCCAGCTGGAGAATCCAGCACCGCACCGTCGGATCGCTGATCGTAGCTCCTCTATGGACGTGACTGCCTTCGTCTCCAGTACCTGCATCTCTGCCCGGATGGCACGTAGCACCTGGAATAAACGCTGCTCCGCGGGCTGAAGGCACACCTCCAGCTCCGACAGAGCAGCCGGCAAAGACAGGAAGTTAACCGACGCGGAGCGTACCTGTCTGACAGCCTCCGACGCCGGCAATTTCCTGTGGGCCTCCTCCTCTGGCCCAATCGGGTCTCCCCCCTGCACGTGATGGACATTCCTTGGTCCCGCCTCTCTGCAGTCATTGGCGGGCACACAAGACACACCATCCAATCGCGTGCCTGTCAGGGGGAGGGACTTCTGGTCCGCGGCCATCTTGCCTCCCCTTCTGCGGCGGCGACGTGCTTGCCAGCAGCCTTGTTGTTGCTGGCACCTCTCAAGCTGCAGCGTCTCCTCCTCCGCAGCCCTCGCGGCTGCCGCCGTGCTGCCGGAGCCCCGAAGACCGGCATGCGCCCGCCACTGACGCGGATCTGGGAAGTCCCTGCCTGTAAAAGAAAACACACGCCCGGCCCCCACAGGCTGGCTGCCGATAGGCAGGGAACTCACCTCCCCAGACTCATCCAACCGAGGAAACCTCCTCGGCGTGGCCTCTCTGGACGCCATGCCGTCCCGGGCGCCTCCAGCAACAGCACGCTCGTCGGAGCCCGCTGCATTCCTTCCATGCACGCTGCCCGCCCGCGGCAGGGGAAAACGGCCCTCCTGCGGACCCCTGGCGGTCCGTGGGGTTTCTTTACCCCGCGGGGCTGTGAGCACGCAGCACCCGCGGCACGTGGGTGGGGTCCCCTCCTGCGCCGGGCCGTCCACAACAAGATTTTTTGTTTCAGGTCCCTGCCTTGAAACAGGCGGAGCATCCTGTTGGTTACGCCAGATGTGGACTCGACCCGGACACAGACAGGCGGACATGTTGTTTGTCACCACCACACGTATTTTATTTACAATATTTACAAAAGATTACGTCACTCAGACTTAGTCCAAACAGTGCACAAACCCCAAAACACACACAGTCCTGGCCACAAATGCCTTCTTCTCGGGCCGCCTCCACACCTCTCTCGTACCTTGTCCTTCTTCCACCCGACTCCAGCCCTGAATGAAGGGAGATGGCCCCTTTTATAGTCTCCCAGATGAGCTCCAGGTGGCTCCCGGCATTCCCTCGTTGGCCATGCCCCAGCGTGGCGGAAGTGCCGGCTGTTCTCCCGGCAGCTCTCCGGGTGTCCTTCCTAATCTTCCCCTCAGCATTTCCACCACATCAGAAATAGGTCCCCAAGGCATTGGGGCGCCTCCTGGCGGTGACCACGGGCCCCTGCAGGGTGGGGCTTCCATGCCCTTAACCCGTGGCCCCCAAAGCAACCAGGAAGGTGGCCCCCACGTGATCCAGGGTGGGCGCAGACCCACGTCCGGTCCTCACGGCGTCTCGGCCGGGTCGTTGCTCCTGGCATCCCTGACAATATATATATTGTTTGTTTATGTAAATATACGTATGTTTGTGTGTGTATATACAATATACTGTATTATTTGTCTTTAAGGCATTCAGTGAAATATTAAGTCTCACATATTTAGTGTAATTCAGTTCAAGCCAGTATAAATGCACATCCTGGTAGAGCATAATAAACATACCTTTATGAAGATTATAAATGGATTGAGAAATTATAAGTGAAGTAAGTGACCATAACAAGCAGTAAATCTATCCACACATCCTCAGGCTAGCTTAATCTAATTCAGGGTCACAAAGGGCATCAAAGCCTGTCTTAGCAGTTCTGGGCATAAGGCAAGAAACAACCATTTGTTGCATTGCACCCTCAAAGCGTATGGCATTGTGAAGGACGACTCCCATCCTTCCAATGGTCTATTTATCTCACTTGCATCTGGATGAAGTTACTTTAGCATCCTCCTAGGTTCTGCAGCATCTTCTACCCATTGGTTGTCTAGACAGTAAACTCTGTGCTGTCCCTCTGCCTTCAGATCTGCACAGTTTTCACCCATAATAAACAGAGGCTTCTGTTTAATGATTTCAGTTTTTCCTGTTCACAAGTAATGAATCATAATATTTAGAAAGTTATAGACAATTGCAAATCAATAAATGTGTAAAGGTTGTCTGTCTCATAGTGCTTTACAACAAATTTATGAAGATTTTTTGTTGTGCTCAGAGACTTTTTAGCATAAATATAGTTACATTACTATTATATCACAAATAAAATTAGTTTTAAATAAAGGTATTGTTGTTGTGTGAGTATTGTGGCCTAATGGCTATTTTTACCACCTCACAGGTTCAAATTGCTAGGTTTGAACTCCAGATCAGGCTGTGGACTCACAATATAGAACAGTGAGTAGATAATTATGGCAATATTCATCGCAAGCTTTGCTTAAAGAAAAAGATGTTCTTGTGTGTGGGTGCTACATGACAGTGTAAAAAGTTACCAGTACTGCCTAAGGATTGAAAACATCTGTTTAATTCTACGGTGCTTATTTACCCATTTTTTATGTGTCCAGCACCTTAATGGTGTTTGTTTAGCTTATGAAAATGTCCATGGTGGTTCTAAATGACCTCAGTGAACTATTGCTCTATGCAGAGTTTATTTCTACTCTGACCCCGATGCGGTCAAAATGACATTCAGCTTCCCATGGATAAGAAAAAAAAATGTCTGTTGCCTAAATGGGAGGATTGAAATTACTGTATAATTTTATACAAGAACAATTTACAATTTTGGATGAAATGGAATGCTTCTTGTGTATAGTCCAAACTAACTATGAAACAGTTTCTTATCTATTAAAGCATATAGAAAAAAAATAAATAAAAGAGATACCATATGATTTTGAGAACCAAACAACGATTTCAACCCACTTTATTAACAAGATTTAACATTCTCAGATAGCTTGTCAACAAGAAGCCAGCATCACAAGAGAAGCCTATATGACATTCTGCAAGTTGAGGCTTCGCTTTTGTAAAGGAGTGACTTTCAATGTCAATGTCATTTTATTTATATAGCACATTTAAAACAACATAGGAATGCTGTGGCCAAAGTGTTTTACAATAAAAGAAGAAAAAAAAACATACAATTAACATAAATAACATAAATAGAAATAAAATAAATGAACATAAATAAAATAAATAATAAATAGAAGTAAGATTACATAATCACAATGAGGAAACCATCAATATTACTGAAGGTCATGGAAAGCAAGTGAATAGAAATGAGTCTTTAATCTTGTTTTGAACAGTTCAATTGTAAGATACTCCTTTATGCAATGGGGTAAAGAGTTCCACAGGCAAGGAGCAGCAGCTGCAAATGTTCTGTCCCCCTTAGTTTTACACTTAGTACGAGGGACAACAAGAGACAACTGACCAGAAGATCTAAGCACTCTGGATGGCTGGTGTAAAGCACACAATTCAGATAAATAGGCAGGAGCAAGCCCATGTAAAGATTTAAAAACTGGCAACAAGATTTTAAAATCAATTCGAAAACTGACAGGCAGCCAGTTTAAAGAAGCTAATATTGGAGAATCAGAATCTGACTTTCTTGCCCCAACCAGAAAACGAGCGGCAGCATTCTGGACCAACTGTAACCTGCATATCAGGGATTTGCTAATCCCAGAATACAGCGAGTTGCAGTAATCAAGCCGAGAAAAGATAAAAGCATGAGTAGCTTTCTCAAGATCCCTAGAAGATAAAAAAGGCTTGATCTTACCTAAAAGATGAAGCTGGAAAAAGCAACTCTTGACTAAAGAATTAATCTGTTTCTCAAAAGAGAGGTTACTGTCAAAGATAATACCAAGATTGCGGACTTGAGATTTGCAAAAGACAGAGAAAGAGCCGAGAAGTCCAAGACCAATTTGGGCTTTAGCTGATGGACCCACTATAAGCACCTCCGTTTTATTTTGATTCAGATCAAGAAAATTATTAGCCATCCAGGATCTTAGTTCAGACAGACAGTTGTGCAGTTGATTTATTGCAAAGTTGCAGACAGGAATATAAACCTGTGTATCATCAGCAAAGCATTGGGAAGAAATGTTACATTTCCTAAAAATAGCTCCAATAGGGTGAAGGTATATAGAGAATAAAATAGGACCCAAAATGGATCCCTGAGGAACATCATATTTGAGAGGGGCAGTAGATGAAAAAGAGGAATTTAAAGTCACTGAAAAGTGGCTACCAGTTAGATATGACCTGAACCAGTTAAGAGCAGCCCCTTTAAGCCCAACAAGATGTTCAAGCCATAACAGCAATAATTCATTAACCCAAATGGAATATATCTAAGTTTAAAAAAATTAATTTGTTGTCCTATACCTTAAAGTACAATGAAATGTATTTCTTGCTAGTCCCGGTGGTGATGAAACATCAAACACATTCAGTGACAGCACATTACAAAGTATAATGGAACAGTGCTGTTAGTACAGATTATTATAAACAAAGCAATAGCAGTAAACATTGCCAACAATATCAAAACATATACAAAGGTGCTGGATTAAGGGAAAATACAGAATTTCAGGTATAAACATATAACATGTTCTTTACCAAACAATACAAGTGACTAAATCATCTATTGGTGGAATGCTTAGAAAGATCCCGGCCTGGAAGGACTTTGAATCCTTTGCTACTTTCACCCAAGGCAGACGAATTGAGCGACTACCGTTAAAAAGAATACTCTACCTAAAAAAAGATATTTTTTATATGTTACTTACCTCATGTAGTTTATAGTGATGTCCAAGTGATGTCCAAGAAAAATTGAATTCTGATGTTTTCATGCATAATGAAAAGAAAAATATTATATAACAGAAGGCAATCGTGACCACTATTGTACAACAGTAAGCAATGTTAAAAATGTCCCCAGTAAAAAGAAAATGAAAAATCTCACATTTACTTGTCCACATGTCCGTTATGCAATTGTATACTCATAACACACACTTATTTATTGAAATGCTCTTAAATAGTTACTTCCGAATAATCAGTGCCAGTCATGTCATAATCTTAAAACTAAAGCCTCATGGGACTGAATTTTTGAATTGAAGTCTGGTCTCTTGACCTGCGAATGAGAGGGAGAGGAGGTTCTTCAATTGAAAAAGTAAATAAAACATATAAGATATAGAAAATTTAAGTTTTGAATGGTGTATTCCTTCAAGTGTTCAGGGACCAGAGAATGGAAAGACCAGAAGATGGTATTAAAGTCAGAGACATGAAAGGGTCAAAACCGGGAGATCATAACAACCAAGCAACCAGGAATCCAAGAGCAAGATATTAATCAGAAGTCATGGGGAAAAACCAGTCAAAAAGCCAAAACAAACCTACCAATAACGCCTACGTGAAAAGTGAGCTGGCTACTCCATATGAAACTAAACAATGTATATCTACTGAGGGATGACGCAGAGTTGGAAGAATTTTTAATGTATCAAACATGACAGTGTGAGAAAGATATTGTGTAAACAAATAAACCTAAAATTAAACTTTTGCAAAATTTATCAAAAATGAAACTTAGACAATAAAAATGGAATCTGCAAGCCAAAAAACTGTTAAATAATTGAGAACACATCTATTATTACAACTTTATAGTCTAATCATATTTGATTTTTCAGCAAGAATACACACACAAACACTCACCCCAGGAGGACTTTAAAGAATGTCTTTGAACTGATGGGAAAGACAGACTTACTTAACACAGGTAGAATATGCTTAATCTACACAGAAGACACTCCAGTCAGTAACTAAATTTAGGTACAGATTCTCTAAAGTATTAAACTTGCTCATCACTGTACTGTTCAAGCCTTCATCCAGCCACTAATTCTTCTTTCTATTTACTGACCGAGCTTAATCCAATTGAGGATCACAAGGTGCCAGCATTAGTCAGAAAGCAGATTCAGCTCTGCACAGGGCACATGTTTATCATGGGGCACTTTTATGCATGTACCCTCTTCCATTCACACTGAGTTTAAGGTAGGTAATACCAATGAACCAGACACAATTCTGTCACAGGGCCCATTCATACACCCACCTGAACTCACACCAATAAGGATCTAATCTACAGGCTTTAACTCTTTCAGGGCTAATTATTTTTTTCATTTTCTCCCAGGTTTGAATATTTTTCCCCAAAAACTCAGTTTTCTAAAAAGCATGCAAAGCAAACACTAAATGCATTTAACATTAAACATTAGCTTTCTAAGATCGGCTGTAACACTGCTTACATACTACATACCTGTTTGTCTAACCATTTATATTCTGAAAGGCATTTTCTGGAAAGGAAACAGCTACCTCTCATTCATTTTTGATTTCCAGATCAGTCAGTCAGTCATTATCCAACCTGCTATATCCTAACACAGGGTCATGGGGGTCTGCTGCAGCCAATGCCAGCCAGCCAGGAACAAATCCCGGGCAGGGCGCCAGCACATACACCCACACACCAAGCATACACTAGGGACAATTTACGATTGCCAATGCACCTAACCTGAATGTCTTTGGACTGTAGGGGGAAACCGAAGCACCCGGAGGAAACCCACCCAGACACGGGGAGAACATGCAAACTCCTCCAGGAAGTGAACCCAGGTCTCCTTACTGCGAGGCAGCAGCGCTACCACTGCGCCACCGTGCCGCCTATGATTTCAAGATCACTTGCATCAAAATCAGAATTTGATCAGTCAGTCTAATTCAGCAGTAGTATGCAAAAAGCAAAAAAAATTAACAATGCCCACAGAGTATTTTGGTTTGCACATTCGCTCTGCTCTTTTGCCCAAGGTCAATGTCATTTTAGACGTTGTTTACTCTACGCTCCTCACACACACACACAGGGATTCGATGTCAAGTCAATGAGTCTAACAGTCATCCTAGCAAAGAGGGTCTACCTGTAACGTGATGGTGAGGTTTGTTAACTAAAATCAACATCCAACCTCGACGCCTGCCGTTGACAAAAGTCGACATTAGCCCTAAAAGAGTTAATCAAACTAACACATACACCTTTGAGATCCCTCACTGTCTCAGGGAGAACATAAAAGATCCAATGCAGAGGATGAGTTCTGAACCAAGACTCTGGACCTACAAGGAAGCAGCACTAACCCTGGATCAGGCCCACCGCCAGAAATATTTGGGCCCCAGACAATTGGGTACGTGTGGGCACCTCTGCCTTCTCCCGGGTCCCCACATGCCAAAACCTTCAAATAAGTATACAAAATGATCGAAATGTAGTTTATCCGACAGCGACAATGCTGCATTTATGAATACCATACTTGATGAGTTAAGCCTTCTCGCACATCAAAGTTTGACTGCGAGAAGGAAAGCCAGTGCTAACGGAAGCTCGTAGCGGAATTGAAACAATACATTAATGAGAAAGGCCTATGTATTATCTAACGTGTAACGGTACAATTATACCAATGCAATGAATAGGAGTAACATCTGAACATTTTAATATATACCAACGGTTAGGGTTATCTGCATGGTGTACAATCAGTATGGTAACTTGCTGTATCAAACTTCAAAGTTTTCAAAAAATCCGGGTGATCCAGAATCTTTAGTGATACACACAAAACCAATGCACACTCGTCACTGCTTTAAAAGCAACAATAAACACCCAAGCGAATGAATTATCAAACTACGGAGACGGACTTCTGCTACACCATACACGTCAACATCCACGATAGTGCACAACAATATCACTGTTTTCTGAGACAGAACAGCGCCTGTGTGTGTGAAACGGAAGTATTCAATTACAGCAGCAAAGTCAATCCATTATCCACGTACCCTGTACAACAAACATACTACTCAACGTCAAGCTCAAGGATGTCGGCGTCAGCTCTCCTTTGTCTTTGAGAAGCGTGCAGCTGCCGGCCCCCTTTGACAAGCGTGCTTCACACGACTCGAGCACGATATCTACTTGTGTGGAGCGTGCGGCTATTAAAACACTCACTTGTATTGTTGTAAGCTAAATGATTTAACTTTTCTATTACATGTAACTTGAATAATTGTCCAAATATATATCTACGCGCACAACATCAGCATAAAAAAAATCAAGCGTGAAGGGGCCCCCTTCCGTTAGGGCCCCGGACCAGAGTCCCGTTTGTTCCCCTCTGGTGGCGGGCCTGCCTGGATGGGACATCTGTCTTTCACAGGGCATGGTAAGACACTCACTCACACTCATTTACTCTCGTTCGGCTCACACCTGTCAGTCAACCAAATATGCATGTAAAGCATAATACAAATACATGATATTTTGAAAGTTCCTTGCCCAATTTTATTTTCTTATGGTGGACACTTAATATTTAAGATGCCAGATCCTGGTTTTTTCCCCATGAACGGGAAGAACTAGTTCCTTCACTGTCCGGGTAGATTTTTTAAACATCTTTGAATCACACATCTGTAACTCTATATTGTAACTTTTCCTTGTATTTAAAAAGACAAGTGCTATTTAAAAATTCTTTTAATTTAGATGAAAGTAAAAATGACATTCTAGTTTGGATTTAATGTTTTTGTGCATACTCCTCTCTTGAACATGTCTAGTTTATTATCATAATGTGGAAACAAAAAAGAATGTTTGCATGTTTTTCTCAGTCTTTTCATTTCTTTGCAAAAGACTTCTCAAATTGCTAAAGTAAGAAACAACGAGGTATGTATAGAGCTATAGAAGCATACACAAAAGCAAAATGAGTTTCGCTAAGTTGTACAAAGTATTTTTCCTTTTGATGGTGGCTAGGCAACTCCCGTTTGTAATATAAATGAGTTACATTTTTAATAGTAAATGAAAATAAAAGAATGCTGTGAAATTGATGGTTGCTTGCTTGTGGCCAGCTGGATTCCCCAGATCACTGCCAAACTGGTTGCACACTTACCATAGTGAAGGAAGGAAAATGTGGTTTTGTCTTCAATCCCCAAAACTGAAATAGCATCTCACATGTTGGTGGAGGCGCTCCACAGGCAAAATAGCAGCAGCAGAGAGTGGCAAGAAAATCTGTGATCCAATACTCACACCAGCAGCAAGAAGTCTCAAGAAGTGAGCGGGAAATAAATGTATTTTAAATTAGGTAATCCAGATGAGAGCAGAGGAAAGATGAATGTCAGTAACACACAATACTTTTTTCTGATGTTTCTCTATGGTATGGTTTATGAGGAAAACAAATAAAAAAATGGCTAAGGCTTCTAAGCAAAAACTGCTTCACCTGGAACAAGAGTTAGTAAGCAGAAGGATGACATTTTTACAGAACAACATAATAAATAAGGGAATTTAATTGACAGTGATATTTCAATGCCAAGTACAAATATAGCTGAACCAAGGTGAATAGCACTTTGTTTACAGGAGCCTGTTATGCTTTGCCCTTACACATAACACAAGAGTCTGACCTTCTGAGTACCTCAAGCATGTTGTGCCCTTCCTTTGGAGATAACACAAGTACAGTATGCCATACTTTAAACATATCATGAGAATATTGTGATCACATTACACACTAATACATAATATTACACCACACTTTAATAATAACGTGACCTCCTGAATTATGTGCAATGTGTCACTGTTTATGTATACCACAAGGTCTTTATTGTTTGGGCTCACTCATAAAATGAACATGTCTACTGTATATAACAAGAGCCCATAACACACTCCCCTTATACATAATGTGAGTGCATTATTGCTTGCAGAACTCCTAACACAAACACATTACTCCTTAATCCTTATGCACAACACAAACACATAAGCAGACTATTTATCAAGGATGACCTATAATTACAAAGTTCATATAAATAGTATTATCTTTTTAGTTTTACTTTCAATTTGGTGATGTCATTTTATTGCAATTTTGTGCGTTTTGATTTCCTATGGGTACTGCCATGTTGTATGTTACAGTTTCATTGGTGCCACCATTTAATGTCTCTCTTTGCTATGATGCTACATAGTTGCTGAGCATATGATACAAATACATGTAACCTGTACCTTCATGGTGGTGATGCATTGACTCCATGAATGGACCCGG
Organism: Polypterus bichir lapradei; assembly: GCA_026402145.1. Lineage (NCBI taxonomy): Eukaryota > Metazoa > Chordata > Cladistia > Polypteriformes > Polypteridae > Polypterus > Polypterus bichir. Next base: position 12,057,968 of record JANRMT010062822.1, read on the forward strand.
TTCAGTGTTGGGAAATGCACCATGAAAAGATAGTAAATTTTGTTTACTGTATAGTCTTAAAGCCACAACAGTTTTATAACAACAGCAACAAAAGCCATTCATGACAAAATTTCAAAATTTTATATGTGGTGTCACATGTGAGTACATAGGGAGCATCTATAAGACTTTAATAAGGTAAGCCCACCAACAGGAGTGCTGAAGAGAATGAATTGCTACCGCCTTCTTCTCCCACACCTGCAGACCAGAGTACAAGTCTTGGCATGAGCGGTAACATCACTTCCGGTTTCACCCCGGAGGTTCCGTCTCTTCTCTCCAGGAGAAGAATCCGCATCTAAAGAAGATGGATCTACACACAGAAGAAACCATTAGTCTCACAGGTGAAACAATTAGTAGCCTAATGGAGAGGCTTCAAAGGATGCGAGATGACCATGATATTGTTTACGCCTTTTCTTTTTCCTTTTATTTTGTTGCATTAAACAGGGTACTGAGGTTTTAATTTTTAAATAATCTTTCAATGTACAGTCCAGGACAGGCTTTTTCAGGAAAACCGCCCTTGGAAATTCTGCAGAACACTACCAGTGCTCCTGCCGCTACCTTCTCCAGGTGGAGCTGGAGCAAGCAGAAGGATGGAAAGTGGAAAGTTAATGTATGGTATTATTCAAAAGTCTATGGTTGAATGAAATGTCTGACTACAACCCGCATCCACTGACGTAACTCTGGAACATGCCCATCGTGACCATTATCAGAACTTAAACAGACAGAGCTTAAGGATGTTTTATGAGAAAGTTGTGCGAAGTACACCTTGGAGTAGATGCATTGAAAATGATGCAGTTGTCTGAATGTGTTGCAAATAGCATTTGTGGACATAATGTGAGTGATGTTGAAGGTACTACAGACTACAGGTACTCTCTGTTGAGGTCAGTGGTTGTGTTGCTCGAACATGTGGTGGGGCTTTTCAAGTGCCAGGTTTTTCTCATAAAGTAAGAAAAGCAGCTACTGTCATCATACATTCTGTCTCTCTGTTTGCACTAAACAGCTCAGCTCCTAGTTGAGTAATTTCTTCGATATTTAAAGACATTTATGAGACAGTTGAAATGCGGCACTTTACCAGTAAAATGCCACAACAACCTGCTACTCATAATGGACAATATCATTATAGCCAATATATTTAGATTGAGACTTAAATAAATATTTTAACCATCTATCGGGTACTTCTTTTAAACTTTTATTCAGTTCAATTAAAGTTTTTTTCTCAGTATGCCTTACACCATAACAAAAATCATCCTCTCTGTTGCTACCGGTGCAACTTGGATAAGCACCACAATACAATAAAAATATACAGGTACAATGCAGATAATACTCAAAATAAGATGCAAAGTACAAAATAATATACATACTGTATATAAAATATTGCTGATATATCAGATACAAATTTGTAAAATTATCACTTTTTATACAGAGAATACAAAAATATGCCAGCATAATATAATGCATGCAAATGTTATGCTTAAGAAATAGAAATATGAACTGCATATTAAGCCAGCCAACAAGCAACAAATGTTCATCAGTCTTTGTGATTTTTGCATCATTTCAGTTTTAAATCTTACATCTTTGAAATCAATTTCAGCCAAATCAAGCTTGTTTGGGCTTGTACCCTACTAATACATGTAATTATATTCACACTGTTATTTTAGAATGTGACTGATTGTTACAAAATATTTAATAAGTAAAAAGGTGATATGTTTTTAATGAAATAAATAAACTAAGCAAATTAAAAATAAATTACAAATGAAATAAATAAACTAAGGCTCCCCAAATGCACTTGTGTGTTACTGTACGTCACATGTGCCGACTAAGAACTTCATCCATTTTTGCAAGAAATCTCTGAAAACAAAGAATTTTGTTAGCATCCCTCCAGGCAGGGCCCAAGCAATCTTTCTTACAGGCTGATATGTTATAGTAATGAAACAAAAAGCGAAATTAAATAATAAAAGGAAAAATACCTAATGTAACAATAATAATTATAATAAGCACACAGGTATATAAATATATATTGTAAATGAAAGAATAATATTTCATAAGCAGGCTCTGTGTCAGAGTGCAAAGCTTGTGAAATGCACTGACCACAGTGACATATTTGAATATATTCATGGCTGCGTATTTGTTGCATCTGAACTTTGTTGATAAATAAAGGAAGGAAATTCTGTTTTTGAGCCCTATTCCAGTTAGAAAACTATGTTTATAACTTTAGTTTTGTTGTTTCAATATGAATTGGTGAACTCATTTAAATGTGATAAATGACTAATCATGTTTTGACCTTGGATATGACAAACCTCCCTTTTCTAACTTTACTATAGTCTTAACTGCTCATTTAAATAAAGTAGTTCTTTCCTGATTTGTATGGTAATAATCACAAAAGTCATGGCAATACTGACAAATCATTTTGTTTCTCAGTAAAGGCAGCTCATCTCTAATAGATCAATTGTTATTTTTTCTGTTTTGCATTTGTTTGGGTTGTAGAGGGATTGGTACTAATACATTTTTTTCTGATTCTGATTATTCAATTACAGGATTGCAGTTTTGTCTGGATCTATCATTGAAATATTGAGCATAAATTAGGAATTGAATTCTGATGGGCTGCAGTGCATTTTAGAGCACATTCATGCACATACTCAAAATATGCCAGTTACGTAAAGTACATAGAACCTTACATACGTGTGTTTGGGATGTGGGAGGACCCAGAGCTTCTGAGGTAAACCCACATGGATGCAAAAAGAATGTATATAACTCAAAACAATACAGGGTCTAGTTCAGACTTAAAGCCTCTGGAGCTGAGAGTAAGCAATGCTATCTTGTGTTGCACCACACCAACCATATGTAAATAAAAATGTTGACATGTAAATAAACACAAAAACAGCCAAAGGTTTGTTGAAGCATTGATCCTTCCATGTTGAAAGGAAGGGTAGAGGGATTAAAGGTGCTTTAAGGACCTTGCTGGGAGCTCTAGTTCAAATGTCCATTTAACTAAGTAGGTCCCTTTGATGCATTTTTCCATTCTGCCCATTATTGATGTGAAACCAGCCTAGTAATAACCTCCGAGGACACAGTAGACCACAATAGAGTTTCTGAGGGCCCCTTTTATATGTTGCACACAAAGTGTGGCCAGTCTTCTAAGGATGTTCCTTCACTGCAGTGAACATAAACACAACTTGTTTTAGCAAATCTCTCTTAAACATTCCTATACAGAGTATACAGTCGTGGACAAAAGTTTTCAGAATGACACAAATATTGGTTTTCACAATGTTTGCTGCTTCAGTGTTTTTAGATCTTTTGTCAGATGTGTCTATGGTATACTGAAGTATAATTACAAGCATTTCATAAGTTTCAAAGGCTTTTATTGAGAATTACATTATGTTTATGCAAAGAGTCAATATTTCCAGTGTTGGTCCTTCTTTTTCTAGACCTCTGCAATTCGCCCTGGCATACTCTCAATCAACTTCTAGGCCAAATCCTGACTGATGGCAACCCATTCTTGCATAATCACTGCTTGGAGTTTGTCAGAATTTGTGGGGTTTTTTTTGTCCACCTGCCTCTTGAGGATTGACCACAAGTTCTCAATGGGATTAAGGTCTGGGCAGTTTCCTGGCCATGGACCCAAAGGTTCGATGTTTTGTTCCCCATGCTACTTAGTCATCACTTTTACCTTATGGCAACGTGCTCCATAATGCCGGAAAAGGCATTGTTCGTCACCAAACTGTTCTTGGATCGTTAGGAGAAGTTGTTCTCGGAGGATGTTTTGATACCATTCTTGATTCATGGCTGGTTCATAGGCAAAATTGTGAGTGAGCCCACTCCCTTAGCTGAGAAGCAATCCCACACGTGAATGGTCTCAGGATGTGTTACTGTTGGCATGAAATAGGACTGATGGTAGCACTCAACTTTTCTTCTCCGAAAAATCTTTTTTCCAGATGCCCCAAACAATTGGAAAGGGGATTCATCAGAGAAAATGACTTTACCCCAGCAGTCCTCAGCAGTCCAATCCCTGTACCTTTTGCAGAATATCAGTCTGTCCCTGATGTTTTTCTTGGAGAGAAGTGGCTTCTTTCCTGCCCTTCTTGACACCAGGCCATCCTCCAAAAGTCTTTGCCTCACTGTGCGTGCAGATGCACTCACACTTGACTGCTGCCATTCATGAGCAAGCTCTGCTATGAATAAAGAATGGTATCAAAACATCCTCCGAGAGTAACTTCTCCCAACCATCCAAGAATAGTTTGGTGACGAACAGTGCCTTTTCCAGCATGATTGACCACCATGCCGTAAGACAAAAGTGACAACTAAGTGGCTCGGGGAACAAAGCATTGAAATTTTGTGTCCATGGCCAGGAAACTCCCCAGACCTTAATCCCATTGAGAACTTGTGGTCAATCCTCAAGAGGCAGGTGGACAAACAAAAACCCACAAATTCTGACAAACTCCAAGCATTGATTATGCAAGAATGGGCTGCCATAGGTCAGGATTTGTCCGAGCAGTTGGTTGATAGCATGCCAGGGCGAATTGCAGAAAAATGAGGGCCAACACTTGCAAGTATTGACTCTTTGACAATTACATTAAGTTTATGCAGTAAAAACCTTTGAAACTTATGAAATGCTTGTAATTGTACTTCAGTATACCATAGAAACACTGAAGCAGCAAACTTTGTGAAAACCAATACTTGTGTCATTCTCAAAACTTTTCGCCATGACTGTATATATCTGTATTTAACTTACATTAGTCAGTAAGTCTCTTTTACCTCAATATGAGTCAATTCATAGAAAATATTCTTATGGGAAAGCCATAAATCATTCATTTGGACCTTGTTTGGAATTTTCGACAGTGCAAAATTGCATCAGTGACTCCTGACTTTTGACAATACTCCAGTAATAATATTGTCAAGTAGGCTACATCAGGTCTTGTGAGGTCTTATAAACAGAAGCTTTAGTATTATTTTCTTCTTCGAGATCTGGCAAAAAATGTTGTTTACAACAGCTTTGCTTCATCATGTGGCAATCCAAAATACTGTTGTGTTATCTAAATTCTTTCTTTAATGAGCTGCTAACTAAATATTTTAACAGTCTCCAATAGTTTTAGAAAAACAGGAACATCACTTGCACTACAAATATTGCACATACAAAAACTAGACAAAAAAACTTTAAATAGGAGTTGTTTTGCTTAGCAAAAATATCTGCCAATGGAGTAAACAAAATTAACTTGAAAAGACTTCTTAAATTAAGCTAAAAATTATAAATAAAATCTTTTGGTAAGCCAATAATTCTTACAATAAGGAAAACAAGGTTTAATGTCATGATGTAAATACGTTTCACTTGCTTAGATTTCATTTTTTGAAATGTGGAATTTAGATATACTTTATGTTTTGATTATTATGTTTACACTTAAAATTTCTAATACAATTTCTAATCTAATCTAATTAAGTAATGAGACCTAGGATGAAGATGTAATTCTCATATTTATAACCTGAGGTAAACACTCTTCAGTTTCAGTGACTGCTTATTTCCCGTCCTGTACAAGACATTTTTTTTCCTGATGCTTTGCTTTCCTTTTCACTTTCCAAAGATCTTCATGTGATTCCCATACTCCAGAATTCCATTTTGATACTCCTGAGCTGCAATGGCATATACACAAGAATGATTGTGTCGTAATTTAATTAATTTCTCACACTTGGCCTTTTGTTATGTAGTGTTGTATGTTGTGTCATTTCAGCCATAATAGTGTATTTCATCTTTATGGAGTCAGGAAAAAACTGCCGATAACAGCAATAATTTGGTGTAAGTTGGGGAATTGTATGCTATAAGAGAAAAAGAAAATGATGTGCAAGAAGAGTTGCACTTTTTGAGGAGCAAACTGTATTTTGTCAAAAAAGGAGTCATATTTTAAGAGTTGAATTAAATGTAATTTTATTTAATGAGATATAAAAAGCACAAGTTCTGACTCAGTGAAGCATTTAAGATTTTATGTTCATCACATTTTAAACCTTCCTCTGTCCATGTATGAAAATATACATGAGTACATTATTAATTAGCCCTTTTCACGCTTATTTGCATTTACATTACACCACCTATTTTAAATGCCATGACAGCACTTGTGCTTGTAGCTGGCACTTCAAATCTGATGAGTTTACTCACCGCCTTAAGATTGATGCTGTGCCTTTTTTAACTGGAACAACCTTGGTATCGTACTGATACAGGAATCGGCTTTTTAAAGGGCCAACGTTTGTCTCAGAGTTAATTAATCTGTGTTGATGGAAAACAGCACAGCAGATCCCTTCTCAATTGAACATGACTATGCAATGGTACCTGCTCCTGGTCAGTATATTCAATGTCACCTAACTGCAGTGTGATTACATTTTGTTTTCTGAATAATAATATGAACCATGTGTTTAAATACTGTATATCCACACATGTAATTCCCAAACTTAATAACTCATGGACAACATGCATGTAACAATCTTTTAAAAACTATGCAAAGATCAATGCCTAGTAGATAAGCATAGAACAAATATGGTTAATTTATAAGCTTACAGCTAATTTACATTGTTATATTACAATATACTGATATCTGTTAAAACAGAGTGAGTTAAATATAAACAAAATAGGTTAACTGAAACTGTTAGCATGCTAGCACTAGAACGTTAACAAACTTATAACTTGGTAATTATAAAAGAATTCCTCTGAGAAAAATGTTTAGTCTTTGACCAGTTTGGATACTTTTGTTATGTAGTACTTTTTAACAATACTTCTCACGTTGTGGAAATCGATTATTGGAAGTGAAGATAAAGAAGTGGATCAATAGCAGCAAACTAACAGGAAGTAGATTTATCCGTTGATGTGTTACTTCCGAATTTTCTGAAAAGGGCCTCAGGCAGTGAGTGCAACCTTGGCTTGTAGAAAGAGTGTGAGAGGAGTGTAAGGTGCTGATGTCACTCTTAGTCATGTAGTATATTTCAGATAATGACTCTGAAAATGGATGGAGTGTAACAGTTTGGATTTTTTGCAAGGCATTTTTGTAATGTGTTGAATGGAATTTACTTGTGGGAAATTTTTTCAGTAGTTTTTTTTTTCTTTTCATAGAGTTTATAATTAACTGAGGAAATCGTTATTAAAGTAATTCATTTCACTAAAAAGATCCATTCAGAATGATTTGTTAATTATGGAACAAACATCACTAGCAGTTGCCCTTCTGGGGTCACATTATAACATGTTTTAATATAAACTTTTTCCTACTGAAATTTTTAAACATGCCATAAAATGTCAGAAATAAATCAGTACTTAGCAAAGTCACCAAAGGGTGACTCCAATCACTATATCTTTCATTGTATAAGTTATGATTTTTCTAAGCACATCTTGAAATGTTCCAGTTTGTATAACAATATTGAAAAATGGCACAAAGTGTATATACATGGTTGGTAGACATTTTATCATCCCAGAGGAAATTCTGTTTGCAACAGAAAATGACAAAACTTAAGACATTATAGAGACAGAAGAAAATAAGCAAAGAGACAACATATGACAATCAGTACACGCATCCATAACATTTCTACAAATAAGAATAATAATCTCTAAATGTACAAAGTAATAATTTAGAACTCAGCAGGATCCCTGCATCTACTAGAATTCAAAATGTTTATAGCTCTGGGAAAAACAAGTTTTTAAATCTGTTGCTGTTAACCATTGGGAACCTACATTTGCAACCTGATTGAAAAAAATGAAATTTAGGAAACAGAGGATGGCTGCTGCCCAACAAAATCTAATTGGCCTTCTTTCTAATTCGTTTGTGATACAAACACGGTTCTGTATACCCTAAATGTTAAAAACTTTATGTATTTTTAAACTTTCAAAATGTATCTAGTAGTATTAGTAATAGATGTCTTTCTCATAGAAGTAGTAGTGATGGTTTTGTCACTTGCACAGAGTACCATATATATTCAGTGCCATGACAAGTAAGAATGTTGAGTATGAATGATATGCACTGTTAGAATGTGTGGTGTTTTCAACATTCAATAAGTATTGTGCAGCAAAAAAACAGTTTCTAATTTGAAAGAATGTGCTGATTAAAGACTGACAGCATTCTAGGAAATTTTGAAGATTTTAGTCTCACTACTGAAGAAAAAAAAATAATTCCACCTTGTCTGCACAGATTTTGTATTCAGATTTCAGTATGCAAGTTCTTTAGTGAGAAAAAAAAAATCAAGAATGCCAAAAATTAGTACTGATAACTGACTCTTGCACAACTCTATATCTTATGCAATCAGTTAGGCAGTAACATTTACCAAAAGGCAGCATATTTAATTTAAAAAAAGAAAATCCAGTTTACTTTTAAAATAGCTTCCCTTTGCATGAGTTTAGCTGGGAGCAAGTGACCAGACCCAAACCCAACATTATACACTGTATATAAAAGAACAAAATCACTAAAAAGGTGATGTTAATCATCAAAAATAATAACAAACAGAAGAGTGCAGGACAATGATGGCTGAAAGGGCAAAACACAGGCCTGATGAAAAAGGAACAGAAATTTAGCTGTCTATCTGGCTTAACAAAACAGATTTGTCCTCAGAGCTCAGTTGGGTGGTTTCCCATTTGCCTACCTGAATATATCTTGCTACTTAAACCTCTCCTGCTCACTGCTTTGCAGTGTCTCTTCATTTTAGTCTCACCTACCAGACCCCTTTTCCTGACCCCATACTCACTCAAGATCTTCCCATCCTATACCACTTCTGGTTTAACTAAACCAGTTCTTCCGGTATCACAGCTGGCCTCTAAAACTTCTGGGCCGTCTAGCTTGACTTCCCTTTAGTACCCTTAGTCATCTCTGTAGTCCTGAATTTCAACACCAAGTAATTCAAGCTAGAATCTGACCAAATCTAGGTTATTTATTCATAGTGACTAAGAGAGAAGCAGTATAACACTAACTGTCTGTGGTGGCCCATTTTCATGGGCGTGGTCATGCTTTTGAACAGTTCACCAGGGCATCTTAGAACCAGTCTCCCATTTAGTAGAACTATTTTTTTTTCCATGATCCTTGGTTCTTAAATGAGTTTCTCCTATCCAGTTTTTGTATTTTTAAGATATAGAATCTGTTTATATTATTTAATAGTTCAAGTGATGGAAATTATTTCACATCTTACAACAATTCCATTTTTTTGAAGGGCACTGTCATTTAGTGTTCATTTTGTTTATCTTTCTATGATGTTGCTATTTTAGGTCAACCAGAAGTGTGTGGAACATGAAATCACTGGGCCATACTGTAGGTATAAAGTTCTGTGTTGTGCACTTCCTGGTTGTCCAAGATTGTTAATTTCTAAAACAATTCTCAAGCCTTCTTTGTTGCTTGGCTTCCTGGATTTGGACTAGTTTTTGATAATATTCTTGACTATGAATTAGGAGTTTGTTCTAGCTTTGAGGCTTTTATTGATATTCTGGTTATGAAGTTTCCCTGTCTTAACTACATGTCTTTGCCCTGTCCCTGTTTTCTTGATCTGGCAGAACAGTCTGCAGTCCCAGTCTTGCCCAGATTTCTGTTGCATGGTATTACTGTTATGAAAGTTATTATTTCCTCACAGCGTCAAGGAAACCGGATTCTGTCTAACAGACACAAGGCACACTATTCTACACTCATACGAGAGATGTTAATCTACCATACCTGCATGCCACTGGGATGTGGGGAAACTGGAGTAACTAGGAGAAGACCAAACAGGCAAGGGAATAATGTTCAGACTACATATACAATGACAGGCACAGAGTCAAATCTGACACCTTGGAGCTCTGTGACAACATTCCTAACCACCATGTCTGAGGATTACTGCAAGTGAAACAATCACCAGGAGAAAAATACACATCAAAATTCATAGTGAGAAAGAGGGAGAACTTCAGTACTGGCACGCTAAGTCATCAGGTAACCGTAACCAATGGGCAAATGAAAGACAGACGTCAAGAACGAACGAAAGAAAACAGCTTCAAAACCAAAAAGTTAAACCTGATGACAGAGCCTTCTGAAAGTAATGTCAATTACTACTAATAGGGATTTATATAAAGCAAAGTGTATCTACTTAAGAATAAAGAATAAAGGAAATGTTGTTGCATTTATATCGTCACTTACTGTGATGTAATAAGCACTATGATCATGGTCAAGTGATGAACAAATCATATTTTGTAAATGAATAAAAATGGAACACAATCGCAATAAACTTTATAAAACATCACACCCATAGCCCATAGCAAATTTTGCATTTGCTTTTCTGTGAGTAGGCACTAGTCACTATGAATTTCCAGTTTTAAGTAACGTGAATCCTAGTGCACTATTTTAACAAAGCACTGATTCCAAAATAGATGAAGGGCAGAGATGCTGATGTGCACATCACTCAAGTACTAGTTTAAAGAGATGATTTGTAACAAGAGGTCAGCGTCACATTGAGCGAGAAGTATCCAGCTGCAGCCAGGACAGTTTTAGACCTTCGACAAATCCGAGGACTTCAGACACTATAAGGCCCGGAACCTCCCAGTATTTATGTGAAAAATACAGCAATGTTTATTTTTACCTCTTGTATAACCGTACAATTAAATAATTTACTACCTGGATTCAGTAGATATTTCAATGCGATGTGTTGCTTTACCTAGAAAAATGATTAATTTTTTCACACGAAAAAGTCACATTGACTTATGAAAAAAAATGTGTATATATATATATATATATATATATATATATATA
>JANRMT010062822.1:12072447-12117572 GCA_026402145.1 Polypterus bichir lapradei
TAAAAAACAATTACAAAAGACACATCCATTCTGTGGTTTTGTTTCGGATACACAACTGAGAGAACTTCATCGTTTAGAAATTTAATAAATGCTGAATGCACATATTTGAGAGCAGAAACTAAAATGAACTAATTGAAATGACGGGCATGCAATATAGGCGTGGGTACACCTGTGAATTATGGGGTGTGGTTCTTGGAAAGTGGGCGGAGTCAAATAGATGCCACTGATAGGGGCGTCATCTTATGGGCCTCAGCATGTGTAAGGTCGCTGAATTGGTCTGAGACTTCAGACTGTCTCGCCTGCAGCTGGACTCTCTTGGGGCTTTGAGCAGCAGACTAGTTCACATCCACAAAACAGACCCACACAACAGAGTTAACCAAAGAACAGCATTAAGCCGAAGCCACCAAAATAATAATAAAACCAGCCAGTAATTGTATTGCAGGCTTTAGATTACTAATCGAGTGCTACAGACTATATTAATAGCACACTGAGCAGAATAATGCATCACCAAGCCAGACAGCGCGTCTATATAAAGCAAAATTCAAAATGTGGTAGTTATTCCCCCAAATGCAGGAAAGCACAGAAAGAGATCAAAGCAAAAATTTGCCCCGTGTGAAGCTCCCACAGTGTTAGTTCAGTAAAACTTTGTTTGGATTAACCGTGTAGAGCTCATCCATAGGGCTCGAACTTGCCACATGACACGTTATTCAGTCTGACTGTGTTCGGCACCTTCATCACACACAAGCAAGCCACACTCCTACCACTTGATAGCTGAATCTGTGCCAATATGAGGATCTTCCAGTGAAATATCAGGAAGATAGTCATGTGATTAAGCATTTTTCAGTATCTCTAATGTCATTTTTTGAAGTTGATGCATTGTGCTTTGTATTTGTTAATGGCCGACATTGGTGACTTTGGATATAGTCACAACCTTAAGCCAAAGGTAACTCTGAGTTACTGTCCACACCGCTTAACCAGTTTGATATATGTCATCATACTCGCTAAAAGGGCACCTATCAAATTAAAAAACGTCCCTATTCAATTCTTTGTGAATCTGCTAGTACTTATGAATGTTTTATATAATAAACTATTTTTTTCCTCATTAAAAATTATTAATGGATGGGCCTGGCTCATCAGATTAATTGTATGGGCATGGTGCTCTTAGGCTGCAAAACATAATTTATAAACTCATCAAAAGCCACATTAACTAAACCAAAGTACACAAATAAAATGTGTCAGAGTCAGTTATTAGAAAGTGGAAACTATGTGCCTGAATTTGAGAAACAATAAAAAAATGCAAACTTATTTCAGAAAGTACCATCCAAATGAAACTTTTGGTAAATATGAATGTAAGCTGTTTTATATCTGAAATTTTCTTAAACTTGTACAAGTGTCATTCTTCAGATTAAAACAGCTCCAAATAAGCCAATGCTTCGAAATGTCTCGTTACTCGCTTACTAAGCAACTTATTTTGCTTTAGAAGTGAATCTAAAAACGCACACAGCCAGCTATTTTAAATGTTGTTGGGCTGCAAGCTTGCAATATGATGCAGAAGCATATTTTATGTTTATAAAAGTGTGCTGCTGCCTGAAAAATGTAGTACACTAATATAATTTCCTTAAATAGAAAACTAAATATTCAAGTAATGTTCAGTTATGTTCCGAGTTCATAACTAATCCACTGACTTCTTACACACCCTCACAATCACTAAGAGTAATTGAAATAATGAAAAATATCAATATTCACTTCCCCTTCCTATGTAACTGTCATGTGTGCCTTTACCTTTTCTTTCTAGAGATGTTTAATTACATATGATAATGGAGATCAGGTCCTCCTCCATGGTCATCTTAAAAGCATCTGTTTTATCTTGGTAGATTAATATATCACTCTATTTTCCCCTATTGTATTATTAATATGTAGCCTTTGTCAGAATTCCTCAAATCTCACGCACTTACCACTGTTTATAAGGTATTGTACCATATAACTTGACCCCTCCTTCCCTTCTACATTTATCACCTCAGGCAATTAGTTGTAGTAAAAGACAAGCAGAAGTTAAGTCACAATTATATAATGTATTATTGATAATATTAATAAATAATAACAATAGGCAAAGTACATTTGAATATTGGCAACCATACAACCTGATAAATGCTGATGTGTAGTTTCAGGAGGCATGCAGACTTGTTAGTTACTTAAAATGTCTCTAGTTCATTTGTGGTCAGCTTTCTTCAGAACAGGCTACATGCCTGTCTCAATATGGCTGCCAAGCTGTGCTCTTCATTGTGTTGTCCTTTTCAGTTCATGGTGTGTGAGATGCTCCTTTATCAGTTTGTAAGAGAGAGCAAAGAAATTTATAGATTCTCTGTCCAACCCCTACAGCCAATAGGGCGTCATGGTACTTAAAGGCTTCTGATACAAGCCAATTCCAAACAGCCATACTTCAGACAAGTGGGGCATAGAATTCCTTCACACCTGCCCTCCAAACCATTTGTTAAGGTGAAGCTTGCCAGCTATATAGTTAATCTCCATTTTCAGTTTGACTGAGAGGGTCCTGCAGGCAATCATTAGCCAAACTTGTTTGAGGCACTTCCCCCAATCCTGTCATAAACTTACAAAGACTCATTCCTTAAATGGGGAAAGGGTTCTTAACCATCTAACCATTGCTGTTCTTATCAATGATATACATTAGTGTTATAACTTGCAAATAAAGACATACAAATATTTATCAACGTATATGCAAAATTTAATCTTAGACCCCTGGGCAAAGTAGTGCCCTGAGGCCTCTCTTTTGATAGCAAACTGAAAACATACATAGGCATCAGAAACATTGTGGGCCCCTATGCTCCTGAGGCCCCCTGCCAGTGCCCTTAGGTTAAGATGACCCTGTCGGGTTCACAGGCTAGTCACAGCTTCAGCACAAAAGTGACCTAACCATCTGTGTAAAGGTTCTGTAATATGGGTAGTTAGCATTTCAGAAATCTGCTGCGCAAGTGCCATTGTTTAACCATAACAAACATTTAGGTAAACATTGTGACACTCTTCCCCAAGTACAAATACCATCATCAGGATTTCTGTTTTTGAAATTGTTCTAAACAAGATGAGGTTCTTGTTTGTGCTTTATGCACCTGCTATCAGTTTTTATCTGCTGCTGGTTAGGTTACTTTTGTATCTAATCCAGTAGAGCTGGGTTATGAGGGGGTCAAAGCATAGTAAGTGTAAAGGACAGAACTGATTTCTTCTTCTTCTTTTGATTCTGTGCATCTTGCCCTGTTACACTTACCACCTCCATAAACCTTCTCTTAGACCTTCCTCTTTTCCTCTTACCTGGCAGCTCCATCTTTAGCATCCTTTTCACAATACATCTATCCATCCATCCATCCAGTATCCAACCCACTATATCCTAACTACAGGGTCACGGGGGTCTGCTGGAGCCAATCCCAGCCAACACAGGGTGCAAGCCAACACAGGGTGCAAGGCAGGAAACAAACCCCAGGCAGGGCGCCATCCCACCGCAGGGCACACACAGACAGCCACACACCAAGCACACACTAGGGCCAATTTGGAATCTCTGCTCCACCTAACCTGTATGTCTTTGGACTGTGGGAGGAAACCCACGCAGACATGGGGAGAACATGCAAACTCCACGCAGGGAGGACCTGGGAAGCGAACCCAGGTCTCCTAAGTGTGAGGCAGTAGCGCTACCCACTGCGCCACCCTCAATATATCCAACATCTTTTAATTTTCAATATATTATATTCACTTGTTAATGTTGATATGAAGGAATAATAGAATATCTTTGTTTCTTTAAATATGAATGATTTGAATTTTAAAGGCTTAAAAATGTTTTGCACTGAAGTTTTGCCTGTTGTTCCATTATGAAATTATTCACTGATTCATTTAACCATCCATAGCCCATACAGGGTGATGGGGAGTTGGATGCATTCTCAGTAAAATCACACACAAAGCAGAAATCTTTGTTGAAAGAGATGGCAGCCCATAGTAAGTAACACTCAAATACACACCCAACCACACTCACTCACAGAGTCAGAATGTGACAGTGTTACAAATTAAATTTGCATGCATGTTTTGGATGTAAGAGGAAACTGGAAAACATAGAGAAGACCCACATCGACACAAGTAGAACATGTAAATGCCTCTTAAGAAATGACTGGGCCTGGAATTGAACAAAGATCTCTCCTGCAGATAATGTTTGCACCAAATTTTAAATGGTGAACAAAAGAAGAGTCCCTCCAGAAAATTGTAGGTGATGATCAGAAATGTCTCTTTATTGTACGAGGGACGTTCAAAAAGTTTCTGCACTTTTATATTTTCGTTGGAAATGGTGAAGGCAGGAGAAGTAGTAATTGGGTATTTAAAACTTGGTACGAAAATCGCATCGTAAACGAAGGTGACTATGTAGAAAAGTGATGTAATTTGTAAAGTTCTTAATAAATAGAGTTAAACAAAGTGTGGAAACTTTTGAACATCCCTTGTAAATGACCTGGAGCACTGTTTTCTCAGTCTGCACTTTTTTCACAACTCCTTAACTATACTTTATCTCAGTTACAATCCACACAGGGGAAACTTTCTTCTGCTCCCCCACCCAACCCCCTTAATTTCTGTTGTACTGAACAGATAAACTGAGTCTAGTTGTCTTTCTTTGAGCCAGACAGGTTAAGCCCTCCACTGGACATACAACTGGAGTCCCTGAACTGCACGGCATTTAGTGTTCGTTGGCGAATGCCAAGACGGCACATCAGCAGCATTACTGGCTATACGGTAAGATGCACATGTTTTGTTTACCAAAGTTATTAACAACTTACTGTTTATGAGGATAAATGAAAAGATAAAAAATGTGCTATGAATTCAGACATGATATAGTATATGTTGCTGTGGTGGTGTTTCTATTCTTACTGTACCTTTGCTTATTGATAACATGACATGCATCACATAAAAGATGTTTTCAAGATATGTGGCTGAGTTTAGCTGATCTGCTGAGCTGTTTGCTTAATAGGGATAACTGAACTATCTAGTGAAAAATGATACCAAAAATGGTAATTTAAATTAGGTGTATAGGTTTGAAACTCAAAAAATAAATAAATCTTTTTATGACGGGGGTTCCAAAAGTCCATTCACTTTAATAGAAAAAAAAAAGAGATAACCCCTATTTTTTTCCTCAGAAGCTTTATTCATTATCTACTTCTCTACATAATTTCTGCTGGCCACAATGCATGTTTGCAATCTGTGGATCAGTTTTTCAAAACACAGCTGTCAGTCATCTTTTTTCGGCTATGCCAAGTCATCATTCACTTCCTTGATTGCATCTTCTTGATCCTCATAGCATTTTCCATGCATGTTAGTCTTGATTTTGCCCAAAAGTCAGAAACGACGAGAGGCCAGGTCAGGTGAATAGGGTGGGACATCTAAAATGTTGATCCCAGAGGCACCAAAGTAGAGGATGGTCTTGGTCGCTCAATGTGTATGAGCATTATCGTGCAGAAGGAACCAATTGCTCAACTTTTTGGAAAACTTCGGCCAAACCTTTCTTTATGCAGATGTCTGAAACAAGGCAAACCAGTCTAGGCAGTTTTCTGAGTCGTTACTTAGCAGCCAAGATGAACTTCCAGGTTCTTGAACCTTTTTTTTGCTTATAAACTGCAGTGAAGATGCGGTAGCGCATCAGCACTCATTTGTCCTCTTTGGACAAATTCAATTGCGGCCATACTTCATCCTTCATTTCTTCATGATTTCTCAGTGATGACCTACAAACTTGAAAATTTCAGGAAGTTTTTGTGAAAACGTTGAATAAGATTCCGTGAAAGAAATCAACTATAGGGAACAATTTCAAAAGTCCATTTCAGCAGATTTTTGGAACTCCCCTAACTAAAAAGAAAGAAAAACTTCTGTCTTGGCTAAACATAGAAAGGCAATCACATTCACAGTGAGGCATTATATAGGCTTATTACTTTCCCATTCTTATGTCTGATGTGAAAAGTAACTGACTCCACCTAACCCATATTTATATGATTTTATGCATTGTGCTACTGCTACTTGATTAGCTGATTAGATGATTGCATGGATAAGCAGGTGTACAGGGGTTCCTAATAACTTGTCCTGTGAGTGGATGTATATGTATACAGTATACATACATACATACATACATACATACATACATACATACACATTTGAATTCAAACGATTGACTGTTCAGCAACTTTACAACTTAAAGGTAGAAAATGTCACTGACTCTACTAGTGCAAGTGCCAATGATCCTGTACAGTTCACCAGAATGGAGAATTAAGTGAGAAAAGCAACTTTGCACGATGGCCAATGTTTTTAATGACACTGTTTGCATTTTTAAAGCAGCGTATATTGTATACGGTAGGCAGTTGGGTGTTATATTAATGTTCTGTGCTTCCTTTACCACCCTGTGAAATGATTTACGTTCTTCAGCTGGGCAGGTGCCACACCAGGATGTGATGCTGCCTGTGAGGATCAACTACACCTTCACCTATAGAGCATCACTTTGTTAGCAGGTAGTTCTGTTCTCTGTAAGTCACCTTGTAATTGTTGATTGGGCCTATGATGCTGATGTTATCAGCAAATGTAGTGATGGAGTTGAAGCTGTGTCTGGCCCACGCAGTTAGAGTTTCAGAAGGAGCGCAGCAGACTACCCTTTGGGGTGATCATACTGAGGGTTGGCATGGAGGATTGCACACATGGAGATCTGATTTTTAGAAAGCTGAAAATCCAGCTACCGGGTGTTGCTCCAGGACCTAGATTGAAAACTTTGGTGGCCAGTGTTGATGGTACAACAGTATTAGATGCTGAGCTGTAGACTATACTTTTTATTATCCAGATATACTAGGATTGTGTGAAGTACAAGGCATCCTCTATGTATGGGTTGTGATGATATGCAAAATGAATGTGATCAAGTCCATCAGAAATATTATTTTTAATGTGTCCCAGAACCACTTATTGTTTACTTTGTTACTTACAATGAACATTCATTTATATTTAACATATTTTGTCATTTAGAATTGTGTGCAAAAGAAATGATATTCTATTTTGTAAAAAACAATTCTCATGATTCCCAGGTCAACCCATGTGTACAATTACACAAAAAGAGATTAGAAACTCTGGTCAGCAAATACATATTTATAGTAACACAAAACAGTGAAACATCAAGGGCAGAGAGGCACAGTAAAGCAATAAACACTTTTACTCCCTGTTCAGTCCTGCTTGAACAGTGTTGAATGTTTAAGGCCAGCTGGCCTGTATTTTACTACTCTCCATGTCTCTGATTTTCCTTTCTTACATTCTGTGTTCTGCCGAGATAGCATTTATACCGCATCCTGCTGTACTGTGGTTACAAGAGTTTGTATTATCTTGGACACCCAGCTGTTTTCCTTATATAAGAAACAAGGCACTCCAGGCTACTCAACAAGATGGGGTTAGTGGTCAGCTCCATATCAGCCATACTATATAAAATCTTTAAAAGAGTGAAGAGCTAATCAGAACTAGCAAGAGATCCTGCTAAACCCTAGCAATATAGAGGTTATTTAGCAATTCTCAAGTGCTTATACTCAATCTGAGATCACAGAGAACACTTTGAAGTTGTATACTAGATTTTAGTGGTCAGTTCTTAAGTATATTTTAAAATAAAGTAAAAGTATATTCATTCTGATTAATGGATATTTAATAGTCTTTAATGATCTTCTTCTTCTTCTTTGTCAGGGGTCGCCACAGCAGATCATCTTCTTCCATATCTTTCTGTCCTTGTCATCTTGTTCTGTCACACCCATCACCTGCATGTCCTCTCTCACCACATTTATAAACCTTCTCTTAGGCCTTCCTCTTTTCCTCTTTCCTGGCAGCTCTTTAATGATATTGCATATTAATAGTTATTGATTAATATGTTACTGAAGTGAAAAGCCAAGTCAAATCCCCAAATTCCCCAATTTCAGTGTCACTGTGTTAATCATCTTGAGCTTTATAATTTATATAATAGAGCTTTTAAAAAAATGTATGAAATTTTTATATGTCAAGCACATGTCTTTGTCTACATAAAACTGTGATTTTAATAGTAAAATATCAGAGGACAATAATGTATTATGTGCAATGAAACAGAAGCATCATATTTAAAGATTTTTAAATTCTACTTTCTTAGTTCTGGTGCCAAAATCTGCACCTCATTTCTTTCAGATAGATTTTGTCATTTTTGAGTTACATCCAAAGACCTAAAATATGTAAATCCCAACTTAAAGTTTTAACTCCATCATGAAACTTTCCCTACAGTTTTTCATGTATGCCGGCAGTGTATGTTCTTGTGTACTGTCAAACACATGTGCATAGGGGTACCCCTCAAGATTCTGTTAAGGTGAGCGCCTCCCCACTGGGGCAGGAAGCGATGCTGTTCCTGCCCACCTTCTCGTTTCACCTGCACCTCTAAGTGGCCTGACCAGGAAATGCATGAGCAAGTCTCTGCCCATTTCACAAGCCCCACTCCTTCTGGGACTAACAGATGATGTATGAACAATGACCACTACAGAAAAGATTTTCTTTGAGTCCCAAACTTCAGAAAGAGAGGCACTCAATTCCTGATTGCTTTTTGTTGAATTGGACTTAGTTTTGTTTCTTGAATTCTTAAATCTTTTGTACCTCAACCTTTGAACCTGTGCTCATCTGTTTTTTGTCTATACTGTATAGATAGATAGATAGATAGATAGATAGATAGATAGATAGATAGATAGATAGATAGAGTACATGAATTAGGACCCCCAAAATCGGCCATCAGCATGGAACAGGGTGTATTTATCATATAATAGCCAGACTGACTGCAGTCTTGTTAATCGGTCTGCCAAGCGGCAGTATGCTGAACTGATCGAGATGCATATTTCTGACTTTGGTAATTTTTTTTCTCCAAGCCAAAAAAAGCATTTCAGTTCATATAGAACATCAATTCAATGATGATTGCATGTTTCTGCACTGAAGGACTTGTTAATAAAGAGTTTCCCTATGAAGAGACTGTTAATAAGTGATATTACACTGAAAGGCTGAAGTGTCTGTGAGAAAGCATTACGAAAAAAGCATAGCACACGCAAAGCTGCATTTTGCACTGTGACAGCTCACCTGCACACACTGCATTGTCAGCCAAAATGTTTTTGAACAAAAACAGTTGGGTTGTTGATTAGCACTCTTCAGATTCTCCACGTGGGTAGATTTATATATATATATATATATATATATATATATATTAACAAAGGCACTATATAGGCGCCTGACCTGACACAGATGGACACGGAGGCACGTATAAAACACAAAGACTTTATTTTTTCTCTTCAGCTGTGGGACACGTCTTCCCCGTGCCACACAGCCCAAACACAGTCCCAAAGCACAAACACAATAGCACAACACACTTTTCTTCTTCTTCTACCACCACTCCTTCCCAAGCTTCGTCTCCTTCCTCCCAACTCTGGCTCCTCGAGTGGTGGTGGCTGGGCCCTTTTATAGCCCACCCGGAAGCATTCCAGGTGATTAACCACCTGGTATTAATTACACTTCTGGGTGGGGCTGAAGACTCGTCCAGCCGGGCTGTTGGAAGCAGACAGCCCCCCCTAGCGGCCACCCCGAGCCCCAACCAAGCTGTGGAGGACTCCATCTCCCATGGAGCCCTGCGGGTGGTTGGGGAATCACCGTCGGCCAGGGAGGCTGCCACCAAGCGTCCCGGGGGAGGTATTGGACTGCTCATGGCGGCTCCCCCGGAACATAAGCAGCATGGGACCCGGCTGTCCTTCACAATATATATATATATATATATATATATATATATATATATATATATATTGTGAGACTTGCCCAAACACCATCAGACAGACACCGCATCTTTATAAAAAGCACAACACACTGTGCTCCTCATGCCAATCACCAGTCCTCCGGGCTTCTCTTTCTCCCTCTCTGTCCTTGGACTGCCTTTCCTCTCTCCACGGGAGCCTTGTTCCGCTCCCACTCCCGACTCTAGCTCCCAGACTGTAGGAAGGCGGGCCCTTTTGTTCTCAGCCGGATGTGCTCCAGGTGCTCCCTCTGACGACACTTCCTGGTGTGGCGGAAGAGCACATGGAAGCACTCCAGGCGTCCCTGAAGGGATCCTCCTCCATCTTCCCGGGTGTGGCGGAAGTAAATCAGTTCCAGGCCCTCTGAAACTTGGGGCGCCCCCTGGCGGTGGCCACGGGCACCAATAGGCTTGAGCCTCCTTGCTCTTCTCCCGTGGTCCTCCTCTAATCCAGGGCGGTTGCCCCCTCGTGGCCCGGAGGACGTACATGCCACCTGCCGGTCCATCCAGGCGTCCCGGCCAGGTCGCAGCCCCAGCGACTCAGCACAATATATATACTGTATATATATATAGAGAGAGAGAGAGAGTGTGAGAGTGAGGGAGGGAATGTTTCAGAATTGAGTTATGTGTCCAATGTAGTCCAGATTTTTTAAAGAAATGACATCTGTGAATTTCAGAACAAATTAGGACAAATATAACTGATGGTTTTTAGAAGCAGATGCAGTGACAGTGGCTTCAGTATGCCTGTAGGTCCAACGTCTTCAGGAGGTAGTGCTTGAAAATCCAACTGTTTCTCATATGATGCTGTAGATTAACTATATTGGATGCCAACTAAATATGTACACTATAATAAAACATGTTATTAAAACCAATAATCATTATAACATTAACTGTAAAGAATTATTATTTTTATACATTTCGGGTTATATTTTTTTCATGTCTACTGTTTTCTATTTATTATCTTTACTATAAAAGTGTGTTTTGCTATACCATTTGTTCTGTCTCTAGGGCCAGTTCCACATCAGTCCCTACAGGTTGATGCTTAGAACCCTCTTTATAACATGTGCTGTGCCCATCAGAGCAATCCTGTTGCACAGAAAAATATACTGGGCATGATAATATCTTGGTATATTTTTCTAGACCTTACTGTATAAGGAAATTCTAGTGTTTCACATCTTGTCTGTTTCTGTTTCCTGGTGTTTGCATTAGAGAGTTTTTTTGGTTAGTTTCACTGATGAGTTCCTCTCTAACAAAATGGTGACATCCTTCAGGATGCATAATTTCTATTGCTTGACTTTGATGACAATATCAGGTTTGTTGTCAGGAATTTCTTTGCCTGTGGTTAAGAACATGTCCCATAACATAGTAATACTTTTATTTTGATTGATTGCATAGAGATGATGGAACTAGTATCATTTCTCTTCTGCTAGAAGTTAGTAATATTGAAACATCTCCTAGTGGATGTATCTGCCCAATTTGTTGTGTGTCTATGTACTGATCAAGTGTTCTTTTCACTTCTTCATACTGGCCACAAATTCTACACTTTTGCTTAATTCTGTATTTTAAGATATGATGACAGTACCACAGAGTTGTTAGGCTTTAATTTAGTGCTGCCATGTAAGACACCTCAATTTCAGGTTTTAGGCATGTGCTTTTGAGCGACATTGCGGTTTTATGGATGTCTACATCTTCCTCTTATATTTGTTTTGGATATTTTTCATGTACTTTTATTCCCATTTCTTTATCATCTGGCCTTACTTTTTGGACTCTCTTCTGCGTTATTTTTTAAATTCAGTTATTTTGTGTTGTTATTAAATGGGCGATCTGTGCACAGTTCCCAGTTATGTTTCTGTGAATCTTTTGATTTTAAATATACTCTTTTTTTTCTTTGTCATGCTCATAAACCAGTTTTAGCATTGGGTCTTTGTTATCTGCCAGGTAGGAATTTAGCCCTATTGTAGTTGATATCATTATTATGGGTGATTTTATTATTGCATGAAGAGGCTAGTGAAGCTAATCCCTTTTCAAGTTTAGAGTAAAGAAATGGTTTGATTGAGGTTAGTTTAACTTGCTACTATAGTACCTCTTGCTGTTTTATCCACTTGTTTGATTCTGACACTTGGTGACCTAATGGTCAGCATAATATTTTACTAGTTTTGTCTGTCAATAATGTTGCCTTTCCACTCTTTAAGTTGCGTTCAGCATTTTCTATGGTGTCTCTTCTTTTTGCTTTTTATTATCAGTCTTAACAAGTATTATTGCCTTCTTTATCAAGCATTTTTTTCTCATTGTGTTAAACATTTGTGAATTTGTAATAATTATATTTTTAAAGAATGTTTATTAAAATCAGATTGAAATTATGTTACTAAAACATAGCACTTTTGTTTTTGACTTGACTATGTATGATTGTAATCTGCACTTGGACTGATCACATCTAAAACTGACTCATTGTTCTTGCAGCTCATGATGTGTACCATAATCATCTTGAGCACCACAGTCTCAAACCATCAATTGTCTTCTGCTCTACTTTCTTAATGGTTCAGTTTCTACAGTCATACAGTATGTTGCCCCTGCGAAGATCATTGCTTTAATTATGCAAGGTTTTCTTGCCAATATGTCTGTTATTCAGAACAAGAAGTAATGTAAAATGTATACTATTATATTTATTCCAGGTGGCTTCGTAGTAACTACTACTGTCAATGCCACATCACCCTTTTGTAATCTCAGTGACACGTACTGTCCACCAATAACAGTATTAATGGACATAACATTTGCTCTTCTTTAAAACCCTATTAATTATACACATTCATTTATATTCAAACTCAAATGCAGGGCTAAATCATTTCTTGGCAAACCAAGGTTTAAGGCTGGAAAATTGTGGGCCAGTGATTTGAACCAAGGATTCTCGAGCTGTGAGGCAGCCGGCATTAAACACTGTGCCACCACGCTCCTCCTAGTAATTTACGGTATGAAAAATATATATATAAAATATTTATAAATTTACTGCAGATATAATCATTTAGCTAAACCAGTCTTCCCTGGATCTGAAGCAGAACATAACCCCAGGAAAAGTGAGCAGCAACACAAAGGAATCCACCTTTTAAGCACCAGTAACTATAGACAGGAACAACAAAATCCAGTTCTTCTGAATACTTGCCATAAGTCACCCTTCTTTTATATACTTATTGGGGCACCATATTTTTAGTGCATGCAAAATATGGAAATATGGCCTTGCCATGTCTCCTTCTTTTAAATCTCCACATATCCCATGGTGAGAGAGAGTGATGATGTATTCTGTGTTGACAATACTCAGTATTCTTGACAATAAACATCAGCATTTTCTGGTTTATAGTAACACACTTCCGAAGTAAATGTTGTTAGATCGAAAAGAAGGTGACAGAGAAAACACTTTTATGTATATTTTTAATACACATTTCATCCAAAAAACAAAGACATTGACTGAAGTCTCCAAGAATCTTCAAGGTTTGCACTGTGAGGAAATTATGGCGTTTCAGCGTCCATTATAATACTATGAACATCTTTTTCTTGCAGAAATATAGACATTGTAGATTACAAAATTAGTGTTTTTATTAAATATCTTGTGTTATGTGTTGCAATGAAAAACAAAAGTGACTGTCATAAATGTCACAACAGCTTCGCAGCAGTCTACTTGGCTAGTACTAAATGGCTCTACAACATCAGCTGCCATGGTTGATGTGTGCTAGGAAAAAGTCAAAGGGCTGCTTTGTACCATTTTATAATTTTTTGTTAGACTATCACTTCATTGTATGACCATGGAAAATTGACAGTGTTCAGCTGACATGGCAGATTACAAAGCTGCTCATTAATTTAGGTGATGTTTTGTGAGCTCTTGTCCAATGTAGAACAGCATGGTGTCATAGGTACTGTATACTGAAACTGACCTGACCACCTCTTTAAGTAACTTCATTCAGAAAGGTGCATTAGTGCCACAAATGAACTAGGTTCAATGCTGAGAAAAGCAGTATAAAAACATTTTTTCAGCTTGCAGTAATGCTTCAGAGCCAAAGTGGTGACATAAAAATAACCACAACAACAACAACAAGCACTAATGATAATTTTATACCTACCTTGTATTAAAATATGTTTCAGCATAGAAATCCAGACAACTGACAGTGATGAACATGGTAATTGCTGCAGCGGAAGGTGCTCTCAGTGCTCCAGCTGTTATCTTGTCCCAGTGATATTGGAGCCGCCTATGTTTGGAAGTAGAAGTTTAGAAAGAGCCACAATTCAAAAATCCCAGAGTTGAGCAAGTCAGCAGCTTTGTGTTGCTACATGTCTAAGGTCCAGCTGTTGTGGGGTCTCAAATGCCAGGGTGTCGTAACACTTTTTGTAATTTAACAATAAAAGTAGCTGTGCTACCCATCTATGATGAGTAGAAATGTAACTAATCAATCTATTGGAATTTATTTTGCATTGCATGTAGTAACAAAATGTACTGCATCTGTATTTCAATACTACAAATATTTGTGATATGCCATATGTTGGAATGACAAATGCAAATTGTAGGTTGCTGTTATATGTCATTTGGAATGGGATTCAGTAAAAGCAGTATTAATGGTTGTAATGAATCGTCTGGTGAAATGACAAATGCAATGCATTTTATTACTACAAATGTTTGTTGTGCATCATCTGTTGAAATGGAAGAGACATTGCAACCAGACAGAGACACAGGCACTTATCCATTTACTAAGGTGAATGTTTTGATACAATAAACCAATTGATGTCTAATATCACTAGGTCCAATGCTTATACAGCATTTCTCCTGGCAGAGCCCAAGAAATATTTCCTCCCAGTCAGGCAGAGCATAATAAGAATATACAATAAAAGGAAAAGCAAGCAGTGTTTAATAAAATAAAAGATAAAATAAAATATAATAAAAGAATAGTAAAATCTGTACACCACACAAAAACTAACATTTCATAGGCAGTTTATATGAGTGCAAAATTTATCTAATACATACATCACCACATTGATGCAGTGAATACTGTATTATTGATCTTAATGGCTACCAATGGTGACATGCTTTATTTGGCAACATAAGTAAATCAGTGGTTCCCTTACTGCTGAGAAGTACAGGTAGATTCTTATCTCTCATGCAATACCATTAGGGAGGCATCTGATCAAAACCATCTTCATTTCTTCATTTGGTGGCATAACAACAGCACCAAATATATGGCCACAATCATAAACACTTACATTGTCTGCAGTGGAAGGAGAAACATGGTACCTTGTAACAGATGGTATGGTTCGACAGAGATCTGAGCTTAATTATCATCGAGGCAGTCCAGGATTACTTGCAGAGACAGAAGCAAATAAGACAACCACAAACAAGCTTGGAACAACGGACTTCTGAATTACCTTTGGAAGCTACATTAGAACATTAGAACAATCTAGTTGAGAACAGGCTGTTCATCCCAACAAGGCTCACCAGTTCAGTCCCACACTCTTAAAAATAAAGGTTCCAGACTGGCACTTTAGAACGATGCCATAGGGGAACTATTTTGGGTTCCCAAAAGACCCATCCTCATGTAGGTTCCAGAAACAACTTCAGTTTATTTAGATCTACAATAGGCTCCACACAGTAAATATCCATGAATATATGGTAGCAGATTTGTGAATTCCTTATGGGTTTCTGATTTTAAAAAGACTCTTGCTGTATATGTACAGTAACTCAAACTAAGTTTGGGTTTTCTTAATCTGTTTTTTTTCTGCTAGGTTACCATTTATTGAAGATTTTAGGGTTTTTTCTACATACTGTATTAGGAAGTTTTTCAAAGCATAAAGAACCAACTTCATATGCAAAGAAGCTGTTCAAGAATAAAAAAGTGCTTTGTCAATCAATAGTTCTACAAGGAAAAACACAACCCAGTAAAGAACCATAGAATGCCATTAACACCAGAATCCCTGAAGCCTACGAAAAAAACTCATAATCCCAGCCCATGTAAAATTCTTTTGCACCTTTCCATCAGCTTCTTTTGTTTTGTAAATGTGTCGATCAGCACAAGCAGCAGGCAGCCTGCTGTCCCACACCTCGATGGAGCTCAACATGTGCAAAAAGTTCTCCCAGCTCAAGGGTTCTTATCTGGCTCTAAACTGGGTCATATTCAGGTATGTCCTGTATGTGAGTGGGTCCTGTCCAGGGTGGGCTCTTCCAGCCTTGTGCCCAGTGTTGCAGGGATTGGTTTCTGCCACCTGCAATCATGAATGGGATTACGAGTTTGACAATGAATGCATGATAATCTTTCTTATTGCTTTGTGTTTGACATACTTTTGAACAGTGTTATACAAAATTAAGCTTAATTGACAAAATCATGCCATGCAATGGACTGGCATTTTGCCTGGAGCTGGTCTTCACCCTCTTCCCAGTAGCCATGATGTACTTATTCATCTCTCTATGCTTCTGTGATGTAAAAGGCAGGAGGTTATTGAACCATAATTAAATCAATTTATCCATACATATTTTAATTTTCTAAATTCATTCTTGCCATTTCAGAGTCAACAATGCTGGCAATAAAGTGTATTTGGGAACCATTATAGATCCCTCTCTCGCTCACATTTGCCATCCATCCATTTAATGAAACTGATTTATCCAGTTTGAATGTGCATTATCTACAATATCCACCATGTGTTAATCTGGGCCTTTTGGTTTGCTTCTGTTTCTCCATGAATATCAGAGTGATATTCTTTCACTACTGAAAGGTGGAGCCTACCTTTGATGTACTGGATGACAGAAGAAACCAGTCTTAGAGGCCAAGGCACACTTCTTTGCTCCCTTGTACCAAACCAATTCTGTTTTTTTCTGTTGCCAAAATCTGCATATGTTTGGGATGTGGAACCTAACCAGAAGACCAGGAGAAACCATGCAGAGATTAAATATAGATGGTGAACAATCCAGGGTTTGAACCCAAGTTCCTGATACTGAGAGGCAGAAGTTGTTATCTTTGTACCACTTTACTGCACAAAGGCAATTATAGTGTAGCATGATTTTATATAACAGTATAATTATATTTAAATCACAGCTCCTTTGAATCCTTGACTCAAATGGAATTAGTCCGTATTTCACAAACATTTACCCCTCCTTATGATTTAACCATAAAACAGTGAGACTTTGCGGAAATGCTTCATGTTCTCCTTACTGTGCTCATGGTATGGATATTCCTCTTCTATAGCTCTCAGAGTGCTTATTGACTAAACAGAGAGATGTACAGTCACACACAGTTTGTGTTTCTTAACACAAGCATATTTTATTTCTCAGGAGACATTAAGTTTACTCACCATTTTAAAATGAAGGGTATGGTTTCCTAAGTGTTTCTTGACTCTGAATTCAAATGAAGCAGGTGGTCTTGTGTGCTCAGCTTCATGGTGCAGAAAAATATTAATTCATAAGGAATCTGTGGTACTGTTTGTTATTTTGAGAAGTCTAAGTGTGTTACTTCAAATGGCTCTGCTTATTTAAATTAATGCTTATTTGACCATGATATGTAGATTGAGCTGGGAGCCCATGAAGTAGCATTATAGTGTCGCTCCAAGACAACTCCTCGTTTGTTTCTGTTTCATGGGCTCCTGTAACTTGGAAGACAGCTACAAAGTAACTGGGAGCAAATGTTTATTGTCTGAGGTGGGCTGGCGCCCTGCTCGGGGTTTGTTTCTTGCCTTGTGCCCTGCGTTGGCTGGGATTGGCTCCAGCAGACCCCCGTGACCCTGTAGTTAGGATATAGCCAGTTGGATAATGGATGGAAATGTTTATTGTTCATTACTGACACGGCCACATTTTCCATTACAAGGAGGTGAAACCTAGCCCAAAAGCACTGAGCGCAAGCAATGACCTAACCTGGGTGCCAGTACATTATAAAACACATTTTAACCTTATCATATAATAATTATTTAATGAATCTATTCTTCATGTTACAAGAAGTTGTGGCAGGAAACAGTTCTGCATTGCAGTCGAATACAACACACAAAGACAAACATATTAAGCTGGCCAAGTTTAGCAGATGAAAAAACCTTACAAAATGTCTTTAGAATGTGGGGAGCATGGGGAGAATTTAAAAATTGCTCATGGATGGTACAAAGACAGTGAATCCAGCTGAAGTGTATGTTGTTTTGAGGCAGCAATGCTAAGCAATGCTTCATTTGTGGTGCCCCACAGTATTTTGCTGGACATAATCTTTTTTTTAACATTTTATTAGGACCCTTTAAAATGCTTGAAAGTAAAACCAGACCCTTTCCAACTCAAACATGAAACTCCCATTCCAGGATGCCATTTGAAACTGGAGAAAGTGCATTTATAATGGAAAGACTGGATAAGCAACTTCATCTATCAGCTGCTAGCCAACCAAGGAAGTGGATAGGATGAATAATAGCTGCATATCCTGACATTCTTAAGTAAGCCACGGGAGAGTGATATGTTAAACTGCTGATGCCCATTGTATTCATATTGTACAGTGCATGTGGAAAGTATTCACAGCGCATCACTTTTTCCACATTTTGTTATGTTACAGCCTTATTTCAAAATGGATAAAATTCATTTTTTCCTCAGAATTCTACACACAACACCCCATAATGACAATGTGAAAAAAGTTTACTTGAGGTTTTTGCAAATTTATTAAAAATAAAAAAACTGAAAAATCACATGTACATAAGTATTCACAGCCTTTGCTCAATACTTTGTCGATGCACCTTTGGCAGCAATTACAGCCTCAAGTCTTTTTGAATATGATGCCACAAGCTTGGCACACCTATCCTTGGCCAATTTCGCCCATTCCTCTTTGCAGCACCTCTCAAGCTCCATCAGGATGGATGGGAAGCGTCGGTGCACAGCCATTTTAAGATCTCTCCAGAGATGTTCAGTCGGATTCAAGTCTGGGCTCTGGCTGGGCCACTCAAGGACATTCACAAAGTTGTCCTGAAGCCACTCCTTTGATATCTTGGCTGTGTGCTTAGGGTCGTTGTCTTACAGAGAGATGAACCGTCACCCCAGTCTGAGGTCAAGAGCGCTCTGGAGCAGATTTTCATCCAGGATGTCTCTGTACATTGCTGCAGTCATCTTTCCCTTTATCCTGACTAGTCTCCATGTTCCTGCCGCTGAAAAACATCCCCACAGCATGATGCTGCCACCACCATGCTTCACTGTGGGGATGGTATTGGCCCGGTGATGAGCGGTGCCTGGTTTCCTCCAAACATGACGCCTGGCATTCACACCAAAGAGTTCAATCTTTGTCTCATCAGACCAGAGTATTTTGTTTCTCATGGTCTGAGGGTCCTTCAGGTGCCTTTTGGCAAACTCCAGGTGGGTTGCCATGTGCCTTTCACTAACGAGTGGCTTCTGTCTGGCCACTCTACCATACAGGCCTGATTAGTGGATTGCTGCAGAGATGGTTGTCCTTCTGGAAGGTTCTCCTCTCTCCACAGAGGACCTCTGGAGCTCTGACAGAGTGACCATTGGGTTATTGGTCATCTCCCTGACTAAGGCCCTTCTCCCCTGATCACTCAGTTTAGATGACCAGCCAGCTCTAGGAAGAGTCCTGGTGGTTTCGAACATCTTCCACTTACGGATGATGGAGGCCACTGTGCTTATTGGGAACTTCAAAGCAGCAGAAATTTTTCTGTAACCTTCCCCAGATTTGTGCCTCGAGACAATCCTGTCTCGGAGGTCTACAGACAATTCCTTTGACTTCATGCTTGGTTTGTGCTCTGACATGAACTGTCAACTGTGGGACTTTACATAGACAGGTGTGTGCCTTTCCAAATCCTGTCCAATCAACTGAATTTACCACAGATGGACTCCAATTAAGCTGCAGAAACATCTCAAGGATGATCAGGGGAAACAGGATGCACCTGAGCTCAATTTTGAGATTCATGGCAAAGGCTGTGAATACTTATGTACATGTGCTTTCTCAATTTTTTTATTTTTAATAAATTTGCAAAAATCTCAAACTTTTTTTACGTTGTCATTATGGGGTGTTATGTGTAGAATTCTGAGACAAAAATTAATTTAATCCATTTTGGAATAAGGCTGTAACATAACAAAATGTGAAAAAAGTGATGCGCTGTGAATACTTTCCGGATGCACTGTATTTCCATTTGGTTTTAATGATTATTACGCATTCTCCTGCTTAATTCATAACAGTCTTATTTAAGTCCTAAATCTCAAAAGTAACTGAGTAAACATTTCAGTTTTATAGTGACATTATGACTGCTTGTGGTCTTTACAGATCCCTCAGCAATATTTACAGCAATATGTCTCCTGACTAAATTCCAATTCTAATTTCCACACTCCAGCTAACTGAAAATCCACCCCTGCGGCTTAAATTTATGAAGAATTGCATCACTTTTCCACTTTTGGCAGTTGTGTTGAGATCCTAGACCATGAAGAGCAGACGAGAAATGACAGTATTTAGAAGGTTGAGAGAGATCATCTATCTTTTGGTTCAGTAATTTTTGCCAAATGATTAAAACATACATAACATAATATTCTCAAACTCGTTTAATCCAATTTATGGTTCGGGAGAGCCACAGCTTAACCCTGTAGCAATGGGAGCTTTCAGGAGACAGCCTTAGAAAGGGAGCCAGGCCATTTCAGGGCCCACATCCCCACACTAACATAGTGACCAGTTTAGAATTTCCAATAAGCCTAATCTACCCACCTTTTGGGATGGGTAGATTAGTCTTACCAGAATATCTAGTAGAAAACATATGCAGACAAAGGGAGAACATGCAAACACCCCTTGGAACAGCTGCGCATGGTACTTGAACCAAGAAGGCTGAATCCATGCCTCAATGGCTACTCAATGTATAGCCAGTAACTATAAAATGAAAGAATAAAGTGATAACTATTATTGAATTCATACACAATATGCTTAGAGTACTGATTACAAAAATATACAATAACATTAAAATGGTTTTGGCATAAAGAATGCATCACAAGATAAAATATCTAATATAGCAGAGAAAAAAATCAGATGTGAACAATAGTAGGATAGGAACCAAGTTACCCGAACTATTCTATAACATTTCAATAATTGTTTACCGCTCTCATGCTGATCTTTCTGATTATAAAATAGGTCATTATGAAGGCAGTTGACGAGAAGAATTCATAATTAATTGCCGAATTATGGTATTTGAGGGTTCCTCTAGAGTGCCTCTTTCTTTTGCCTGATTGGGCTCACAAACTAATCAGCGCATCATCATCACATAAGAGGCTTAAGTTTCGAATTTGGTATATTTCCATCCAGCCGTTTCAGCTCTAGACCGTCCTCAAGAAACTGTGACACACAGACACGCACACACACACACACACACACACACACACACACACACCCACACAGACAAACACACACCCATCATTGAGATATTGATGTTTTTGATATCAGGGGACCCTAAAAGGTCAAGATCCATTGAAAACCAGAGATCGAAATTTTTGACGAATTCGCTCCTCTCCCATAGAGGTTGTGGTGGCAGAGGGCCCAAAGCAAAAGTGACTTGCTTTCATAGCACTAGAGTGCTTGTATTCCTGTGAGTGTTCTGGCAAAGGTAGAAAAGGTGGCTGAGAGGTGAAAAAGGGATCAGGAGATTTAATGTGGTCAGAAATAAAACAACCAAAGTCAATCAGTCATTGTCCAACCCGCTATATCCTAACACAGGGTCATGGGGAATCTGCTGAAGCCAATCCCAGCCAGCAAATCCCGGGCAGTGTGCCAGCCCACCGCAGGACACATACACACACCCACACACCAAGCACACACTAGGGACAATTTAGAATCGCCAATGCACCTAACCTGCATGTCTTTGGACTGTGGGAGGAAACGGAGCACCCGGAGGAAATCCACACAGACACGGGGAGAACATGCAAACTCCACGCAGGGAGGACCCAGGAAGCGAACCCAGGGTACCACTGCGCTACCATGCCACCAGCACAACCAAAGTCACTATTGAGAAATCTATATCGACCAAGTCATTGAAACCAAAAACACTAAGCTAAATCATGACCAGAAATTCAAAAGCAAAAAGACTGAGAGCCTGAAAACTAATGATGAAACCAATCAAGAATTGTGTTGAAAGTACTGTTAGGGAAAATGTTCTGTAAATAAAGAATAGTTGTGAGCTACCATTGCAAATGAATCAAATGTGGATGTCCTTTAATACAATAAGCTTGGTTGTCAAGCAGGCATTTTGCTCCAGAGCAGTGCAGCAAGGCAAGACTGACTTATTTTAACAGAGTACTGACTTTTATAAGTTAGGTTTATTTGCATAACATAGTCAGAAAGCATTTTCATTGCACCAATCAGAGACAAGTGGCGATATTTATTAAGTGTTTCAGAGTAAGTAAATGGCTGTAACTGGATCAGAAATCTATATAGTAAAGCAAATTTGATGCTACACTTAGGAGTAGGAGTAATAGCACTTTATCAATTTTACTAATTTAGGAAACTACCCCTAACTTAACCAGGATTTAGTAGAGCTTGTGAGTCATCTTAACTTGCCAGGAGGTGCCAGAAGATCACTTTTAGGCAGAGACTGGCATACACATCCCAGACAAAGCTGAATGTTGTGGAAATGCTGGGCAACAATGAACCTGTATAAAAAAATATTGATTTGACTAAGATGGAATAATATTTGTAGCATATCTTATATGTTATGTGATCTCTCCATCCAAAAACCATGAAGAACTGAAAGCCATGTGCCCTCAGCTAAAAACGCAAATGTTGGTAACGTTACATGTACTGTAAAATGCAGCTTTGCAACAGCGATGATGTGAGTATGTCACAGCTGACCATTTCTTGAATTTTGCATCAAACTTTGAGCACCCTTACAATGTGTAAGGTAATGCACAAATTAATACATTTCTTCACCTCTCTATGAGAGATAATATTAAAGCAGTACTGGATTCATGCAAATGACCATGCACATAAAGATCATTGCTCAAAATGTAGATGTGCATGAGATATCACAGTATCAACAGACAGTGGATTCAGACTGTACTGAAGTAGTCAGTATATTACCTTGAAGATAAGCGATACTGGATGGTACACTGAGCTCTGCATTCTACAAATCCCTGGGAAATTCACATTACAGTTTATAATAAGGCAAGTAGAGACACCTGAGACATTGAATGAATAGAGCCTCACAGAAAATAAAGGTGGATCACAGATATAGACAAACACGTCATGCAACTCTGGAAGATGATTGGGAACACCAAAAGAGTGAATATGACTTCAGAAGCAATTTCAGAACAGCCATGGCTAGTTTCAGTAACTGTTATTTTACGAGGTGTTTCCCATGGCCATAACAGCGGGAAGGTGATTCTTCTAAAATTAAGGCTGTGGATTATTCATCTATACTAATAAAAGGCAAAGCCCTCACTGACTGACTGACTGACTCACTCACTCACTGACTCATCACTAATTCTCCATCTTCCCATGTAGGTAGAAGGCTGAAATTTGGCAGGCTTATTCCTTACAGCTCACTTACAAAAGTTAAGCAGGTTTCATTTCGAAATTCTACACGTAACGGTCATAACGGTCGATAACGGTCGACAACGTCCGCCATGTTGAACTTTCTTATTTATGACCCCATCTTCACGAAATTTGGTAGGTGGCTTCCCTGCGCTAACCAAAACCGATGTACGTACTTATTTCGGTGGTATGACGCCACTGTCGGCCGCCATATTGAATTTTCCAAACATCACTAATTCTCCAACTTCCCGTGTAGGTAGAAGGCTGAAATTTGGCAGGGGCATTCCTTACAGCTTACTTACAAAAGTTAAGCAGGTTTCATTTCGAAATTCTACGCGTAACGGTCATAACGGTTGACAATGTTTGCCATGTTCAACTTTCTTATTTATGGCCCCATCTTCACGAAATTTGGTAGGTGGCTTCCCTGCGCTAACCAAAACCGATGTACGTACTTATTTCAGTGGTATGATGCCACTCTTGGCTGCCATATTGAAGTTTCCAACGTCACTAATTCTCCAACTTCCCGTGTAGGTAGAAGGCTGAAATTTGGTACTTATTTTGGTGATATGATGCCACTGTCGGCCGCCATATTGAACTTTTCAACAGTCTTTGTTACTTATGGGCCCATCTTCAAGAAATTTGGTACGCGGGTTCCCAACGCTAACTGAATCCTACTTACGTACATATATACGTCCATAGCCTGCAGCTCGGTCACCGTGTGACGCCTCTCACGTTGTTGGCTGCCTGCCTATATAAGGCCGTCTGTCGCTTCAGTCTCTACATTCCCTTCCTTGCTTCGCCACGGTATTCACGTCTCCCTGCTGATAACTACAGCCTTTTTATTTAATCCACGGCTTCTCCGCTGTTTTATTGTTCATTTATTACAATTATAGTTATTGTGTAGGTATTTTAGACTTACTTTACATTGTTCAGGTACCCATTTCCT
Source organism: Polypterus bichir lapradei (assembly GCA_026402145.1). Classification (NCBI taxonomy): domain Eukaryota; kingdom Metazoa; phylum Chordata; class Cladistia; order Polypteriformes; family Polypteridae; genus Polypterus; species Polypterus bichir. Next base: position 12,096,725 of record JANRMT010062822.1, read on the forward strand.
TTATCATTCCAACCGTACCCCCATTAACATGTCTATCGAGGTGATCACCATCGATCAAAGAATTGTCACTTACCAAGTGGTTTCCATGCCCGGAGATGGCACCTGCCTTTCCATTCTCTGTGTTACATATTGCACGGCCATATCAGGCTCACTCTTGATATCCGGAGGAACATTGTGTCTTATGTATTGAATGACTGGGACAGGTTCAAGGTGTGGACTGATGACGGTACAGGAGATAATTATAGTACACAGGAGCACTAAAAGAGTGAAATGCTTAAGCCCTTCACCTATGCATCTGCATGTGAGTTGATGGCTACCGCTGAATTGTTCGGTTGTCGCTTTCAAGTGTACCGAAATGGCCAAATATTTTACACCTTTGGACAACCGTCAATGCCTCTTAAACATCTTAGATTCACAGGTGACGATTTCAGTAGTGGACACTTTGATGTTTAGAAATGTTTAAACTCTCAAAAGCTGGATGTGAAGTTATCAATGAAACTGGTTTTATTACTTACAACGCTTGACAGATGCCGAATGTCTCTTCAACACAAGTCCTACAAATACTGTCGTAATTGAAATAAACCATGAAACTCAAACCGATTATGACAGCAGCAATCCAAGCTGTGAGATTTGAAACAAGATTACTGTTCACATGGCCAACTGTACGTTGCATGCTTAAGAGTAAGCTCAGCGCACAGCTTGGTCATATTACAACTGAAGGGCCGAACTGACAACGTGGCATACAAAGAGATCCTTAACAAATAATTATTGGTATATTCTCCCTCAGTTTAAAAAGGTTTAATTTTCTTCTTAATAAAAATTTTAAGGCAGTACTTCGCCGCTGCGAAGCGCGGGTATTTTGCTAGTTGTTAAATAAAGTTGTCCATTATCAGAATTAACTCTCATTCTGTGTGATTGTCATGTCCTTTCCATTTCAGTGCTTGTTGTAATAATATTCTTGGGGTAAGAATTACGTGCAGTTTAGGGCAATATCTTACCTTATTATGTTCTCTTTATGCTTGTTTTTCTACTTCTTCTCCTCCTACTATTTTAAATATTATTATAATTATTGTCTTTGTGGTGAGGCTGTAGCATTAGTATCAAAAAAGTATAAAATTTTACCATGATTTATATGGTAACAAGAAAACGCCTTTATGAGTTTTTATTTTGTGGCACAGGGTGCAATAAAATTGTAATGTCATTCATTCTCAAATTTGAACTTGTACGTCTAGCTGGGAGTGGGTGCAGGGTGTTTCATAAATAGTTCTCATGTCCTGCCCTGACTTAAGACAAATTCTTATTCTAGTTAGATTTTTCTGCAATTCCTAGGAGTAATTAGAGTCGCTTGATAAATACAGGCACAGATAAATGGTATGATCTTTAAACATCCCTATGCTTTACATTCCTAAAAATAGTTCTAAAATACAATAGTTAAACAGATTAAAAGTCTTTGGCAAATAGTTGGTTCATAGAATATGACTTTGTATATATAAATAATTATCAGAGAAGAAAATAACAAGTTAAAATGTCTTATGAGCTCATCTCCATAGTAATATGTAGGGTACAAATGATTCAGAATGGCCTAGTTAAACAGGCAGGCAGTTTTAAGCACTTCACAGATTCACAGAGTACGTTTTCCCTTAGAGTATCCACAGTCTTGGAGAAGCAGGAAGTTCATGAGGCTGACCTGTAAAATGAATTTCATCACCCAGAGACTTGAAAAATTGGAGCTTGTACACAGTAAAGTGATTGCTAGTCCAGTAGGAGTGAGCATGTATTCAATGGGTGGTGCCAGCTGTCTGTGGTCTGTATTGCATAATACAATCATTTGCACCCATGTCTCTTTGCCTCTCCTGTGTCGATGCTCTTTACATTATCAAAATACTTGTTGCAATCAAAAAGAAAAAAATGGACATTTTGTAATTATCTATCTAACATTTGCCAACAATAAAGGGAAAGCTTCAGTTACATTACCTGTAATCAGACTCTCTTCCATTTTCACTGGAATAATAAAGAGATGTGATGCATGTTGTAATGCATATCAGCATATGCTATGACTTTCACAGCTCCAAGGACCTGCATTGACATCTCTTTTCGGCCATTATCTGCCTGAAATTTGCCTGATCTCTCCATGTTTATGTCCAATTTCCTCTCACATCCTTAAGATGTCCATGTCACACTAATTGTCAACTCTAAACAGACCTACATGATGGAATGGCATCCCATCGACAGTTGCTCATGCCCTATGCTAATTGCCAATAGGATAGCAATGGACCCCCATGGCCCTGATTGAAATGTGTGGGTTCAGAGAATGGATGAAAACATAAATAAAGCAAATGTAACTTACAATTTAATTACAGCCTTCTTTATGTTCACCAAAAGTTAAAATCCAACATTGATATTACACAGGGCGGCACGGTGGTGCAGTGGTAGCACTGCTGCCTCGCAGTTAGGATACCCGGGTTCGCATGTTCTCCCCGTGTCTGCGTGGGTTTCCTCCAGGTACTCCGATTTCCTCCCACAGTCCAAAGACATGCAGGTTAGGTGCATTGGCAATTCTAAATTGTTCCTAGTGTGTGCTTGGTGTGTGGGTGTGTGTGTTGTTTCCTGCCTTGCGCCCTGTGTTGGCTGGGATTGGCTCCAGCAGACCCCCGTGACCCTGTAGTTAGGATATAGTGGGTTGGATAATGGATGGATGAATATTACAGAAGAGAACAAAACTAAAGAAGTATAGCTGAGGCTAAAACAACTTCACAACTGCATTATCTGAAGAACAGAGTGATTCACTGTTTTACTGACACCATAAGGTACCGGCAAAGTGCCACAATGACTTGCTGTCCATCATCGTCAACACCTTTGTAGCCAACAGTTTTAACTGGATACCTGAGCATAGATTTTAACTGTACATCTTCTTTTAAAAATGTATATATTTAAGAAACAGTAACTACAATTAACTGCAGACCTCCAACAATTAATAATATCATTGAATTAATTTTTACAGTTTACTTGCATTGGATTCTGGTATTTCAGCCACCACAGCCCTATTTCGAGTCATTTTTTAACTCCATGATATTGTAATAGATTTTAACAAAATCTCGATCTTATTTACTTTGCTAATACATGTACTGTAATTAAGTTCTATTATAATAATTAAGAGGAGTCAGATATCTGTCTCTTTGTTTGATGAAGTTAATTATAAAAAAGTGTTAACTAAGTTTCTGAACAGACCTAAATAATAACACCATGCGTACATTTGCTAACTGCTTTAGTGAAAATAGAAAAGACTTACTGTCAAATAAAATACAGTGTAAATAGTAATAATTTAATGAGGAATAAATTTAGGAATCTAAATCTTATTTCAGAAGATACTATGTACTTTAAATATTAGCAATAGAACATTTATGCTTGGGGGAAACATGCTTTCAGAGGACAACTGAACCACATTCTTGTGTTTATGAATTGTGAAGGAAGCCCTTAGTCCCCCTGCAACTTGGCAGACAGTAATCAAGTAACTGAGATCAGCCATCTTTATTACTTACATAGCCACTTAACAGGGTAACACCTTCTCGGGATGGCTGCAATACAATGGGGGAAGAATGCCACACTCTTTCCTTAATAATTGAAGTCAAGTAATGCAGGCGCATGAGAGCAGATCACCCTGCAGTGCACCTTAAAGGGAAGTGAGTCATAAAAGGTCCAACAAAAACCAAAGAAGAATAATAAGAGGTTTATAGTTGAAAGCTGCAAATAATACTGAAAGATTATTTTTATTTAAAGTATATAGTTACTTCAGATATGTTAAGCACAAAGAACATGAAAAAGTCATTTCAGAACATTTGTGTAAAACATAGGAAAGCAGTTTATTTTAGGGACAAAACAGGACATGACATTTAAATGGCTAACCCTGCAGAAATCTGTATATAAAGCTGAACATCTACTGTAAACATGCAGGAGCCTCCCAACTCATTTGTGGCACCCGCTCTCTGCGGACTTCATCTTGCATCTGACTCTAAGGTTTTATCAATTTCAGTTCTTCGGTACTTCTTCTCAATCTCATTCTCTTTTGTGTTCCTGCTTTAAATTTTTTTTCCCTATCTTGCCTTCATCTAAATCTATACTTTTCAATTTTCTGTTTTTGTTCTGCTTATGCACTTATTTGCTTGACTGCTTTATTCCTTTCTGTTTGCAGAACTATTTGTACAGTATATTTTGGTGGAATGGATTGTGATAATGATCAGTGCAGGAGGTCCTCTGCTAAAAAAAGACTGTTTGATAGCAAGGTAGCGTAGTGTAGTAACTAAGAAGCTTAGCAAGCAACCACGTGTGTGCAGATGCTAATCCACTCCTTGCTTAGTGTCACTTAAAGTTCCAATGCTCCAACTGTTAGAATATTTATGATTTATATTGCATTTGAAGGAAATTTCATGATGGTGCTCACTCAGAAGTATCCAATATATATGGCTTGTTAAAACTGGAGGAAAGCTTTTATAGTATGATAGACACAATTCATTCACAAAAGACATGTAGTATGCTGGTTAAACCTGACAATATTGGAAACAAGGATTAGGCTGAATTAGTGTGCATCTTGGCATTCAGCTTGAGGGTAAACCAGTTTTAGGGATGACAAAAATGGAAATATTATATATCAGTATTATCCAACCATCCATTATCCAACCTGCTATATCCTAACTACAGGGTCACAGGGATCTGCTGGAGACAATCCCTGCCAACACAGGGTGCAAGGCAGGAAACAAACCCCGGGCAGGGCGCCAGCCCACCACAGTATATCAGTATTATTGTTTTCAAAAACAGTGTTTCCAAATGGGTTGTGCTCTACTGGATATTTCTGAATGTGTTAAAGTTAATACTATGTTAATAATTATTTTATTTATTTATTTTACTTATATTAACTCCTATGTAGGTTCTGGGGTGTTAGAATCTTGTTGGTGGAGTAATAAGAGTACAGAGGGTGCTTTTATATTGCTAACTATGCAGCAACCATCGTTCATATTTGCTTCATTTTTCTTGGCTTGTATACCGACTTATAGCAAACAATGTAACATATGGTGTTTTTTTCCCTGAAGTCTTTGTCTGTGGTTAGATAGAAATGTTCATGCTAGTAAAAGCTGCTTATGAAAGCTTGTTTTAAAAGGTCAAAGACAAAAGAAAAAGAACAGGTATGTGACATTGGCTGGCCGCCTGTTTTCTATTATTACTGGACTCCTTGTTTTCTTATTATTAGTGTGACTGCTTGTTTTCTGTAGATTATTTAAAATATTTGTTCTTTTCAAGAAACAGCAAACGTTAAGGGGTGTATCATGACCTACCGTATGTCAGTTCACAAAAAGTGACCTAACTTATGCAATGAGCACACAAACCTCAGGCAGCTACAGTAAGTGTCTATGTGTGCCAAACAATACAACTTACTCAAGACTGATCGAAGATTAAAGTGTCTTTGATGTGTTTTTCATATAGGTGATTTATTAAATGCCTCCACACCTATGACTCTGGATTATTTGGAATAAGCAGATTTAGAGAGTGAATGAAAGAATATATAAATGCATGCATGAATGAATGAATGAATGAATAGGGTGAGATTATCTTTCATTGTGATGGTAGACCCAATCTCAGAAACTTTTATACAGTCCTGAGATGCCTTTTTAATGGTGCTGGAATGGCAATATAAAACTGTGATTAACTTAACATCTTGATCATCCTGAATGTAGGGATGTGGGTGCAGTTCTGGCATGGGGAGCTGTTAAATTATTTTATTAAGCTTAAGAGTTCGGTTCCAGTTGCCATTTTGTGAATGCACATTCACATTATGTTTGCTGCTATATTGTAAAGCTAAAACTTAGAAGATGGGATTTAGAAAATTAGAAAATGGAATAAACCTTAACAAAACTGATATTGTCATTTCTCAATGTACTCTCCACCCTTCTCAATCTCATTTGCGCCACCTGCCTAGAAATGCCTACATTCCAGCAGAATAAAAAGGTTTTGTCTTGTCCTCACATAAAAAATAAACAAAATCCCAGTATGATCTATGTTATAAATGAACAGCAAAAATAATTGTACACCAAATAAATAATAATTAGGAACATAATTCCATGCATGGACACGCCTTCTTTATAATTCTTTCCAGTTTTTGCTGAAATCCATTAGATAAATTGATACTGCACATGATGACAGTAACTTTTTATAAATATTTAAATATAAGTGTTATACCAGTACATTTATCCACCGTTAAACTTCTCTTCTGCATGTTCTTATTATTTTAGGATTATTTACTGATTTGGCCAGCACATTTATCCAAGGCACCATATAACGTTTGAGAGATAGCTGATCACATTTCTTTTGTTTTTCCAGTTGGAGTGTGGGCAGGTGAAGTGATTTGCTTATGGTCACGCAGTGTTAATAGCAAGATTAGAATCTACAACTTCAGGGATTAAAGTGCATAACCTTAAAAGCACTATGCCTGCCTACATTTTTTTAATTGCAACATGTTCAGCCGGGACTTTACCATCTATAGGCAAAGCTTTTTTCCTGTATAAACAGCAGGCAAATGAGTCCCATAATACACCAATTGATTCCTTGAGAACTGGAATGGGGCTGTTAGTATAGGTAATGAGTAGTAAAATAATTACCTTAAAACAAAAAGTGATTTGCAAATTTTAGCCAGTGTTCTCCAGTTATAAAAATAATAACAATGGTAGTGTACCCTGATCTTGTAACTAACCTTGGATAAAGGCATTAGTCAAATATAAAATAGGAATTTCAAAATTTGTGCGATACAGTGGAACCTCAGTTCAGGAACGTCTCTGAACACGTACAAATCGGGTTATGACAAAAAAGTTTGCGAAACTTTTGCATCTGTTCACAACCACACACTCGGTATACAAACAAGCCAGTTTCCCTTTTGGTTTGTGCATGCCGATGATTTCCACACGTCTTCAGTCTCTCCCTGTACTGTACATTGTTCTTGGTGCATCAGGCAGAGGGACTCTCCCTGAAAACTGTAACCTCCTCTCAACCCAGCTTCCTCCTGTGGTATAGCGGGTCCACAGCTCCCGTCAAAAAGGCCAGTTTTAATAAATAACTAAATAAATAAAGCCAGTGCAGGAGAGAGAGAGCGCAGACTCCCATGCTGCTGAGAGAGAGAGAGAGAGCGCGTGCAGCTGAGCAGGGAGCCTGGCTGTTTGTCTCAGTATTATTCAATGTTTTTACTATTACACTCTGCATTCTATGGTATAATTAACTATTTTTGTGCTTAAAAATCTTTAAAAAAAATATATTTACATACAGTTTGTACTTTCTGGAACGGATTAATTGTATTTACATACAATCCTATGGGGGAAATTACTTCGGGTCACGACCAAAGCAGGTTACAACCAGAGTTTTGGAACGAATTATGGCCGTGAACCGAGGTTCCACTGTATTTGTTTATAAAATATAACATATTTACAGAAGGTCATTTCGAAGTACTACTGTAAATTTAAATTTTTACATTACTATTTAGACATTTTAACACATACGTTAAATTTACAGTATGAAGAAATTAACAGGTAATTCAATTTTTCTTTAGTTTTCACAAACATATTTTTATGTATATACTGATCTCTGAACCAGAAAAAAAAAAACAAAAAAATACATAAGTCTATTACTGGTTGCAGATTTTTATTTCAACAGTTCAGTTTCACAACTAGTGTGATATTCTTATTGTTAAATGATCTCATTGTTTAAATGGCACAGGTGCAAACAACATTGGAGCAATTACAGAACAATTACTTTACTGCCGTTTACACTCGCCTGCTCAATAGTAAATGTTTGTACACACTGAGCAGACAAGTGAATATGGCACTGAAGTAACTGGTCCTCCTATTAGCATTCAGTGTAGTCAGCATTTGGATACAATTAAACTCTATGAAAAGGGTGAATTAAAAAGAACATGGCAAGTGATACATATTTGCAGTTTTTGCAAAAATATAAATATTTTAGAATTTTTTGTAATAAGGGAATGAATAAAGCACAGCTCACTAAACAATGAGATTAAGTGAAACCAAGAATGATGCATTGATTATGAAAACCAGCAACCACATGAGTGCCCTGGGTTTAAACTTGAAAACCACTGGTTGTGTGCATAGTAATTACAATTATCATGATGGCTACTTTCCACATTACTTTTTTAATATGTGTTTTTATTGTATTTCTAGGTGCTGTACACAGAGATGAAGAATGGCAACCCAGCTGGAGCTGCAGTATCCCACGACATGCAACTCAGCTTGGACATGTTTAATGCTGTCAGTATGAATAAGGTTTCCACTTCAAATAGTATTTTATATCACAAGGTTTCAAATTTAAGCTGATGCCACATGTGTTTTCTTCTGCCCTGTCATTCTTCATAATTAACTTGTTTTTCTACACCAGTAAAAGAATTTTGTATATGTGTTCTGTATCTTGATAATGAGTATCACACTAATTGCAAGCCCACTCAGAGTGCAAGCATATAATCAGATGTGCTTCACAAGCATATCTACTGTTTTTCACTCTTAATATTATTATTAGTATTAGTAACGTTAATCATCATCATCATCTAGCTGATTGTTAGGAACTGCCACTCAACATCTGAACAATGTAAATTTGCTTTCAGTAGAGCAGTTTAAAAATATTTACACTTTATTGTTAAATGTTTTTCAATGTCACAATACAGTACCTTCACATTTCTTAAGATACTATCCAATTCAGTAGGGCACCATTTTTCGGGCAGGAAAGAACACTGAAAGTCCTGATGTGTCTCTGTTGTCAGTTGCCTAATAACTAAACAAGCCAGCTCATGGGCTTAATCTTAGTGAAGGTACCTACTGAACTGTCATGCTGATATCTTTTGAACCAAAACAAGATGACCCCAAGTGGTCATTACTTTCTATTTATTCTCTTTTTCTCTCTTACAGGGGCTGTTTGATGGACAATCAGGATTCGTAAGTAACATTTCAATAAAGGCTAAAATAATGCAGTTTTTAGTTTGGCTGCTGTGTGTTTGGTCATTGTCTTACATAATCTGAATAATTCTACTTTTAGGAGGTCATAATTGGAAATCTGAAAGCTGGCACCCAGTACCAAGTCAGTGTTGCAGCTTATGGATGGATGGGCGATGGAAGACCGAGTGTGCCCAGAGATGTTAGAACAGCCTCCCAAGGTAAGCAACATTGAATTTAACTGTATCTACTTTGTACACTTTGTTTATATGTTTTGATCAAGTACTTTATTAATTAATTAATAGATATTAACACTATTTTGTCCCTTTTGTTTGTTGATTTGGAATACTTTTTTATTATGCCTTGAAAATATATTACAGCAGTTAATACCCTCTGTAAAATATAACGCTGATAGCCATTCATAGTAAGATGAGATGGGGGACTGTGGTCATTTTTAAATAAAAATGGCGTGCTCATGCTCAAGGAGGACATAGATACATGTGGTAGTATGCCAGAGCAGTCATTGGGTGTTGATGGAGGAATTGGCAAACCCACATTAAGTCAAGATGTGCACGGTTCACCTGATTTCCTCATTAGCACCCTGGGGTTTGTAATTAATTCAAGGGAGATTGAAAAAGAAAGACGAAGAGTTCAGACTTTGAAAGTGAAAAACATAATAAAAACTAAAAAGGTAGGATCATGATGGAGCCAGTGCTGTGAAGAGGAGGCAGGTGATCAGGAATGGGCTCGAGTGAAGTATCAGACAATACCTGAGGAACACAGTTGCTCCTGCTCCTTGGGTGTTCAACCAACCACTCTGAGTGGAATGGTGGCGAGAGAAAGGAGCAGGGGACACAAGCCAGTTTAAAGGATGACTGAGCTGTTGGAAGAATGTCTTCTCATGTTGACGATACTGTAAATGTAGTGCAGAGGAGACGTCCATTTTGAATTGAGGCACATGAGATTTGTGTTGGTTTTAAAGAGACAGATTTCTGTGCACTTTAACCTTAGATTTTAACCTGTTTGGATTTATTTATTAGTATTTTAACTTCCACTGTTATCACTGTTTTATCAAGAATTATTTTGTGATTTATTTTTTGGAAGACTTTTGGACTTACTTTATTTAAATCTTGTAAAAAAGCACTGAGCACACCTGCACATAGTCTTGTTGTTCTGTGTCCTCATTACCCAGTTTATCCTCAGACAAGACTACTGCTGACCCGGGTTCAAGGAAATATGCCAGCTGCAGGCACCTGGGCTGTCACACCATTATAATTCAATTTATTTCATACACTTTTAGTAGCTGACCTTCTTCAATAGATGGTGAAAGAACTTAGCTTTATTATTATTATTTATTATTCCAACACCTACTTTTGTAAATCTGATTGTTTTATATATTATTTCAATATAACTTTTTTCAGTTAATTTTAAATTTATTTTTGCATAGTGCTCTTGACTGAGGATAGGCTAAGAGCACTTGCACAAGCTTCCAGCTATAATGCAATAACAGTAATTGTTAAGCCACACATCATTTAGATACGTGAACACACAGATTAACTTAAATACACAATAAAACAAGGCAATCTGTCTGTTACAATTGAGATGTAACCAATCTATTATAATTGAGAGGTTGTCAGTTAACAAAAAGGATGAGGAAAGCAGAAACTCCAGTAAGGAACATTCATGGAGAAATTAAACTGGTGGTTTATACCAGACAAAGACGCAGATCTAGTGACCTAGGCCTAGTGGCCACCCATCCTTTCATAAGAATTCTATAATATTAAAGTATGTGCTGGGTAATTTAATAAGAAGATGAAATACATTTTTTACTTGGTTTCAAATTCTCCCTATATGGTATCTCTGTGCCACTTTCCGCTTTCAACAGCTTGGCAAAGTAGCATGGCACCAAGCAGGATACTGAGAATAAAAACAGAACAGTGGATGGTCAGTAAAAGTTCATAATGATTATCTGTGATATAACAATCAGTAGCCAGTTTTCAAATAAATAAATAATTAAACAGCTGGCTCGATCTCTGTGGGTGTACGTGCTCACGTAGCTGTGGGTGGTTGGTGGAGTGATTGAAATGGGGTGCACCTGCATGTGAGGATGTTGCCTGTTTTGCTGCTTCTTTGGCTTTCTGTGGTTCGCAATTGAAACGCTATGCCGACAGAGGTATTTAAGGGAGAGTCGGGAATCAAGAAAGAAAAAAAAGAATAAGAAAGGATGGAGAAAAACAAGGAAGGAGAGTGAAAGGTAAATGGAGAAAAAGAAGGGACGGAGAGAGAGAGAGAGAGGGAGAGATAGAGATAGAGAGAGAGAGAGAGTGTGTGCGACCATGCTGAGCAAGTCTCAGGGCTGCAGTAGCCTGAGGCTGAGAGAGGGCCATTTCTGCTGAGTGATCTACCAGGGAGTAGGAGAGGCCTGAGGGACTGGCAACAGGAGACATATGAGGCTTGGATTGGGAGCCTGGCTGGCTACCATGGGCAGCAGGGACCCAAACTTGGAGCAGACACAGAGGGACTGGAAGCAGGAGATGTGTGAGGTTCGGCGTGGTACCCTCCTATGGCCAAGGGCAGCAGGGACCCGGACCAGTTAGTGAATGATAACAGCATCTATTGGCAGGTGTCTCCTCCTAATGCCAGGTCCAGCCAGGATGAGTGGAGGAGATGCCAAGCTAGAAGGGAAACATAGGAGATCTTGGGTGTATTTTAAAAGGATTTTTTTCTTTTGGATTTTAATCTCTATTTTCATGAAATATTTATTTATTGGATGACTTTTAACCTCCACTACATCACCTTCATTTTTACAGATTATTTATTTATTGAACTTTTTGAGTCACTGCACTATTATTTGGACACTGTTTTTCCTTTATTGGATTTTAATAAAAGCAATGTTCAGTTGTTGTACCTACCTGTTTATGTAAGTGTGTGTGTCCTCATCTGCCAGGCTCACCTCAGTTATGATTTTTGATGTCCAAGAAGTTCCAGAATGCCACAGATAATGTGGAGCCAATCCAGACTGTCGTCGTTATCATGCTTATATTTTTGCACAAATGACTAATAAACAGGGATGCAATATGAGCCATTAATTAACGCTCTAATCAGGTTATGACAGATTAAAGTACATATTTTACACAAGTAGGCAGCCCATTCCACTGCTTTGGGACCCTGTAATAAAAACTCAGCCTTCTCCATTCTTTTTTTTTTTTCATCATTGAAATCTTTAACACACTGACATCTTGAAATGTTAAGGTATATTCTGGTATATATACTTGCTCATATTATTAAAAACACCTATAAATCTGTTTATCCGTGAAATTATCTAATCAGACAATTATGTGGCAGCAGCACAATGCATAAAATTATGTAAATACAAGCCAGGAGCTTCGGATAATGTTCACATTAAACCATGAAAATGGGGAAAATATTGCAGTCTCAGTGATTGTGACTGTGGTATGATTGTTCATGCTGGAAGGGCTGGTTTCAGCACTTCAATAACTGCTGGGAGTTTCACACACAACTCTCTCTAGAGCTTACTCACAGAGGTGTGAAAACCAAAAAACATCCAGTGAGTGGATGTTCTGCAGACGGAAACGCCTTGTTGATGACAGAGGTGAGAGGAGAATGGCCAGACTGGTTTGAGCAGACAGAAAGGTTATGGTAGCTCAGGTGACCACTCTGTACAATTGTGAGCAGAAAAGCCTCTTAGAATTCACAACACATGGAAGCTTGCAGTTGATGGGCCACAACAGCAGAAGAACACATCAGGTCCCAATCCTGTCAGCCAAGAACAGAAGCTGAGGTTGCAGTGGGCACAGGCTCAACACAACTGAACAGTTGAAGAGTCTGATGAATCTCAGTTTCTCCTGTGGCTCACATATGATAGGGTCAGAATTTGGTGTCAACAACATGATTCCATACACCCAACCTGCCTTGTGTCATTCAGTCCAGGCTGCTGGTGGAGGTGGTCGTGTAATGGTGTGGGGAATGTTTTCTTGGTATGCTTTGGGCCCATTAATACCAACCAATCATCACTTGAATGCCACGGCCTATTTAAGCATTGTCTCTGACCATGTGCATCCGTTCATGGCCACAATTTACCCATCTTCTAAAGGTTACTTCCAGCATGGCAATGTACCATGTCACAAAACAAAAGTTTTCTCAAAGTACTTTCAAGAACATGACAATGATCTGAATCCAATAGAACATCTTTGGGATGTGGCAGAATGGAAGATTCACACATGAATGTGCAGCTGACTAATCTGCAGAAATTATGTAATGTAATCATGTGAAAACAGACTAGAATCTTAAAGGAACATTTCCAATATTTTGTGGAATCCATGCCATGAAGAATTAAGGCTGTTTTGATGGCACAAGGAGGCTCTAGCCATTAGTATTCTCTTTCAAATAATTTTTTCAGTAATTGTATATATACAGTATGTGTCGATAAACTCAGTTTATAGAAGTAGTGTTTATGCAATTTAAAGCTTTATATGTAAGAAGAAGGATGTTGAAATCAGCTCTACCAGCAAAAAGACTTCAGAATATAAATTAATATGTTCATAAGTACTCCCTAGTCTAGTAATCCTTACAGTATCATGTTGAAATAACTCAATGCTACAAATATAACAATTCCACTTTACTCTTTCTTTGTCCTGCATTTTGTAGCAATAAAAGTAAATGAATAATCATACCCTTCAAGAGAACTGTGGGAAAATTAAATGCATATTGGCAAAATGAACACTGGTAGGAAATAACTGAATAGTCTACAAAAAAGAGATGCCACAGTGTCTCCAATAGAATGATTGTGTATGTACCCATTAAACTTTTAAATGTAAACCACATATTTTATTAAGCAGATTTCTAGTTGGAAATATCCAGCATTTTACCTAGTCACACAGATAAGATGGCTTGAAGTTTGTCTCATAGAAGTCATTAGGAATTTCTGAATCAATGACCACTCCAAAGACCACTGTGGCACATTTCACCCTCTTATTTATAGCTACCTTTATCTGTGTGTGTTCTGCCACAAGGATTCAAAGACAGCAAAGGCCTTCTGGGTCTGACGTGCCTTCCAGCACCAAATCATTGACTGCTAATCTCACCTTTTGCACAAACTCTAGCCTTTCACACTTCATTTTCTGAAGCTTTGGATTTCTCCCCCTTCTCAAGCCCACTCTCCACCTTTTCTAAATTTTTCGTTCTATGGCATGCCTGATAAAGGCTCAAAAACCTACATATTATTTGTGTCTTTTATTTTTCCACTTAGAATTAACATTTTCCACATGAATTAACATACAAAACATAAATAATAATAAAATATATGAACATAAAATAAGCTGGATAATAAATATAAATAATGTTATATGATCACAAAGAGGAAAACCATCAGTATTACTGAAGGTCACTGAATGCAAGTGAAAAGAAGTGAGTTTTTAATCTTGTTTTGAACTGTTCAATTGTAGATGACTCCTTAATATGATGAGGTAGAGAGTTCCACAGGCGAGGGGCAGCAGCTGCAAAGGCCCTGTCCCCCTTGGTTTTACATTTGGCACGAGTGACAACAAGAGATAACTGACCAGAAGATCTAAGCACTCTGGATGGCTGGTGTAAAACACACAGTTCAGATAAATAGGCAGGAGCAAGCCCATGTAAAGATTTAAAAACTAGCAGCAAGATTTTAAAATCAATTCGAAAACTGACAGGCAGCCAGTGTAAAGAAGCTAAAATAGGAGAAACAGAGTCATACTTCCTTGCCCCAATCAGAAAGCGAGCAGCAGCATTTTGGACCAACTGTAACCTGTGTATCAGAGATTTGTTAATCCCAGAATACAGCGAATTGCAATAATCGAGGTGAGAAAAAATAAAAGCATGAGTAGCTTTCTCAAGATCTTTAGAAGATTAAAAAGGCTTTATCTTATCTAATAGACGAAGTTGGAAAAAGCAACTCTTGACTACAGAATTTACTTGTTTCTCAAAAGAGAGGTTACTATCAAAGGTAACACCAAGATTGCGGACTTGAGGTTTGGAAAAGGCAGAGAAAGAGCCGAGAAGTCCAAGACCAATTTGGGCTTTAGCTGATGGACCCACTATAAGCACCTCCATTTTATTTTGATTTAGATCAAGAAAATTATTAGCCATCCAGGATCTTAGTTCAGACAGACAGTTGTGGAGTTGATTTGTTGCAGAGTTGCAGACGGGAATATAAACCTGAGTATCATCAGCATAGCAGTGAAAAGAAAGGTTACATTTCCTAAAAATCGCTCCAATAGGGTGAAGGTATATAGAGAATAAAATAGGACCTAAAATGGATCCCTGAGGAACACCATATTTAAGAGGAACAGTAGATGATAAAGAGGAATTTAAAGTCACTGAAAAGTGTCTACCAGTTAAATATGACCTGAACCAGTTAAGAGCAGCCCCTTTAATCCCAACAAGATGTTCGAGCCGCATCAGCAATACCTCATGGTCAATGGTGTCAAAGGCAGTGGACAGGTCAAGGAGGACAAGGACTGCCGCATCACCTGAGTCAGTAATAAGAGAGAAGGTGAACATTCCAAGCTGTTAACGTTTGGTCTACCTTAATATGTGATTGTAAAACATGGACTGTGAGCAAAACAATGAAAAGTAGACTAGAGATCTGTGTGATGTGGCTACACAGGAACGCTCTGATAGACTACAAAAAGTTATACAAGCTTTTTAGACATCTGACAGGTGACATGATATGATATGATTAAGCCTTTGATCAATGGATTTTACAGTTGCAGTTGTATTTATGGACATGCTTCTGTCCAACTTTCTGTCAATTGGGGGTTATGAATCAATAATATCATTACAGATTGTAAAGTGAGGCCAAATTAGGACCAGAAATGGAAGGAGGGACAAGTCTCTTTACAGAATTCATGGATTCCTCTTCCTGGACATTGGGGGTGTCAGGTTATGTAGGGGAAGCCTCTTCCATAACATGGGATCTGGGGTTCAGAGATACCTGGAACTGCTGGATGAATTTTAGGTGGAGAGTCTCATGAAAGGAATCAGTGAGGAATCCTTAATCTTTTAAGAGACTGAGGAAATAACTTTGAAAGTAAGTCATTTCCCTAATATGCAACATTCAATTTTATATTGTTGAACAAAAACAAAGTTAAATATGCAGCAGTTTACCTGTTCTTTATCAAATATCCCACAGGAACAACTAAAATGTTGTGTATTAAACTTGCCACTCATTTTTCAACATGGAACTTATTGTCACCTGCAATTTGCCTAATAGTTTCAAGGTGAAATAATTCAGTAAGATTACATTTTAAGACATTTGCTTTAATACATAAGTTGATTATGGCTAACGTGTTTTGTCGTTGTTAAAAAATTTGAAACTTGTGGGCATGAATGACTTCCTTAATTGCTTGATATCTGTTTTTTTACCTTGTTAATTTTCCTGAGTGCAAAAGACTGTGTTAAAGTTACATTACTGTATACTCTTTTTCACATTTTATCATTTGCCATTGTGGTTGTTTTTTATTGTAACATTTCTTTTTTGTGATTTACACCCTTGCAGAAAAATGCATGCCACCTTCACCACCCACCCAGCCAGTAGTGATGGTTGTTTCTGATACAGAAGTAGCACTATCGTGGAAACCAGGAAGCAGCCAGGGCAGTTCTCCTGTTCAGTGGTTCCTGGTGGAGTACATTAGGTAGGAATCTCCTGTTGCCTCATCAGTCATGGAATTGAATATTTTTATGATGATATTATTGTATTTTTGTTCCTTTTGTCTAATAATTTCATTTCTGCATTATGTGAGTTGTTACAGTCCATTACTGTAGTATTTAAAATAATTTTATCACTGTAACGGTCGCATTCATTTTGTATTGTTTGCTGTAGCCTTGGCCATGTTGTTGGTAGCAGTGACATTCATTTCTAGTCATGTGTTCAGACATGTGTTACAGTGCTTGTCAGTTTTGTGAAATTCATTTTTATGATGACAATATATGCATGAATTGTAGGGAATGAACCTTTGTTTCTCTCTCTGTCTCCCCAGTGTTAGAGGGAACCAAAAAGATTTTCCGATAAGGTTTTATGTTAGTGAGACGTCAGTTGTGAAAACCAGCTCAACTGGACTGCAGCACTGATGCTATCTTCCTGTCTTTTATCCCCAGTCAGACCATTTCAAAAGTCTGCTGAGACAGAAAGAGTAAATGCTATGATGTAATTGATGCCTGTTTCTGTTATCCGAGACACTAAAAATAAAACATGTTTTTCAAGAGAAATCCGTAATCTCGGACAAACAGTTACTGGAATTTATAAGAAGGTCTTGGGATGTGGTCGTGAGCAACTTACAAGGTCTCTTAGCAGCCCATTATCTATGTACTGAGATTCTAAAATAATGGTATGGTGAAATTAAAAATTAAACAGAAAAAAATGAAATCTTTCTCATTCAAGGAAATAAAATTAAAATGTACACATGAAAATAAATGATAATTGTGCTTCAGAAATATCATAGTTTCATGAACTCAAACAATGATCTTAAAAACTCTTAACTGCTAGGAGATTTACTTTCCGTATTTGACTTTTACACTTGTCTCTAATTTGTGGTTTGACATTTATATTTTAACTGACATCCTGGTATTTGACTCATTTTTTAGACCCTGTCTGGTCTCTCCCCTTATACCTTTGCCCTAATTACAACTGATATGTTGATATTTTACATACAAATTTGCCACACACTAATATTACAAACATAATTCCTGCTGAAAATAGCTTCATGGCTTACGCTTTCTTCCTTCTGTTACACAACCATGAATACTAATGGTAACAGATATAAAAAAAAAAGCTTATTACAACATATTTACGATTTATAATCAACAATTACTGAATTTATAATTGTTACCTTTCACAATTACAATCATTACCAAATAATTGCATACTTACAACAATCAAGGTACAAATGCAATGCACTTTGTTAGAGTCTCACTCACCATGTGAAATGTTCCAGAACAACACGCTGCTACAGGTATTATAAAATGTAACTTTACTGTACTGTAAATAGTGCCTTACATCACAATCTACCATGCAGTTTTTTGGGTTTATTCTGAGGATAGGAAAGGAGCATAACTTAAAATAAATGACTGCATCAAAGAACAAGACCACGAGATGTGAAAATAATTCCATTACAGGTCATATATCCACTTAAGTCATTTTGGAGTGGCCAGTTATTATTTGCAATGTAACAAGCAATTAAAGCACTTCTAAAAACCCATGGAGAAAGGACCAACTCTGTAAGACTCTGAATCAAATCCAGTGCTAACCACTGGCACCCACCCAGAAGATTAAATGTCCTATATTTATAAAAGTGGTTAAGTTGGAGATAATCTAATGGTTCATCACACATTGCAGTTTAAGCAGTAATTGTAAGTTAGAATGCTTTCATTTATACTTTTGTACAGACTTATTTGTTCTTCATGCCCATCAACATTGTTATCAATCAATAAATATTACATAATGAATTTCCTGAATATATTAGTAAGCATAATTGCCAGACTAATAATAACATTACAACTATTACTACTGCTGCAAATGCTACTGATGATAAGTTACAATATGCGATATTAATAGTAATAATAAGAAGAACTGATAACACTTGTTATACTGTTCCTCGTTTCATTTGTAAATAAAGTACATTAATATGACCCTGCAGTTTGCTCTTACCTGATAACAAGCCTTGTACACAACAGTACACACTTGGACAAAGAATTATTTCATGTCATAACTAGACAATCCCTTGACCTATCACACAGCTTATCCTCAGGCTGGGGTCAATTTAGGCCTACTTTGTATTTTTAAGCCGTGCTTTCCCTTTTCCTAAACATTAAGTTGTCTTAATTATATGTCTCTCTTTTCAGAATCTCTCCTTTCTTCATGTGCTCTATGACCTTGAGACTTATGAATTCTGGCAGACCAACATTGCTCAACTGTGATTTCTACCCTATGATATGTCACTCATTCACATGAAATATAATTTCTATAATTTGAAGTTGTCCAAACCGAGTAATTGTATGTCAGATCCTTACTTGAATTCAGCACCTTCTTAATTCATGTGGCAATACCTGCTCTCATAAATCTACACAGAGGAACAAAATGGTCTATTTTGTAATATATTTAAAACCCTGCCTGTACACAGTGTAATAGACTCAGCCCTCGGAAATGTATAGTAGCAATTTTATTAATTATTGATAGATGTAGTGCATTTCTCCTTAGTGCTATTCATCCTTTAAACTGCCCTTCAGTCAGCACTGTATAAATCAACATAGAAGGTAACTTTACAAAGTACACTGAAGGTCTCTATTTTTGACAGTTTCTTCAACAGGCTGCACTGCGGTGACACCTGCACTTGTTATGATTATCAATGTTTGTGAGTGGTGTCTGTGATGGACCATGAGCTCCACTGACCTGGCTTTAATTCTCCTCTTAGTGGTGTACAGTATGTACAGCACATTATCAATATTTCTACTTCAGTTTATTACAAACATTTCTGCTTTCTCTCTCATCCAAGAGATGAACACCAAACACGGCTGTTAATGGATTAGGAGTGATTTAGTTAAATCGTGCAGCATGCTTAATTGTTGTCAGCAATATGGGGCAATTAACAGGTGATGTTGCACTCTGTCACCACTTATTAGATCATTAAATTAAAAATACTTTGCTGCAATTTTTCGACTCATTCTGAACTTTTCTTTACTAGTATCCCATAAACATCTTAACAAAGCAATCAGTCAGTCTGTATTTACTTTATATAGTAACAAAGATTACTCTGTACTTACAGAGCAGTGCTGATTACAAAATGGGAGGACCAATCAACTTTAAAGCTCTCTCACTCTCTTTTAAGTGCCATACCCGATGAAGGCATTATAGTCTTCCATCTGTCTCTTTCCCTTGCCATACTAAAAATATCATTGCAACTCATGTAATTTCCTGAATCATCTCACAGCGTTACCGCTATTGGTATTTCTCTGCTTTCCTATTGCTCTCTTCCCATTGATTTTACCCAGCAATACAACACTCTCAGTGCCTTTAGCTCCGAAGATGTGTTCCAAATATTTTAGTTGTCTGCTTGTTGCCTTGCTTCGTAAATGTATTTTCTCCCAAGCTTAACATTCTTCTAAAAACTACATCACACAGGTCTCTAGTCTACTTTTTGTTGTTTTGCTCACAGTCCATGTTTCACAATCACATATTAAGGTAGACCAAACGTTAACACTTTGAAATGTTCACATCTGTTTTCATGCTTATGTTTTGGTTTAGAACTATGTGTTTTAACTGCCTTAGAGCCATTTTCGCCATAGCAATCCTTCTCTTGATTGCCTCATCACTTCTTCCATCTTGTGTCACCTAGGTAATAAAAGTGATCCATGTGCTACACATTTTCAGATTTTGCTTTTAACTGGCATTCTAGTACTTTGTCTTTTGTAAACACCATACTTTCTTGCAATTCAATGTTAGGCCCTTCTCTTCATTGTCTTCTGCTACCACAATATACAATTCTTGTAGTTCTTTAATTTCAATAATAAATATAGTATTATCTGCAAATCACACATTGGTAACATTGACACCTTCTATCGTTATTCTTTTAATTGATTTTATGCCTCTTAGAATAACAAGAAAATATCTGGTGGAAAAACACAGATTTGATTTGTTGTACTCATTGTCTTATCTCCAAATTCACTGTTGATTCTTGTAGCTGCTGTTTGTTCCCTATATAGATTAATTACAAATTGAATGTATTTTCCATCAAGTTGTAGACTTCTTAAAATGTTTAACGTTTTTCATATTTCTCTTTTCCTAATGCCTTTGTGTAACCGATGAAGCACACGTGTGTGTGTAT
>JANRMT010062822.1:12117972-12131900 GCA_026402145.1 Polypterus bichir lapradei
ATATACACACACGTGTGCTTCATCGGTATATATATATATACTTTTGCATTTCTAATGCTTGTTCAATTGAATTTATTATAAACATTGCATTTCTTGTACCTTTTCCTTCCACAAATCCACACTGCACCAATGAAACTCCACTTTTGACCTTAATTTTCCAAATGTTTACTATTACCCTTAAAAGTGCCTTTAAAACTCATCAAACTTGTTTTTTGGTGATTTTCATGTTCACATTTCACATTCACAGTACTTGCTTTTTTTTTAAGTCATAGATGTTGTTTAGTTTTATCGTTAAGTGAACTAATACAGTTTCACCAGCTATCTCTATAATTTCTATTATTTTCTGATCTGGGCCCATTGACGTTCACTTCTTCAGGTTCTTTACAACATGCTCCACTTCTCATTTTAATAGAGGTGGACCAGCCATTTCCTTTGTGAGTACTGGTTTTGTGCTTCTGTCCTTGTAAAACACTTCATCTACATACAGCAGTGGTTCTCAACCTGTGGGGTGGGCCCCCCTAGGGGGGCGCGAAGTAACGGGGGGCGCGAAGATGTGAAGAAAAGAAAACAAGAATCAAAAATATGAAAAAAACATCTGTTGAAACCAAAACAAATTAACTTAAACTACATTCTGATACTAGAATAATAAATATAGAGTTAGATAAATGTCGATAAAAGTTAAGTAGGTATAATAAAATATGCATCTACATTTCAAAAAAATGTTAGGGGGGCGCGATTAAAACCATTATGAAAACTCGGGTCGCAAATACTTAAAGGTTGAGAAACGCTAATATACAGTATTATGACGATCTATTAAACAATTCATCTCTTTCCATTGTTAATTTTTCCTCTTGTATTTTTATGCCTGAAGACTCTGATTTTCTTGTCAATTCCTTAATGTTTTTATGCATTGATCTTGAATTCCTTCATGCATCAGCCTTAATTTCTGCACCCATCCCATTCACCGAGTTTTTCTTTTCCCTTCCTACAAGCTGTTAGAATTTGCCATATTCAATACTGTCTTTACCTTTAGTTGGGCGCCTTTTCTTGATCATATCTAATATCTCTTTAGTCATCCATTTGCTTTGCTTTATTTTCTTTCTTTGGTAATATTTCTTATGTAGAGATTAAGTCTGTTTCAGTGTCTGTGACCAATTGTAATCCATCAGATTTGCTTTGAACTTTTTACTGCTTGCCAACTCTTTACTCGTTCTTAACAATTCTCTTGGCAGATTCTGCTAACATTTACCTTTCTTCAATTTTTTCAGTTTTACCATTGCCCCTTATTTCCACAAAAATACGGTCACAATTTCAGTATGCACCAGGATATGCTTTGATGTTTTACAACATTTCTGTATCTTTCTGCAATAATTATTTTGTCAATCTGATTTCTCACAGTATCTGCAGGACTTGTCCATGTCCATAGTCTTTGAAGATGTTGTTTGAACCATGTGTTTAAAATCACCACTTTATTTGGACTTCATCATTCTGCTAATTTTTCACATCAGTCATTGTGCTCACCTAATCCTTGTGGTCCAACTATGTTATCTATACTCACACTACATATTTTTGCATTAAAATCACCTATAATGGCGACAATATCCTGTGATTTGCTCTTACATGTAGAATCTTACATATAGAATTGGATCTGAAGCTGACCAATAGCTTTATAAACATTTATCAGACTTGTTGCCCCTATGAAGCCCTATACCTCTTTCATGTTTTCCTCCCCCAGAGAATACAAATGTATGTTCATCACTCACTACCTTTCCAGGACCTGGCCGTCTGGTTTCACAAACTCCCAGTATGTCTATTTTTAGTCTTGACATTTCTTCCTTAACCTTTTCCAGTTTACCTGCTTAATACAGAGATCTTATGTTCCATGTGCCAATTATGACCTTATTTCTTCCCCTGACGGTAGTTTGACTATGATTTGGAATTAACTGTCAGACGTGGTTGTACCTTCCGAGCGAGGCATTGATTTGTGTATCATCAATCCCCTTCACACTGTTTCTACAGTTTTTCTTGCCAGTAAACAGGGGTTTGCCAGTGCCTTCTGAGGTTTTGTTTAAGGTTAACTCCTATAGCCTTTGACTATAGACTTCCACAAGGCAGCGGTAGCAGTAACATTAATTAATTAAAGCAGAGCTTTCTGCCACTATAATGTTAATATACCACACTAAACTAAGTTGTCTTGACCTGCATATAACAACTGTTTAGAGGACATTGTTCTCCGGTATTGGTTACAGTTTAGCCTGGCGCTGCAAGGCTTCCAGTTACCATGTTGTGCCGTGAAGAGGTACCATCCGGAGGATTTACATACTCTGCCTTCTTTTCACCCTAAGGCTATCTGGCAGCTCAAGTACCAGTTAAACTAGACTCGAGCACTAGACACAGGCTATCACCCTATGTCTATGACACCACAACATGGCTTTAAAGCACAGTGGCCAATACACTACAAAGAGAAAAATGGTGGAACAGAGCTTAAAGGGGCAACAAAGATATAATACTGAAATACAGTTGTCTGAATAACAGAGTAACAATTAAATTATAATGAATAGCTCTGGAGGTTCTAGATTCTTCATTTAGTCCAGAGACATGCTGACAGTTTGATTAATTTATGTGAACTGGCCCGGTGGGAGTTCATCTGTGACTTTCTTTATGCATGCACTTACTGATGCATTGGCGTTTCATCCATGATTCGTTTGTTCCTTGTGCTTTTGGAAACCTAAATAGTCCCAGTTTCACTGCAATTTTAAATTGGTTAATAAGAAAAATAGATTTAGCACTAATTATTTATTCAAACTAGGGTTATATTGGTTTAGGCTTCATTTGAACATGTCTGCAGGTTATGTCTTCTAATTATAGTAGCATTGAAGAATGCAATTTTTTAATTTAAAAAGGTCCTGGAGTGAGAGCTAATTGCTTTTTTGTCATTTCAGTGAAAAAGTCTTATCAATTCATAGAACATAGGCTCTAATAACAATAAATCTTAAGAGTGTGATACCCGTGAAGTATAATGAGGTTTAAATACATAACTTACATCCTAACATATTTACCTTTTTATCTTTATACCTATGAAATAACTACAGGAATCATGAGTTAGGGAAATTCTAAATATGCCATTATATCCTGAGTACACAAATTGTTCTGTCCCTTAGACAGACCGACAAGAAGGTATTCTCCCAAATCTCAAACACTTTGCATCAGGGTTAAGTCTAATGGATCCAGTATTATTTCAGATATCACAGCAAGATAATGTTAAACTTTTTATTTTTCTTACACAGGTCAAACAAATTTGAAAAATACCAACAGGAATTCATAATATTATCAATTACTTTGCACATATGATATATTTTATAATAGTGCAGCGGTTAGTGCTCCTGCCTCACAGTTTCCAGCCTGGTCACTGTCCGTATGGATTTTGTATGTACTCTTGGTGTGTATGTAGGTTTTCTGTGAAAGTTGTGGTTTCCTCTCACATCTCAAAGACTTGGATGTTGGTGTCATTGGCAGCTTTTAATTGGACCAGTGAGCACTCATGAGTGTCAGCTGCAGTGCTTTGACTTTTCATGAAGTGTTGATTGCTGAGCTGTTTCCTGTACATTAAAGGTAATCTCTGGACAATTAATAGATGAATGTTATGTACAACTCCTTTCTCTATGCTAAGCCCTCTCACTCTCTCATTCACTCTCTGTCTTGCTCTCTTTTTGGACCAAAACACAACTCTCTCTAACACCCAAAACACACAGTCCTCCAGCCCAGCCGTATAGGAATGATAATTGTCTTTCATTTTAAAGTAAGACAGAAAAGTAATAAAAAATAAAGATGTCCCTGCTAAATCTGCCATCCTAGTTATCAGAGAGAGAATGGGCCCACCAGTTTCACTCAGTGTTTAGTTTACAGAGAGGAGCTTCCACCATAGTTTTCAAAGTATTTCTCTATTAATTGTAAGTAGCCATCTTGGAGAGTTTTTTTTTAGATGTTTTAAGTTATCAGGAATTCTTTGTTCCTTTCCCAGAGGTTTCTACATGTTCTTCCAGCCCATTTCTTATGGGAAGATGGAGCAAATTGAGACAGTATGTACAGCATTAGACACTAAATCAAGCATGCCTTTCTGATTTCTCACAATACCCAGAAAATGTGCCAATGAGTCTGAAGTTATCAAAATATTGTGCTGATTTGTTCTTTCTGCAAACACACAAGGAAAGTCATAAAAGGAAAATCTCAATAACTACCAAGGTGAATGAAAATATAAAACAAGCAAAAAAATTAGCTGATATTAAGAGCCTAACAACTATCAATGGTAGTTACCCTTCCTGTTTCACTCTTACACATGTCCACCTCCCAAATATGGTACCAATGCTTTCTGTCCAACCACCGTTTTCCATCTCTCACAACCTGGCTTCTTCTCACCACAGTAATGAGTCCTTTTTCCAACTCTTTTTCATACCCTGAATCAAGGTGTCTTTAAATCCACTAGTCCCTTTTATTTTTGAAAGGGCACATGTTTTAAGGGAAACTTGGTCCCACTTCTTGCAATCATAAACTACTTACTGGTCTTGGATGTCCTTCTTGAAGAGGAAACTTGTTGCCTCCCTCAATAGGAAATGAGCCCTCAAGAGTCATCTTGAAGCTTGGAGAGCTTCTGACATGAATCAAGATTTCTGCTGTCCCTCCTCTCTCATGATCAGGTGGCCTTATTCGCATTCAAAAGACATTCCACTCTTTCTCCTACTCTGATGGTAAAATTATATGTTTCCAAGATTAGAAGAAAACTGAAAGTATTTTATTTTAATTTTTTTTTACCATTTTGACTATTTATGTCAGTGAGATGTTGTGGGTCTTGCTCCATACTTCCTCATCCAGATTTGGGAGCCTCACAAACCCGAAACTGTTGATAACGTAACCGGATAAACTGGCAAATGGGGACAAAACACACTTGGAGCAAGGGGAAGGTGCAAAGTGCAAAAGTGCTTTTATTAAAAACAAAAGCAAAACCAAAACAGTGTTCAAATAAATAGTGCAGTGCTTCCAAAAAGTTAATAAATAATCCATAAAAACATGTGCAAGAAATAGAGGTTAAAAGCCTCAAAATACCGTATATACTCACGTATAAGTAGGGTCTTGAAACCTGAAAAACCAATCATGATAACAGACCCCGACTTATACACCTGTTCAAAATTGCGAACCTTAATTTTTTTTTTTTATCTTCTTGCCTCCTCCAATCTTGCATCAGTTTTTCCAATGCATCGAATTTTGTTGCAGCAGCGCAGTTACATATTTCCTTCTAATACCAGCTACATATTTCCTTCTGATCGAACACTCCATCGTAGATAAGGGATTCTCTTATGGTAAAGGCATATGAGAGTGTGAGATACAAATAAACACAAATCAGTGAAAACATTGCTTTGGAATAGTTCGGGTATTACTATGTGGTCATGTAGGCACAATAGAGAGAGAGAGGTTAGGAGCACATGCTGATACAGCACATTACATTACCACACCCACATAGAAAAAATGCTCTGTGGTTACTCTCTCAGGTGGGCATTAGCATATCATAATCCCTTGTACCAATTAGTTTTCCATGTTTGACTTATACGACCGACATTATAAAATAACAGAAATTATACTGTAAAATCAAGTCCTGACTTATCCGCAAGTATATACGGTACGTCCTTTAAAATGAGGTTAAAACCATGGCTGGAAGCTATCCTTTTTAAAAACCCGGTGCCTTCTTCTTTTAGCTGGCGGCACCCCTGCTTATCCCAACGGGCTTTGCAACAGGGGAGTTGCCCTCTCCACAGGTGCAGCTGACCTTCTACTAGTCCGGTTGCCTTACGTCCCCTGGCTACGTACAGTTCCCTCACTGAGTCTCCGGTCCCCAGCGACCAGGGTGCTCACACTGGGGTTCTCCATTCAAAGCCTTCTTGACTCCCGCTTCCTTCTTAGCCTTACACAGTCAGCCGTCCATACTCCCAGTCACTCCAGCTCCTCAGAACCTCTTAGCTGGAGTGACCGCTTCCTACTGCCCCCACGAGTGTTGGCCAAACACTACTTTCTGGGGCTGTCCTCCCAGCTGCCTGCCTTCTTTCCAACGAGCCTGCTCTTGCTCCCGAACCGGGTTTTATGGCCTCCTGCCTTAATCTCTCCTTAACCTCCATCTGTTCCTTTTTGTCTTTTCTTTCCTCTCGATCTCTTGTGCCGACCCATATTTATACGGCAATGTGGACACAGCGTCTCAATCACGCACTGCAGGAAGCCGATGAAGCAATTGAGAATGATCTCGCCTTCACGTGCAGGTGCATTTCACCCCAATTACCTCATCAATTCCCGAGCGCACCTACGGAGACTGACACGCCAGACGGATTATTTATTAAAAACTAGCTATTCATTTGCAGACGCAGACACACTATATCACGGTCAGTACAAAAAGGAAAAAATAAATATAATAAGAAAGTACAATATTTACTGACTTCACGCACATTTATTTCAATATGCATTCTTTAAAAATTACATATTTTTTATTCAGTTCAATTGGAAATGATTAACAAAATACTCAATACTGTATGTAATAAATATGTGTAATTCCAACTCAGAATGTCTTGAAAAAACTTAATTTGAGTATGACCTGCTTTCGAATATTGCAGTGTCTTTAAAGCTGACAAAAATTGGGATCTGACCACCCCTACGTCAGGGCGAGACATTCTAAAAGTCTTTATAACAATTACATCTTTGACCATGGAATAATAGTGTTTTACAACATATACTCAAAATGATTTTGTTTAAAAATCAAGTCTGTGGTTTAAAAAGAGATCAAAAAGATAATTTGCGCAGGTTCGTTTTTCCAAAGTAAAGTATATTAAACATCTTGCCAGAGGCTCCACCACTTCCTGTGCCTCCCTGAAATCCCACCCTTTGCATGTTGGGCAGTTAGGGCAATGATCACACTCATATGTCTTATATAAAATCGGTTGCAGCACAGCAAGGTTGTTGCAGCTGGGAACCTCTTCAACCTGGAAATGTTGATAGTCATGAACCGAGATGAGCTGGGAAAATGAGGACACACACTTCCAGCAAGGCATTGGTGCAAAAGTGTCTAGTACTTTTATTCAAATAACAATCAAATAAACAGTGTCCAAACAGTGCAGTGACCAAAGTCTTCAATAAATAATCCATAAAATCCAAATGTGGATTAAAACAATCCAATAAATAAATGATCCATTAAAATAAGTTTAAAATCTCAAGGCAGGTGTTAGTTCTAAAACACTCACAATCCTAGGTACATCCTTCTAAAATCGAAATCTCTTCTGCTAACTCCGATGGGATCCTGCAGCTAGAGGAGATGTCCTGCTGACTGGCACAGCCAACCTTTTATCACAGGCGCGGGTCTGCTGTCACCGTCTCTTAGCAGTGCACTGCGCCTTGCTCCACCCCTTCGTCTCCAGCTGTTACTTCTTGGCATTATGCGGTAGCTCACTGCAAACATTGGGTCACTCCAGCTGCCCCAAGAAATACTCAATTGGAGTGGCCTTTACAGCCCCCCCCCAAGCGTCAGCCCTGTGCAACTCCTAGAGGCTTTCCTCTTATGGCTGCCTGTCTCCTTTTCTCTCCACCCTGGCGTCCACCGATCCTGCCGTATTCATTCACGCTCTCTCTCTTTCCTGTTTAAACTTCTCTCGTTTGTTCTCTCCCTTCCCAGTGCTGTGCAGGATCCTTTATACGGCCTGATCAGATGCAGATGTGAACCTTCGCTTACTCTGAGGTGTGAATGAAGCACCTGACTGATCCACTTGCAATTGCACGAGTGCGCGATCAGTCAAGCACTGCAATCAACTCTGGAGCACCCTTTCATATGTATAACTGCACCTGTTCTGAGCCTGTAGGCTCCTGGGATGCAATTTGTTATTCATAAACTTGCACAGTGCCACGGACCTCTTATCACAGTTTGTTAAAACTATTTTCTCCAATTTCTCTTCTGTTCATCTACACTTGAATATATTCTCGCTAGTAAAGAAGAAAATGTTACCAGTGTTTTTAAGACTTCATCCATGAATTTCCTCTAATGCATCTCTAAGTGATCTTAGGCAATGACGGAAGAAGGACATCAAAGTTAATATCTCTGAGAAGAAACAAAGCTCAATCATTCACAATATACCTTCTTTAATTTGTGCAAAAATGTGTTATCATTCAGCCTAAAATTGAGCATGGTAGAATGACTCCAACAAGCACCGACCATTTACATAGTTGTATGTACTCTTAGGTTTAGAATTATTCCTAATCCTTTAATGACACTTTTTGGAGTAGCTATCGTTGTGACAACATTTTAACAGTGATTTAATTTAGAATATAGAAGTAACTCTAGAAACAAGGACCATTTTATTATCATCACTGTGAAAACAAAGACCTCTGGCATAGTAATAACTTGGAAGACTTTCTTGCCTGCCTCTGAGTTTCCTTGCTTGCTTTTCAGCTATGCCTAGGAGATTTGATTTAGAAAAAGTTCCAAAGGATGGATTGGTGAATTCCACCAAGGTATCAATCACATCAACCATATAAACACAATAAATAGCAGCAATGGGGTATTTTCCTGGGCCAGGAGCCATTTTGCCTAGGTGTTATTTTTAAGTCCTTGCTTTTCTCATTAGGATTGGTTGTCTTTTTGTGGAAAATGAACTGTTTCTATTCCAACATGCTGTAGTTCTTAAGACCTAAATTTAAAAAAAAAATCTATAGAACTATTTGTGTTAGTATATAAACATATTTTATACGTATATATCTGCATAGGGGCGGCACGGTAGCGCAGTGGAGTTTGCATTGGGTTTGCATGTTCTTCATGTGTCTGCGTGGGTTTCCTCCGGGTGCTCCGGTTTCCAGTTCAAAGACATGCAGGTTAGGTGCATTGGTGATTCTAAATTGTCCCTAGTGTGTGCTTGGTGTATTGGTGTGTGTGTGTGTGTGTGTGTGTGTGTGTGTGTGTGTATGTGTGTGTGTGCCTTGCGGTGGGCTGGCGCCCTGCCCAGGGTTTGTTTCCTGCCTTGCACCCTGTCTTGGCTGGGATTGGCTCCAGCAGACCCCCGTGCCCCTGTAGTTAGGATATAGTGGGTTGGATAATGGATAATGGATATATCTGCATATGAATTTTCCAACTCAGTATCATGGGCTATACAAAAAGTTTTATTTGTTTTTTATCTTAAGAAACTGCTGATTACAGATAACTTTATTGTTTTTTAATTCTGGCTTTCCAGCCCTTCCACCTAAGGCAATACTTGAGTCCTTCTCTTCCCAGAAAGATTACAATCTCCATGTGTAAGGACACATGATGCTACAGCAGGGCTCGAATCACAGGGTTTGCATGACTTTTATTTTGACAGTTATTGGGTGTCTTTTGGTTCACATAATTACTTGTGTAGCTTTTTGCCAGGGAAGGGAAAGGAAAATGACGACATATTGGAGTTAACAAACAAGCACCTCGCTGAAAAGTGAACAAGGCATTAACTTCTGTATGTTATATGTAAAACAAAAGTTACAAATATATGCTTTTTATTTTGCACTTTGCCTTTATAGCTCATACGGTGTGTTTATGAAAAAGTCACGGAAACGGTAATAAACCATCAGTCTGAGACCTGACCATCATTCAGCCAGGGTTGCTACACCATGCTGAAGCAGTTATTCTTTTTTTCCACAAAGATTTTTTTTTTTTAATTTGTGGCTTTGTGATAAAACTCTTTTATTAAAAAGAGTATCTTCTGCAGTTTGCAAATGTCATTTTTTAAGATATACTCTAGAATTTAGAGATTATACAAAATGAAAGTACTTAGACAGTGTATGCAATAAAGTAATACACTAAGGTGCACAAAATCTTACTTTTACATTTACAGTAGAGTCCACCAGTTAAATTACATTGGGGTAATGTAAACCAAGTGATTAAATATTATTTGGTAACATTTTTATGAATGATATTTGTGAACGGTTGTGTGTGGCATTAATAACTTTCAAAAGAATGAAGCCAAAAGAAAAGCAAAGTAAAGAATACATATTTTTGATCATTGTACCTAATAGTGGCCATTAAATGTGCAGACAGCATACTGTTTATGGTTACTTTGGACAGGCTTACCAAGGTACAAGTATGCACTTTGAATCTACAAGTCTCTGGTTTGCAATGATATTATTCTTCATCCATTATGCACTGGAGCGGCTTACATCTCTGAGTTAAGAGGTCTGAGTGAATATCTGCAACTCCTTAATTGAGATTATAGTTTATTACCAAAAACTTGATGTTTTCATGAGGTAAGGTCTTGTTCACAAGCAAAGTTAGAGGCAGCCATCGGACTGAGAAATTAATCAGGGCAGCAGTAGCGGTGTTCTGGGCCTTGATCCAGACAGTGATGGTGACGCTTTCATTAAAGTGTCTATTTAGGTAAATCTCATCATCTACAGCGTGGTCATTAACTTTTCATCATAACTCAAGGAAGAATTTCACTGGCACAAATTGACAAGTTGGAATTAGGTATCTAAGCATGTTATGTTTCATAGTAACTTCAAATCCAAATAAATTAAAGATATTGTAAAGTCTCAAGATCCTGGAGTTTAAGATGATGCCATGTAGGATGTGCTGTAATTCTGATTATTTCCATCTGTCATTAAAAGGCACATACATTGTCAATAAAAAGCATTTGTCTCCTTGGAAGTTAAATTAATTTAGATATATGCACAGTGGTCAACGTTAATTACAAATATGAAACACAGCATAATTGATAATATAAGTATTCTCTCCCTTTACTATGAAGCACCTAAATCACCACTGGTGCAGCCAGATGGTTTTAGAATTTACAGAATTAGGTCAATGGAGACAAAAGAAAAACACTTAAAGCAATTCTGTGAAATGGAAACTGAAAAACACAAGTCAGAGGATGGATACAAGAAAATATCCAAGTCACTGAATATCCATTGGAGTCCAGTTAAATCAGCCTTCAAGAAATGGAAAGAACGTGGCACAACTGTAAATCTGCCTAGAACAGGACATCCAAAAAATGTAAGTGATAATGCAAGAAGAAAACTAGTAATAGAGACCAAAATTATGATAACTCTGAAGGAGTTACAAGCTAAAGTGAATGAGAGCTTCACTAGTCATTGCTTTATGGGAGAGCGGCAAAGAGACATGATGTCTTGGCTACAGTTTGCCAGAAGGAATATGGGAAACACAAAAGTCATCTGGAAGAAGGTTCTATGGTCAGATGAAACCCAAATTGAGCTTTTTTTGTCCTCAGACCCAATGTCACCTTGGGTGTAATCCAAACATTGCACATTATCAAAACTACAGCATGAAGCATGGTGGTGGTAGCAGCACGATGTTGGGGATGCTTCTCATCAAACAGGCTGTGGAAGGCTTGTGATGGTAGAGGAGAAAATGAATGCAGCAAATACATAAAAATCCTGGTGGAAAACCTGATGTAGTCTGCAAGAAAACTGCCTCTTGGGAGAAGATTTGCTTTCCAGAAAGACAACAGCCCCAACCATAAAATCAAAGCTTCACAAGAATGACTTCAAAGCAACAGTATCAATGTCAGAGTCCAGATCTCAATCCTACAGAGAATTTGTGGATAGATATCAAAAATCGGTTCACTCGTGAGACCCATGACACCTGAAAGAGCCTGAGTTGTTTTGCAGAGAAGAGTGGAGAAAAATGATAGTGTCCAGATGTGCAAAATGGATGGAAACCTGTTCACATAGACTTAAATCTGGCATGGTTGCTAAAGGCACATCTAATAAATACTGGAGAGAAGGGGACGAACACTTATGCAATCAATTATTTTGTGCTTTATATTTGTAATTACTTTTGGCCACTTTGCTGAGACTTGTTTTCACATTGACATTGAAGAGTCTTTTCCTGTTGATCAGTGTCAAAAAAGCCAAATTAAATACACTGTGATTCAATGTTGCATAACAATAAAATACAAAAACTTTCAAGGGGTGAATACTTTTATAGAGACTGTTCTATAACAAATAAATGTTTGTGCCCACAAACTCCTGAAAAAGAATAAAGCAGGTTCAGTAAATGGATGGATAAATAAGTGATTAAAAATGTCCGTCAGAAACACTTCTCCAAAATATACTACATGATTGAGAATAGTTTGACTTACTGCATTTAAAAAAAAACAGCAACAAGCAGCCAGAAACAGTAGCAAAGGATTTCCTTTCTTATAATTGAGTCTGACAAGTCGAATTAAGTCTGGCTGCAATACTGTGACCTTTTCCCTCACTGGAAAGTGGAACCCTATAGAGTTTCCAAAAGAAGATCACTGCTGTGGTGCAGAATTATTTTCCACCATCTGCATGCTGCTGTTTTGTATCACAAGTTGTGCGATTCCTGCAGCTAAGAGTTGGACAGCTTACATTCAGAGGTTAAACTTTAGCTCTGTATATATAACAGTGAATTCATGCATTACTTTATATATATACTAGCAAAATACCCGCGCATCGCAGCGGAGAAGTAGTGTGTTAAAGAAGGAATGAAAAAGAAAAGGAAACATTTTGAAAATAATGTAACATGATTGTCAATGTAATTGTTTTGTCACTGTTATGAGTGTTGCTGTAATATATATATACACATACAAACATATACGAGTATATATATATATATATATACACACACACATTATATATATATATCTATATACACATTATATATATATATACACACATTATATATATATATATATATATACATATACATTGTGGAGGACTGCCGGCTTCCCATGCCGGTCCTCACCCCCAGGCCGCCAGGAGGAGCTCTCCCGACAGCAGGATCGTGCCCCGAGGTCCAGCAGGGCCTTGTGGATTTTGTAGTGTTTATACACAGCCCTGCTGGATACCTTGGGGACCACCAGGAGTCGCTGTGGGGGGGCTTATGGGCTCTGTGATGCTGTATGACCCGGGAGTACGTCACGGTTACGTGACGGGAAGAAATGACGTGCTCCCGGGTTGAATTAAAGGACTGATTGCCCTGACCCGGAAGGAATAAGGAACTGTGGACTGTTGGGGCAGGAGCACCTCCGGGTCAGCGGCTATAAAGGGACGGTGCCTCAGTCCAGATGCTGAGCTGAGCTGAGCTGGGAGGTAGAGGAGCAAAGTGTCTGGGCGAGGAGGAGTGATTATTGTGTTGAATTGATTTAGTGATTTATGAGTAGTGTGGAAGGTGCTTGGTGCACTGTGAACCATAATAAAAAGTCTTGGACTTTTACCTGGTGTCTGGAGTTATACCTGAGGGTTCAAGGGAGCACTAGCGCCCCCTACTGCCACAACATATACATATATACATATACATATACATACACACACACACATATATATATATAATATATATATACATACATATATACATATACATATATATATACATACATACATATATACAGTGGTGTGAAAAACTATTTGCCCCCTTCCTGATTTCTTATTCTTTTGCATGTTTGTCACACAAAATGTTTCTGATCATCAAACACATGTAACCATTAGTCAAATATAACACAAGTAAACACAAAATGCAGTTTTTAAATGATGGTTTTTATTATTTAGGGAGAAAAAAAAAATCCAAATCTGCATTAACCTCATATTTTTTCATACTTCTTCCCAAACCAAGGGGGTGCGAGGGTAAAATGAATCGGGAAGTGCTGATATATATATATATATTGAATATATTGAAATAGTTTTACTGTCAAATAATGTAAACAGTATGCGGTACGTGTTTCGCCCTAATTCTGGGCTCATCAGGCGTACACACTCACTGCACCCCCTCTCAGGAATCGAACCTCGGACGTCAGCGCTAGAGGTGAAGCCTCTCATATTGCGCCACGGCGTGTGGTTTGTTTATTTGACAGTATGTAGATTGTGATATATATATATATATATATATATATATATATATATAT
>JANRMT010062822.1:12132000-12144595 GCA_026402145.1 Polypterus bichir lapradei
TATATATATATATAAATAAATAAGATAACTCCTGTAGCCACAATAAATGCCTTTATTGAATAGACAAACCAGGGTGAACAAGGTCCTTTCTACTGCAGCCACAGCCGCGACACACACAAAAAACATCAATAATAACTCATAAACTTGCAATATTATTTTTTTTTTTATTCACCAAAAATTCGGATTATTTGTAAACAAAATCCATCCTCCTCTCTTTCCTCAAAAACAGTTCAATTACTCTGTCGTACGGATATATATATATATATATATATATATATATATATATATATATATAGTAAAAGGCGCTATATAGCGCCCGACCCGGCACAGACTTACGCAGAGGCACGTGTAAACCAAACAGGCTTTTATTAGGTTTCTTCAGCCGTGGGACACGTCTTCCCCCTGTCCCATGGCCCAACACAGTCCCAAAAGCACAAAACACAGCTCCAACAACCCTTCCTGGCACCACCACTCCTCCCAGGCAACCTCGTCTTCTTCCTCCCGATTCTGGCTCCGAATGAAGGGAGGCTGGCCCGTTTTATAGCCCACCCGGTGGGGCTGATATCTCGTCCAACCGGGTTGTTGGCTCTCGGCAGCACCCCCTAGCGGCCACCCCATCTCCCAACCAGGCAGTGGAGGACTCCATGTCCCATGAAGCCACGCGGGAGAGTGGGAAATCAACATTGGCCAGGGAGGCTGCCATCTAGCGTCCCGGGGGAGGTATTGAGCTGTCTATGGTGGCTCCCCCGGAACATATGCAGCAGGGGCGTCCTGGCTGGGCATGGGACCCGGCTGTCCGTCACAATATATATATATATATACAGGACAGGCCAAAAGTTTGGACACACCTCCTCATTCAATGTGTTTTCTTTATTTTCATGACTGAAGGCATCAAAACTATGAATGAACACATGTGGAGTTATGTACTTAACAAAAAAAGGTGAAATAACTGAAAACATGTTTTATATTCTAGTTTCTTCAAAATAGCCACCCTTTGCTCTGATTACTGCTTTGCGCACTCTTGGCATTCTCTCGATGAGCTTCAACAGGTAGTCACCTGAAATGGTTTTCACTTCACAGGTGTGCCTTATCAGGGTTATTTAGTGGAATTTCTTGCTTTATCAATGGGGTTGGGACCAGCAGTTGTGTTGTGCAGAAGTCAGGTTAGTTGGACGATCATTTATTTTTCAACAGTACAATGACCCCAAACACACCTCCAGGCTGTGTAAAGGCTATTTGACCAAGAAGGAGAGTGATGGAGTGCTGTAAATGGTCATGAAAATAAAGAAAACACATTGAATGAGGAGGTGTGTCCAAACTTTTGGCTTGTACTGTATATATATATATATATAATAAGCCCTGGGTCAGTTGTACAGTTATATTAATTATTTCATTTCATTTTGAAGATACAATAAGTTTGATAACATGAAAAAATAAAATTCTCTCTAGCTAGCTAGCTAGATAGATAGAAAGATAGATAGATAGATAGATACTTTATTAATCCCCAAGGGGAAATTCACATTATAATCATGTGAATAATATAATCTATATATAATCATGCCAAGTCAGACATCACTGGTGTTTCCTTGCATTCAGTACACAGCAAACTTCAAAAAACAGAGAAAACATTCATTTAATGTAAAAACAGGTCAGGTCATTAATATATTTTGTGGGTTCCAAATTTTATAAAGTAAATGTGCTAAAACATCATGCTATTATTTAGATCTCCAAATCTTTTATAGAATAGTATTGAGCTACTATACTTGATAAACAAGAAATACAGAGTTAAGTTCACACATCTGGACATGACATACTGTATGGTATTCCTTAAATTAATCCAGCCAGTGTTGATTCTAGCGTTGATATCAATGTTTACGTTTTTTTAAGTACTGTAGATTAATCGTTCTGCACAATTTTTCCATGTTTAGGTGGAAGAGTGCGAGCATTGTGGGTAAGCACAATGAGCAAAGCAAATTTAACAATAAAATTTTAATGTGTGTCTTAATTTTTGAAAATATATATATATATAGTAAAAGAAAGACAAAACGAACATAAAGGTGTGGGGTTTCCGGCCCTGTATACTGTAAAACAGTAGAAATATGACAAAAATTTGCCGTCAAAGTCAGTACACATATGCACTACACAGTTGACATTATAACATGGCGGAGAAGGAACATTTATGAGGAGGGACCGGAAGTAGAGAGGTTTGCTGGGTAGGAGCCGAGATGGATGGTGTGATTGCTGACGTCATCAGGAGTTGACAGAGGAAGAGTGGAAGTCGGGTGGAAGAGGACGGAGCTGGAGAGAGGACTGGAGGCGGCCTGAAGAAAGGCGAAAAAGACTGTGAAAGGCCCGGACTTTAGGGGGATCGGTGCTGAAGGGCACTGGGACGTGCACAAAAAACTGTAAATATTGTAAATAATGTTTTAAATAAACGTGTGGTGGTGGAAAACAACATGTCTGCCTGTCTGTGCCCGGGTAACGTCCACAATATATATACAGCTACTTATTTGTTACTTTGATCAATTTGTTGATTATTAATTAGTCAGGATAAGAGATAAGATTTAGGAAAACAACCCTAAAACATCCCTGTGTAAAGCTCTCTAGTCATGGAAGTTCGTTTCATAACACTCACCTTGTTTTTCCTCCATTTATTAGGCGAGTTTTGAGCTCTTTTACAGTAATGCACTTCTGCAGTGGTATGCACTTGAAAACCTTTGTTTTCTTTGTCTTCACTTTCCTAATTCTATTTGTTTAATCTCTCAGTTTTCTCTTATTCTCTTAATACTGCTGGAAGGCTTTGCCCAACTCACTTCCCAACTCTAATTCATTTTACTGTAGCACTGGAAGAGAGATTACCAACCCAAGGTTATAGTCAGACCAAACTTTAGTACCTTCTGTGGTCATGTGAACATGCACCTGGTCTGAGAAGGGTCTGGCCTCTATTGAGGTCTGATGACCACCAGGCCAGATTGCCTACTTAAAACTATTCATGACCTGAAAGCATTGCATCCCTTAGACCTGACCTGGCATGACCTTTAAGGCCTAGTCACTCAGGCTTGTGTTGAGCAGAGTGCTGTTCCTCTCTTAAAGGGTTTGTTGATACCTATCAGAGGTTTAGTGTACAGTATATGCTGCCACCTGCTGGCTCGTAGAAGTTTTGCTTGCCCCCTGCGAATCATCTGCCAATGCCTTGTACTCTTGTTTGGACTGTCAAGCAACAATGTGTGCTGTTTTTAATTTCCATCAAATGTCCTGAGAGAATGTTACCGGCTTCCACCCAGACCACAGGTTGCCAACTCCGGTCCTGGAGGACCACCTTGGCTGCAGGTTTTCATTCTAACCCTTTTCTTAATGAGTGACATGTTTTTGCTCCTAATTAACTTCTTTTGAATTAATTTTAATTGACTTGCTCTTGAAGACTCAGACCCCTCAATTGTTTATTTTTCCTTAATTAGCAGCCAAGCAATAATGAGATACAAAATGAGCCAAAACATGACCAGCAACCTGTGACCACCATATAATATCTGAAAATTAAGAAAGATGAAGGTCTCAGGAATGTTGATCTGCTCAGGTCCCCAAAATATTTTAACAGTGCACTTAGAAAAGAGAAAATCAACAATTTCGGAAAAAGTCGGCTAATGCACCACTAAAGCAGCTACAAGCCATGAAATTAAAGAACGGGTTTAAAAAACAGCAAGAATCGGTGCCTAATTAAGCAACTGCTTGGAGTGAAATTGGTTGGAGTTTGACACCCTGACTTAGTTGGTCTTCTGTTGGCTCACTCACTTCACATTTCATTTCTGTTTGGGTGCCATTTAAGGAAAGAAATAAAGCAATTCAGAGGAACGATAAAGAAATTAAGGGGAACAAATCTTAAACAAGCAATTCAATTAAAATGAATTCACAAGAAGTTAATTAGCAGCAGAAACAGAGCACTCATTAAAAGAAGGGTTAGAATGAAAACCTGCAGCCATGGTGGTCCTCCAGAACCAGACTTGGTGACCCCTGACCCAGACCATGACAATGAGACTCTGTCACGCATGCTCTTATACAATTCTGTGATGTAACAATTGTACATTCTGCACTGACTAAGCTTTTGGCCTCCATCACTCCAATTTGAAAGTCTCCTCCTTTGTGAGCAACTCATTTTTATTGTTTTTGGCTAAATTAAAATTGATTATTATATCAATATCTGTGTAAAATGACTATACCTTGAGGAATTTTCCAAAAATTAATAATGATGTTCATTACATGGCCCTAAGATTAAATTGTGCTGTTTGCATTAATACATATACATTCAGAATTTTCAGATATGAAAGCTTATTGCATCAGTCCTAGTGATGGTGAGCCATGCAGCAGAGTTACAGCACTTTAATAAGCCAAGAAGTGTTCAATAATATATCAGTGTGTACTTTTTGGTTTAATTGATTACACCCACAGTAATTCTGCAGTTCAATTTTAATATCTCCAGGAATGCTATTTATCATATTCTACGACTAGGCTCTTATTTAATTCAAACAACTTTGAGATGTCAGAATTGATTACAGGGATGTTAAATAGTGTAATAGGGAAGAGCAATGCACTGCTAGGCGTCGGAGTTCAGGAGGATAAGGGAAACTACAAACCGTGGGCTAATTAGTTCTGTATGTGAATCAAGATGTATTTGGTGACGCTGCTAGGTATTCCTGTATATGAACTGACTTACCAGTGTGATGTGTTCAGCCATCACTAGATAGGAAATTGAGTCTCAATATGTGTCGTGATTGGGGTCTGATTAAGTAAAAAAAGGCCTCACAGAAGTGAAGGTTCGTGAAAACTGAAGTGTCAGGATGAGTCAGTCTGTATGATAAGGAGGAACTAAGAGGGATTACTAGCCCTGACTCTTAAAAGTGTATGATTTGTAGCATTACAGGCTGGCTTCATTCACGTCTGCACTAGCAACGTGCAGGCAGCAATAAACTGAAGATCTACTTCTTGTGCCATACTGCTATACCCAGCTTTATTCACACCTGATCTCAGCTACGATGTTCACATGCTTAAGTGTACCAAATGTTTGCTTTTCATGTTATTAAAAGTAATAAGTAAGGGGCTTTACATTTTGGAGCTTTCTGTATAGTACAAATACCCAGCCATTTTCATATGAATTTTGTGATTTGTAAAATACTGAAGACTGAGGTCAAGAATGTATAGGTGTATTCTTTTGCTTTTTCCGGTGGTTGGCAGACGCATGGAAAGCTGAATTGCCATCACCAACTTAGTTGGAGTTTGTAGCAGAGACTTAGGAAGCATAACCTAACTTTTAAAAGAGTTTTTTTTTTAATTCAAATAAACATTTAGAGACCTTATTTGCCAACATTGCCCTAATACAATTTCGTTAAAGGATTAATTTTTAGAGTTCCATTCTGAAGTTTCATTCTGAAAGTACTAATACAGCCTGGATACATTGTCTTTTCTCAGGTTAACGATTGAAGGTGCTGCTCTGCTAGATTCCCCAATAATGCTGTCCGAGCTAAAAGAGGCACCTGATTTGATTTGTTGAAAAATGTCCCCTGGTGTGGATGGTTTACCCAAAAGCTATTATCTATATCTATATTATTATATTTTTTTTGGAAAGCAGCTGGCACTATCATATCTGCAGTATGATGAACTCAGCTCTCTCCTCATCCAATCTGAACATGTAATAAACAATGCTGTGATCAGACTTCTTTTAAAATGGCAAAGGTCTCACAGCTTGTTGTAATAATTTACCTGTTTGCATTGACTGATTCAGATGCAAAACTGCTGGCAGAATCTTTATGGTAGAAAAAAATACAAAAATCCGGTTTTATCAGGTGTCATTATACAGTGGACAATAGCGGGTGTCTGCTGCATATTTTAGATATTGAGATGTCTCTGTTTTAACCAGCAGCTCTTGTTTTATTATATATATATATATATATATATATATATATATATATATATATATATATATATATATATTATATACAGTATATATTTATTTTATTTTAATTTATGCAGAGAAAACTTTAGACCTTATGAACTGGAAATTTCTCTGGCAGGTGGGCTTTAGTGAACATTTAGTTAATGTGATTTAAACTCTTTCCCAACAGTTGTAATCCCTCCAATCTCAAACATATTTTTATTCTTTCCTGATTTTCAAAGGTGCTAGTCAAGGTTGTCCACTCTCTCCTTTTTTTTAAAGCTTGCTCTTGAACTCTTAGCAATTGCGCTTTGCTCTCAAAATTTAATTCTGCTACCACGACCTTTAGCTCCCAACATAAAATTTCCCTTTATGTTAATGATTGTTTGTACTTTCTTGAGAATGTAACCTCACACCTGTCACAATCGCTTAGCTTATTAACAGTAGTTCATTTGGAAATGTATCCGGCTATAAAATTATTTGGTCTAAATCTGGTCTTCATCCTCATAAATCACTTTTCTCAAAAATGTGTTTGACATTCCTTCATCCCATTTTTCATAACAGTTAAATATCTTGATTTTGGCATTTATAACCTACTGGGGGATGGTGGCAGAATTGGCACTCCAGCCATCATAATAAAGCCTCACAACTGTTCCACTCCATCTGAACTAGTGTGGTGCTGAGGTGTCACCCGTCTCATGGCTGCACTTGGGTCTTAATCTGGGATCCTGAGTTGGCTTCTTATGTGGTGGGTGCAGCAATGCGCTCCATCAGCGAGTGCTCCTAACCGACAGAGCACCATACACCTCATAGTTGGTTATTCTCTAGGTTAATTTAATCTTATTTGCTTTAATAAGATTGCTTATAAGAATATAAGATTATTCTGATGTATTTGGAGTTTACATGACTTTACACAGAAAAAGTCAATGTTATTCACAGTTTACTTTGAGCCCCAGGTTTATGAATACTGCAGTAAGCTGCATCAGCTTTCAAATGATGCGTAGTCAGTGCATTACTTGTGTGAGTCCATGCAGGAAGGCTACAAAGGCTACCAAAACCAAACCAAACTGAATCAGTCTTTCCTGATTAATGCTTGGATCAGATTCCTGCTATTCTCTCTGTCAGTTAACTGAGCAAAGATTTATAAACTACTCACAGTGGGTCAAAATGCCCAACAGTGATGAGAGATCGAATGCCAAATCTGGGGAAAGCAAAGATCTGTGGTAATGGGCTGCCTGCTGGTCCAAAGTACAGACACTTGGCAGCTTCTTTTTTCCTCCCAGCATTTGCAGAACTTGACAGTGAGAGCTGTGACATAAAAGGTGACATTATCAGTCTATAAGTAATAATTTAGTTTATAGAAAAGCTTGGCTATTTTTGATTACCTTCCCAGACTGCATTTCTTTTAACAGCAGAAGCTATTTATCGAGTGGACTAACATTCACCTATTAACAGTAAAAGTATTAATAAATACTGTATATTATAAAAATAGTAATTTGGGTGAACCTTGATTTATTTTCTTAGGCCAGAACTTGACTCAGAATGGACTGCAATTAAAGAGAAGATAGAAGCAGAGTCTATGGTCATCAAAGGGCTCCTTCCCGATACTCAGTACCAATTTGTGGTTCGAGCAGTGAACATACATGGAGTCAGTGAAGCCAGTGAACCTAATAAGCCACTCCGAACTTTTCGTAAGTACACAGAGATATAAAAACTGTGCTCTAATATTTGGTTCTGCATGCTGCCAACTTTCAGCTGGCAACAAACCTTCTAATGCATGTATCATTTTGATACTGAATTTCTGATGTTTTTCAAACACGTTTGCATCAAGCAGCATCTACAAGGTGTGCTTCAAGTTTTTACCCTGTTTCTTACCCCTCATTCCAAGTTTATAGTCACTACTGTTTTGTTGTAGGTACCTTTAAACTATTTAGTTTGTCTTGACTGATGATACCACCAGAAGTTGGAAAATTGTATGTTTATTAGAAATAAAGTTATTACACTTTGAATTTCCTTTTATGCTACACCATTCTACTGATTTTAAAATAATGTGTTTGCACCTGGTAGATCTGCCACTCTGCTTTAGCTTATAGCTGATATGCCTTTTGTGTGTAGTTTGAATGTGGTTATTGTAATTTGTTGGTAATTGGTGATGTGGAATGTTAATGAATGTGTCCTGCTTAAAAATAAGCTATACATGAGTATGTCATTTACCAAACTTTAACCGATTTTAATCTACTCTATATATATAAAATACTAACCCTAAAAGTGTAATGATTTTGTGCAACAATTTTATGTGACTTTTTATGTCACGTTTTTTGTCATGCTTTAAATCAGGCTTATTTTAAAACCTACATATACAGGACAGGCCAAAAGTTTGGACACACCTCCTCATTCAATGTGTTTTCTTTATTTTCATGACTGAAGGCATCAAAACTATGAATGAACACATGTGGAGTTATGTACTTAACAAAAAAAGGTGAAATAACTGAAAACATGTTTTATATTCTAGTTTCTTCAAAATAGCCACCCTTTGCTCTGATTACTGCTTTGCACACTCTTGGCATTCTCTCGATGAGCTTCAACAGGTAGTCACCTGAAATGGTTTTCACTTCACAGGTGTGCCTTATCAGGGTTATTTAGTGGAATTTCTTGCTTTATCAATGGGGTTGGGACCAGCAGTTGTGTTGTGCAGAAGTCAGGTTAGTTGGACGATCATTTATTTTTCAACAGGACAATGACCCCAAACACACCTCCAGGCTGTGTAAGGGCTATTTGACCAAGAAGGAGAGTGATGGAGTGCTGTAAATGGTCATGAAAATAAAGAAAACACATTGAATGAGGAGGTGTGTCCAAACCTTTGGCCTGTACTGTATATGTTTGGTATCATTCTTTTCAGAATTTATCTAACTTTTATGTGATGATGTTAGATTTTCAGATTCTTATTCCGTTTTTAAATTCTAAACTAAAATATCAAGAACCCACATCCCGCAAGACGAGACTTTGTGCCAAGACATTTAACCACACCCGGGACCAGAAATAAAAGACAAAGAGTAGATGACAAAGACAGCTGCTGTACAGGCTTTTAAATGTTCAAAGCGCCGCGCGAGATGCAGCAGCAAAGAGGAGGTAAAAAATAAAAACTGTATTTGTTTCCCATTGTATCACGGTTTGAGAGGGGGTTTCGGAGGAGCGACCGCATCTCCTTGGGGTGCGTTCAGCCCCCCTCTTCACAACACGAGCAGCAGAGACACAAAGTGGCTGGCGCATAGCGCAGGCCGGGGGGCGGCTGACAAGCGAAGCGAGCAGGGGATAACCCCTTAGTTTATATATAAATAATAATAAATGAGAATGCATAGTGACTTTTGTTGCTATAATAAATTGTTATCTATTATGCCAGTGACTACATTTCAGTACCTACAGGGTCTTTGCAATAGTAAAAGGATAATATAAATAATAAAATGCAATAGTGTTCCTTTCATTTTAATAGGCATGTAGAATTAAAAAAAAGTTCTCACTCTAAATCAATTCAAGTTTAAAGTCAATTTACAAAATACCAACAAGCAAACTAAAAAAATCAAAACCACATAAACCACACCAGTATACTGTCTTGGTTTAATCAGGGTCCCATCCCTGGCTCTAATCTCTTTTCTTTTAATTTGTTCAGTTTGTGTTTTTTTATGCTTTCTTCTGCATTTTATGTTGTTAAATATATTGTATTGTATTATTTTCTAATTATTATTGTTTGTTTAAAAGACTATCTGTATTATCTTACAGTGTGCAATAAAATACCCCTATTGAAGTTTTTGTATTTTATTGTTATACAACAATGAGTCACAGTGGATTAAATTTGTTTTTTGACACCGATCAACAGAAAAAAGCTCTGT
This sequence comes from Polypterus bichir lapradei, assembly GCA_026402145.1. Taxonomy (NCBI): domain Eukaryota; kingdom Metazoa; phylum Chordata; class Cladistia; order Polypteriformes; family Polypteridae; genus Polypterus; species Polypterus bichir. Next base: position 12,141,811 of record JANRMT010062822.1, read on the forward strand.
AAGGTCAATGGGAAAACAGATCTTCACAAAGTGGTCTAAATTATTTACAAACATAATACCCTAAAAAAATGATCTTTAACCATCCATTATCCAACCCGCTGAATCCGAACACAGGGTCACGGGGGTCTGCTGGAGCCAATCCCAGCCAACACAGGGCAGGAGCCAATCCCAGGCAGGGTGCCAACCCACTGCATGACACACACACAGGCCAATTTATAATCGCCAATCCACCTAACCTACATGTCTTTGGACTGTAGGAGGAAACCAGAGCACCCGGAGGAAACCCATGCAGACACAGAGAGAACATGCAAACTCCACGCAGGGAGGACCCGGGAAGCAAACCCAGGTCTCCTAACTGCGAGGCAGCAGCACTACCACTGCGCCACCATGCCACCCTTTGATTTTTATAATTATAATTATTCACCCCTTTAATATGACTCACCTATACCATCAAAACCCTTGTAGCCATTTGGTTTTAGAAGTCACAGCATTAGTTCAGTGAAGGTCACTTGTCTGTAGTCAAGGGGCTTGAATTGATTGTAGTACAACTACATCATATCTGGAAAGTCTAATTTGTGGTGAGTCAATATGGTGGCCTAATCTATACAATGAAGATAAAAAGAATACCCCAAGCAACTCTGCGAAAAGATGGTTGAAAAAAATAAGACAAGAAAATACCCAAGTCACTGAATATCCTCTTGAGTCCAGTTAAATCAATCATTGAGAAATGGAAACAGTTTGGTACACTGTTGATTAAAACTGAGTGATCGTGCAAGAAGAAGACTAGTAAAGGTGGCCACCAAGAGACCTATGAGAACTAAGAAGCCATTATAAATCCCTTGGCTGAGATTGGAAATACTGTGCATACAACAATTGTTGCCCAGGTGCTTCACCAGTCAAAGCTTTATGGGAGAGAGAAAGCCACTGTTAAGAAAAGCACGTGTCACATCAGCTAGAATTTGTCGGAAGGCACATAGGAGACTTTTAAGTCATCTGAAAGAAGGTTCTATGATCTGCTGAAATTAATATTGAGATTTTTGGCAATCAGAGTAAATGCAATGTTTGAAACACTGCTTCTTATCAAAGCACACCATCTCCACTGCGAAGCATGGTAGTGGCAGCATCATGCTGTGGGGATGTGTCTCTTCAGCAGGCCGTGGAGGGCTTGTGATGTGATGGCAGAGGGGAAAATTTAATGCAAATGCAAAATAAATGCAAAAATACAGAAACATCCTGGAGAAAAGCCTGATGAAGTCTATAAGATACCTGCACTTTGGGAGAAGATTTGTTTTTCAGTAAGACAACAAATCCAAGCATAAAGGCATAGCTACACAGGAATGGCTTAGAAACACCAATGTTAATGCCCTGGAGTGGCAGAGTCAGAGTCCAGATCTCAATCCTATTCAGAATTTGGCTGGACTTGAAAAAGACTGTGTCACACATGATCCCCTTGCACCTGACAGAGCTGGAGCAGGTCTCTAAAGAAGAATGGGGGAAAATAGCAGTGTCCAAATATGCAAAGCAGATAGAGATCTGTGCACACAAGCTCAAGGATGTCGTGGATATCAAAGATACATCTAATAAACACTGACTTAAAAATATTTATGCAATCTAACATTTTGTGTTTAATTTAGACCATTTCTCAGAGACCTGTTTTCACTCGAACATGTAAGAGTTTTAAGCCAAAATAAGTCCATTGTGGTTCAACATTATATGGTAGTAAAATGTGAAAACATCAGACAAAGTGAATACTGTATGTTAATTCGGTTAGGTATTGTCCTTGTCCTTTGAATGTTGAACCTAAGGGGGGTAGGGCCCCTGATACTAATGCCCTACTTACAGGCCTAGCAGGCTGCAATCAAGCTGCTGGGACACAGGCTCCTACTTATGTTTGTTTAACTCCCTTCTGTGGTTTCCCTTTGTATTTTTGGTTTTTGTAAGTAATAGTTTGGATTTTCTATTCCGGATTTTTATGGACTCTCTGGTCTAAGGATTTGGAATAAATTTTCTTGTATTTTCTCTTTGAGACAGCTTTCCTGTATTTTGCCTGTTTTTGCATTTTCATGCTGGTATAGGGCCTGGCCTCCCGTGACTGTGCTCAGTATTAAGCAGGCTTAAAAGGTGGGATGGGATTATTAAACTGTATTGTCATTAAACAAATTCTTTTGTTCTTTAGTGACAGAAGTTACTTGATTATTCTCACTTTGTGTAAAGATTTCAGACTTGCCTCAATTTGGCCTGTGCAGGCAGCAAAGCCTACTTCTTAAGTTTGGTACCAAGCTCATTTTGTTTTTGGGTCTTTTGGGTTGTTTTTGAATTTTGTGAGCCCAGCAAAAACACATACATATGATCAGAATAAAGGAAAATATTATCCTAAATAACTACCTATATGCTCACGTATAAATCAGGTGTTGAAACCCGAAAAATTGATCATAAAATCATACCGCGACTCATGCGCCCTTTCAAAAATGCAACATCTTGTCTCTTTCAATCATGCATCAGTTTCTCAGATGCATCAAATTTTGTTGCAGCAGCACAGTTACCAGTTTCTTTCACTACTTCGACAATATTTAATTTAAAACCAGCTTCGTATTTTCTTCTGATCGAACGTTCCATCGTAGGTAAGGGATGCTCTTACGATAAAGGTGTATGAGGGTGAGAGATACAAAAAACACAAATCAGTGCAAACGTTGCTTCGGAATAGTTTGGGTATTACTGTGTGGTCATGTAGGCACAACAGAGAGAGAGAGAGAGAGAGAGAGAGAGAGAGAGAGAGAGAGAGAGA
>JANRMT010062822.1:12144605-12208094 GCA_026402145.1 Polypterus bichir lapradei
AGAGAGAGAGAGAGAGAGAGAGAGAGAGAGAGAGAGAGAGAGAGAGAGAGGTTAGGAGCACAAGCTGGTACAGCGCAGTGCCGCACCCACATAGAAAAAAAAGGCAGTGTGCTCCATGGCTACTCTCTCAGGTGGGCGTTAGCATATCATAATCTCTTGGACCAATAGCATGAGTTTTCCGCATTCGACTTATATGACCGACATTCTAAAATACCAGAAATTATACGGTAAAATCAAGCCCCGACTTATTTGCAGGATAACTTAAACGTGAGTATATACGGTATGTGGGAGACACGGTGGTTTAGTGGTTGGTTTTGCTAGTTCACATCACTAAAAAATAACACGCAATGTGAAGACCTTTACTTTTTAGAAATATCAATTCTAGAAATTAATCCGTTACAAAGATCTTGATTTGAACAAATACTTCAAGAATATCTTAATTCTTCTATAATAGGAACTACTGTTAAAATAGTGTGATCTGTAGTTTAGTTATGGTAATTTATAGGGCTCCTATAAATTAGTTATTTGTTCTTTTTGGAGACTAACAGAGTTGTAAAGGTTTGGCTCCAATACTAATATCCTAATACCTCCTTTCTTACTGAATAAGAAAAACTAGAGTTCTCTTACAAAATGTAATCAACATATCATCCTTTAAATGTCAAAAAGTACATTATCAAAACTGAAGCTTTAAGTTGGTTTAGAACAGGGGTGTCCAACTCCGGTCCTGGTGGTCCGCAGTAGCTGCAGGTTTTCATTCTAACCATTATCTTACTTGGTGAGCTGTTTTTGCTGCTGATTAACTTGTTTTGCCTTAGTTTTAATTGACGTGACTCAGGCCCCTTAGTTGTTTCTTTTTCCTTAATGAGCAGCCAAACAATAATGAGACACACACGACAAGCTGCCACATGACCAGCTAACCTGAAAATAAAGAAAGGTGAAGGGCCCCATCATGTTGGTCTGCTCAGGTCACCATAACATCTTGACGATGGTCTTAATAAAAACAGAAAATCAACAGTCTGCTGTGGCAGAACGAGAGTAGCAACAAGTAATGATATTCAATAACGGCTTTAATTAACAGCAAGAACTGGCTTCTCATTATAAAACTGGTTATAGTGAAATTGGCTGGAGTTTGATGTTTCAATTTAGCTGGTCATCTGTTGGCTCGTTTCACATTTCATTTCTGTTTGGCTGCCATTTAATGAACGAACAAATCAATTCAGAGGACTGAAGCCCATACATAAGGTCTATTAAAATGAAGGGAAAAGGAGTTAAATAGCAGCAAAAACTGTTTGCTGATTAGGAAAAGGGTTAGAATGAAAACCTGCAGCCACCATGCCCCACCAGGACCAGAGTTGGACACTCCTGCTTTGGAATGACAATGGGTGCCCAAAATGTTTGCATGATTGTGTAAGGAAGAGCAGCCCTGTCATAAATTTTACCCCTAATACTGTTATGACTATAAGAGAGCAAACCGCCATCTAGAAAAACTCCAGGAAGTGGCAGCCATGTGGTCTAACAGACACCATTGATGAAGACAGCCATTGGTAGATGAATAGAATTAAGGAGAGTAACAAATCGGTTATGGTAGTTGATGGCCCAATGAAATACCACTTTGTTAGAGCCGACCCAGTTGTCTGGACCTGCAACTACACCGACAAGACCCATTGCCTGGCAACCTGAGGGAACATTAGACTAGACAAGCCATACTTCTTCCAAAACACTTCCCCAATTGACGATCAAAATAAGCAAAAGGCAAATAGTATGTAACATAATAAAATGAATATATATTGATAAAAAGAAATGAAACAAACTCCAAAAAATGTATATATATCATATCCCATCCAGCCCCAACATAACACACAACCCCAGAAGTGACTGGCGGAATATAATAATAAAAGGTGCAGCAATAAATATACAATACAAACCCTCCCTTGTCCTTACACTGAACACAAAACAGATATAAGACACAGAAAACACGAAACACACATGAAAGTCCAAAAGATTAAACTGAAATTGATTAATGGAAGTGAACTTGTCTGGTTGGAATTGTTATATGGTAAATATCACACAAATGTAATGGTTGTTTGCTCCTTCCCCAAATGACAAAAAAACAGTCTCACCGTGCTCTCCTCGCCGTGTCGGCATGATCCTGAACCCTGGGGTTTGTGTAGTGATGGTGAAGCAGTTGAATGTTTGCCATTGAAAGCAACAAGCATGAAAAGGGTGTAAATTCTGTATTTCTTTGGTTTCCAGTGAAGTGTCTGGGTTGTAACTGATTCTCCATTTCTTTTCTTCCTCTTGTTTATTTAGCAATGGCCCAGATGGAATTGATGTGATTGACAGGGACAATTACCTCAAGGGGTCATGGCTCTACAGCGTTCTCCTTCCCCCTTTATCTCCCTGGGGAAAACATTTAAACAGACACACAATAGACTATATAAACGGGACAACGATATAAAAGACGTGAGTCAGCTGTGGAAGAAAATTATGAATACAGACACCCCCCAATGGAATGCCCAGATTTAAGCAATAAAACACAGTCTGTAGAAAGTCTCAATCGTTATTCTTTATCCAAATCTCCGAAGAGGCAAAAAGCATCGCATTAGTATTTTTGCCAAGAAAAAAGTGTCCTCTGTGCTATATTTATGCAATCCATTGATTAGGTCACTATTCTTTAAAAGGAATTCATTACAAATTCAGAACATTTTTAACATGATTGGTTACACCTGGGACATGGCAGATGTTGATACCTTAGATGACCACAATTTGATTGATAGTCCTGTTTGCTTAGGATGTACATGACATTTTAAATGTATTATTTTTTCATTCTTATTTTTATTTTAGGAGATGTGTAAACTTCGCCATGTACACCTTGTTTTCCAAAAAGTAAAGAACAATGGCCTAATTAATGTTATGATCCAGCTTGGTACAAAAAACAGGAACTTTAGTACTATAGAAGAATGGTTATGCCATAAATATAACATTTTCTCTTAAGGGGTTATATAAAGTAATAAGAAATACATTTATTATAATGAATAATAAAATAACAGCGTCAGTTTTTCAGTATAAGCTCATTGGATCAGGGGTTTAAATTCAGCTCTTACACAGCACAGAACACATTTAAGAGGCCCCCGTTTAATTAGCACCACTACAACTTCTCAGTGAACTAAAAGAAGGTGCATTTGCAGTGGTCTAATGAAAGAAAAAAACACTAGAGGCTGGAGGACTGAAAAATATTTCCTGATTGGATGAATCTTAGTTTATTTTGATTTGTGCTGTTTTGAGGGCCACAATGTGGTGAGAACTGAGTCCAGTTAGATCCATCCTGCAAAGCGTAAACGATATGTGCTGGTAGTGGCAGTGTAATTGCATGGGTGCAAGTTTGTAACACATTTTCGGTGCCTGGATACAAGCAGAGTGACGTTTGATCATTCTTCATGGTAGCACAGGCCAATATGTGGAACATTTTTTTCAGTTGGTTAATTATCCATGCCAAAAGACTGGAAAATTGAATGATTCCAGGAATGTACCAATGAATTCATCTCAATTCAGTGGTCTCTTCATTTTCAAGATCTCACACCAATCAAGTAAATGCAGGAAGATATCTTTCATATAATCCATTAGATAACTTAAAACAGCATTGGGATGTATTGGAGTTGACATAGGCCATCATCCTGTAATTGTGTCTTATTTTCAACTAGTAAACCCCCGATTCTCTAAAGAATTGCAAATCCAAGAATGGCAATCACTTTCTCTTCCCTCCGATCTTTGGAAGGATGAAAAATGATGGAGGGTGGGAGCGTCCTGGGAAAGTTTTCATTTAATTAAATAAATATATTTGTACTCAAATTAACCAATTTATTAAAACTAAAATTGAAATGTAATTGTTATATCATTTAAGTCCAAAATGTCTTTGAAATGCTGCACTTATAAGTAAAACAAATATCAGAGTGCAAAGATTTAAACAAAGTAAATTGGAAACAAAAATTCATAAAATGGTAAATTCAAAATAGTTAATCAAAAATTTCCTTATAAACAACGTTAGCTCTCCCTGGTATTTGGTAGTTAAAACCTTCACTTTAACGTCACACGAACGCCGGACTATTGAAAAGATGAAATAAAGTTGTCCATGTCCAAATACAGGCTCAGATAGGTACAGTGGAACCTCGGTTCACGAACATCTCGGAACACGTACAAATCGGTTTACGACCAAAAAGTTCACCAAACTTTTGCATCTGTTCACGACCACGGACTTGGTATACGAACAAGCCAGTTTCCCTTTTGGTTTGTGCGCGCCGATGATTTCCGCACGTGTTCAGTCTCTCCCTGTGCATTCTCTGAGCAGCGAGAAAGAGACACACACACACACACGCATGCGAGACACACACACAGACACGTGCACGCGAGAGAGACACACACAAACGCGCGTGAGAAAGACACACATACACACACACAGACGCACACGCGAGAGAGAGACACACACAGACGCGCATGAGAGAGACACACACACACACACACACAGACGCGCGTGAGAGAGAGAGAGAGATGGCTGGATGCATAAGGCTTGTTTTTTTAAAGAGACAGATCCGAGCATTGTTTTAAATCGTATTTAATGAAGACTTTTTTCTATTGGATTTTAACCTCCACTTCACTTCTGTTTACAGCGATCGGTTCGTAGCATGTATTGTTGCAATGTTACTTTTCTTGGTGGTTTATTAAATTACGCATTTTTCAAATATTCATTTTTTTCCCCTGTGCTTAAAACTCATTAAAAAAAATGTGTTTTTAGCAAGTGGTTCGTAGCGCTACAGTGCGAACTCTTGCAGTGTTAGTTTTCTCTGTTGTGCAAGGTTTTCTCAGTGTTATTCAATGTTTTTATATTTAGTTTACTATTACGCTGTGCATTCTATAGTATAATTAACTATATTTGTGCTTAAAAATCTTTTGAAAATATATATTTACATACAGTTCGTACGGTCTGGAACAGATTAATTGTATTTACATACAATCCTATGGGGGAAATTACTTCGGTTCATGACCAAATCGGTTTACGACCATAGTTTTGGAAAGAATTATGGTCGTGAACCAAGGTTCCACTGTAAATCCCTACTTTGTCCATGGTTTGTCCTTGGGAAATGTTGATCGTCATGGCAAATGCAGCCTTAATGGGAAATTGGCGTCGTTTAAGTTTAAAAGGTAATTCCAGGTCAGAACTTGTAAGGTTAATTCTGGGAATCAAAACAGTATTGCCAGTATGGGATCCCGTAAGCACTTGTACCTCAATAACATTTTCTCTCATGCTGTTCATGACAAACCGTGTACCGTTGCATAAACCTTGTTTAGTATTAAGGTTTCTAATAGCATGACTATTGTCCCTACTTTAAGGTTAAGATTGTGTTGCAATAATCAGGCCGGGCTAATAGTGTTTAAATATTCTAATGGAGTAGTACTAGGGTGTTGTACCGTGTTAGCCATTATGAATGTAGAGGAGAGCCAAGCAAAATGACACCTTTTATTGGCTAACTAAAAAGATTACAATATGCAAGCTTTTGAGGCAACTCAGGCCCCTTCTAAGATGCTCAGTTTCGTGTTCAGAATCAACACTGTCAGTACTTAGAAAGACGTAGCTTTCTCCAGGAAGCAATCCAATCCCCTGGTTATTTATCTGGTCAACGTCAATAGGTTGTATATGCGGTGGTGTGCGTGTTCGGGAGGCGGTTGTATTATGCACGGCTTACTTCTGGCCTCTGCCATCCGTGCATATACAGGTGCCGGTCATAAAATTAGAATATCATGACAAAGTTGATTTATTTCAGTAATTCCATTCAAAAAGTGAAACTTGTATATTAGATTCATTCATTACACACAGACTGATGTATTTCAAATGTTTATTTCTTTTAATTTTGATGATTATAACTGACAACTAATGAAAGTCCCAAATTCAGTATCTCGGAAAATTAGAATATCAATTAAGACCAATGCAAAAAAAGAATTTTTAGAAATGTTGGCCAACTGAAAGGTATGAACATGAAAAGTATGAGCATGTACAGCACTCAATATTTAGTTGGGGCTCCTTTGGCCTGGATTACTGCAGCAATGCGGCATGGCATGGAGTCGATCAGTCTGTGGCACTGCTCACGTGCTATGAGAGCCCATGTTGTTCTGATAGTTGCCTTCAGCTCTTCTGAATTGTTGGGTCTGGCGTATTGCATCTTCCTCTTCACAATACCCCATAGATTTTGGGGTTAAGGTCAGGCGAGTTTGCTGGCCAATCAAGAACAGGGATACCATGGTCCTTAAACCAGGTACTGGTAGCTTTGGCACTGTGTGCAGGTGCCAGGTCCTGTTGGAAAATGAAATCTGCATCTCCATAAAGTTCGTCAGCAGCAGGAAGCATGAAGTTCTCTAAAACTTCCTGTTAGATGGCTGCGTTGACCTTGGACCTCAGAAAACACAATGGACCAACACCAGCCGATGACATGGCACCCCAAGCCATCACTGACTGTGGAAACTTTACACTGGACCTCAAGCAACGTGGATTCTGTGCCTCTCCTCTCTTCCTCCAGACTCTGGGATCTTGATTTCCAAAGGAAATGCAAAATTTACTTTCATCAGAGAACATAACTTTGGACCACTCAGCAGCAGTCCAGTCGAGACGCTGCTGACGCTGTCTCTTGTTCAAGAGTGGCTTGACACAAGGAATGCGACAGCTGAAACCCATGTCTTGCATACGTCTGTGCGTGGTGGTTCTTGAAGCACTGACTCCAGCTGCAGTCCACTCTTTGTGAATCTCCCCCACAGTTTTGAATGGGTTTTATTTCACAATCCTCTCCAGGGTGCGGTTATCCCTATTGCTTGTACACTTTTTTCTACCACATCTTGTCCTTCCCTTCGCCTCTCTATTAATGTGCTTGGACAAAGAACTCTGTGAACAGCCAGCCTCTTTAGCAATGACCTTTTGTGTCTTGCCCTCCTTGTGCAAGGTGTCAATGGTCGTCTTTTGGACAACTGTCAAGTCAGCAGTCTTCCCCATGATTGTGTAGCCTACAGAACTAGACTGAGAGACCATTTAAAGGCTTTTGCAGGTGTTTTGAGTTAATTAGCTGATTAGAGTGTGGCCCCAGGTGTCTTCAATATTGAACCTTTTCACAATATTCTAATTTTCCGAGATACTGAATTTGTGACTTTCATTAGTTGTCAGTTATAATCATCAAAATTAAAAGAAATAAACATTTGAAATACATCAGTCTGTGTGTAATGAATGAATCTAATATACAAGTTTCACTTTTTGAATGGAATTACTGAAATAAATCAACTTTGTCATGATATTCTAATTTTATGACCGACACATGTATACAAACATTACTAAACAAAGGTTGTATATGCGGTGGTGTGCGCGTTTGCGTTCGGGCGGCGGTTGTATTGTGACCTGAAGTTTAGTTTACAGGTTGTGTTTTGTTGTTTGGGCACCACCTACTGACTCTGGGAAGCTGCTGGGTTTGACTCTGGGGCACTGAAGCGCTGTGCGCGTGCGCTTTCGGTGCTTCTGGCCTCTGGCATTCATGCATATACTGTATACAACCTTCGTTTAGTAATATAGATGGCACTGGCTTTATGTTTCCAAAATCCTTTGGAGTCTGTGGTGCAAAGAACTAATAATGTGCTCAGTGAGTATATATCTATATTGTCTGGGCCTATCATTTTACAAACCTGATATTTTCAGGAGAAAAAAAAAATCCAGACAGTGGTTTTTACATCAATATCCTCTGTAAAGATTTTCTGTAGGTTGTCTGTGTTTGTTCTTTATGGTTTTGAAATGCACAAATGTCGCTATTTTCAGAGCCACCCAGTGTGTGAACTCCAGGTGAAAGAATATTGAGCCTGGATCTGCAGTCTTCTTAAAGTTCAGTAGGATTATTTCAGAATTTGGTAGAAATGAATGGCTATTTTTTGTCATCATCAGTTAATTTCCAAATATTATAAGAAATGCTTTATTGAAGACTAAATACAGTTTATAAGGTCTAACATTTTCTAAAATATAAATAGCAACATACAATAAAAAATGCCTTTTATGAAGAAGAGATAGGATGTTTTGTGGCCATAGTCCTTAAACATGTACCCTTGTGATTGTGCCTTAAAATCACGTCTGTCTTGATTCTGAGTTACACAAAATGAATCTAAGCATGTAGAGTCAGTTCTCTAAATTAAGGTGCATTCAGTATTAACAAATGAAAACAAACAATTAGATATTTCAGTTGAATAAACCTTTTTCTTTTAAAGACTGCAAAATATTGAACAAGATTCATTTTCTCTTGAAAAATCCACATTCTCCTAAGTGCCTCTGTTATAGACAGTATGGCAGAATAAAAGTCAATTTCGGTTTTGCTTTCTGTGCGAAAAGCAGTTGTCACATTCCTTTGGGTTTTTGCTTTGGAAATAAATACTGTTGACAATGTTCTACTCAAAAATATGTCACAGTTAAAACAACAAGCTGAAAATAAGAAAAGTACTTTACAGGGACAAGCTGATAATCAGCATCCAGAAATGCTCAATAAAATATTATGCTATTGCAGCGTGTCAGTTACCCACCACATGTATCAAGTGTTGGAAGAACTTAATTAGCAACTCAGCATTATTCAATTATACAAAGCCTCCCACGCTCCCAGACTGAGCACGTCAATGTCCAATTGCCAAAGCCTCCCAGACTGAGCGTGTCACTGTACATTTGCCAAAGGGAAACACAAATATTTAGAAAATCCAAATTCATCTACTAAATAACAATCTGGTTACCTGTTCTTAATCCAGACCAGGGTCATGGTGGGCTGAAGTATAGCCCAGCTAGCATTGGGCACAAGGTAGGAACATACCCTGGACAGGGTGCCAGTCCATCACAGGGCGAATACACACACACGCATACCAAACACACACTAAAGCTATTTTGGCATCGCCAATTCACCTATATGCATGTCTTTAGACAGTCAGAGGAAACCAGAGCACCCGGAGGAAATGGGGTGAATATACCAACCCCACACATAGAGGGCCCGGTATGTGTACCCAGTTCTCCTTACTGCAAGGCAGCAGCACTACCACTGTACCACTCTACACGAAGGTTATCACAATAAATTAATCAGAAGAAAAGCCTCTGGCAACACCTTAACAAAGCCGGTGTATGGTAACAACGAGTATTATAAAGAACTACAGATATGACATTTTTTGTTAGGATTTTACCATTTCTGCTGCCTGTGCATTCATCCATCCATTATCCAACCTGCTATATCCTAACTACAGGGTCATGGGGGTCCGCTGGAGCCAATCCCAGCTAATACAGGGCGCAAGACAGGAAAGAAACCCCAGACAGGGCGCCAGCCCACCGCAGAGCACACACACACACACATTCACACACACCAAGCACACACTAGGGACAATTTAGAATCGCCAATGCACCTAACCTGCATGTCTTTGGACTGTGGGAGGAAACCGGAGCGCCCGGAGGAAACCCATGCAGACACGGGGAGAACATGCAAACTGTGCAATCTGTGCATTCAGTAAAAAAATCATTCAAAATTCTGATTTAAATGCTATTTCATGCTTGGAATCAAACCTTAAAAATTTGCTTCTGAAAGGACGCTATGTTTCTCACGTTATAAAACAATACAAACTACTCACTATTCTAGTGTCATACTTATCACTCATCTGAATCTGCTTTTCCAGCGCAAAGTCATGAACAGTTACAGTCAACCAGCACGGGATGGTAGCAGCCCATGATGGGGTTCTAGCCCATTGCGTGTTACACTCATATGCATTTGCTCATATCAGTCAAAAATTGAGTCTGCAGTTATCTTAACAGCACATCTTTTGGCTGCGTAAAGGAAAAAGAAGAATGTGAATTCTGCATTGGACCGGCGTCCGGTCTAGAGCTGGTTCTGCCTTGCACTCAGTTCTACTGGAGATAAACTCTGTCTCCCCACAGCCCTGAATTGAATGATGTGCATTTAAAAATTCATAAAAGGATCAACCTTCTGCATCTTTTAGTACAAAGTGGCTATATATATTACTATAGATTCAAAAATACCCATTACTGTCTTCAAAGCTTGCATTAATCTTGAACAGTTTCTCACTGAATGCCATTTGATACATACCTTGGGAATGGGGCAATTTTCTTTTTTTAACAAGTGTATTCAAATTACTGGGCTGACATCACTTGAATTTCTCTAGCATCATGCTTCAGTAGTGGTTACTGTTGATCAGCAGTGGATCACATTTAAAGGGAACTAGTAAATCAGCTGGGAAATGCTCTTTTTCCAATTATATATCAATTGGTTTCCAAGTTTGATTTTCTGAATACACTTTCGGTATTAATGCAGAATTACCCAGAGCTTTTATGTTAGAGCCACTCGCATGAAATGAGTAAGATAAGCAGACCTCGCTCTAGGTGCCAGGTTGCCCAAGCTGCAACTGTGATGGCAGGCAGCTGTCACACAGGCTAATCTTAGATGAAGTGGACCTGAAATATTAAATTCACAACAGAATAAATCTGATTTCTACTACAAATGAATGTTTATTGTAGTGTTCTTGAATGTAGTTGCAGTATTGCCGTGAACTGCATACAGTACGCAAATTTATTTGTAGATCTTATGTCCTTTTTAATCAGGAGGAGAGATCCTTGATGATTTTTATTTAATTTCAATGAGCAGTTTTAGTAAATTAAAACGCTTTTACACTAGTACAATATCCAAAAAATTCATATATTCTAACTTAAATGTTTGCATTATTTTTATTATTTGTCTGAAGGTTTTATCCAGTGCAACTTACAGCATTAGAAAGATACAATTGGTTACATTTCTTTTGTTTTTTCAACTGGCGCACAGGCAGGTGAAGTGACTTGCTGATGGTCACAAAGTGTCAGTAGTGGGATTTGAATTCAGGGCTTGAGGTCCAAAGCCTTAACTACTACAATACATTGCCTGAACGTTTCATGTTTCTCTTTATCTAGAAAGTTTAAACTACTTTGTAAGATCCTACCACATTCTGAATACCTGTATTAACATCTTATATATAAACATCTACACGTGGAAGTGTGTGTGTCTGTTCGGCCCGGAAGTGAGAGGTGGAGTCGGGGTAAGGGCTCAACCTCCGAGGAAACAGAAAACTCGCTTAGCTGCTAATAACACAAGTGAGGCCAGCATGTCAGCAAAACGAAACCTCTAAAGAAAGACAAGGTCGCTTAGCCACTAATATTGGCAAAACGGTATCTCTTTTACTTTTCCTCCCACCGCTAATACACAAGAGAACAGTGGTTTGTGAGTTGGCAGCAGTAATTGATGAACAAGAGATGGTGGAAAAAACAACTTACACGATCCTGGTTAAAACAAGTGACATATCAGGTGGGCCTCTTCATCTTACTCATTCAGCACAAAATGTTCATTACACTCTACTGATATATCGTTCTGGATACCACAATGACCTCACATAAGGTAACACAGGTTTCAAAAGTTGTGAATTTTAGATTATCTTATATATAAACGTCTACACGTGGAAGTGTGTGTGTTTGTGAGAAGTGAGAGGTGGAGTTGGGGTAAAGGCTCTGCTTCCGAGGAAACAGAAAACTCGCTTAGCTGCTAATACCACAAGCGAGGCCAGCATGTCAGCAGAAGGAAACCTCAGAAGTAAGACAAAGTCGCTTAACCGCTAACATCGGCAAAACGGTATCCCTTTTACTTTTCCTCCCACCGCTAATACACAAGTGATGCAAGCACGTTGACAAAATGAATCCTCCCAGGAGAGAGATGCCTGGAGTAGTTCCTTTCAATTACCTCACATCTATACATTTCAATTTTTTTACTGACGATTTCAATAGTTTCTAGGACCCCAGGCTTTTTACAGCACGGGTTTACACAGCTAGTTATTGTATAATACTCTGCATCTTCAAAAGCATCTTTTTATGTAAATAAGATGTTAATGAATTCTGCAACCATTTGCAAGCATCTTGTTTACTAGATGATTTTTTCAGTAGTACTGTCATATTTTAAAATAGGCTATGCATGCTATTTATTTCCTGAATCAGATTTTTCCAAATCAGAGTCTGGTGTGGGAGCCTAAAATTTGTTGCAAAGCAGGAAATAACTAAGGACTGGAATCAAGTGTATCATAGGACATGGTCACACCATACCTAGCTAATTTGTAGTCAATAATAAACTTAAAAAGACATCATTTGGATGGGGATGGAAACAACAGCAGCTGACAGAATCCCACAAATGCAATTCAGCGTAATTGTAATTATTGCATATTCGTGGTGACATTGATACCCGGCTTATTATTATTCACCCCCTCTCTTAGCTCCTTTGCTGCATTGTATAGTCACAGGAAATGGTAGCCTTACAGAAAGCGCAGTGCACTGCAGGCCATCACAAGGCTACACTGTTAAATTACAGTGGCACAGTGGTTGCTGACGTCTTACAGATCCAGCAAAATCTATACTTATTCTCTGAGCTGGAAGGTTTTCTACTGTATGTGGGTTTATTTCTAAGCAAGTACTCTGATATCCTCCAACATTTCGAAGATGCCTGTGTTAGGTCCATTGGTAATTCTTAATCAGCCCAGTCTGAATGTGTGCATGAGTGACCCTGCAATGGAGTGGTGCTTTCTTCAAAGTTGGTTGTCACCTTATGCTTGGTAGAGTACATACACAGTTGGTTTAGAAAGTGTTTAGATGTCCTCACTTTGTGCATACTTTATTGTGTTATAAATTTAATTTTCAATTCATAAATTTGATATTCTTGTCCAGAAATCTACACTCAACTCATAATGACAAAGTGAAAACATGTTTTCAGAAGGGTTTGCAGATTTAAGGAAAATCAAAAACTGAAATCTCTCAGACCCTTTTCTGTGGCATTCTAAATTATGGTCAAGTGCATGCTGCTTGCTTTGATTATCCTGGAGATGTGTCCAAAACTCGATTGGAATTCACCTTTGCTAATTTGAATTGATTAAATCTCATTTAGAAATGCACATACTTGTGTATATAAGGTCCCACAATTCACATTGCATGTCAGGATAAAAAACAAACCCTGAAGTCCAAGAAGTTCTCAGCAGTCCTCTCCAATAAAATTGTGGTGAGGCGTACAAGCTATAAAAACCTGGACTCTGACACAAATAGATAAACACACGCTAGCTTGGTCTGCAATAAAAAATGAAATCCTGCAGTACCTCTTTTTATTCTTTGCTCTGTGCCCCAATACAAGTCATCGTCAATATACTAACAACTCAATTGTGCTTCATTCACTCAGAATATGGAACCAATGTAGGAAGCACTTCAAGTTAGACAATTTTTTATCTGTGGCACCTCTACATGATAACCACCTTTTTCCAGCCTCTCGAATGTACAGTTTTTAATGTTTGGAAAATGTATTGATTAAATCATTTACAGATCTATATATGAATAATGTCTTTGCATCCTATGAACAGTTACACTCTAAATTTAGTTTCCCATCAACACAGTTTTTCCACTATCTCCAAATTAGCAAGTTTACTAAAACAAATACTGCCCATTTTTCCTCACCTCCCACCTATTTCTATTCTAGAAGAGATACTGATCAGTCTTGGGGACCCAGGCAGCATTTCTATAATATATAAAAACATTTTAAAATTTCTTCCTTTTAAAGATCCCAAAGTACAGTACAGTGGGAAAAGGATCTCTTACTCAACATTTCAGAAAAGGAGTGGAAGGCAGCCATGCACAGAATTCATTTTAGCTCCATATATGCAAAGCATACAATTATTCCACTTTTGATTGAGCACATCTGTCTCGCTTAAAATTGTCCAAAATGTTTCCAGGGCAAGACCCAACCAGTGAACATTGCAATCGAGCTCCAGCCTCATTGGGCCACATGTTCTGGAAGTGCATCAAATTAACATCATTCTGCACATACCTATCAGACAGCCTTGGTGTCACAATCCCTCCTAATTCACTAGCAGCTGTGTTTGGTGGACTCCCAGATGGGCTTAAAGTGGAGAAGGACAAACAAACTGTGATTGCCTTCACTACACTATTGGCATGCAGACTTATCTTGCTCAACTGGAGAAACCCTAACTCTCCTCTTTTAAGTCAGTGGGTAACTGATGTTATTTACTATTTGAAATAGGAAAAAAAACAAATTCTCACTTAGAGGATCTGTTCAAAACTTTTTTAAAACCTGGCAGGATCTAATCAATAATATTTTAGAATAAGCGCTTATATTAGGGAGAAAGACTCCTTTCCCTCTATACTACTCTCAAATGTTTTACTCTGGCTGTTGGCCTTTCGCTCTTTCTCATGGGCAAGGGTTGAATTGAAATTAGTTTTGTTAAGTTTGACTTGATTGTATGGAACATTAAATGCTTTAAATAAATTCAATAAAACTTTAAAAAAAATTGTGGTGAGGCATAGATCAGATCAGTTATGTAAAACTATTTCTAAAGGTTTTAGTGTTCCCAGGGGCCTCAACAATTGTGAAATGGAAGAAGTAGTAGAGAACCTGTTGGAAGGACAACCACCTCAGCAGCTAAGACAGAAGCCATTGCTGAATAACTGCCATATGACAGCCTGCTTGTAGTTTTCAAACTGGCATTTAAAGGACTCATGTCTGCTAAGACAAAAATTTAAGTCTTTGTGCAGAACTCCAAGCACTGTGCCTGATGAAGATCAGACAGTGTCTCTCACCTTCCATAATACCATCCCCACCATGAAGCATAGTGGTAGCAGCATCATGTGTCTCAGAGTCAGGGTCAGGGAGACTGATCAGAATTTAGCAAAGGATGAATGCATGCCAATACAGAGAGGACCAGAATGCATGCAACCGCCGACTAGGGTGACAGCTCCCCTTTCAGCCTGACAGTGTCCTGAAGCATATAGCCAAGGCAAAACTGGAGTGGCTTCAGGACAAATCACTGACAGCCCATGAATGGACCAACCACAGCCCAGACTTAAAATTGAAGATGGCAGCTTACAGATGCTTCCCATTCAGTCTAATGGTGCTTGAGAGGATATCCCAGGAAGAATAAGATAAACTTTTTAAATCCAGGTGTTCAGCGCTCATAGAGACTTACCCAAGAAGACTCAAAACTGTAATTGCTACCAAAGGTGCTTCTGTAAATTACTGAATTAAGGGTTTGCATACCTATATGAATGTTTTTGATTTTTAATAAATGTGCAAAGCCATCCGAAACATGTATTAACTTTGTTATTATGGGTTATTTAGTGTAGATTGATGGGCAAAAATGGCAAATTTAATCCATTTATAATTACATTTACTGCACAATAAAGCATGCCGAAAGTGAAGGGGTCTATATACTTTCTGAATCCAATGTACAGTAACACTCTGAACCTGAATTAGAGTAAGTGATTTAGCACCTTGAATTATACTCTGAATTGGAATGTGCTATATAAATAAATGTTGCTGTTGTTATATTACTTTCTATCATTTATCTCATAAATCTGGAGAGATATAAAACACCAATATTGTTTCTTTAAGCTAGTTTTTTTTTTTTTTTTTGCAAACTTTGCTAAAAACTTATCAACATTTTATGATATGAACTGTTTGGCACTGAAGCCATGAGTGCTGTATAACATCACTCTACACTTTTGTAATGAATGTAATTAATGTTAAACTTAACAAAGAATAAGGCAAAGAAAGACACATTCATTCCTTTGTAAGATTGTTAACATTTGTAGGTGCCCAATAAGTGTATTTTACTTTAGGGAAATATTTTGTTTTTAGTGATAAGCTAGAGGGCTTCGCCCCCTGCTCGCTTCACTTGCCAACCCCCGTGTTTGGTTTTCCGGATACACACTTGTAAGATTTTTGTTTTCTTTGAACTGTTGCTATTTCATTAGTTTCACTTTTATTTCAGAACTTCTGTATAGACAATATTTGGAAACTTTCCAGTCCCAACATGCTGAATCTTTTAAATGAGGTCTGTGAGACTTGTGTTTAATGACTTTGTACCACAATTCAGGATACGTTTCTCTGTTTGGAATTTCAGCACAGACAAAACGATCCACATCATCAGCAGTTAATAATTTTTTTTGCAAAGTAACCAATAAATGCAAGTGAGGTAAACCCCGTTTTTGAAATTCTCTGACTTAAACTTCAAAGCTTTACAATATTTTCATATTTCTGACATATCACCTATGTCCATATATTCGATCTCTATCCGCCTTTTCGTTATTTCTCCGAGTAATAATTTCTCTTTCTTTGCGCTAATGCGATGTTTACTTTCTTTGTTTTGATACTGTTGTTTTTTCTGCTTTCATATTCTGTATCTTGCTCTGCATGTGTTTCGCGCCTACGTTTTTTTTAATCTTTTGATTTAACCTGCTCTGCATGTGTTTGGCCCCCTTGTTTTTTAACCTCTTTATGACGTTTTACTTTGTTTTCAACTCTGTCTTTTATTTCTGACCTTGCTTTGTCCTGCTTTTTTTCAATGACACCTGGTCCGTGGTGATTATTTTCCCATTACCGAGTAATAATTTCCGTTTGTTTGCGCTCCTGCGATCTTTACTTTCTTTTTTTTATACTTTCTAATTTTCCTACTTTCATATTCTTTAACTTTCTCCACATGTGTATTACGCCAACAGTTTTTTTTTTTGAGTCTTTCAAATTCCACTGTTTTCTTAATCTCTAACCTGCTCTTCATGTGTATAGCACCAACATTTGTGAACGTCTTAATGAAGTTATACTTTGTCTTTTATTCTCTGTCTTTTAATTTTGAGCCCGATTGGATGTGCTTTGTTTTAATTACATTTGTTACGGGCTGATTATTACTTTCCTTATTTTCTGAATTTGCACCTAGATTATTTTTTCTTTTTTGCTCTTTTTTCTTTCCAACGCTTTGCTTCGTCGACGTTTCATTTATAACGTATTGTCCTTATACACTTTATATGCGCTGAGACCCTGGAACCATGTGTGCTCAAAGCCAAAACACGACTCAATGTTTTGCTGCCCGTTGTCTTATTTGATATTGATTGTAAGTAGGGCGTGTCTTGCAAGAATCTCATGTTCTACGTCATTTCGAGATAGTCCTGGGTCAATCTCCTGGCACAATGTCTCATGTTTAAGGTCCCCGCGAGACGCTCCGTGGCCAATCTTTTTCTCCTCGTGGGTCTTTTAAGTGTCTTCCGTGATCTTCGCGTGAAGATCACATCTCATCTCCCTAGTCTTTCTCTCCCAGGATTTTTTTTTATAATAGAGAAATGGATAAATATAGTTACCCATTATCCTAATATGCACATCTTTGGAATATGGGAGGAAATTAGTGCCTTCCGTGATCTTAACGTGAAGATCACATCTCGACGCCCTAGTTTTGCTCTCCAGGACTTCTTTTTATAATAGAGAGATATAACAGTTTCTTTAAAAGCCTGTGAAACCTTCCTTACATTTGAGAAGATACTATTTAGTCCTAGGTCAGCACAGGGGTCAGAACTGCTGCCCCCTTGAATCCTGATCTGGGCGCATTGATTTTCCACCCAAAACTCAAAGACATGTTACATTAAGTGGTGAGCCTAAACTGGCTTGGTGCATATGAATGTGATTGTACCTTATGTTAGCTGAACACTTTGGAATGATGGCAATATAATGAAATACTTTTCAGTCCTTCTGCCATTGAAATGCTGATTCTCTGTATCTTTTCCTATTAAGACACTTTACAGAGACATTTTTTTCTAGCTAACATCATTTTAATAACCAAAGTGTAACTTGAATTTTGAGTATTATTTCACAGCTAATCAGAAAATGGGTGCAACCTCTGTGGATCGTGACAAAAACATGTGAATGTATATGATGGAGTTTGCTTATTTGGAGAGATAACGACACCAGAAAAAATGTGGTGCAAAATATGCTTGAAGATTCCTTATCTTGCAGAGATATACTGTAAATTTAACTTAACACGTGTGCTGTGAATGACTGGGTGATTAGAGTGTCCAAGAGTGTTTGTTACAGCAGGACCTGACCCAAAGAGTGTTTGCTCTGTGAGAATTTGACCCCAGGTCAAATCTATCTGACGACTCCTGCAGTACAAGATTCTAAACCACCTCTCTTTGAAAATCTAGGCCATTCCCAAAAATCCTAACAATTGTGTGAAAATGCTAGGATTATAGGTGTGTATCATCTTACTGACAAATGGGTTAGTGCAACATACTGTAGACTAGGTCCCCTCTAAATAATCTTAGCAAAGGGCAAGACACAAATCTAAGTGTTTTGTTGAATGAGCAAGATGAGTGTTTTTTTTTACGGGTTTTTAATTTATTATATACTGCAAAAAATTAAAGGACCACTTTTTCATCAGAGTATAGCAGGGGTCCCCAACTCCGGTCCTGGAGGGCCCTTGTGGCCTCAGGTTTTCATTCTAACCCTTTTCTTAATTAATGACCTGTTTTTGCTGCTAATTGCCTTCTTTTGATTTAATTTTAATTGATTTGTTTTTTAAGGTGTGTTCTTCTGAATTTCTTCATTGTGCCTCTGAATCCCTTCATTTCTTTCCTTAAATGGCACCCAAACAGAAATGAAATGTGAAGAAGTGAGTGAGCCAACAGAAGACCAACTAAATCAGTGCCTCAAACTCCAACCAATTTCACTTCAACTAGTTGCTCAATTATGCGCTGATTCTTATTGTTCATTAAACCCGTTCTTTAATTCCATGGCTTGTTGCTACTCTTATTGTGCAATAGCATACATCTCTGAAATTGTTTATTTTCTCTTTTCTAAGAGTTCTGTTAAAATGTTTTGGAGACCTGAGCAGATCAACATTCCCGAGACTTTCTTTATTTTCAGACGTGGTGTGATGGACACAGTTTGCTGGTCATGTTTTGGTTCATTTTGTAACTCATTATTGTTTGGCTGCTAATTAAGGAAAAAGGAACAACTAAGAGGTCTGTGTGCAAGAGCAAGTCAAATAAAATGAATTCAAAAGAAGTTAATTAAGAGCAGAAACAGGTCACTAATTAAGAAAAGGGATAGAATGAAAACCTGCAACCACTGGGGCCCTCCAGGACCGGGTTGGAGACCCCTGGAGTATGGCATCAAGTCAATGAAACTTCAGGGCTATTGATCTGGTCAGTTAAGTAGCAGAGGGGGTTGTTAATAAGTTTCAGCTGCTTTGGTGTTAATGAAATTAACAACAGGTGCACTAGAGGGGCAACAATGAGATTACCCCTAAAACAAGAATGGTTTAATAGGTGGAGGCCACTGACATTTTTACTGCCTCATCTTTTCTGACTGCTGTTTCACTAGTTTTGTATTTGGCTACAGTCAGTGTCACTGCTGCTAACATGAGGTGATATCTGGACCTTACAGAGGTTGCACAGGTAATCCAACATCTCCAGGATGGTGCATCAATACGTGCCATTGCCAGAAGGTTTGCTGTGTCTCCCAGCACAGTCTCAAGGGCATGGAGGAGATTCCAGGAGACAGGCAGTTACTCTAGGAGAGCTGGACAGGGCTGTACAAGGTCCTTAACCCATTAGCAAGACCGGTATCTGCTCCTTTGGGCAAGGAGGAACAGGATGAGCACTGCCAGAGCCCTACAAAATGACCTCCAGCAGGCCACTGGTGTGAATGTCTCTGACCAAACAATCATAAACAGACTTCATGAGGGTAGCCTGAGGGCCCGATATCCTCTATTGGGCCCTGTGCTCACTGCCCGGCACTGTGGAGCTCGATTGGCATTTGCCATAGAATACCAGAATTGGCAGGTTCACTACTGGCACCCTGTGCTTTTCACAGATGAGAGCATGTTCACCCTGAGTACATGTGACATACGTGAAAGGGTCTGGAGAAACAGTGGAGAATGTTATGCTGCTTGTAACAATGTTCAGCATGACTGGTTTGGTGGTGGGTCAGTTATGGTCTGGGGAGACATATCCATGGAGGGACACACAGACCTCTACAGGCTAGACAACGGCACCCTGACTGCCATTAGGTATTGGGATGAAATCCTTGGACCCATTGTCAGACCCTATGCTGGTGCAGTGGCTCTTGGGTTCCTCCTGGTGCACGACAATGCCTGGCTTTATGTGGCGAGAGTATGCAAGCAGTTCCTGGAGGATGAAGGAATTGATACCATAGACTGGCCCCCATGCTTGCCTCACCTAAATCCAATAGAAGACCTCTGGGACATTATGTTTCGGTCCATCTGATGCAGCCAGGTTGCACCTCAGTGATGCCATGGTCCAGGTCTGGGAAGAGATCCCCCAGGACAACATCAGTCTTCTCATGAGGAGCATGCATACAAGCATGTGGGGGCCATACAAACTACTGAGCACGATTTTGAGTTGCTGCAATGAAATTTCTTTAAAATGGATTAGCCTGCTGCATCATTTTTTCACTTTGATTTTCAGGGTGTCTTTGAATTCAGCCTTCTGTAGGTTGATGATTTTCATTTCCATCAAACGATGTGGCATCCTTTCGTTCCTAACATATTACCCAGTCCATATCAGTATAGATATCCAGAATTATTTTTTTTCCCATTGAAATCTGATGTGTTTTCAAAGTGTTCGTTTACTTTTTTTGAGCAGTTTATATTCACAGAACTTGATAAAAGACTGCATAAATACATGCTACTTTCAAATGCATCATACTGTATTTTCAACAAGATAGAATGATAGATAGATAGATAGAATGATAGATTAATTGGCCATAAGTTTGTGGAAACCCCTCCAAATTATTCATTTATGGTGTTTCAGCTGTACCCATTGCTAACAGGTGCACTTAACCAACCACATAGTCATGCAATCTCCATTGACAGGCAATGGCAGTAGAACGGGTCATACTGAAGAGCTCAGTGACTTTAACCATGGCCCTGTTATAGGGTGCCACCTAGGGCACAAGTCAGCACAATGAACTTTCTGCTTTTCTAGGTCTCTCTTAGCCAAGTGTAAATGATATTAGTGTGAAGTGGAAGCATCTAGGAGCAACAACAGCTCAGCAACAAAGTGGTAGACCATGCAAACTCACAAAGCATGGCTGCTGAGTTCTGAAGTGCATAGCTGTAGAACTCACCTATGTTCTATTGCATTACTCACAACAGAGTCCCAAACTGCATCTGGAAGCGACATTAGCATATGAACTGTGTGTTGGGAGCTTCAAGAAATGGGTTTCCATGGCTAAGCAGCTGTACAGAAGCCTAAAACCACCATGCACAATGGAAAGTGCCAGCTAGAGTGGTGTAAGGCATGGCACCATTGGAAATGTATTCTCTAAAGTGATGAATTACACTTTAGTATATGCTGGTCTGATGGACAAATCTAGGTTTGGATGATGCCAGGACAATAACTTCTGGATTACATAGTGCCTTCTATAAAGTTTCATGGAGGGGTGATAATGGTATGGGGCTGTTTTTTAGGATTTGATTTAGACCCCCTGGTTCCTGTGAAGGATACTGCTAATGCTACAGTCAGCTAAGACATTTTAGATGACTGTACACTTTGGGAAAGGCCTTTTTCTGTTCCAGCATGACCGTGTCTCTGGTTTGACGAGTCTGATGTGGAGGAACTTGAATGGCCTGCACAGAGCCCTCAGCCCAACAGAACACCTTTATGATGATATGGAATGCTAATTTCGAAACAAGTCTTCTCCAGATCTGTACCTGACCTCACCAATGCTCCATTGGTTGAATGGGCACGATGTTTCACAGACACACTCTAAAATCTGGTGGAAGGCTTTTCTAGAATAATAGAGGCTGTTATTGCCACAAAGTGTGTGTGGTTGGGGTTGGGGCTGTTTATCTCCATATTAATTCTAATGACATTGGGATGGGATGTCAAACAATCTGATATAGGTATGATGGGCAGGTGCCCACAAATGTCTTACTATAGAGATAGATAGTTAGATAGAAAGATAGATAGATAGATTGCATTTCTTAATAACAGTACACATTTGTGTCTCTTATCAAAATCATTTAAGTCTGGCCTGCCCCGATAAGGCATAAAACTGGTTCAGTACTGTAAACACATGGAAAGTTCAAGAGGAGTTATCTGCTTTTAGGCTGTGTAAATCAGAAACAAAAGCCTAAGAAGAAGAACAAAAGACTTTCCTAACCAGGGAAAAGTGCAACTTTGACTGATGGAACAAAGCTGGGGAAGAGTAAACAGTTTTTATAGGGGCTTATTAAGTGAGGGTTTCTTATGGACATCTGGTTTCAACTTGATTCATTATTTAACTTGACTGTAGCTTGTTTAATTGTGTACACTGACCCCAATGTATAAGAAGAAAATTTAAAAACACTTTCAACACTACATTGACCTGTTTTTATGTAGCCATCTGGTCACCCATTTTTGAACTCTTTATAAAAGGAATAGCTGTTTCATCTGAGACTGGCATATTGTGTTAGTCTTGAGCCTTTGTCAGTACATTTTTTGTTCACCATCACACAAATACGGATTTCTTTCAGAAATATCACAGAAAGAATCTTTGTCTTATCTGCCTTTGATGCCTTTTTCTGATGGAAAATGCATTGATAGTCAAAGAAACAGTTCTAAATTTTTTTTCTAACCACAAGATTCTGGTTGCAGGATTTTGATATTTGTTAGCCTGAGGATATGCGAAGCAAGCCACTTTGAAAGCATAAGCAACATCAGTGTCTTTCTTTGAAAACTCTCTAGATTCTTTATTGCCATTTCAGAGCTGGGAACAAGCTTTCCGGAAGTATGTTAACTTCCAAATATTCCCAAAAATACTATTCGGGTCCTAAGCCATTAATAATTGTAGTACTAGGAAGAGACCTTTTAAATAAAGACTGACAAGGTAAGTGAACCAGTATTCTAATCCATTACACAGGTCTGCAAAATTATACTTATACAGAATTGTTTAATTTGGGAATAGTTACTTTAATCCATGTCTGCGTGGGTTTCCTCCGGGTACTCTGGTTTCCTCCCACAGTCCAAAGACATGCAGGTTTGGTGCATTGCGATCCTAAATTGTCCCTGGTGTGTGCTTGGTGTGTGTGTGTGCGCGCCCTACGGTGGGTTGGCACCCTGCCCGGGGTTTGTTTCCTGCCTTGCGCCCTATGTTGGCTGGGATTGGTTCCAGCAGACCCCCCGTGACCCTGTAGTTAGGATATAGTGGGTTGGATAATGGATGGCTGGATAGTTACTTTAATTAGCATTCACAATCACAACTTAAAAATATTTAGTTTAAATGTTTCCATCACGTCACATCTATGTAAAAAACTGAAATTAAAATTTAACACATTCACAATGTATTCATGTATAAAATATTGTTTTAAATCAATTTAACATGAAAATATTTAACTGATGTTTAAACATATACATAAAGAAATTAGCAATGTACAGTATATTCATTGACGTACATATAACTTCTCTAGTTTTTGTCATTTCCTCGTTTTTTGATTCAGAACTTTGTTTCGTAGTCCATCATTTATTCACTTACTCTGGTGCGTCCCTATGAATCTTCTAGCAGTAGTCCACCATCATAGTGACATCCCAACATCTCTGGTACCTTCCTTCCATGTCCTTGATATTCTGATGGAATTTTTCACTCTGCCCTTCACTCACCAGTCCAAAAACTGAACTTTGAGACTCCTGTTGCAACCCAATTCCTAAAACTTAACTAATAAATATTTTACAATTTATTTATAATTTAGATCTTTATTGTTGCTGAAAAACTTGAAAAAGGCTAAATTGATTAATGCCCAAGCCTTCTGTTCCAGGTCATTCATCGCACCCAGTAGCATTTTTTTATGCACTTCTGATGAATAATTTCATGGCTGAAGGTACTCAGTGTTAGTGTGTCAGAGAGTGGATGTGCAGCTTTGTTCATAATGTCACTCAGTTTTATTTTCATTCTCTCCTTCTTTACTACGTCCAGTAGGTAAATAGGTCATCTCATAGCTGATCCTGCCCTTTTAATTAGTTTGTTAAATTGGTGGGCCTCTCTTGAAGTGATGTTATCAGCCCAGCACACTGGAGGCTGTGATCGGGGCTCTCGAGAGACTGGACAAGGAGTCTGAGTGTCTGGGCTTGCGAGTGTCCTGATAAAAAACAAGATCCAGCCTTTAATGACCTCTTGGGCACAGCTATCAGCAGTGTGTCTGTCTGCGGAGAGAACGTAGAACTTGTCGAGAGGTTTACTTACCTTGGCAGCAACATTCAAGTCTCAGGTGACTCTTCCTATGAAGTCAGTAGACGGATTGGGAGAGCATGGGGGGGTCATGAGGTCACTGGAAAGGGGTGTGCGGCGCTCCCGATTTCTATGCAAAAGGACGAAGGTTCAAGTCTTTAGAGTCCTGGTGCTTCCTGTCCTGCTATATGGTTGTGAGACATGGATGCTATCCAGTGACCTGAGATGAAGACTGGACTCCTTTGGTACTGGGTCTTTTTGGAGAATCCTTGGGTACCGCTGGTTTGACTTTGTGTTGAATGAGGCACATTAACTGCATTGTGAGGGAATGTCAGCTACAGCACTACGGCCATGTGGCGTGTTTCCCCGAGGGTGATCCAGCTCATACAGTAAGATCCTCATTGTTGGGGACCCAAGTGGCTGGACCAGGCCAAGGGGTCGCCCACGTAACACCTGGCTGCGGCAGATAGAGAGTCATTTCTGGAGGGTAGGACTGGACCGCGTGTCTGCCTGGGGGGTTGCCAACCGGGTTCCCGAGCTGTTTTGTCGTGTGGTGGGTGCAGCAACGCAATGTACCAGTTCATGCTCCCCAACATGACTTGACTTAACTTGAAAAGCACATTTAGTATAAATGTATCTTTTTAGTATAACATGTTTAATGAGTAACAAAACATAAACCTAATTTTAGCCACTTTGTAAAATAAAGAAATATATATTTCTAGTAAAGCATAAAGCAATATATACTCATACAATGGATTCAGAAAGTATTTCATATTTTGCTATGTTGCAGCCTTCTGCTAAATCATTTAAATTATTTTTTCCCTCATCCAGCAACACTCAATACCTGGAATGAAAAAGAGAAAACAGGATTTTAGAATTTTTTACAAATTTAATTAAAAATAAAAAACTGAAATATATGAGTCCACTGAGTGACTAGTGCTTCAGTATGCATACATCTTAGCAAACAAAACTTTTGATATTAATGTGTGTGAGCAATGCTATCACTCATCAAATTGCTCACAATAAACCTCTTCATCCTTTCAGTACATTCAAAAGGGGCCTACTGACCCATTTCTATGGGACTGATGTACACTGATAACATTCATTCAAATATTCTGAATTCACCACATACTTCAGAGTCTGACATAACATATCAGATTTAACTTGAACATAATTCAAAATTGACTCAATTTAAATCACTTTTATGTATATGTTTATAATTCACTTGATAGATTTCAGGTTATATTTTAAGAACTTCACTTCACCAAAATGTACAGTATATCAAACATTATATTATATTTTTAACATAACATAAAATCCAGAGACTTTGTGGGATCCTCTCAAAGTTGCTGGATATCATGACTGGTCTGTACCCTGGTACTGTGAGTGCTGTGCAGAGTGGGGGCAGAACCTCTGTGTATTTCCCAGTTGATTCTGGGGTTTGTCAGGGGTGTGTTCTTTCTCTTACTCTGTTCAATGCTTGCATGGACTGAGTTTTCGGCAGGGTTATGGGGTATCTGTTGGTGAAGAAATATTCACTGATCTTGACTTTGCCAACGATGCTGTGATGTTTGTGGATTCAATGGAGGCTCTGATCGGGGCTCTGAGGAGTCTGAGTGCCTGAACTTGCGAGTGTCCTGGATTAAAACCAAGATCCTGGGCTTTAATGATCTCTTCGGCACAACCATCAGCAGTGTGTCTGTCTGCGGAGAGAGTGTCGACCTAGTCGAGAGGTTTACATACATCGGCAGTGACATTCATGGGTCTGGTGACTCTTCCTATGAAGTCAGTAGACGGATTGGGAGAGTGTGGGGCGTGTGTGGTGCTCCCGATATCTTTGCAAAAGGACGAAGGTTCAAGCCTTTTGAGTCCAGGTGCTATATGGTTGCGAGACATGGACGCTATCCAGTGATCTGAGATGAAGAGTGGACTCCTTTGGTACTGTGTCTCTTTACAGAATCCTTGGGTACCGCTGGTTTGACTTTTATGTTAAATGAACGATTGCTCATGGAGTCCCGTATGAGGCACATTCTGAGGGAGTGTCAGTTACGGCACTACGGCCTGTGGCACGATTCCAAAAGGGTGATCTGGATTGCAGGATCCTCTTTGTTGAGGACCTGAGTGGTTGGACCAGACCAAGGGGATGCCCATGCAACACCTGGCTGTGGCAGACAGATGGTCATTTCAGGAGGGTGGGACTGGACCGCGTGTCTGCCTAGGGGGTTGCCAACCAGGATCCCAAGCTGTTTTATTATGTGATGGATGTGGCAACACACTGTACTAGTGAATTCTCCCCAACCTGACCTGATAACATATCATTCACAAACCTGTTTAATCCAGTTTAGGCTTGCCAGTATTCCAGAGCCTCTCCCAGCAGCATTGATCATAAAGCTAGACTTTGAGCCAGTTCATTGTAACCCTGCTCATGCACATAGGCAGATGCACTCAAAATATTGGAAAAAAACATGAAAACATCTTAAAAAAATCACAAAGATCTGGAGAGAATTGAATTGGCACATTCCTATGTTTTTGGTTCTGTG
Organism: Polypterus bichir lapradei; assembly: GCA_026402145.1. Classification (NCBI taxonomy): domain Eukaryota; kingdom Metazoa; phylum Chordata; class Cladistia; order Polypteriformes; family Polypteridae; genus Polypterus; species Polypterus bichir. The sequence goes on from JANRMT010062822.1 coordinate 12,171,256, forward strand.
GTCAGAAAACTAGCGCACTTAAAATGAAACCCACCAAAAGATTTAGGAAGAACATGCAAATCCTGCTCAAGTGATGACTGAAATGGGACCCAGAATGCTGCATTTGAAATGCCCTTTGCCACCTAATATTATCGAAAGGTGACAAAGAGTGGAATGGTATAGAAGAAGAAATAATTAGCATCAGCTAGATGGGATGCTGGTATTTGTTGTTTTAATGGTGTTCTCCTTGGAGGTAATGGAAGGGAAGTGCAATTAGGAAGAGTCTGATTTCAGTAAAACGCTATCCGCGTTTTTCATTGCCGTGTGCATTGCAATACTTTATGAAAATCCTCATATTTAGCATACTTAGAAATAAAGCAATAAGACATTAAGGTCCCAAATACTGTTGCTCAACAATATTATGTACATATTACATCAAATTGCAAACTTAATGATTTTAACTTCACATTGTTCAGACATGATGATGTTTGAGGGAATGATGGTGAAATTCCATTGACAGTTAGTTGATATCCAAGTGCACTGTAAGATGATCAATCTAAATACCCTACATGGGAGGCAACAAATTATTTTGTTTGACATCAATGGGTTGCTTGCAATCATAACTGACATAATATTCATCCTCTATCAAACATTTCACTTTATTCAGCATACTTTTCTCTTTGTTTCACTCTTGCACAGCTTGGGGCTGCAGTGAGTGAGCAGTTCATTTCAGATATTATTATTATTTTGGTTTCCCTTTTACTTTGACTTCTACAGTTATCAAAATTATGACACATCTAATCCTCACCTCACTGAAGGTATCAGGAACCAAATTTTCTCTCTTACAGGCAAACGGGAGCACCTTGTTCTGGTGCCAGTAGTCTCCATTCTCCATAAAAAGGAAAAAAAAAGTCCTGGATGTTCAAGCTTGTTAAACTCTGTTAATTGAATTAAGAGCTTAGTTCTGGTAAATCATAGACAGATCAACATTCATCACAAACTGCTAACTGCTTGGCAATCTGGTCGTGACTCAGTTATGAGACAGGATCAAAAAAACAACAGAGCTGGCAGATGCCAGCAAAGCATGGAGCTTGGAATCGATTCCATTTAGTATAGTTGTAAATCCCAAGAAGCAGCTCTCTTTGGCTTATGTACTAAAGAACAAGGCTCAAGATCTAGGCAACTCAAGCAATGTCAAGTCTCATTAGGATTTATGTGCTACATTTAAGACTGATACCTTATTTTAAGGTGACCCAGTTCTCCTGCATGGTCAAGATGGCATGGCTTTGTTTGTGACTGTTAACTTCGAAGTGATCTAAAACATTAGTTTGAGCCATCACTTAATTTAATTTAATCTTCCCGCTATCCTCCCACATTCCTAACACAGTTTGCTATGCGTGAGTGAGCAATCCAAGTGTGCCCTGCAATGGACCATGGGTCAGATTTAGTTATTTCTCGTCTTACACCTGGCAACAAAATTCCACTTCTGTGTGATCCTAAAATCGGAAAAGTATGTTTATTTTATTGAAGCATGGAGTAGCAATGGGCTTTCATTTTTACAATGTTTGTTGTATTTTGGTATTTTCTTCTTTAATTTACTAAAGGTTATCTCTCTATTATAAAAAAAAATCTTGGAACACTTGGAAGGAGACGATATGTCATTTTCTAGGAGACGCTTTAACATCCTGCGAGAGACACTTCAACGTCCCATGAGAGACACTTTAACGTCTCGCGACACCAGGCAGTGAGACAAAAGGACAGCTGCTGCACAGGCTTTTAAATGTTCAACATGCAGCGTGACAAGCAAAATACGCAGCTCAGCAGCAGCAGCAGCTGATCTGACCGCATCTTCTTAGAGAGCGTTTAGCCTTCCCCCCTTCACAATGCGAGCGGCAGAGATGCGAAGTGGCTGGCGTGCAGCGCGCCCCAGGCGGTGGGCAAGCGAAGTGAGCAGGGGGCACAGCCCCATAGTACTTAAAAAAAAAAAACTGAACAAATGAAGAATATTCTGTGCATCAAACTTTTCAGAAAAAGCGGACAAACCATGATTTAGGAGATTCTTCCGAAACCATTGTGGGGTCTGTTAATCTGGCGTTAAATAAAAACACAAGTCCCCCTTCTGCTTGCGTCACATTGTTTTTTGACTAAAGGTGCTCAGTGAATTGGATGGTAGTGTTTTTACATTTTTCTCTTTATTTTAAAGCAATATACTCACTCATTCCATACTAGTGAATGTCTAATATGTGTGTTACCAGCAAAATAAACTAATGTCTTCCTCACAATTAAATGAATGTCTTTGTCCTTCTTAAAAATATGGTGAGGAAATCGTGTTGATTAAACAATATATTATAATACACTGTGCTATCTGTGTGTTTAAATGAGAAGCAAGAATTGTGCTTGTTGACATTGTCAAACTTAATTTCATAAATATTTATTTATGAATAATTGTCAAAATGTTATATTATTCAATTCAAAATGAACGTAATGTCTACCAAGTCCATGTGCATTTCCTTGCACAGTTCTAAATTACCTCAATGCAACTGGGAATGAGTGGACTCCTTGTACCTTTTCATACTCAGATACAGAAAAAAGCAATTTATAGCTAAATTAATGGATGGAAAAAAGTGAAATGTTGATATCAATATTGTTTGATTCCTACATGCTGTGTGGCAATTAGATATTGAAGAGCACCGTGTAAGAATATTTATAAGTACTGCTGCCTCAAGGCTCAAGAGCATTGAGTTTCCAGGCCTAGTAAATACTAGTGTGGCATTAGCATGTTCTCCTGGTTACTGCATCCCCTTTCTCCTCATATCCTAATTTCCTCCTATATTCCAAAGATGTGCGTAGTAGGCTAATGGGTAACTACTGTATATTTATCCATCTCTCTATTATAAAAAAAATCATGGGAGAGAAAGACTAGGGAGACAAGACGTGATCTTCACATTAAGATCATGGGAGACACTTAAAAGACCCGCGAGATCAAAGAGATTGGCCACGGAGCGTCTCACGGTTGACCTTAAACATGAGACTTTGTGCCAAGAGATTGACCCAGTACCGTCTTGCGGGGACGTAGAAGATGAGATTCTTGCAAGACATGCCCTACTTACAACCAAAATCAAATAAGACCACAGGCAGCAAAACACTCAGTTGTGTAAAGGCTTTGAGCACACACAGATCCAGGGCTCTCAGCGCATATAAAGCGTATAAGGACAATATGTTATAGATGAAACGTCGACGACTAAGTGAAGAAGAAAGAGCAGTGCAAAGAAAAGAGACTCAAAAGCGTTGGAGAGAAAAAAAACGCAAAAAAGAAAAAGAATAATCAAGGTGCAAATTCAGAAAATAAGGAAAGTAATAATCAGCCCGGAACAAGTGGAAATAAAAAAATGCACGTCCAATTGGGCTAAGAATTAAAAGACAAAGAGTAAAAGACAAAGTATAACTTCATAAAGACGTTCAAAAACGTTGGCACTATACACATGCAGAGCAGGTTAGAGATTATGAAAGCAGTGGAATTTGAAAGGCTCAAAGATAAGTTGGCGTGATACAAATGCAGCGAAAGTTAAAGAATATGAAAACAGGAAAATTAGAAAGCATCAAAAAAAAGAAAGTAAAGATTGTAGTAGCGCATCCATCCATCCATTATCCAACCCGCTATATCCTAACTACAGGGTCACAGGGGTCTGCTGGAGCCAATCCTTTGCCAACACAGGGCGCAAGGCAGGAAACAAACCCCGGGCAGGGCGCCAGCCCACCGCAGTCGCAGTAGCACAAACAAACGGAAATTATTACTCAAAAAAAGGGAAAACAGTCACCACGGACCAGGTGTCATTGAAAAAAAGGCAGGACAAAGCGAGGTCAGAAATAAAAGACAGAGTAGAAAAAAAGGTAAAATGTCATAAAGAGGTTAAAAAACAAGGAGACCAAACACATGCAGAGCAGGTTAGAGATAATAAAAACAGTGGAATTCAAAAGACTCAAAAAAAAAATGTAGGCACGAAACACATACAGCGCAAGATACAGAATATGAAAGCAGAAAAAAACGAAAGTGTCAAAAAAAAGAAAGTAAAGATTGCATTAGCGCAAACAAAGAGAAATTATTACTTGGAGAAATAACAAAAAGGCAAATAGAGATTGAATATATGAACACAGGTGATATGTCAGAAGTATGTAAATATTGTAAGGCTTTGAAGTTTAAGTCAGAGAATTTCAAAAACAGGGTTTACCTCATGTGCATTTATTGGTTACTTTGCAAAAAAAATGATTAACTGCTGATGATGTACATCGTTTTGTCTGTGCTGAAATTCCAAACAGAGAAACCTATCCTGTATTATGGTACAAAGTCATTAAACACATGTCTCATGGACCTCATTTATAAGATTCAGCATGTTGGGACTCGAAAGATTCCAAATATTGTTCATAACGAGGTTCTGAAATAAAAGTGAAACTAATGAAATAGCAACAATTCAAAGAAAAAAAAATCTTAAAAGTGTGTATCCGGAAAAACAAACAAGGGGTTTGTCAAGTGAAGCAAGCAGGGGTCGAAGCCCCCTAGTTTACTTAAAGATATTTCCTTTCTTTCATCCATTCATTCCTGGACAGACTTTTATGTGGCCATATGCTACATTAGGCATGATCTTAAAATGTAAAGCGGAATGGATATAAAAATAACATTCTTGACCCCACGTAATCCATTTCTATGTCATTGGAAGGCTGGACTCTATAGTAAGTCCATTTAGGAGAATGCAAAGCAGCCTGATGGCTCAAAAACACAGATGCCCACCACCCATCTTTTCCTCATACTGTTCACCAGGGTAATCGTCTGGCAATTAGTGTTAAAGAGCAAATGCTATAATATTTAAAGCAGCTAACCAAGAGATGCCTGTTTCTTTCTGAAATAAAATAAAAAATAAAAATAAGTCTTTTCCAGAGACTTGGAATATAATCAAGAACAGAAGGAAGCCATTTGTAAAAGTTGTGAGCTTGATTGAGCCAGATGGTTTAACATAAATTGTAGTGTGACAAGAAATGCAAAGCATTGCTCAGTAAAATTTATTCTAAATTATTTTACAAGAGCCAAAACATAATCAGTCATCACCAGTTCAGTTTTATGGCTTGTTTTCAGGATAACCATGTTGGCCCCGTTACCTCAAATTCTGTTTCTTTATCGACTTCTATCATGTGTATCTGTAAGAGGCATTTTCTTCATGTCTCTCCTCACTTCATCAGTCCAATATTTCTTCAGCCTATCACTAGGCCTCTTACCTTCCACCGATAGTTCAAGACTTCGCCTCACCCAGTTGTCATCATCATTTTACATCACATACCCCAACCACTTAAGGCAGTGCCTCTGCACGATAGAGCTTGTAGGTTCAATATACTCTGCTGCATACATCTACATTCTGACACATCATGCATCCCTTTGTCATACACATCTCAATTCTCTCTAACTTCATCAGGGGGTTCAGATTATATTGCCATGCCATATAGCATATAGGTATATCCACAAGCAGAATAAATTCTCCTTTTCATATTTAATGAAGTTGCCTTGGAGTTTAGTAATGGTAATACTTCTCTGAACGTTTGCCAACCACACCACAATCTCCTGGTCACTGCTAAATCTGCCCCACCAGTGGAGCCCATCATATTGCCAAGATAACAGAACTTATTAACCCAATCTAATTTTGTATCACTTTTAATCACAAAAGTTTGCTGCGTTGCTGACTTACTGTGGGGTTACCACATCACTAACTGAGTCGAGACAAAAAGGCTATAAGTTAAAACTAGAGTGTCAAAATTGAAACTAACTGTACTTATTTACTGGTCAAATCTGTACCATGGAGAAAGGGGCTCAGGTACTACACTGTAATTTTTATTTTTATTGGTTTTGTTAATGTTTTGTTTTAACTGTTGTATTTGTATTGTATTGCTGTTCAGCTCTCAGTGACCGTTTGTCTGTGAAGGACGCTATATAAATAAACTACTACTACTGCTACTAATTTATTATTGAGTCATCAGGGCAGAGGGCCCTAGAAGCCGGGCAAGATCCCCTAATAAACAATTATCAGCTTCTAAAATGCTAAATGGGACAAAGTTACAAATTTAAATGAAATAAAAATAAAATCTTCCTCAAACCAAGAAATACAATTCAAACTCATTACATTTTGAAAGTTATCCGTCCATCCATCCTCTTCCGCTTATCCGAGGTCGGGTCGAGGGGGCAGCAGCTTAAGCAGAGATGCCCAGACTTCCATCTCCTTGGCCACTTCTTCTAGCTCTTCCGGCGGAATCCCGAGGCATTCCCAAGCCAGCTGGGAGACATAGTCCCTCCAGCGTGTCCTGGGTCTTCCCCGGGGCCTCCTCCCGGTTGGACGTGCCCGGAACACCTCACCAGGGAGGCGTCCAGGAGGCATCCTGATGAGATGCCCGAGCCACCTCATCTGACTCCTCTCGATGCGGAGGAGTAGCGGCTCTACTCTGAGTCCCTCCCGGATGACTAAGCTTCTCACCTTATCTTTGAAGGAAAGCCTAGACACCCTGTGGAGGAAACTCATTTCAGTCGCTTGTATTCGCGATCTCGTTCTTTCGGTCACTACCCATAGCTCATGATCATAGGTGAGGGTAGGAACATAGATCGACTGGTAAATTGAGACCTTTGCCTTACAGCTCAGCTCCTTTTTCACCACGAAAGACCGATGCAGAGCCCGCATCACTGTGGACGTCGCACCGATCTGCCTGTCGATCTCACGCTCCATTTTTCCCTCACTCGTGAGCAAGACCCCGAGATACTTAAACTCCTCCTCTTGGGGCAGGATCTCGCTCCCAACCCTGAGAGGGCACTCCACCCTTTTCCGGCTGAGGACGATGGTCTCGGATTTGGAGGTGCTGATTCCAATCCCAGCCGCTTCACACTCAGCTGCGGACCAATCTGGAGAGAGCTGAAGATCACGGCCTGATGAAGCAAACAGGACAACATCATCTGCAAAAAGCAGTGACCCAATCCTGAGTCCACCAAACCGGACCCCCTCAACACCCTGGCTGCGCCTAGAAATTCTGTCCATAAAAGTTATGAACAGAATCGGTGACAAAGGGCAGCCCAGGTGGAGTCCAACTCTCACTGGAAATGGGTTCGACTTACTGCCAGCAATGCGGACACAGGTTGTACAGGGACCGAACAGCCCTTATCAGGGGGTCCGGTACCCCATACTCCCGGAGCACCCCCACAGGATTCCCAGAGGGACACGGTCGAACGTCTTTTCCAAGTCCACAAAACACACGTAGACTGGTTGAGGAAACTCCCATGCACCCTCCAGGACCCTGCTAAGGGTGTAGAGCTGGTCCACTGTTCTGCGACCAGGACGAAAACCACACTGTTCCTCCTGAATCCGAGGATCGACTATCCGACGGACCCTCCTCTCCAGAACCCCTGAATAGATTTTTCCAGGGAGGCTGAGGAGTGTGATCCCTCTGTAGTTGGAAAATTTTGAAAATTAAGCTTACAAAATCTAAGCAAACTAAAATAAATTATCTTAAGCCAGAAAAATGTTCTAACCTTCTAACTTTTCCCAATTCTTAACACTCAGCAGCACAGGGTAAAAGACAGAGACCAATACACCATTTATAATCACCAATTAACTCAACAAAAACACATACTGTATATGGGATGTTGGAGGAAAACCAGAATATCCACACAGAAACAGGGAGAACACATACATAAGGCAGCACTGCTAACAATTGTGCCACCCAATATGAAACGTTCAGTGTACTAAATTGCAGCTATCATAATTGTTTTATAATATATGTCAATAAAAATAACATTAAGAGTCTACAGGAAAATAAATACATGTATTACTTAATAAATTGGTAGAATACTCGTGTTTCAATGACTCTAATTTGAATGAAGAGGGTTTAAAATGATGGATAACTGTTTGTTTAGATTGATAAATCCATGTTTTTCACTTTCAGAATGTTTTCATTTTATGGTGGTTTTCACAAAATTAAAGAGGAAACAGTAACTTATTTTGCTGGCATTGTATGTACAGTAGCTGCAACATTGAAGGCTGTAGCCAGTGCTGCTACAGATCACATTTTTCATTTGGTGCATTTCCTTTGAGCATTGATAACCTCTTCCATTCTTCTTTTTGCCAAGCTGTGAGAGGAATATCCACTGTGAGGAGTTTCCGCTATGATGTCAAAAAGTATGGTTACAGATTAGCAGGTACAAGTGCTATGTGCTAATTTATCTCCATTCGCATTGCCCCTTCTCTGCTTCTCACTATCATTATGCCATTCATTGCAATTTTAAAGCTCTGGGTTTGACAGTCCAAGTCTAACAAGATAAGATCACATGAGCTCTGACCGTACGTTAGGTACAATTCATAATACTGTTTATTGATTTCCCAATAAATTGAGTCCCATTGGGTGGTGGTGGAAGGCAGATTACATGCCGGACTCATTTATTTTTTCATGAAGTAAACTCACTGATGTGATCTTATGTGGAAATGCATGGGCTCTGCCAGTGCCAGCATAGCATGTGCTTCAGACTGTACTTTAGATAACAAGAAATCAATATTAAGTGCTTGGCTGTCGTTACAGCTCCATGATTCATCTTATCAAATAACATCTTTGAAACATAACCTGTCCTTTCTGTAATTAAAATATGAGGCACTTTTGTTGCATTAAAGCTCTGAGCCAAATAATTCAAACAGAACAGTCAGTATAAAGCTTCATTTGCAGAGTTTTCCTTCACTGAGCATAACATAACAGTATAGATAAACATGTCCAAATCTTTTTTGCTATGTTCGTTTTTAGAAGCAAAGATGGAACTTGAAATATTACATGAATATCCTTATCAAAGCAGGTATCTGATAGGCTTCATAAAACTGGAGTCCACTTCTCATCATTTCACCTTAATACACTGTGTTTACAGTTTAAACAGTTGAATAGAATTAGACATCGAAGCTTCTGCACAGACAAGTTTCTCTGACACAGCAAAAATCTACCATTAAATGAAAGACTCACATGAGCTTAACTATGAATTGACTCAATGGCCAGCAGCCAAACCAACTGCAGTTCAGAACGAGCAATCCACCTGAAGCTAAGCATGGATTTACTTGGGTGGGAGACCATCTAGGAAAAATCTTGGGTTGCTGCTGGAATAGGTTTTGGAGAGGCCAACAGGGGATGTTTATCCTGTAGTCTGTGTGTGGATCCCAATGCCCTGCTACAGTGACAGGAACACTGCTGCAAACAGGGTGCCATTTTTCAGATGGGACATAAAATCGAGGTTCTGATTCCCTGTGGTCATAAAAGATTTCTGGGCATCTTTTGTAAAGAACAGAGTGTTTCCGTGGATAAACTGCCTGTCACAGTCTAGTCATTCTTGTCACCTAATCATCCCCCATCTCTAATTGGCTAAATATCACCCTCAACCCTTCACCACCTAATAACTAATGTTTGTTGAGCATACCGACACAAAAAGGCTGCCGTCACATCACCCAGGTGGATGCTGCACATTGGTAGTGGCTGAAGTGGCTCCCCTTTCTCTATGTAAAGCACTTTGAGTGTCTAGAAAAGTGCTATATAAATGTACTATCTTCTTCTTCTTTTTTTTCTTAAATATTTACACATATAGTACTGTGAAAAAAACTATTAGGCCAGGCAAGAAAATGATATTTAAAGCTTGTTATCTGTGTACTAAGTAATTGCTTGTGAGAATGCTATACAACACTCCATAAACTCTATATAACATTAGAGTAAACATCAATCAACCATAAACAGTAACACGTATGTGTATTCCAAAAGCATAATGGTGTCAAGTGAGATGCATTACCTATAAAAAGTATTCACCATTTTGGGAGCTATCCCATTTTGTTGTACAACATTGAATCAATATGGATTTAATTTAGATTCTTGACACCGACCAACAGAAAAGACTCTTTAATGTCAAAGTGAAAACAGATCTCAGCAAAGTGATCTAAATTAATTACAATATAAAACTCAAAATAACTAATCACGTAAGAATTCACCCCCTTCAAGTCAGTATCTAGTCAATGCACCATGAGAGCCTTGATTCTGTATGCACAGGTCTCTATCAGTTTTGCACATCTGGACGCTGCACTTTTTCCCATTCTTTTTTGCATAACTGCTCAGGCTCTGTCAGGTTGTATGGAGATCGTGAGTGAACAGACTTTTTTCAAGTCCAGCCACAAATTCTCAATTGGATCAAGGATCTGGACTCTGATTCGCAAGCACTGTGATTCAACATTAATTAACATTAAAACCAAGGGGTTGAATACTTCTTATAGGCCCAGTAGCTACAAAACACAGGCATCACTCCTTGAGACATTCCTGTTATTCTATAGATTTGTTAAATTCCACACCAGCAGGCCTGATTCAAATTAATAGGTTTGTTTAGCTGAACCAGGTAGTGGTGCAGTCTAACAAATAACTTGATGTCTTGGATGTTATCCACACATACTTGGCTAATACTGTACAAGGGGAGATGGAAATGGCTACGGTAACACATTAATATCGACCTGGCTATAGTCAATGAGCATTAGCACACCATACTGGATTTTTAAGATGCGGTGATCAAGCTGTCTTGATGAAATGTGAAGATAAAAAATATATTGGATGTCCACGATAGCTGTCTGCACCTGAAGAACAATACTTAAAGGTCACTTCTCCACAGTGATGTGAACAAGAGTTATTGACTAAATAGAATTGATTTTACTGGTGTGCTGCACATTACCCATGTTACACAGAGGCAGGAAAAACAGAGGTACACACAAAAGTGTGAATGATTTTTTAGGGGATGTGAAAATGTAAAAGAAAATGTAATGTAAGAAAATGTAAAAGATAATAAAATGTAAAGGGGTTGGGGATTCCTAGAGAACCTTGTTAAATAGCAACGATGCAAAGAAGTAGTGGGGAAAGGGTAACAAACAAAAAAAAATCAGGAGTGTGCTCCCCTCGACTTTCTCGTATATTGAGACAGAGGAAAAGGTCATCAGAACCACTTCCAGTTTCACAATATTTCTCAAATATCAAATGTCTTTGTTTCTCATCGTAACTAATTGATAATATCGACACACAATCATTTATAATCAAACTTTATATTAAAATGATATTATCGCATTTAGGGAGGTCGAAAACAGTGGTGGGATTTTGTCAAGATTACGTATGCATTACCTAGATTATGTGCAAAGTAAAAAGAGTTATAGTATATGGTATTATATAATATTTGTTGCAATAAATTGCTATAGGTAAAACTGCATTTAGCTACATTTAATTAGATTAAAAAATAAATGTATTTCCAGGAACATGACAGGAATGTAGCAGCTTGTTGTTCCCATTACACCTTTATATTTACCTGGCATGTTCAATGTTTACACGTTATTGTTAAACTGATGATGTATACAGTAAATGAAAATAAAATTAATAATAGTTATTGGAAGAATATGTGTTATATTGGAAACAGTTTTTAATATCGTGTACACATTTATATTTCCATGATACAAAATATTTGGATGGTTGTTTAAATAAAATGCTACTTCCGGTTGAGTGATTTTCCTCAAACTTCATATCTGTTTGATTTTTATCATTATAAATATCTATACAGAATCAGCTATCTGTAATTATAACCATAGTTTACTTGAAAATTCATGAAATTATTCAGTTAAAGTACCACTTCCAGTTGCCGGAAGTGGCCCAAAAGTTGATAGAATTCCTTATTTTTGATATAAAGTAGGTGTACAAATTCTTATTGACCAAGGTCAAAGCATTTTCAAGTTATCGTGTTTAAACACAGACAGACATAATTTCGAAAATGGTATTTTCAGACTCAGGAAGGTCTAAAATGTCAAGATTCATCAAAATCTCAAGGCTGAATTTTTTCATGGTTCCTTTACTTTCTGTATAAATGGTATTTTCAGACTCAGGAATGTCGAAATTCATCTATATAGCGACATTGAATTTTTTCACGATTCCTATACTTTCTCTATACTATGTATATGAGAATGTAAAAATAGCATAAACAAAGTGGTTCAGCATTAGGCTTCCAGTAGAGGCTTCTGTGGGCCATCAGATGTGGGTGTTTAACATCAAGTTCTAGCCGGCTCTGATGTTTGAGAATGGGTGAAGTGGGACTTTTGTAGTAAAGCCATTCTTATTCTGTTGACTCATCCTATGCTCTAGGCTGGAAGAAGGATGAGTGGCGAGTGACTGGGTCCTCCATTTCACCTCCTTTGCAGAGCCTCCAACACACCCCTGTTATGTGCATTTATGACAGGAGCAATATTCATTGTTTTCCACTCCAAAAAAATCTTATAATGACTTTTGAATTTCGCAATCACAAGAACTGAAACTTGTCTGCTTCACTTATCACTAGTTGTGACATAACATGTCACTGTCAACAGGCATAACAACTGAAAATAATATGGCCATGTAAAGATAGTCGCAAAATTTTGACAAACCTACAAAGAACAAAACATAAAATGTCACCAGGAGAATAATGATAGAATTAATAAAAATGGTTGAAATAAACTCACACAAATTCCAGAAATTAAATTAATTAGATCAGTGTTGTCATAAACATTACATTTCAGGTAACAGTGTAGTGTCTCTAACTCCGGTCCTGAAGTGCTTCTGTGACTGTAAGTTTTCATTCAAACCCTTTTCTTAATTAGGGACCAGTTTTTGCTGCTAATTAACTTTCCTTCATTTTAATTGACTAGTTTTTTTACGATTCAGTCCTTTGAATTGTTTCATTTTTTCCATAAACTGCACAAAAACAGCAATAAGACATGAAGTAAGCCAACAGATGACCTGCTAAATTGGGGCCTCAAACTCTACTAACTAATTCTACTCCAAATAGTTTATTAATTAGAAACTGATTCTTCCTGTTGATTAAACCCATTGTTTATTTCCATGGCCTGTTGGTGATCTCATTATGACCAGCAGATATTTAAAAATTGATCTTCTTTTTTCTATAAATACTGTCAAAATGTTTTGTGGACCTGAGCAGAACAATATTATTGAGACTGTCACCTTTCTTTATTATCCGATATTGTATGATGGACACAGGTTGCTGGTCATGTTTTGGCTCGTTCTGTGCCTCAGTATTATTTGGCTGCTAATAAGAGAAAAATAATTATTTGAGGTTTCTGAGTTTTATATAGCATGTCAATTAACACTAAGGCAAAAAAGTTAAACAGCAGTAAAACCAGTCACTAATTAAGGAAAGGATTAGAATGAAAACCTGCAGCCACAGTAGTGCTGCAGGACTAGAATTGGGGACCTCAGGTTGAAAGAATTTAGTCAAAACTAATGGAATGATGACTGCTAAAAAAATAAATTCAATGTTAGCAACCTCATACAGATTGTGAACACAATTAAAACATAAAGTGCTTGGAATGGATGCCTGAAGATGAAACACTAACAATATTAGACTGGCCTGCTCAGCACTCAAGCCTCAAAATAAATGAAGCTGCATGGGATTACTTGGACAAGGAAAAGAAGAAAAAGTTGGCAACATCAAAAACAAGAGTTTATGGCAAGTCCTGCAAAAACCGTGGAAGAATTTACCACAAAGACTACTTGTAAAAACTACACAGAGGGGAACCAAAGCAGATTGGTTTAGAATTGCATTTCAGGAGAGGTCAAACAAAATTCGGAATTGCTTTTGAAAACATAAGATATTTTTATTATTTTGTATTGTAGTCATTCTTATCTGTTGTTATTTTAAAGTTATGTAATATTTTCATAAGCATATAAATACTTACTGGCTGGGTAGGTAGCTTTAAAAATAATTTTCTTGGATGGCCTGCGACATTTGCACAGTACTGTATCTTCTACATTCAGACTAAACCTTTCAAAGGCTGGCAGAGCTGGCAGTGCAATCACCCAGTCAGCTCTGACAGTTCTGTCTTTTTCTTGGCAAGACCAGTCTGTCTTACATCAGAACTTCTTTAGGAATGATGGGCTTCCATTTTGTTTTGTTATGTGCAGTGGAAACTGAGAACTTTATGCATTCAAAGTGAGTTTCTCAGAGAAGGCAATTTGGACTTGTAGCCTAGAGCAGTGGTTCTCAAACTGTGGGGCGGGCGCAAAGATGTGAAAATAAGAAAACAAGAATCAAAAATATTAAAAATACATCTATTGAAATCAAAACAAATTAACTTAAACTGATACTAGCAAAAATAAATACAGAGTTAGATAAACATCGATAAAAGTTAAATACGTATAATAAAATATGCATCTATGATATATCATTAATTAAAAAAGAACAAATTGGTATTAGTGGACTCCTTTCAAAAAAACGTTAGGGGGGCGCGATTAAAACTGTTATGAAAACTTGGGTCGCAAATACTTAAAGGTTGAGAAACGCTGGCCCAGAGATTGGGCTTCAGAGCTAAAGAGTGCAATCTGAAATGCAAAAAAAGCTGTCTCAGCATGTTGCATGGAGTACTTCAACTTAACGGTGTAAGCAATATTTTTGTACAATGTGTAGCACATTTTTTTGCCTATGAGTTTATGATATCATTAACCAAGGCCTGTGTCAGTACTATAAACTATCTTTGTCATATGTTGCATACATTAACAGTTTTATTTATGTTCCAAGTGCAATAAAACCCATGTCCATTTATGGTGCTATTGACCGCATACTGAATGTAAGTAAACTTACCAAACAACTTTGCTGAACTGAATGCTTTTCTCTCATTTGTAAAACTTCTAATGTTGTTACGTTTAAAGAAAAACCTCCTAGCATATCTTAAATGTCTGTTTTATTTCTCACTTGCAGGAGGCAGTACGCAAAGGGAACCTTTTAATATCATAATGTTTGTGTGGCATAGTACATTGTTACCTACTACATTTTAAAACAAAACATCAGAAATTATGACTAAATAAATACTTAAGTCATTTGTTGTAAAGCATTGATCTTGTGCTTAATGTGAAAGGACTACTGCGGTCTTAGAAAGGCGTCTTTAAAAAGAATGTAAGATAAGTTTCTGTCAGGAGTTGCAGGGTATGAGGTAGCTTTTTTTTTACCCCAGCAACACATACAATAGTAGTATGGAGTATGAACACTGGTCAAAATGAGCCACACAGAGGTCAAGGAGAAACAACCTAGTTTTGTGTCTAAAATATCCAACTTTCATTGTATTATTGTATTAGGATACAAACCATGCCAACGTAACTGTCAAACTAAACACATAAACCCACAAACAATGCACTGGATTAAACAAAGTACTGCTAGTTATTGTGTGTCTTCCACTAGGGAACCAGATTCTCTGCTTCACATTTTGTAGCTTGAAGATTTTATTTCATTCTCTAGCTAAGTCTATCTTATTAATTTATAACAGTTACTCAATCAATCAATCAATCAACATTTATTTATATAGCACATTTTCATACAAAAAATGTAGCTCAAAGTGCTTTACAAAATGAATAGAAAAATAAAAGACACAATAAAAAATAAACATAAGTCAACATTAATTAACATAATAATAATAATAATAATAATAATAACTCAGCTACCCAATGCAAAAATCATTAAGATTTTCAAAGAAATCATTTTAGAGTTCATTAGAATACTGTTGTAAACTATTAAAATAAATGAATTATAAAATATATAAATTATTGTCATACCTTTTTAAAAGCAGAATAGCAGATCACTTGAAAATCTCCGATGTATGCCAGAGGCCACAAAGACCAAAGCACTGGAGGATTTAGTGACTGTACTAGGCCTGGGTGTTGGCAAGCAAAATAAGCAAAGGAAGACAACTGGTGCATTCTGAACCCCATGATCAATTGTTCATGATACTGTTTAATGATATTTTTCAAATGCTCTTTTTATAAGTCAACATACTGCAAAAGTATGTGGATTGATTTGGAATTCTGCAGATATATTTCACAGAATTTACTAAAAACATCATGTCATTCTGGAGCAGTTCTTACAAAAACATATCATCTAATTTTTGAGCAGTTCTTACAATGTAAAAGTTTTTTTTTATTTCAATTCTCCTGTTGTTCACAGTAGGTAGAACACTGCAGGTCAGAAAGTAGTCCAAAATTCAGCTACATCCCTTATAAGCCTCTATCTTCCATAGTCATAGTTATTCTGCGGTCATAAACCAAAAAATGTGTTGTGTCTTTTTGTGAACTTCGCATTCAGAGCATGAGATGCTTCACTCCTAATAACTCTTCATAAACCAATATGATATATCGAGCAGTAATCACTTCTGACAACTTCATCTTCCAGGCACTGATGAGGCAGGCAGCGGACACTATGGACAACGGTATATCGCTGAAACTAAAATCAGCAATGAAGATGGTTTTGAGATTGATGATTCAGACTATGATGTCTTCATGGAAGAGGTAATGTCTCCAGGTGTTGCCATCCTTTACGTTTGTCACTTTTAAGAAGAATCAATTACTTTACCCACACATTCATATTTACTGATTTTTTTTTTTTTTTTTTGTACAGTGACTTACCAATTATAACAGTAAAGTGATTGGTACAGATTAGCACTTTGGGAATGTAACTAGAAATCATTTTAAAAATTAAAATGTTAGACCAGTTTTGATGAGAACAGGTCATTCAGCCCAAAAAGCTCCATACATCATCCATTAGATCAGACTGTATCTGACAGAGTATGCAGGACAACTCGTACTCCAGGTTTTGGTCTTTTCACAGCTGGACTAGTGCAACTCTCTGCTGACAGGGGTACCAGAATGTGTCATCAAGCTACCGCAGATGATTCAAAATGCAGCAGCACGTCTGGTGTTCCACCAGCCAAGGCGGGCATATGCCACTCCTGTTTTCAGATCACTTCATTGGCTCCCTGTAGCAGCACATATTAACTTAAAATCTCAATGTAGACTCTTTGTGTGTAGCTTTTAGCTGGTGGAATGAGCTACCCACCTCCATTTAAACTGCTGACTGTGTTTAAGAAGTGTTTGAAAACTCTCATGTTTGGTGAATTTCTGCCAAACTGATATAGCTTTGTTAGGTTTTGTCACCTAAAAATTGTTCCACGCTTGTATTTTGTTCTGAGCTCTTCACTGGTGATGATCGCTTTTGTAACCTGCCCTATAACAGTTGTTCCTAAACAGTCCCTGGACAGTTATGTTAACCTCTTTTGTAAGACACTTTGGATAAGCACATCTGCTAAGGAAATAAATGTAAATATAAATTAGTAACAGGAATAAACATGGACCTGTTTGCATCACAGAGGCAATAATAGTATTGTTTAATAATTTTTATAACAGGTGTAGAAAAACAGATCTGTATTTGGAAAAATAGTTTTGAAAACTTTTTTTTTTTTACATTTTTGAGAGTGTATATGTACCTTTTTTATTGTTTTGTTTTTTGTTAATGCACTCCCAGCTGAAATTATTTCCCTCTGTGAGAGCTGAAAACAAGCGCTTTCAGTCTAGGAAAAGTCCATCCATTAATTCAGAACGAACACGACTGGTCCTCACCACCAGCTCTTCTATGCCTGTGACTACACCAAGCACCACCAGCTCTGGCACTGGTTTTGTCCTCACCACAGTACGGCCCACAACTGCTAGGATCCTCTTTTCTCCCATCTTGTATGACCTGCCATGTGATGAAACAATCTGCCCTGCTGATAGCTTCTGTGTCAACGACTATGAACGCGGTGGATCTCGATGCCACTGCAACCTGGGAAAAGGTGGAAGCTCTTGCTCCTCAGGTAAGCAGGATGTGTTTGGATTGTATTATGGAGTTGCCTCTGCATTCTAAGGAACGTGAACTGCATTAAGCTACATGGATTAATTCTGAAATGGTCTGTGTTTCATTATATTATTGTTCAAAAAAAGAAAACATCTGAAAATTGTGACTGGTATGCCTAAGCAAAACAATTTTACAATATATAAACCTTGAGGTTTAAAAGGCACTGTTATTTGAAACTGTTGTGTGCCTTTCAGACAACTGCACATGTTTGTAGATTTGACTCGTTTTTAGTCATACATTTTTTTGAAATATTAACTTTTATGTCTGCCCACTTATTATTGAAAACGTGTGTATAGAAACCAAATTGCAAATGTCTGAAAGATCAAGCCTTAATATCAATTTTATTTTAAATAAACGCAAGGCAAAGCATCTGTATTGTGCATGGCAAGGCAATTTACTTCATTTGACTGCTGATAACAAACGGCACATAAATAAAAACATCATTTATTCTTTTTTTTTTAAAGTACAAGTTCAATTGCAGTTCTTCACTTTTTCTAACTTAATTTTCATGCCCCCCTTCCCGATGTAAGTGCACACAGAGCCAAACACTAAGTGCCAAATTGCTTCTTCATCTCTCTTTGCTCTGTGGTCAATCATTTCTTCTGTGGATCAAAGTTTCCTAAAAACATGGCACTCCAATAATTTTAGCTCTGTCTTCTGGACCGTGACATCTGCAGTAAATGTTTATGGCCTGTGCATTCATCAATAAAACGAGCAGATCAATAGTATGTTTCACAGCAGGGGGTGAGGGTTTCATTTGTTCAGCCTTTCATTTAATGCAGCCTCAGTGCTACCACGGAGTGGTGACCTTCCCTCCAGCAGCATGTTGCTCTTATTGAATTATCTATTAATCCACCCTCAGACAAATCTGTCATTCATGACTTTTTTTCCATTGCATTATTCATATACGATTCCCTTTACCAGAAGTCATATCCTGGGAGGCTGCAACTGTTTCCTTACTGCTGTTTTTCTGCCTCGCTTGACGCTGTTTAAGGAAAGGACCTCACTTTTTTAGTAATTCTACCCAGCTAAACAAACAAGAAGGCAAAACAATCATTATCTAGAAATTACCGAACAAATTTGCCTAGGGACTTGGTAGCTTATGAAAAACACAAAATTGTTTGTTGTCATTATACTTCAGCTCATGAGATTACCGGATGCAGAATTTAAAATGCATTGACTGTATTACACGATTTATTTTCTCACCTTGTTTATTCCCTTACAGAATCACTGAGGTGAATTACAAAATGATGGCAATTATTTCAATTTCACACATCTATGGAAACTGCATTTTCCTAAAATGTTCATTTGGTCTTAAATACTTTCTTGTATTTGAACTTTGTATAGTGATTCCTACTTCATTTTCTTTATTTTATGAAGGTATGCAATCCTTTGGTTAAATTACATTGCTTGATTTTCATTAGAGGCATTCGTATCTGCTTGATTCATATGCATTATGAGTAATAGTGTGGATTCAGAAAGTATTCAGACCCGTTCACTTTATGCACACTTTATTATGCTGTAGATTTAATTTTAAATGGAAAAATGTGCCATTTTTGCCCATCAGTCTACACTCAATAACTCAAATTGAAAACTTGTGTTCAGAAAGGTGTGCAAATTTTTTTAAATCATAAACTAAAACCTTTCATTCGTATATGTTTTCAGACTCTTAATTCAGTACTTTGTAGAAACCCCTTTGGCAGCTTTGAGTCTTCTTAATTAAGTCCCAACAACCTTTTTACAACTGGATTTGGCCACTTTATCCCATTCTTCCTGGCAGATCTGCTCAAGCTCTTTTAGATCAGATGGAAAGCTTCTGTAAACTGCCATCTTCTGGTCTCTCCACACATGTTCTGGGGGGGTTTAGGTTTTAGCTGGACCACTCGAGGACAGTGAGAGACTTGTCCTGAAGCCACTCCAGCATTGTCTTGGTTGTATGCTTGGATCACTGTTGTGCTCAAAGGTAAGCTGTCATCCCTGTCCGTGGCCACATGCACTCTGGAGCATGTTTTCTTCAACATCTCTCTGAATTTGGCCGATTTCATCCTTCCCTCAGATCTGACAAGTCTGCCTGTGACTGTTGCTGCTGTCATTGATATGCTTCACAGTGGATAATATTAGGCAGGTGAAGAGCAGACAGATTACTTTGAGTTCTGCCCAAATAGCTCAATTTGTGTCTCATCGGACCAGAGAATCTTTTTCCTTGTGTTCTCAGAGTATTTTAAATGTTGGTTGGCAAACTCCAAGTGGAAGTTAGCTACTTTATTATAAACACCTGCTTGATGGAGTGCTGCTGAAGTGATCATCCTTCTAGTGGGTTCACACATCTCAGCAGAAGACTTCTGAACCCCTGTTAGAGTGACACTTGGTCACCTCCCTCATTAAGGCCCTTCTTGCATGGTTACTCAGTTTGATGTGGCAGCTAAGTCTGGGAAGAGTCCTGGTAATTCCAGACTTAATCCATTTCACAAGTATTTAGGCCACTGTGTTCCTGGGGACACTCAAATCTTTAGAAATGGTTTTATAACTTTGCCCTGATGTATATCACATGACAGTTTGACCACAGAGATCTAAGGAGAGTTCCTTATACTTCATTGCTAAATTTTTGTTCTGATAAGAAGTTTGAAATGTAGGACCTTACATAGACATGTGTGTGCCTTTATTTTCAATTTACTATTGCCTCAGGTAGACTGCAATTAAGTTTTAGAAACAATTTTGTAATCCACAACACAATAAAAGTTTGCAGAAAGCAAAGAAGTCTGAATACTTGCAGAATCCTCTTTATGCATTTAAATGTGGGCAGCACAGTGGTGCTTTGGATTCCAGCTCTGATTTTTGCCCACATTCTCCCGTTGAGTTTCCTTTCACAGTCCCAAAGATGAGCTAATTACGTTAATTGTCAAGTCCCAAATGGCCTTATGTGAGTGTGCGCATGAGTGAGTCTTTATATGTCCGGTGCTGTTCCCCTAGTAATATGTTGTGACAGATTCCAGCCCCATTTGGATTAAGGGGTTTGTTATGTATTTAAAGAATGCCCAAGTTAACCTCACAGTATTTTTCTCACCTTGACAAGTGTGCAAGGTTAAAAGGAATCAAGTCTTTTATTTATTTGTAAATCCAAATAAAATGTATACAGCTTAAAACCATGCTTTATATGTAAACATCGCCCCACACTTACAAAGTCACGTTGTTCAACAAAGAAAACCCATCTAAAGTTGAGTATGCTAGTGTTGACATTTTCAATATTTTTGCTATCTTTCCATAATTTTATAAAACAAAGTAAAGTTTATAACTGCAATCAATTTGGAATTGGGAATCCTTCTGTACAAGAACATTTTTTTTCTGAACAGGCATCTGATTTGGCTTTCGATACTCAAATCCATTTTCTGTATTCTTTCCATTGTACTGTACATATATGTACACTACCGGTCAAAAGTTTTTCTTCACATTTAATCAGTTCAAATGAATGACCTAAAATGGTGAAAAGATAAGCAGTAAACTGCCAGAGGTTCAAATTTAAAGTTTAGGTTAGCAAAAACTGAAAAAATGGAAATTTCAGATTATTACAAATGGGCCTTCTTCAAGGAACAAGTAATAGGTTACTACCTACAGATGTTCTGCTGCAATTACAGTAAATAACACCTTGCAGGTTTGCACAGGTGTCCCAACTTCTGTTGATTACTTAAAGCCCCTCTGTCCATCTTAAAGTAGATTTGGAACAGACTGTGTTACTACACCCGCTACACCATAGAAAGTTATAAATTCCAATGATAATGGCATTATCACTGAGATTGTAAAGGGTGCACCGGCTGGAAATAATCAATCCGCTACTTCTGCTTCGTAATTGAGATCCTTAAGGGTCTTATATTTCGTACAGGAACAAAGCAGAGGCGAGTTGGTGTCTAACCTTGAGGCTTTGATCGATGATGGGATTGGCCTCAATGTCTATAGCCTACTGATTTTAGCCAAAAGCGTCTGTCGACATTCCAGCGAGAAGGTTTATTGACCACCTTTATTTTCTCACTAAGCCGCATCACAGACTTTGTACACTTGGGCTTAGAGCTAAAAAAGAATTGCACTACACTTTGGGGGCATTAATGCAAGATAAAATGAATACATGGGGGAGCTTTACTGTACAATGGTAGAGTGAACAATTGAAGTACCTAGTAGAAAGCAAGCTACTCCCCAAACTTCTGTGCATTGTGCCTCATTTTTTTTCTGCTGTGCATGGTTGCAAATCCTGTGAATATGTGTGGTTGCCAATGCAAAAGTAAAAATGAGGTTGCAAATAAAATCATTTGATTGCTTTAAATTGCAAAAGTTAAACTCATTATATTGAGGATTGACTGTATTACTGACAATTAAAAGCACAGATACAGGATCAAATAAAAAATCCTTTTATCTATATGCAAATGTTATCTTTATCCTCTTATATGTAGGTTCATATAGTAATAAATAAGGTAGAGTGAGATTTGAATTAAATATGCAACATCTTGAGGTACTATGAGCAGATTACTTTACTGACCAATGCTGTTTTCATCATAAGGAAATCAAACGCATGGTACAAATGAGTGAGCAAGTTTGAAGAACGTTCTAAATACCTGGATATATTAGCAAAGATATACAGTACAGTGAAATAAAAAATCTATTGCAGTACTATTGCAATTTTAAAATTAATCTTACTTATAAGTAATTTGTTTTATCTTTTGTTTAAGATATATGATTGCTTTATTATTGTTGTTGTGCAGGACTTTGTTAGCATTTATTTTTAAAAAGTGTGATATATGTAAAAACATATTTTTATTATTATTTCAATAGCTCATCTCTCAAATGCATGGCATTAACCCCTAATTATATTCATATTTCCAGAATTACCCAAATAGCAAGCTGGTATGTACATGTATGAAACTTGGATCTGTTCTTCTTCCATTCAGGCGTCAGTATAAAGTGGTCCATTAATTGTACTTACTTAGTTTCAGCTCGAAGCTGCCTGAGAGACATCATTGTCTTGGTATACAATGGAAATGTTATATGCATTTTTCTGGTTTAAATAGTTAAATAAAAGCTTTTGTTTGTAGTTCACAAAAAGTTAGACAATGATTTCTTTTTACCAAATAATATATCATTCTTTTTTATTGGAGCTGGCCTGCACAATGGACATAGTTACTCTGATCATCTTCCCCATGTTATTTTTTTTGACCCTCTTGACACGTTGGGTCAAGCCAGTGGGCTCAGTCCTGCTGACCTGATTTCTGATTGGGGGTCTCATAAGGATCTTATTAACCTACTGCATGTACTATAAGGGAACTTGCTATTTGCTGTTTTCTTATGGCAACTCATTGGCACATAAAGTAATAGAAATACCATAATTAAAAATTACCTGGCTGGTATTACATAATTATGGAAAAATAAAACTCACTTGTCTGGCCTTGTCTGTATTACTAAGCCAAGTATACTGAGTTTGGTCTTGCACTATGCATACAAAAACTTCATTAACTAGAATAACATTAATTGCTTTACAAACTTTTTCAGCAAATGTTTTATGTGGTTTGTTATACAAGGAGCTGGGTTTATTTTTAAAATGTGTTTTAATAATAACCTGTTTTTATGTTAGGTTGAGGTCTTCTTTAAATTTGCATTGGTTGGCTGAAGTTTTTGTTTATCATTTATTCAGCTGTAAAAGATGAGATTCTACTTCATATAGTTTTGGCAAGCAATCAATGGAAAGGTATAGGTAGATAATATGTAAAGCTTTTTAAGACAGTGATAAGGCCAGCAATGATGTATGAAGCCGAAACATGAGTGGTAAAGGGAGCTCAGGAGAAGAAGGTAGATGTGGCAGAAGTGAGAATGTTGACATGAACGTGTGGAGTTACAAAAAAGGACAGAATAAGACAAGAAACAATCAGGGATACAACAAAAGTGGGAAAGATGATGTGGTATGGACATGTGATGAGGAGAGACAATGAATACGTGAGCAAAAGAGTGATGGGAATGGAACTACAGGTGAAGAGAAAGCAAGGGAGGCCAAAGAACAGGTGGATGAATAAAGTGAAGGAAGATCTGAAGGAAAAGGGTTTGACTGGCATGGAGGTGCCTGATTGAGCTGTATGGAGAAAGTTGATTTACCACACCAGCCCCACAGAGAAGTAGGAAAATTTGAAGAGGGCAGGGTGAAGAAGATGAAGAAGTAGCCTGCAGATTAAGACTACAGGACTGTAGTGTGGATGGTACAATTATTAACCAGACAGGCAATTTTATTTTCATGCTTCAAGATAACTTGAAGGATCAACTTCAGCTTGGATGGCATTATCTTTCTTGAAAAATACACATCTTTCTGGAATATGTCACAATTATTTACAATTTTTTTGCTTTTAGGTTAACGATACTTCGCCAAACAATAGTTATGGAATCCGGCCTACTGTATATAGGCTGGACATCTCAGTATAATATTGGCAATGGAACTAATTACATTTTGAGCGTGTCTTTTTTGCTTTGTGTATACTGTATTAGCCAACTGAAACTTGATTACACTGGTCAGCACCAAAATCCTTCTGCACAAAAAACTGATGTACTTTATAGATTTAGGTGAGCATTGGATTTTCTCTACCACAAACGGTCTTCATGAGATTTCAGATACAGTTAAAAACACAGTTTTGAAAAAATAAGTTATGTTTGTTTTATGGTGTATATACTGTATTTTTCATGCTCAGATTATTATCTGAAATAAAAATACTAGTCTTTCTTATTCTTAATGTTAGTTCAGGTGGATGTTGCACATTGTTTGCTCTTAATCAGTATTCTTCTTATTTCTTCAGAATAGAGAGGAATTTGGTTTTCTTTTTTGTAGGTTAGAAGATAACTTTTTATTGTCCAGTAGAGAGAATTTTGTTGTTTAAATGATTTTCACAGAAAATTGCAAAGCTGCGTTGATCCGTCCATAATCTTGTCCAAATAGCAAGTCAGCAAACAGTACAAGATACACACCCCTTCTTTACTGAGACAACTACTGTGAAGTTCCAGGGATTACACATTTGTGATAGGAGTAGAGAAATCTCGCTAGTGAGCTTAACCCTGAATTTCACTTCTGAGGTTCAATAGCACCTCAACTCTCTGCTAGATTCTTTTATTTTTATTATTTTTAATATATGTGTAATTTGTATTTTTTTTCCCCCAAGTTAAAATAATCGATTTTAAAAATAATTTATTTCTCTAAAATAGTGTTTTTTTCCTATAAAACTTTCAACTCTCAAAATCTACGTTCAGTCCCCTCAAAACTACAAAGAACACCTAACATTTTTGTCAGGAGCCAAAAAAAACTATTTGCAGACCAGTGTCATTGTCAGATATTTTGCGTTCTGCCAGCAATGAAAAAGAGAAGACACCAAATGTTTTTTACACAATAACCAGGAGAAAAAGAGTCAATTATTTCCTGGAATTGGCCAAGGGCCAAAATGTGAATTGTTTTTGAACATCTAACCATGCCACAAAGATCTATTAGAATATCCAGAAACTAGTGTGATGCGGTTATCCTTTATAGACGTAGTAGGGTTGCACAGTATACCGGTACTGGAAAAGTATCAAAAAGCTCCTATTTAAAAACTGTACACTACCAGCATTTTCGGATTATCGATACTGGAAGTAAACATTTTACAACTCCCACACCCAGTTTCATAGACTTTATGAAATTAAACTACATGCTTCAATGTAATCAGAACTTAACCCCATTGCTTTAACGTGATCTGGACTTCACCAGATAGTCATTGCCTTCACATGATTGGGACTTCACGGCTATCAAAAGGGAAAGTATGCATAGCGGGGCATACCACGGAGGCTGGAGTAAGACGCATGTGCTAATTACAGCATGTTGCCTCAGCCACCACATGACAAACCACCCAGATTGAGATCCGAGTGCAGCTGTGCAAGGGTGACACTTCAACAGCACAGTGAAGATTGTCAGGTGTTTTACGGTGGCTGGGGTGCCAATCCTGCCACCAACCCCCAGGCTTTCTCTGCAAGTTTGAGGACCTGGATGTAGATTAACGTCATACCCAGGATGGAGCAATTGCAGGTTAAGGGCAATGCTCAAGGGCCCAATGGAGTAGAGTCACTTCCAGTGTTTTTCGGAATTCGAACCAGCAACCTTCTGATTATCATTACAAATCCCTTTCTCAGAGCCACCACTCCACCTTAAAGAGGGGGCTTTGGAAGTATCCATTATTTGCTTTGGAACCATATTGATACAGGTACTGAGGTCTGAAAGCTGGTATCGATACCAAAGTCAAAATTTTAGTACTGATCCAACACTACATAGAGAGTGATGGTATAATAAGTCACATATCTGGTGATGGACAAACATGGATGAATGGATGGATGGTGGCACCTACGATAAAAGACTATACAATTCATGACAGTGATGCAGAAATTTAATACATATGACAATAAATATTCAGAAAGTGAAAATGAACAGATGGACGAATAAAATAAGGCCAGAACTGAAATATGCATATGCAAAACTCCAAATCATGAATTTTGACTTCTTAGACCTTAGCCTTTCTTTGGCCCTGTGGTCAAATTGCTACCAGCCATCAAATCCACTCACCAATTACAGTGTAGGCTGGAGAAAATTAAGCTGACTCATGTGTTACTTTTAGAAAATACTAGACTAAACACATTGTTGTAAATAGAACACACGTGTACTGTTAGAAGACATCCTCATAAATTAAGTCTACAATCAATTTGGAATGCCTTTAATGCTGAGAAGCCATGAACAAAAAGTTAGTTTCATCATGCTAGTTGTATATTTGAACTGAGTGGGCTACTTGTGCTGTGCTGCTGACTGAAGTCTCCATCTGTGAGACTTTGTGGCTCTAGTTCTGCTGCAGCCTCCATGCTGATACTACTGTTGGAACATTGTAGGTGAGTTCTAGGGAGGTTCTGAGGTATTGAGGCTTATTGTGTGGAAAAGTCACTAATGTGCACTAATACTGTTCAGCCTGATGAGAACTGGCAGTTGAACTTACCAACTGTTTGACGTAGTTCTTCTTTTGGTCTCAGTATTTTTGTTTATGTGGTGTTGATAGGAAATCATAGTAATAATGATGACTGATAAAGGTTACAAATCATTGATAAGCAGTACCTGAAATTAATGGTTAATTTGATTAATGTCAGTACTTAATTTTAGCGCTATGACGAGTGCGTCCCTTCAAAGCACTGTATTTTCTTTTTTGTTGTGCTATGTTTAATTTTGTAAAATGAAATCAGTATGATCTCATATTAAGCAGTGAATATCAAAGCACTTTTTAGCTTTTTCCTTTCTCGTTTTAAGATAGGCATAAGTATGGTCTCCTAAGCTATCCATTATCATATTATCATCATATTCCATTATGCTTCATTTGATTTTTTTCTTTTCTAACACACACTTTATTGTTATTTAGATGTTTCTATCCAGTATCCCAGATTTTTTGGGTATTCCCATATGACCTTTGAACCTCTTAAGAACTCCTACCAGTCATTCCAAATAACCCTTGAATTTAAGGTGAGTGTTTTTCTGTTTTGCTGGACATGTAACACTTGGTCTCCCTTGGAACCTTTTTATTTTGTAAAAGAAACAAACTTTCCCTTACCTGTAAATTAACATCTATATTATCAAAATGCCATAATTAGAGAAGATTACATGAGCTGCATATTATGGAATTACTGACTGCTTCTTTTTTACACTGATCTGTACAGGCAGAAACGGAAGATGGTTTACTTCTGTACTGTGGCGAGAATGAACATGGCCGTGGAGACTTTATTTCACTTGCTATCATTCGTGGAAAACTGCAGTTCAGGTAGGGTGATTTAATAGCAATATAGATCACTTATCGGTCACTACTACTTTGGACATGTTCACCCACCTGACCTGAAAAGAGGACATCTGAGTCACTAGGGACAGACCCAGTGATAGAACTGTTACGTATGTTAGAATCATGGAGACCAGCCTGCATTGTAGCACACTACCAAATATTTAGTGAACAGCTTTGTAACCAGTATACTACATTAGACAGACTTTGACATAGCAATGGACTCCACAGATTTATTTTCTCATGGGTTTACTGTATATAGGAGCTTTGTTTTCTACGTTACTACCAGTTGTTCTTTGCATAATTTTACTATTTATTGTTATTATCACACCTAGTAGCTCTACAATCCTGATCTTTCTCTCCATGCATTCATTCAGTCCATTCCACATAATTGTGCACATATCTAGTGCCAACTTGGAGTTGTCAATTCACTTAACATGCAGTTCTTTGAAGCATAACAGGAAGCACAGAGAAAGCCTCTGTAGACATAAAGCTAAGACTTTACAGACAGTTACAATGAATACAGAACCTATTCAGAGCTCTTCACTTTCTGTACACTTTATTGTATTGTACACTTAACTTTAAATGGAGAAATTTGTCATTTTTCCCCATCATTCTAGACTCGATAACCCATAATGACAAAGTGAAAACATGTTTTAGGAAAGGTTTGTAAATTTATTCAAAGTCAAAAACTGAAATATCTCATTCACACTCAGTAAGTATTCAGACTCTTAACTCAGTACTTTGTAGAAACACCTTTGGCAGGAATTACAGGTTTGACTCTTTCTGGTTAAGTCTCTTCAAGCTTTACACATATGTAACTGGGCACTTTATCCATTTCTTCCCAGCAGATCCTTTCAACCTCCATTAGATTGAAAGGGAAGTGACTGTAAACTGCCATCTTCCGGTCTCTCCACAGATGTTCTATGGGATTTAAGTCTGGGCTTTGGCTGGGAAACTCAAGGACAGTCAGAGACATATCCTGAAGCCACTCTAGTATTGCCTTGGCTATATGCTTCAGGTCATTTTCGTGCTGAAAGGTGAACGTTGTCCCATTCTGAGGTCACGTGCACCCTGGAACAGGTTTTCTTCAAGGACCTCTCCATATTTGGTTGCATTCATCCTTCATTGAATTCTAACCAATCTAACAGTGCCAGCTGCTGAAAAGCACCATCATAGCATGATGCTGCCATCACCATGCTTCACTGTAGGGAAGGTATTAGGCAGGGGATGAGGAGTGCCTGGTCTTCGCTAGACAAATTACTTAGGGTTCTGACCACAGAGTATTTTTTTTGTCTCATCAAACCAGAGAATCTTTTTCCTCATACTCTCAGAGTCTTTTAAATGGTGACACATGCCTTTTACTCAAGAGTGGTTTCATCTAATGACTCTACCATAAACCCCTGATTAATAGAATGCTACTGAGATGGTTTTCCCTGAACAGGCTCTTCCATCTCAGTGGAGGACTTCTGAAGCCCTGTTAGAGTGACCATTGGGTTCTTGGTCACCTCCTTGAGAGGTCCTTCTTACCCTCTTGCTCAGTTTGACTGGACAGCCAACTCAAGGAAGAGTCCTTGTAGTTACAAATATCTTACATTTCATAAATAGTGAGGTCATTGTGTTCCTGGGAACACTCAAAGCTTTAGAAATGGTTTGATACTCTTGCCCTGGTCTATGCCTCACCACAATTTCTTTATAGAGATGTGCAGAGAATTCCTTGGGCTTCATGGCTTGGTTTTTGTCTTAACATTCAGTGTGAATTGTGGGACCTTATATACACAGGAGTGTGCCTTTCTAAATTATGTCCAGACAATTCAGTTTGCCACAGATGGACTTCAATCAAGTTCTAGACACATCTCAAGGAGAATTAAAGCAAACAGGATCCACCTGACCACAATTTGGAGTGCTACAGCAAAGGGTCTAAATACTTATATACATGAGAGATTTCAGTTTGTGATTTTTAAGAAATGTTCAAATCTTTCTGAAAACATGTTTTACTTTGTAATTGTAGATTATTGAGTGTAGATTGATGGGCATTAATGGCAGTTTTTTCCATTTTAAATTAATTCTACAACACAGTAAATTTTGTAGATATTGAAGGGGCCTGAATACTTTCTGTATTGACTGTCCTTGTTCCAATACAAACCTTTGTACCTAAAGTTATCAGATAGTAGAACTAAATATTTAATTACTGTGCCCCTGCCTTAAGACCCAAGTTTAAAAATAAAAATATACCTATTGAAATTAACATACAAATATTTATAGACTGGCTTGAAAAAGTACTCAGGCTTTTGATCAATTCTCTAATAATACAGAATTACAAATCCTGTATCCTGTAATTTTCTCCTTTGTGATATTTTTGTTTCAAAGTATTAAAGCTCAACATTATTTCATGCCATTGTTTTATGTTATAATAAGAGTTAAAAGATAAAAAGAGAATTATTTTATGCCATTGTTTTATCTTAGAACAAGAGTTAAAACATAAAAAATGTTGCTTGCATAAGTGTTCAGTCCATCTAGATCTTCACAGCTACACTATTTACTGGGGACATTACAATTTGGCTGTACCAGTGAATCATTAAAATAACTGCCACATTTTCTGGATAAAAACCCCACTGGTAAAGATTGCATGTCCAAGTGAGCCCTAACCTTTGTCTTTGGCCTTGCTCAGCCAGGGAGTTATTCATGCCTCAAATGTGGTTTCTATTTATTTAAAATGTGTGTTATCTTTTAAGTATTATTGTGTAAATATTATTGATTTCCTTTGCTTCTTTCATGTTGTATGATTCAATGAACATTTTGTTCATCGATCATCTTTGTATTTATGATTCTTTGTTCTTTAGTGTCTTGTTCTTTGTGCTATATTTCTTATGTCTTGTATGTTGGGCCAAGAGAAGGGATACTTAATGCTGCAGCTGGGAATCCACTGCCATTGCTATTTAAGGAGAATCGCCTGAATAAATGGCTGCTTTGGCATTAAGGATTGTTCCTAGTTATTTTGATTATGCGATTTTTTGATTTCCTGGTTTTTGATCCCTAGTTCTTGTTTGAAGGCAGTGTTATTAATTAGTGATTATTGGATTTATTTGAATTTAGGTGTTACATTTTAGGCAAAACCCTTTTTTTTAGTCATTTATTTGCTCCTGCTTTAATTTTTGCAATCCTTTTGAATCCTTTACATTTAAAGTTGCATTCAAACCAGATGTTTTCCTCCCTTCACTTTGCAGACATTTATAATTTTTGTTATTTACAATCCTGCGTCTCATGTGCAGATTTGAAGCCTGCCTTTTGAGTTGGGGTTAGGCTGCCTGTAGTGAGACACACTCTGGGGAGCCAGATGTGGGTGAAAGGGTGGACTGCTTGTGTTTTGAGGTCTGCACTCATTTTTGAGCCTGTGTGTGGCAGGATTGTAATAGTAGTTGCACAGTTGCATTAGATAGAGTGATCTGCCTCTTTTGTGCTCTTTGGTGTTAATAGGGAAAAGGGCACTTACATGTACCATCATGCAGGTAAAAATGCATAATTGCAATATCTGATTATCCCATGATCTAGAAATACCTTCCAGAAATTAATGTAAGAGCAATGAATCAGTTGAGATCTCATGATTTGGCATTCAAGGTAGCTTGCACTATGCAAGAAATATTGATACAAAACTAATCCTTCATGAGAGGTAGTAGGACTGTCATTTTCTGGGATATCCCATTACCCTTCCCAATTACATGAGAAATAACAATCTACATGGTTCATCCTGAAACAGGCCAGACCAAGACACTGGCAGGCCTTAAAAATGCAGATTACATTGTGAACAGTGGAGCCTTAGCAGAGGTAAGAATTTGTGTTTTTAAATGAAAATGGACTACAAGTGACCTACCCAAAGCAATACTTAGGGTGAAATAAGTATAAAGGCATTCCCAGTATGCAGTAGGGATTTATTTATTTATTTTAAGCATTGTAATGTATTGCTCTTTCTTGTAATCTTTCTTGTGTATGTGTGTGTGGCACTGACTACTATGTAACTTGAAAAAAATGAAGTGATACTCTACCTGCACCCCACTTCTTGTTCACATTCACATTTGTCACATTTAAACCAAATACGAGGTGTGGTAGAAAAGTAATGAGACTGATTTTTTATTTACCAAAGTTTTTATTTTTTTCAAACATCAATGTTATCCCCTTCAAAGTAGTTCCCTTGGGCAGCTACACACCGATGGAGACGTTGTTCCCACTGTTGGTAGCAGCGTTGGAAGTCTTCAACCGGTATGGTCTTCAGCATGTCCGTTACACTCTTTTGGATGTTTTCTAAAGTCCCGAAATGACGTCCTTTGAGGACATTTTTCAGTTTAGGAAAAAGGAAAAAGTCACACAGACTGAGGTCAGGTGAATAAGGGGGCTGGGGAACCACAGGAATGCGTTTTTTCGATTGTCTTTCTGCTCAATTGTGAGGTTTTTCGGCACCATTTTGGCACAGACCTTTCGCATGTGCAAATGTTCAGTCAAAATTTGATGAACGGTAAATCTGTTCAAATATAATTGTTCACTCAACATTCTTGATGTTAAACGACGGTCTGATCTCACAAGAGTGTTCACACGTTCGATGTTTTCATTGGTTTTCGAAGTTGAAGACCTCCCTGAAAAACTTGAGCTCGGGATAAAGAATGTTCCCCATAGGCCTGTTTTAACTTTTCAAACGTCACACTTGCTGATTCTCCAAGCTTAACACAAAATTTAATAGCACAACGTTGCTCCAAATTCCGCTGTTCCATTTTGCGTGACGCACAACCAAAAACACAACTTCGCTAATAGCAGTCACAAAAATCACGTAGTTAACGGAAGGAGTTGAAACTCGCACTGAGCTATGGGAGGGTACTGATACACATGCTCTATCAAGGACAACAGCGCAGCGTTGCCAGATCGCTTGCAGTGTTGCCAGTCTCATTACTTTTCTGCCACACCTCGTATAAGCTAATTCAAAATGTATGGAGTGAAAAATGGCAAGTTTGAACTTCATGCATATTAACAAAATGATGTGTTGGTATAAACTTTACAACTTCTCCAAAGAAGGGACTGTAGAAGCTTTAACAGCATAAATTTTGTTCAGTGCACTGCTGAGAGCTATATTTTTACTTCTGATTTACTCCACAGTCAATACTTATCCAAACATACAGCATATATTAGTGCCTAATATATACCTGCTCAGCATTTCAATTATGTGGCTTTACTCTCCTGGTAGGTTTAATTGTGGCACTGGGGCAGCCCTCATCATCAGTGAAAGCAAAATCAAGCTGAGAAGTTGGCACAGCGTTACCATTTCCAGAGATGGATTAAATGGATGGCTACGTCTAGACAATGACACCCCCGTGACTGGCAAATCTCAGGTAAACTGACAGATGATGGAATAAGAAAACATAGTAAGAAAGAGAGTGAGAGGATGGGGAGGGGGGGCTGGGAATGGCATTACAACTGTAGCCTTTAACTAAAATAACTTAAACATTCATTTAAGTTGCAATGAACAAGAACAAGGGGTGCCTGATATTTAATTAATTCCTTGTCTTCAAGGAATTAAACTGATTGGCACCTCTATTTGGTCTGTTGATTTAATTCACTTTTAAGAACAGTTTAGGTTAAAAGAAAATGCTTACAAAGCACAGTGAGGGTTTTCCATAAATTCATTTTATTTCCGCTGTTCTGAACAGAATGTACAGTAGTTGAGGTCCTGGAGAAAAAGATACCGATAAGAAGTTTAAGAAGATTGGATCAAAATGTGCTTCAGTTTTTGGTGCTGGTTTAGCTGGTTTTTGTTTTAACCTGCTCTCTTCTTCTTTGTATGAATCCTGCCCTTAATGCATAAAACTTACCTTGTATGCCCTTAAATGTGCCAGTAAGTCAGGTCTTGGCACCACTGGAGAGTGATTTTTGACAGTGTAGATTAATGCTTAACCTGCTGGCATTGATTTCAGAAGGCTGCAGGTTCAAATCCTAGAAATGATTCATTAGTCTGCAGTCTGGATGCCTAAATATGTACGATACTTCAAATTCAAGTTGGACTATAACATTGATATAAAGTGCATAGTAATTAGAACATCAGAAAAATTATGATGAGATCAGGACATTCACCTTTAGAAGCTTTTTGATTTTATTCACCTAGAGTTTTTTAAAATAAAATAAATAAAAATAAAATATCAAGTTGAGATTTGAAGGTTTTTAAAGTTTAAGTCTACAGCATACCACTTGGTAATTTATTCCATATGCTAATGGTTTTTTGTGTGGAGAAAAACTTTTTGCAAAATCTGTCCTAAACATGATTCCAACCATATCCCCATCTTCTTGTTGAAGAGTTCATTTTAAAGTGAACGTTGGCATCCTAAAGAGGAGGTTGTCCTTGGTCAGCTTACTGCACAATGTCTTATGACAGACGCCTGTATGAATAACTTGCCATTCTAGCAAAACAGCTTTGTCAGCTTTTTACCCTTAGTAGTTTGCAAGCAGTTGTTTTTCCTTTCACACTCTCTTCTGGACCATCTTTAGAGTTGTGTTTTTTTTTTTTTTTTTGTAATATGGTGACCAAAACTACTTACAGTACTCCAGGTGAGGCCTGACTAATAACTTGGGCTACATCCACACTACTATGTTTGCATTTAAAAACACAGACATTAGTCTCCATTTTTGCCTATTGTCATTAATCCCTGAGGAACACCACATTTTACATCACCTATATTTGGAAAAAGTTCACCTCACCATAATGCTTTGCTTCCTGAGTTTGAGCCAAGTTTGGACCTACCTACGCACTGCACCTTGAAATCCAGCTTCTTTTATTTTGGACACTAACCTTCTGAAATAGAGATAAATAACATCATATGCACCTCTTTTACTGTGTACTTTTATAGTTTTGTCATAGAATTTCAGCATATTTGTAAAAATCTGTTTAGCATTTGTAATACACCTGTTCTAGGCATGTACTGCTTGATCCTTTGCTTTTTAATTCCTTCTATTAATTTACCTGTAGTTCATGTTAAACTTACTGGAATATACAGTCATTACTCGATCAGCCTGATCACCAACAGTATAATATTCACTAGCCTCTATTAAGAATTTTTCCAGTGTGCATAATGCATAATTTATGCATAATACAGATTTATGCATAATACAGTTGTGCTTGAAAGTTTGTGAACCCTTTAGAATGTTCTATATTTCTGCATAAATATGACCTAAAACATCATCAGATTTTTACTCAAGTCCTAAAAATAGATAAAGAGAAACCAGTTAAACAAATGAGACAAAAATGTTATACTTGGTCATTTATTTATTAAGGAAAATGATCGAATATTACATATTTGTAAGTGGCAAAAGTATGTGAACCTCTAGGATCCACAGTTAGTTTGAAGGTGAAATTAGAGTCAGGTGTTTTCAATCAATGGGATGACAATCAGGTGTGAGTGGGCACCCTGTGTTATTTAAAGAACAGGGATCTATCAAAGTCTGCTCTTCACAACACATGTTTGTGGAAGTGTATCATGGCACGAACAAAGGAGATTTCTGAGGACCTCAGAAAAAGAGTTGTTGATGCTCATCAGGCTGGAAAAGGTTACAAAACCATCTTTAAAGAGTTTGGACTCCACCAATCCACAGTCAGACAGATTGTGTACAAATGGAAGAAATTCAAGACCATTGTTACCCTCCCCAGGAGTGGTTGACCAACAAAGATCACTCCAAGAGCAAGGTGTGTAATAGTCGGCGAGGTCACAAAGGACCCCAGGGTAACTTCTAAGCAACTGAAGGCCTCTCTCACATTGGCTAATGTTCATGAGTCCACCATCAGGAGAACACTGAACAACAGTGGTGTGCATGGCAGGGTTGCAAGGAGAAAGCCACTGCTCTCCAAAAAAAACATTGCTGCTCGGTCTGCAGTTTGCTAAAGATAACGTGGACAAACCAGAAAGCTATTGGAAGAATGTTTTGTGGACGGATGAGACCAAAATAGAACTTTTTGGTTTAAATGAAAAGCGTTATGTTTAGAGAAAGGAAATCACTGTGTTCAAGCAAAAGGACCTTATCCCAGCTGTGAAACATGGTGGTGGTAGTATCATGATTTTTGCCTGTTTTGCTGCATCTGGGCCAGGATGGCTTGCCTTCATTGATGGAACAATAAATTCTGAATTATATCATAGAATTCTAAAGGAAAATGTCAGGACATCTGTCCATGAACCGAATCTCAAGAGAAGGTGGGTCAAGCAGCAAGACAACGACCCTAAGCACACAAGTCGTTCTACCAAAGAATGGTTAAAGAAGAATAAAGTTAATGTTTTGGAATGGCCAAGTCAAAGTCCTGACCTTAATGCAATCGAAATGTTGTGGAAGAACCTGAAGCGAGCAGTTCATATGAGGAAACCCCCAACATCACAGAGTTGAAGATGTTCTGTACGGAGGAATGGGCTAAAATTCCTCCAATCCGGTGTGCAGGAATGATCAAAAGTTACCGGAAACGTTTAGTTGCAGTTATTGCCGCAAAGGGGGGGTCACACCAGATACTGAAAGCAAAGGTTCACATACTTTTGCCACTCACAAATATTTAATATTCGATCATTTTCCTTAATAAATAAATGACCAAGTATAATATTTTTGTCTCATTTGTTTAACTGGTTTCTCTTTATCTACTTTTAGGACTTGAGTGAAAATCTATTGATGTTTTAGGTCATATTTATGCAGAAATATAGAAAATTCTAAAGGGTTCACAGACTTTCAAGCACAACTGTATGTGCCAAAGCAGTCAGGTCCTGGTTATTCTTTAGGCTTCAACCTATTTAATCTTATTACCACTCCCCTGTTACTTTTGAGGGGTTATCGACTTCTTCACACAAGTAAACTTTAGAAAAATACAAGTTTTATCAAAATGCAAGATACATGTGAGCAGTCAGCTCAGATGTGAACTGTTTACAAGTAGCTAAAAAGGGAAGAAATCGTAAGTGAGGCAGCTGCTTTGTGAACAGAAAAAGAATAAGAGTTGTGTCAAAACCTATACAAAAAGAAACTTGCACTTTTATTTTTGGAAATAAACATTTTTTAAACATTGTTTCATATTAGCTTTGTTTAAAATTCTTTTGTTAGTCTGTTTCTCTCATTTGGGAAAGAAATAAATTTGCGAATCATTTTTAATCTATGATATTTTACAGACAGGTTAGATTCTTTTTAGATAGATAGATAGATAGATAGATAGATAGATAGATAGATAGATAGATAGATAGATAGATAGATAG
>JANRMT010062822.1:12208104-12226860 GCA_026402145.1 Polypterus bichir lapradei
TAGATAGATAGATAGATAGATAGATAGATAGATAGATAGATAGATAGTGTGTCGGACAGCCGGGCACCTTGCCCGGCCAGGATGCCTGTATAATGAATGGGCTGTGGTAGAGAGTGTTTTCAAGGCTTTATCTCCCCCGGAAAGAAACAGGGCAGCCTCTCTTGGTTACTACAGCACCATGGATTCCCACAGGGCATGCTGGGAGCTGGAGTTTGCTACAACTCTGTTGAGTTCCATGGGCACCGCCAGGGGGAGGTGCTGTAGAGCCTGCACAACCCTACTACACTGAGTTTCCGCCACACGTGGAAGTGCTGCCGGAAGAAGATCACTGGACACCTGGAGCACTTCCAGGTACCCTATAAAAGGGCCAGAGCCAGAGTTGGGAGGTGGAGTACAAAGCTTGCCGAGGAGGAGTGGAGGCAAACAGAGAGAAAGAAAAGAAAGAGAAGAAGAGAAGACTATGCTTATCTGTGCTATTTGGTGCTTGTACTGTGCTGTGCAGTGGGGAGCAAAGGAAAAATGCTTCCCACTTAAAATAACCTGTGCTTTGTGGCAAGACTGGGCTCTGTGTCTGTTGTGTCCAGGTTTGGCGAGCTGTACACCCCTTGATGGTCCATGATAGATAGATAGATAGATAGATAGATAGATAGATAGATAGATAGATAGATTATTAATCCCAGTGTCAATCTTCAATATTACAGCCCATTAAAATTTAAATTATTACATTCAAAATGAAACATAACATAAATAAAAAATATAAATATGTAACCTACTGAGATGTTTGAAGTTATTTAAGAATTAATTTACTGGACAAGAACTTACCCAGCTTGTTACTTCTTCAGAAGAAAAGCTGCCATCAGTTTCAAGGGAGGAGTTAGCAGGGAGTCCTATCATGAGATACCTGATAGAAAAAAAATGGGATTCCTGGTAAAAGAGTAAACTGGCAGTCCAAGTTTACAGAAAACAGCAGGATCTGTCAGAAGCGAGTTCTAAGATTGTTCTAAGACTGACAGAGAAGTTTGTTTGTGCAGATTGATGCTGCAGTGAGTTTTGCACCTCATGCCTCTCCACAATTCCAGAGTTGACACAAAGATGGGAAAGCACAGAGGAGGTGTGCAGACAAAGATACACAGGCTGTAAAGGGTTCCACAAAATCAAGTAAAGGCCAGCAGTAAATGCAGTAGGTTACGACTGGAGTGGTGAACATGTATATTGTTCGACGTTACAGTGCTGAAAGCCAAGTTGACAAGAACTGAATCGTTTCCCAAGTGTTCAATAAACAACATCATCAGAAGGTAACAGGAAACTGTGAGCACAGATACCTGCTTGAGTCATAGTTATTAGCTTTGTGTTTAGTTGTATGCTACCTTGATTAAAAACATTAAAGCAGAAGTGTTTTTTTTAGTTTATAAGTTGCAAAAAACAGGAGTAACAACTCAGACCTACAGCAGTTTTTATTAATTACTGTTATTTATCATATTTTTTTTATGCACTTCTTTGCTCTATTTACTGTTAGTTCTGTTTTGAACAACCTGACATATTTTGTTGTTCTTTCCTTATTCTTGATTTTGTTGTTCCATAACACCCTTTTGTTTTCTTTGGGCCCTTTTGCCGTGTTGTGATGGTCTTTTGCAAAGGGTGCAGTCCCAGAAGGCGCACATGTTGATGTCATCCATGAGACAATTCATAAGTTAGGGCTGGGTATATCTTGGCATCCAATTTTGTGGGTACTTAAATAAATCTTTTTGTGAATCTAGTTTTCTGGTTCTAGACCTTTTGTCCTGGAATTTTTACAATGACTTACTTTAGGGTTTCGGTTTTGATGACTTGGTTTAGTGTACACTTGGTAGTCACCATGGCCTGTTTTTTTTTTAAAACCACATTTACATTTTCTGCTCTTTTATTCCCTAATCCTGACAATTTTCCAGCTAAATGGCTAAATATTAACTTGCTTTGTTCACTATAAACCATAGGAGTGCTGTCAAGTCAACCTTAAACCCAGAATCCTTGTTTAGCAGACTAACATTATAAAAAATGTGCAATTCATTAACCACTGTGACCGATGGTGGTGACAGACTGGAATCCCAGCCGGGATAAACTCCATCTACTTATCTGGCAGGAAGGTCAAGATAGTGGCTGGACATAGGGAGGCAGCCTCCCCAGAGTGCTGCTATGCCTATTCATTCTCCCACAGGGCATGCTGGGAGTTGTCCTACTGTCTTCCCTATGTGCCGCCAGGGAAAGCTACAAAGGAGGACTGTCCCTACTTTGAGAAGCTCCTGCCCAACCCAGGAGTACTTTCTCCTTCTAATACCCTGACATCAGTATTAAAGGAGCCACCTGTATTCACTTGTGGGGTTGGAGTCAGGAAGTGGAGGACAGCTTTTGCCTGGAGGTGTGATGGAGTGAGTGATAAAATGAAAAGGAAAGAAAGGAAAGGATTGTATGGTGTTGTACTGTGACTGAGAAATGAGATTGGTGGAGAGGTAGTATTGAGATTACTTGAACCGGGACTGTCTGTGTGTGCTTGTGTGTGGGGTTTGGGACTCAGTGGCACCTCCTACTGGCCACACCAAATATATCAACACTAAGGAAAGATAACTCGGGGACACTCAACGTTTCATAATAACTACAAAAGGAAAAAGGCCCCTCTGGACATATGTGTACACCTCTGACTAACCAGTGGAGAGTCTAATGGTCTTTCCCACTGCATTATACACCCTATACTCACCCTTTTCAGTTCCCAGGCCTCTCTTCATCCTGCCTATGGAATTCTTATCATCTTCTCTCTTCCCAAAGCACACTCAAAATAAAACTGGCCAGATCAGGCTTTTATTGTAAGTCTGGGCCATATAGTATTTCCAGGTAAATCATGGTAAGAACTTTTAACGTTATACAGGTATAGATGATCTGTGGCAGTATACAGATTATACCAATTGCTCCCTCTGGCAGGCCCCAGATGCTACTCCATTGCAGTTTTAAAGGACCAGAGAGCCCCCAGCCTTTCCAATGGGC
Organism: Polypterus bichir lapradei; assembly: GCA_026402145.1. Classification (NCBI taxonomy): domain Eukaryota; kingdom Metazoa; phylum Chordata; class Cladistia; order Polypteriformes; family Polypteridae; genus Polypterus; species Polypterus bichir. The sequence goes on from JANRMT010062822.1 coordinate 12,211,120, forward strand.
AGCAAGGCTGCATATATCGCAGTGTCACTTTGCTGCCATCAATTGGATAGAGAAATCACATTCTCCCATTTTACACAATTCTGAGCTATAACACCACCTAGCAACAACAACCCATTTTGATATCATTACCTTTAGCCCTGGTCCCACTCTGGCCCGCATTCACAGCATATATTTAGAGGAGCAATTTATAAATAATAAATAGCACTTTTACCTTTTTTATTTCCTTTCAGTATTGTTGTGACAGATTGTGTCATTGCTCTATCTGATGACCATTTTAACTTTGTACCTGTCGTTACATACTGTTGCTGAGCTTTCAGAAGAACTTCTGTTGTTTTCTTGTTTCCTAAAGCACTGTATTTGTGTAATACATTTTAATTTTACATTCTCATGTTGGGTTGTGTGCATTATTGGCTTGTTTTAAAACATTTTTCATTGTGGTAGATGCTACTGATTAAAGTATACTCACACCAATGGAGGCACCATTAATCTAGAAAAGTAACATACTGTACGCAAATTCTGGATGAAAAAATAACAAAAGTTATCTTCCTAATTACCCAGTGCCCTTTCCTTCAAACAGTGACAAGCAGTAAAAGCTGAGTGCTACAAGCATGTTCATATTTTGTTTAAGGTAGAAAATTAAAATAAAAAAAAATAGTCTAGTCATGGAATATGTTGTAATGTGCGATGCCAGCTCTCCATGAAGTACAATGGGAGAATTTTTCCTTAAGATCAGCAGCTTAGCTGACATCATCCCACGACTCTGTAGCATACAACCGTTTTACCAATAGCAGCTGGTCAGTTTGTTAATGCCTAGTTCATTCATTAAACCTTTTTCTTTGGAGTCACCCTTAAACCAGGAGGTCACTTTCAGACAAGCCCCTGGATCACCGTTGTGGTCAGTGGTCAATCCTGTTCAGCAACTTAGAGACCAGGCTGGAGCTCAGTCTAGTAGACTTTAAATCTTCAGTTCCCTTAAGGGGTCCCTGCCTCCATGTCAGCTCTCTCGCTGTCTGACTTTTTATAGGGGCTTTCCAGTCTTTGAACTTCCAAATCTGAACCTGGGACAATGTGTTGCCTTTTATTGAACAAGACTGGTATAGTGTGACTTTCTCCCATTTCTCAATGGCAACATCGTCTCACTTAAGCTGATGTCACATTATGCGACTTCTAGTCATTGAGTAAGCCGCATTTGCCCACTGCAATTGCTGATCTCATCACCAGACAATGTCAGTTTACATGACAGGAAATCATTGGTCATGTCATATTTAATGACTGCATGCCAACCTTCCGGCACAGTCTGACAGCCAATAGCCAATAGGTCCTGATGGATCTCATGTTGTATGAAGGATTAACAGCTATGGCAGTTTCAGCTGCATTCTCGGCCTTTAGTACAACATGCAACATCAGACAGACAATCCTCTGTTCTGTTTGTGTTGTTCAAAACACCTGCATTCCTTATTTCTTGTTGCTGCATTTTATGCGGTGTAGATCCAAATGAACATTCATTGCTTGTCAGATCTCATGCACACAGAACCCATCCTTATGACTAAAGATAAAATCAGAGACTTGTTTGATTTTGTCAGGACAAGTTGTGCACTAGCTGGAGTGAGTCACAGAGCTTGTCACATTAAGCGACTAACTTCATGAGAGCGTGTTGCCAAATCCTTCTGTCTCGGTAAGCTAAAGCTGAAAATCGCTAGAAAAGTCATTTGATGTGACATATTCTTTAAATCAGTACCCTGGCGCATCAATACTGTTTTTCTCAGAGGTCACTCTTCTCTTTCTTCTTCCTTGCTGCTTGTCTCTAGACCTTCTGGAGCATCCAGTATACATACTATAACATATATTCTTACTTCCTGCACTGGAGCAATGGGTCCTGTGTCTCCCTTTCTTGAATGCAATATTAATTCCTGCTAAATAATAAGTGAAAGGCTAAACAAGTTAATCACTTCCTCATACATTCATACTCCTCATTTTTATTTCTGTTATCCAATAAGCAAATTGATTTTATTTTTGTAAAATATATATTTCTCTAAATTATACCTTCTTAATTAAACATTGCTCTATCTCAAACAAAAAACATAGAAAAAAATTATTATAAATAGAAAAAATAAATTACAATTGAACTCAAGTGATTTGTAAGTCTTAGTAATAGTGGGAAAGGTCAGTGTCCTATTTGATAATCTAAGCTATGGTCGAAGGCAGAGAGGAAAACAAAAACTCCAACTACTGTGGATGATGGAGGAAAATAAACCTCTTGGGGTTTAAGACCAAAGGACCACCTAGTCTCATCTAGACATTCTACAGATGCTTAAATGTTATTCATTTATTCAAAACTATCTACATACTTTTAATTTTGAAAAGTCCTAGAAGATTCAATACAGCGGATATTAACAGAGTTCTTCCATTCTTAATCCTTCACAGGAGCACCAACAGAAGACACCAGTCAGAGAAAACAAATTCAAAAGAAATAATTAGAAACTGGAAAATGTATATATGAATAAACTGGAATTTCTAATAGTACTCTAAGAAACAGACATATGTTGCTGCCAACAGTTGCAAAGCCTAAGTGTATCAATATGTTCGGCTGGGCATTGGCTATTTTAACCATTAGATATTTTCACACTAGAAATTCTACAGTTTTTCCTTTTTCAACTTAATTTTTTCTTTTTTCTCCCTATAATGCACTTTGATTTACAGATTGTTAAAGTACCTTATGAAGGTGCTATATAAATAAAGACCAAATAAATTGCCTGTGCATTACACATACGAAGTAGAAGTGTTAGATTTGAATGCATAGTTGGAGGTCTGAAACTTGAACGTAACCCTTATGAGTAGGACCTGAGAGTCACAGGGGGCTCATCACTATCACCCACAGAAACAGTCTGCAAAGCTAAAAGAATGTTAGGTTGTACATCATGGGAGGCCATGTTCAGCTTATATAATACGCAAGTGAGGTCTCACCTGGAGTACTGCATGAAGTTTTGCTCTCCATACTACAGTGCTAGAGAAAGCCCAGAGAAGAATGACTAGGCTGATTCCAGGGACTAAAGGTATGAGCAATGAGGAGAGACTAAAGGAGGTTAACCTTTTTAGTTTAAGCAAACGGCAATAAAGAGTTGAAATTATTGAAATTTTTAAAATTATGAAAACCGTGAACGATGAAAAACAAAGAAAATTATGAAGTACAACAGATCCAGGCTATGATTTTAAAATGATTTCAACAAGAACACAGATGTTATATTTTGGCCAGGTTTTTTCCTCCTCTGGTTGGGGTTCATATCCTTGCTTTATCTATGTTTTGTTCACTATTGGGTCATTGTTTTATGTTAATATTAGTTTCATTTTTCATGTGCTTTGTAGTCTATGCCTGCAGCATGTTCCGTGTGTTTTGTGGGTGGTTCTCCAAGGGGTGGGACCACCTGCCAGTCATCACTCTAATTCTTCTGTGCTTATGGTAATTACTGGATTTTTGACTCACTTTGGATAAACTGTTTCGGGATTTTGTTTTGCCTTATTGCTTCTGGCAGATCCCCGTGACCCTGTGTTAGGGCATAGCGGGTTGGAAAATGACTGACTGACTGACAGTTACTTTGCCGTTTGTGCCCTACAGAGTTTCCTTTTGCTTCATAGCATTTTTGCCAAAAATAAATCTTTTATTTTCAAAAGATTCCTCAAGGCCCTTTTTATGTCTAGTCATGGTTTTTTGACTATGTCTCCAACATGAGGATCTTTTGAACTATCAGGACTTGTGTGCTTTGGGACTCTGAGCATTCATAAGAACAGGGATACTGTTGGAAATACCTTGTATGCTAAAGGTAAATTTCACATAAACATTAAAGTTTTTATTCACACAGAGAACCATAGACACATGGAATAAATTACCAAGTAGTGTGGTAGAGTGTACAACTCAAGTTCATATGGTTTTGATGAAATTGGTTGAAAAGGATTGGTGATTTTTGTTGGGTTAAATGGACTGTTCTTGTCAAATATTTCCAAATGTTCTAATGCTCTGAATAGAGTTTACACATATGCCTCCTGTCTAGGTAGGTTTTGATGGTTTCTCCTGTTTCCTTCAACAATCCAAAGGCATTGGTTAAACTAATTGGCAAATAAAATGTACCTTGTGTGAATGAATGTGTTTGTGTGTGTGAGTCTATAAGTGAGTCAGGCAATGAACTGGTGTCATAACTAGACTTGGTTGCTATATTATGTCCAAGACAGCTGAGATAGGCTTGCTGTCCCCACATGTGAAATGGATGGATGTATTATTTACAAATGCCAAAATCGTGGTAACGGTAAGTTTTAGGTAAGTGTAACCTGTTTCTCCTTATTTAAATATTTCAATTAGAAAAATGCAAGAAACTGAAGTTTACAGATTCACTTTTTTTTTTTTTTTTTTTTAAGGGTGTGTATACCAAAATCACCTTTCGGACTCCCTTTTATGTGGGTGGTTCTCCGAGTGCTTACTGGCTAGTAAAGGCTGCTGGGACCAACCGTGGATTTCAGGGCTGTGTACAAAGCCTTTCCATAAATGGGATAAACATTGATATGCGGCCTTGGCCAGTTGGAAGAGGACTTAGTGGGGCAGACGTAGGTAGGTGCATATGAATACTGCAATTTAACATAACCAACTGTGAACAAACCTGATGCTCTCTGATTCATATTTTAAAAGTTTTCAGTCATTAGTTATTTATGGAGTCATGATTTATTAAATGTTTTTAAGTCTGGCATGAGTTATTAACCCCTTTCCCTTACTTGCTCCAGTTTTAGGAAGGAGTAAAATTCATGAGTGTTTCATTTGCCTTCTGTAATCATATGTGGATTGTGTATTAAGTGGCTCTGTGAAAGTACACTATGTGCTTGTGTTCTTTGTAAACTGGGCTTTGATTTATGAGAAAGGTTTTTGCCAATTTTCGTTCAAACAGTAGCTAAATCCATCTCAAAATGTTTCATGATCAAAGTTTTTCAGATGCTTTACTTTTACCTACATACTGTATAGACAGCTGAATCTATCCATTTCATTGTACAAAACATAAAACCAGTATGAATTATGGATTGATGATAATAAAAGATGTTACATCTTAGATGCATTCATTTATAAAAGTACTGTACAGTGTCTGTTCAAGTACAAGTTACCTGAGGATTTCCAATAAAATCTGCTATGCTAGTATTATGTGCAAATTCTCGGTTGGCAAGAAGATTAGAACCACATGGAAGGCATTGCAGAAGATCAGAAAGACAGCAGTGGCTTTGGAGAGAAGCCAGGGAAGAAGACAGCAGAATAAGCAACATTCCTTGTAAGGGGCTCCTACCTCTTGTTCTGCAAGTAGAAAACTGAATATGTTTAAACAGACCAGGAGATAAATCAAAAGTCTAAATACCACAAAAAAGAGTTGAAATTAGGAAGTCAAAATAACTGCCACCAAAGTCCAAATGCTAACTAATCTCAAAGTCTAGGAGGAAATTCTAAAATTTTCAGTTCTGCAAGATCTTGAACTAATGCACCACATTTGCATTACTATCAATAATCTCAGATGAAGATTGTATCTTTGACACCAGCTTTTCTGCCGTCATGTTCATAATGCAATCATCCCACACCTTCTGAAGCTACACCTCAAACAATGGATCATCGTGTCCTATTAACAGCCCCACAAAATGGGAACATGAGAAACATTTAATAAAAATAAAATAAAAATCAACTTTGAATGTAATTTGTTTCAAGAGGCCATTTGAACTCTGAATTGTTTGAAGTCCGAATCAGTTTTCCTCATTAGAAATAATAATAATAAGCGTTTCACAGACTCTAAACTTAAATACCAAATACACATAATTTAAGGTTGAAATAGCACAAGTAAATGCCCTAAACAATAAATTAACCATGAAAACAATAAATAAAATACCTAAATAGTGTACAAAATAAAATTTGCATTTACTGTACCTTAGTGAGGAGTAGTTATATCCCTTGTATTGCTTTCATGCTTCATGATAAGTTCCTTTTTCACCTCAATTGTTGATGCTTCAACCTTTGTCTTTGTTGCTTCCACACTGTTCTTGGATGCCATGGTTAATAGATAAGGGTTGTATACTGTCACAAAATCCAGACATAAGAGTCATAAAAAGGTTTGGGGCAGCCACCTGTATAATTGATTTCCTGGCTCCAAAGTCGATCAAATGAATACTGACGTGCACAAAACCGAGTCCAAAACAGAACTGAGGGTGTAGGGAAAAGGTGGAGGCTTTTAAAAAGGAAGACAGGAAGTGAAGTCAAAGGGGTCAGGCTCATGAAGGTCTTCTGCCATTGGTGCGAGTCCGAACGTGACATAACAGGGGCCGGGGCCAGCAAGGTCTCCTTCCATTGGCTCGGTCCCGGAAGTGACGTCAAGAGGACCAGGTGGAATCTCCCGTGAATGGTCTGCAGGCAAGGGAGAAAAAGAGTCAGTGCACTCTGCCACATCCCGGTATGTCTCGGAACTGCCCTTACTCAAGCCCTTTAGCTGCCTCCCATGCGCACGTGTGTGACAATACATAAAACCAAACACAACAAAAATAAAGCAAAAAAAAAGCACTGAAAACACATGAGTGTAACGCAAGAGATGCTTTCACTACGAGAGAAAGAGACAACTTGGATGCACAACAAATAACGTTTATGTTTATTTTTTTTACTGCGCGCACAGTTTAAATGTAGATGTATTATTTGAACTCCGCATAAAACTTTGCTCTAATTTAGCATTTGTACTCTGGAATGTTCGAAGTTAAAACAGAAAACTGACAAAGAGACTTCATTTTCCATAGTGAAATAAACTTAATTTAAAAATCTGGAAAAAAATTATCCAAGAAGAAGTACATTTTTAAATACCATAAATCATAACACTACCAGTGTTATCAGACTACTAATACATTCCTCTGTCTCTCAACCGTCCTTCCTCAGGTCATTATAGTATAGCAACTGTTTTTTCATTTTTGAAGTTTTATTCACATTAAATAATTATTTTTTACATCTCCATTTGAAAGTAAAGCGCAACCCCAAGACTAACTGCTAGTCATTGGAAACTCCAGGACCCAGTGGGGCAAGCAAGCTAATTAACAGTTTACTGAAACGAAGTATGGGTTTTACAGTCCTGGACAGTGTTCTCTGTTTCATGTAAATCTCACCACTTGAAACAATAAGCTATATGAAAAATCAGTCAGTGAATGTATTAGTCTAATGGGGGAAGTTTGGAAGATCTCCTGAAATAAATCTAGCTACCATTTTGCCATCAACCAATACACAATTTTTTATGCATGTGCTAAGTACAGGCAAATTTTCTTTATCTCTTCTAGTGGAATATATACCGTATATATATAATCATATGAAAAAGTTTGAGAACCCCTCTTAATTCTTTGGATTTTTGTTTATCATTGGCTGAGCTTTCAAAGTAGCAACTTCCTTTTAATATATGACATGCCTTATGGACACAGTAGTATTTCAGCAGTGACATTAAGTTTATTGGATTAACAGAAAATATGCAAGGTGATATTCAAGTCAGGGGACTGTGACGGCCATTCCAGAACATTGTACTTCTCCCTCTGCATGAATGTCTTTGTAGATTTTGAACTGGGTTTTGGGTAATTGTCTACTTGGAATGTCCAGCCCCTGCTTACCTTCAACTTTGTGACTGATGCTTGAACATTATCCTGAAGAATTTGTTGATACTGGCTTGAATTCATCCGACCCTCGACTTCAACAAGGGCCCCAGTCCCTAAACTAGCCACACAGCCCCACAGCATGATGGAACCTCCACCAAATTTGACAGTAGGTAGCAGGTGTTTTTCTTGGAATGCGGTGGTCTTCTTCCGCCATGCAAAGCACTTTTTGTTATGACCAAATAACTTAATTTTTGTCTCATCAGTTCAAAGCACTTTATTCCAAAATGAATCTGGCTTGTCTAAATGAGCATTTACATAAAACAAGCGACTCTGTTTGCGGCTTGAGTACAGAAAGGGCTTCTTTCTCATCACCCTGCCATACAGATGTTCTTTGTGCAAATTGTGCTGAATTTTAGAACGATGTATAGATACACCATCTGTAGCAAAATGTTCTTGCAGGTCTTTGAAGGTGATCTTTGGGTTGTCTGTAACCATTCTCACAATCCTGCGCATATGCCGCTCCTGTATTTTTCTTGGCCTGCCAGACCTGGGTTTAACAGCAACTGTGCCTGTGGCCTTCCATTTTCACATTACATTCCTTACAGTTGAAACTGACAGTTTAAACCTCTGAGATAGATTTTTGTAGCCTTCCCCTAAACCATGATACTGAACAATCTTTGTTTTCAGATCTTTTGAGAGTTGCTTTGAGGATCCCATGCTGTCACTCTTCAGAGGAGAGTCAAAGGGAAGCACAACTTGCAATCGACCACCTTAAATACCTTTTCTCATGATTGGACACATCTGTCCATGAAGTTCAAGGCTTAACGAGCTAATCCAACCAATTTGGTGTTGAAAGTAATCAGTATTGAGCAGTCACATGCATTAAAATCAGCAAAATTACAAGGGGACCCAAATTTTTGCACAGCCAGTTTTTCTCATTTGATTTAATTTCATACAACTAAATACTGCTTCACTAAAAATTTTTGTTCGGAAAACACCCCAGTACTCAGATATTCCTGGGAAATGAAAGACAGACCACTGTTATCTTTTTTGTTGAAAGTAGAATACATTATTATGCAGGCTGAGAGGGGTTCCGAAACTTATAAATATATACAGTAGAACCACTCTAAACATGGATTTGGTTTCTAAAATTCACCAAACATATTAAATGTAAAAATGTATAAATAAATGACTAATGCATTCCACACACAGTGCGCAGGATTGTGCCTCCATGTCTGATGTCACTTTCACCGCTGTGGCATGTCAATTATGGTATAAACCAGCATTTAATCTCTAGTGTTCTCACTGTTCACATTCTTTGCTGTGTTATTGGAGTGTTGTGAAAAAAAAATTTGGACATGAGCGCTACTTGGCGTTGTGCCCTAGGAACCAAGTTACCCGAACTATTCTATAACATTTCAGTAATTATTTACCACTCTGATGCTGATCTTTCTGATCATAAAATAGGTCATTATGATAGCAATTGACAAGAAGAATTCATAATTAATTGTAGAATTACAGCATTTGAGGGTGCCTCTAGAGTGCCTCTTTCAGTTGCACGATTTGGCTCTGAAACTAATCAGCACTTTGTTATCTCATAACAGACTTCGAGTCAAGTGTTTTTCAGTGTTTTTCGTACAGCTGTTTTAGCCCTTGACCGTCCTCAAGTAACTGTGACCCATAGACACAGACACATACTGTCACGTGTGGGTCACAAAGTTGCACAGATTCATATTCAGGGTTTTCAAGAAAAAAAAAACTTTATTCGAATACAGCATAATAAAGCAGAGCATGTCTGGGGTAAGATAGACAAGGCAGTGAGACAAAAGGACAGCCGTAGTACAGGCTTTTAAATGCTCAAAGTCCCACACGAGATGCAGATCATGCGGGACGGCAGCAGCAACAAGCCTGCAGCTGATCTTGCAAAGTGGAGATAAAAAACTGTATTTGTTTCCCATTGAATCACCGTTTAAGAGGGGGTTTCGGAGGAGCGACCACATTCCCTTGGGGTGCGTTCGGCCTGTTCACAATACACAGACAGACACACATTGATAATTGAAATAGCAATGTTTTCAGTATCAGCGAACCCTAAGACATCGAGATCTAAGAGATTGAAATTTTTGATGAATCTACAGCTTTCACTCCTCCCCCATTGATGATATGTTATGGCAGGTGAGGACGCAAAGCGAAAAAACCTTAATTTTGCTTAATAATGACTCCAAAGTACCAAAGTACATATAGTGATGCTGGCAGTTCTTCAAAGTCAAAGATGCCATGAAGTGCTTCCCATCAGTGAAAACAAAGAAGAATGGAGAAGCCGAAGAGCAGCCACAATAGGTTAAGATATTTTTTAAGAAATAAATGTAAAAATGTAATAAGAAAATGTGTTTAAACTGTGTACGTGTACAAGATATTTTTCATTGCTCCATATTCCCTTGGGAGTTAAGCAGAAACGTCAGAATCCTGTTCATTTGAGAGAGAGAGAGAGCAAAGTATGATAGTGTACAATATATTTTTATTATTATTCAATATTGGTAATGTCTTATTGTGTGTAATTTATCAATGAAACTTTATAATAGGTATGTAAGTAAACAAAAAGCACTTATATAGGCTTTGATACTATCCATGGGCTTGGATTATATCACCTGTGGATACAGGGGTTCTACTATATATTTATATAGATATTTATATACTGCACAGTCATAGTAGTGTCCTGTGCATCTGAGTCATTTTCTACCATATGCACATAGCCTTTTAACTTGCACTGAGCTCTGCTGGTTGTTACATAACTCACATTTATGTTTAGCAATCACATACATCACAGCATCAATAGGGAGAGAAGGCCAATTAACAGTTTACTGAAACCGAGCAGAGGTCTGACATTTCTCGTTAGCATTTTCTGTTCTCTCTTGCATGTAAATCTCAGCTTGTGAAACAACAGGATACATAAAACAGACATCAATGGTTGTACAGGTATTAGTCTGATTAGGAAAGTTTGGAAGAGCAAAGATCTCTTGAAGCTACTGTTTCAGTATCCATCATGTTACGTTTCTCACATCTGCTAAAAATGAGAAGCTTGAGAGGCAAAATATTTTTATCTCCTTCCAGCTGAACTGCATTTCTACTCCTTCTAGATCCACAACTGACTTCTCTGTTGTTTCTTTCTAAAGCATTTCTTTTTACACATTCAAACCACCATCATAGTTTGCCTGAGCCACTACAATCCCTAATAAGAAAGCCCATTTCCCTTTATTCATCTAATTTTACCCAGTTCCTGCAAGGACAGACTGTTGATGTTTTACAATAAACACCTGGCTTCTTTAACTAAAAGGTGCTTCATATTATACATTTTGGCAAAATATCCACACCAACTGGGTCATCCCATTTAATAAAGGAGTCTAAAAAATATGCTTCTTGTCTTCAATAAACAGCCCATCCAGCAAATTAAACAAGAAAGGCAATTCAGCTGTTTGGCCTAGAAGTCATTGTTAGTCACTGGAGCTCCGTCCAGCGATTTGCTATGCTTGCAAATGACACATCTTTCTGGGCTGCCAGGCTTCTTGTATTATGCGACTGGAAGGGGTGGGGCTAAGTGCCCTCTATGGGCAGTTTTTCAGTGATGCGTGAAGAGAAGGAGAAGAAAATGAACATGACAGTGCCCCCCTCTCGCCCCAGTTGGTTATCACACACCTCAGTCAAGCCTGTGAGGACATCCTCAAATGCGCTTGCGTGACACCACCCAATTATTCATCAATTAACAGGACTCACCAAATCCAAATTTATGGCTTCTTTAGGTTAAGGTTTATATCAGCAGTATCAGGAGCAAGACATGAGTAAACCTAACAGAACCGTGGTGTTAGTCTCTGAAAGAGCCCACAACCAGGCTGGTTGATGTCAGATGATTTAGAGCAGGGGTCTCCAACTCCAGTCCTGGAGAGCTACTGTGGCTGCAAGTTTTCATTCTAGCTCTTTTCTTAATTAGTGACCAGTTTTTGTTGCTAATTAACTATTTCCCTTTATTTTAATTGACTTTTCTTGAGACTCTGACCTCTGAATTGATTCTTTTTTCCTTAAACGGCACCTAAACATACATTTGATGTGAAGTGAGCCAACAGATGACAAACTAAATTCGTGCCTCAAACTCCAACCAACTTCACTTTATTCAGCTTCTGAATTTGAAGCCAATTCTCGTTGCTAATTAAACCCGTTATTTAATTCCATGGCGCTCATTCTGCCATGGCAGACATTTCCAAAATTGTTGATTTTCTTTTTTAAGAGCGCTGTCAAAATGTTTTGTGGACCAGAGCAGATCAACATTACTGAGGCCTTCACCTTTCTTTATTTTTAGTTATTGTGTGATGGATGCAGGTTGTTGTTTATGTGTTGGTACATTTTGTGTCTTAATATTGTTTGGTTGCTAATTAAGGAAAAAAGAAATAATTAAGGGGCCTGAGTCTTAAGTTGTGCATCAATTAAAATTAAGGTAAAGAGTTAATTAGCAACAAAATCTGGTCACTAATTAAGAAAAGGGTTAGAATGAAAACCTGCAGTCACAGTAGCTCTCCAAGACTGGAGTTGGAGACCCCTGATTTAGAGTCACCAATCAACCTAAACCCCATTTTTGTTAAAATGTAGAGGAGACATCAGATCTGTGCCTGAAGTCGAGACACATACATTCTTGTAGACTATGTCTAAGTCTTATTAGAGATCCCTCTTGGAATTTTGAATGTCAAGATATGCTGTAATTAGGTCATAGTCTGGGGTTTGAGTTGGTCCCACTCAGAGTTATGAATGCCAAAATATACCTGCATTAAAATTTTAAAAGTGTGTGGGGTGGTGATTGGGATCTTCCTTGGAGTTTTAAGTGTGAACAGAAACGTACAATTGTTTAGAGGTCATTGGACCCTTTTCTAGTTTCAAGCACCAAGATATCTGTTATGTGTGGCGGTATGCTAGCAAACACTGCTGTACGCACAAATCACAAAATGGAGATGTGCTGGTGCTCTGCCTACTTCATGAACTGACCCTGACTAGTCACAGGGAGACGATGCAATGACCAAACCACAAATTAAAGCCAGTCTGATTGATGTGCAGCAACTGCACTAACCGTTTGGCCTACTTTAAATCTTTCCTTTCTACAAGAAATTCTTTAATCTCTCTCTGTCTTAAATAAGAAGAGTATAGTTATTTTCCAGCTAATCAATGATTTTTAGATCCTGTAAATAAAGAAGGCAGTAAAATCTGTAAAAAAAAAAAAAAAAAAAAAGTCCCAAAACGAAGGAGACTGATCATCAGATGTTATCCCTATATATGCTAAGGGAGCCTAGAATGGAAATACTTAAAATAATAGGGAAAAAATGTCGAAACAAAAACAGACATAAAAAGGGCTCCTAATTTCTGCTAAGTTTTTCTACTCAGTAATCAGATGAGAGATCAAAGTGTCTGGTGTATCTATTAGAGCATGACAAGGACCCATGCAGAAATTATCTGCTCACAGATTCCCCCAAGGGCAGCTTCTAATGACCTTCAGAGGTTGTGGAAATAACGATTATAGGGTCCATATGTTCAGAGCATGGACCCCCTACAGTGGAGACACAACAAATATGAGCTGTTGTCCCGTTAAAAAGAGATTAGGCCTCAAATGTTCTTAATAGGTTTTAACAGGTATAATTAAAAACAGAGAATTTTTGGGTGGGGGGTATGCACACTCTCCTTATGTCTACATTTGATCCAGCTGACTTGAATGACTGCTCGGACAGTTTTTTTTTTTTTCTTAGCAGCTGTGTTGTCCTTTCTCCCTTCATCTGGCATCCCAGAACACAGGGACACGTAACCTCTGAGCCACAAATGTTCAGCTTTGACAGTGTTATCCACCTTGTCTCATGTTTGCAATACTATGTATATGATATTATATAATAATAATTTTTAAATCTGATTAATCCAATTCAGGGTCAATAGGGTTCAGAGCCTTGTTAGGGGGCATTAAGTGTAAAGCAGGAGCCAACCCTTAATGCGAAACAAGTCCATTATAGAGCACACACAAACACACAACACACATAACACGCACACACAGTTATTGATCCAGTACTTACTCTGCAGTTACGTTAACATGTAAATGCTGGGGGAAAACTACCCAGGCAGACATAGAGAAAAGGAATTGATGCCACACAGACAAAACCTGTGGCAATGCAAGAAGACGACAGTCTACATTAATATCAGTGTCAGACATCAAGATTAGCAATGGTTGAATAAGGGTTGTATGTAGATAAACCTTTAAAGCAAACAAAAGGTCTATTGGATTTTGTCTGCACCTGTGTACTAATGTTAGCTATTATCTGAACTGGTTATCAGTTGTCAGGTTCATTACTTATTCTTATCCCTCCATGAATTTGAAATATAAATAATAGAGTTCTATCCATCTGATTCAAAATTCAGTAAGTAGACAGGTAAATGAACAATACTCAAAACTATTTTAAGTGTGATAGAAATAGATGAGACAAATATTTTTCCAAATATCTTGTTTAAAAAGTACAAACAGGCAGTGTGGTGTAGCGGTTAAGGCTTTGGACTTCAAACTCTGAAGCTGTTGGTTCAAAGCCCAGTCCTGACATTGTGTGACCATGAGCAAGTCACTTCATCTGCCTGTGCGCCATCTGGAAAATCTAGTTGTATCTCTCAGGTGTTGTGAGTCACTTTAGATAAAGGTGTCAGCCTAGTAATAATAACTTCTGCAAAAACTTTAATTATCATGCTGTAGATGCAGCAACAGGCATGTACAGTGCCCATGCCTCCTCCTTTCTAATGTTATTGCATACTACTTGTTTAATTTGTTGGGTGTGCATTGCTTTTCCATCCTGGGGTTTCATTAATTTTAATTAATAGTGTAGAACTTTTCATAATTTGTCTTTTTTACTCCATCTACCCTCACCACTTTGACTCACTATCCTGATGGGACTTCATTTCACATTCTGCCCTTTATACGTTTATACTTTTGGGAAACTGGTTTTGAAGGGTCACACCAAATGCAGGAGCACCTATTCTGTTAGAAAGATCTTGTCAGTATACTGTAATAACTGCAAAGAAAGCTGTTACTGTAAACAAGCAATGAGTAATCACTTAAATTTTGGAAGGGGTGAGATGAAATTGTAGGTAAAGATTTTACACAGTTTTTGTCACAAAATGTACACTTCTACTCATGATATGTGATTTATAATTCATGCTATTAGTGACGGTCATCCTCATGTACACTGCATGCTTCAAATGTGTTTTGTCATCCACTGCTGGACTGTGTTAAATGAAGTCATTAGCTTAGTTTCTGATGAATATGCTGAAACCTCCAATTGTCAAACAGTTTTAGAAATCTCACTTAACCATTGACATTGTCACAGGTGTCATCTTTGCTCCAGTTTGGTTCACTTTAAATTGTATCTCATAGAATATCTGTATCTGATTATATTATAATTTCTATGAAATAACAAAACAAATAGATTTGTCTTCTGTTAATTCTATGTGTCCCCATTTTTTCAAAGAATCTTTCCAGTTCATTTGAGATACTGTATGTACATCAGTTTCAAGAAAGGCTTTTAATGGTTCAGAGCTGAATTTAAATGCAATTCAAGGCAGGAAAGTATTCCATTACTATTAAATTCATTAAATGACTGTAGTGAAAAAGTTTGTGAAGCCTGTGGGACCTGAAGGCCATGCTCTGATACATAGTAATAGAATAGGACTCAGAAAGAATGAAGTGCCCGCCATACATGATCTGATATATATATATATTATATATATAATTTATATTTAAGGAGTTAATTATTTGGAAGGATTGAATAAAAGGACACCTGTGATTACTCTACTTAAATCCATAGATTTTGTTCAAATGTGTATTCATTTAGCCATCACTAAACACTCTTAATCAAGTTCAGGTTTGTTAGGGAAGCATTGAATGAAAGTCAGGAACCGGTCCATCACAAGGCTCACTCATTGAGTGGGCCAAATTTTTGTTATGATGCGTTAAATATTTTACATTAATACTACTCAGAAATAAATTTGTGTATATGTTTACAATGTACATACACACACACATATTATATTATATATATATATATATATATA
>JANRMT010062822.1:12235712-12259062 GCA_026402145.1 Polypterus bichir lapradei
ATAGATAGATAGATAGATAGATAGATAGATAGATAGATAGATAGATAGATAGATAATGTTTCTAGAATCTAAGTGGAATAATCAGTAAATAAGTTTAGAGCATATACAGTACACTATGATTGGTGAGTGATGAAAAGAAGAAGAATGAAAGAAACCTGTCCAGTTCGAAATAAAGTACCGAAATCATCTTGAAGTCAGAGGAAAAGAAAAAGCACTTACTGTGTCCTTTAATTTATTCACTGAGGTTATTGGCCGGGTGTGGGTATTCTAGCAATGTTTTAAAATCATCCAGTATCATTAGCGCTGGAAGCCAGTCTTCTCTTAATTGATCTCTTTATTTTTTTGCTCTGAATGTCTCTTAGCCCAAAGTAGTAGATTTACACCATTGAAACAAGTGTGTAAGCTCAAGATCTCCACTGCAATTCCAATTCTAGAGGAATGTGCTTAACTTTCTTCTAAATAACAGCAGTGTGACAATGCCAGCATAACATCATATAGCAGCAAACTGAGGCTTTTGCAAACAACAAGATGTCAACTGATTATTAGAAACAACACTGTTTTAAGCAGGGAATAAAAACTACACTCTTAGAAATAAAGGTGCCATAGTGATGCCGTTCCCAAAAGACACATCCACATCAAGGTTCCAGAAAGAACCTTTTATGTATTTAGATCCATACCAGGCACTATACAGAAAATAATCACGAAGAGAAGGTAACAGATTTATGAAATACCAATGGCTCATGTTTTTAAAACGACTCTTGTTGCATACAGTAACACAGGCCAAGTCCAAATTTTCTTAATTTCTTTGTCTCCTGCTAGGTACACTATTATACATTAAAGATTTCAGTTTGTTTTTCTTACATATTACATCTTACAAATTGAGTTAAATAATTTACTGTGTATTGGGTTATTTTCATGATACAACTAACAGCAGTATAATATTTGTCGGATGAAAATACTTTCGTCTCACACAGATTGACTTCATCGGTGTCCTCGTTTATGAGATTTTTAAAAATTAAAACATATTTAATTGTTTCTTTACATAAAAAAATAATTAAATAAGAATAAATAATTTATTCTTTGTTTTTGGGATTAGAATTACCAAAAAAAAACCACACAAGGCATTTTATTAAAGCACTTTAAAAAAAAAATTGCAAATATTTCATCGAAGTTAGCCAAACACATGCAAATCTTATGGAAGTAAAAATGATAGGATACTGCGACACCGCACGAGAATCATACCTTTGTTAGTTGTATCATGGGTTATTCTCATCTATTTTATATTATGCAGGGGGCGCAGAATTATTCTAGGTAGAAAAGGGGGGGCGAGAAATACGAAAGTTTGAGAACCGCTGGCAACTCTATCCTTAGCATCCTTCTCCCAATATACCCAGCATCTCTCCTCTGCACATGTCCAAACCAACGCAATCTCGCCTCTCTGATTTTGTCTCCAACCGTTCAACTTGAGCTGACTCTCTGATCCTCGTCACACCCAGTGCAAATCTTAGCACCTCCAAATCTCTGCTACCTCCAGGTCTGTTTCCTGCCTTCTGGTCAGTGCCACCGTCTCCGACCCATATAACATAGCTGGTCTCACTACCGTCCTGTAGACCTTCCCTTTCACTCTTGCTGATACCTGTCAGTCACAAATCACTCCTGACCCATTCTCTTCTCCACCCATTCCACCCTGCCTGCACTCTCTTTTTCACCTCTCTTCCACACTCCCCATTACTCTGTACTGTTGATCCAAAGTATTTAAAGTCATCCACCTTCGCCAACTCTACTCCGTGCATCCTCACCATTCCACTGACCTCCCTCTCATTTAACACATGTATTCTGTCTTGTTCCAACTGACCTTCATTCCTCTCCTCTCTAGAGCATATCTCCACCTCTCCAGGGTCTCCTCAACCTGCTCCCTACTATCACTACAGATCACAATGTCATCAGCAAACATCATAGTCCACGGGGACTCCTGTCTAATCTCATCTGTCAACCTGTCCATCACCATTGCAAATGAGAAAGGGCTCAGAGCCAATCCCTAATGTAATGCCACCTCCAACTTAAATGCATCTGTCACTCCTACTGCAGACCTCACCACTGTCACACTTCACTCGTACATATCCTTATGTACTTTTCTGCCACTCCCGACTTCCTCATACAATACCACAGCTCCTCTCGAGGCACCCTGTCGTATGCTTTTTCCAGGTCCACAAAGATGTAATGCAACTCCTTCTGGCCTTCTCTAAACTTCTCCATCAACATCCTCAGAGCAAACATTGCATCTGTGGTGCTCTTTCTTGGCATGAAACCATACTGCTGCTCACTAATCATCACCTCACTTCTTAACCTAGCTTCCACTACTCTTTCCCACAACTTCATGCTGTGGCTCATCAGTTTTATTCCCCTGTAGTTACTCTATCTACCTCTAATCCACCTGGCCTTACTCCCCTTCCATTTAGTTTCTTCAACCTGCCTTCTCTCCATCATATATGCTAACTCTCTCCCTTTACCAATCATACTGCCAACATTCAAAGTTCCTACCCTCAGTTCCACTTTCTTTACTTTCCTCCTCTCCTCCTGTCTCCGGACACATCTCCCCCCTCTTCTCCTTCTTCGGCCAACAGTAGCCCAATTTCCGCCAGCACCCTGTTGGTTAACAGTACTGGTGGCGGTCGTTGTTAACCCAGGGCTCGACCGAACTGGTATGGAAATTTGTATTGTTGTCCGCATATTGATTTGGCAAAATTTTACACCGGATGCCCTTCCTGACGTAAACCTCCCCATTTATCTGGGCTTGGGACCGGCTTGAAGAAACACACTGGTTTGTGCATCTGCTGTGGCTAGGTTGGTGAAGCATCTAGTTGATTGATTAAATTCTTTCTTTTTTATTCTCATTTTATTAATTTACAGGCTTGTAACAGCAGGTTCATTAATCATACCCTTGGTATAGTACTTTTTAATTTTTTGTGTCCTATTTAACAGGTCTGAAGAGCCCATTAGCCTAAATAAGTGGCATGAGATGCGTGTGTCTCGTACAGCCAAGAACGGTATCTTGCAGGTGGATAATCAGAAGCCAGTGGAAGGAATGGCAGAGGTACACATCACAGCCTATTTCATAAAAATACTAATTTGCATTTCTTTTTTTAAATAAAATATGGTACAATAACTCAGTGGTGGATAGTCTTGTCTTACATACTCAATGACTTTGGCTTCATTCCTGGCCCACTCTTTATCTATAAACGTTTTGCTTTCCTGTTATAGTACTGTGCAAAATCCTAGGCAAATGAAAAAACATTTGAAAGCAAAGATTCTTCATAAAATAATGAAATAACAAAATTTCTGAATATAAAAAAATATACCATAAAGAGCAGTAAGCTCTAATAATGTAATCAAATTAATATTTGATGTGTCACCACTTGCATTAATTGACTTTCTGTGCGGTTTTATAACTATAGCTGTCACAGTTCCTCTATAGATTTTGGGTATCATCTCACTTTCTTTTTTCAATTTAGTTGATCTCATACAGCCTTGATGATGTTGAGATCAGAGTTCTGTGACAGCCATACAATCAGTTGCAGAACTCCTTATTCTACTTTTTGCAAAAAATAGTTCTTTATCACCTTGGTCATGTGCATAAGGACATCCTGCTAAAGAATAAAGTTGGGACCAATCAGATGCCTCTCTGATGGTACTGATGGATGAGAAACTGCACATACTTCTTCAATATGACCAGATCACCAATTCATTTTGTAGAATAGCAGCTCAGAATTGACAAGGAACCTCTGCAATGCTTCATTATTGGCTGCAAACACTCATCCATATAGTGCTCTCTAACTTTCCCACAGACAAACTACCTGCTGTTTGAGCTAAAAATCTCTTCAGTCCAGTGAACCTGCTGTCATTGCAACAACCCAGTCATTGTGTTTTTGTGCATAAGTGAGTCTCTTGGCTTTGTTTCCACTTCAGAGGAATCACTTTTTCCTAGCATCTATTCTAAATAGACCACTTCTGGCAAACCTTTCCCAGACTGTAATGAAGTCTACTATGGTTCTTCTATATTTAGAGCTAATAGAAATGCTAGGGGGCAGCACGGTGGCGCAGTGGTAGTGCTGCTGCCTCGCAGTTAGGAGACTCGGGTTCGCTTCCCGGGTCCTCCCTGCGTGGAGTTTGCATGTTCTCCCCGTGTCTGCGTGGGTTTCCTCCGGGCGCTCCGGTTTCCTCCCACAGTCCAAAGACATGCAGGTTAGGTGGATTGGCGATTCTAAATTGGCCGTAGTGTGTGCTTGGTGTGTGGGTGTGTTTGTGTGTGTCCTGCGGTGGGTTGGCACCCTGCCCAGGATTGGTTCCTGCCTTGTGCCCTGTGTTGGCTGGGATTGGCTCCAGCAGACCCCCGTGACCTTGTTTGGATTCAGCGGGTTGGATAATGGATGGATGGATGGAAATGCTAGGTCTCTTCAAGTTTTGAAGGGAGGACATCAGTTTGGTGTATCCTTCATCTGCTTCATTCAGTTTCTGGTCCTCATTCTTGCTTGTTACCTTGCTCTTTTTCAGCACATCTTGAAACTCATGTCTATCATGATATTTGTACTTGAGGTAGACATTGCTGATGCAGGGCTACCACCTTATGCCTTGTTGCTTTGCTCCTTCTTGCCATGGGGTAAGATTTGAGGGTTAAACCAAAACAACTGCCACACCCTCACCTTTTAGTTTTGTTATCCTTTGCCAAGGCTGATTCCTTCTGCATCCTTTTCTGTCAAACTACTCATTATGTCATTGTCTTTCTTGAATCATGCTCTGGTCTGTATATCTAAAAAGTTAATCAGTTTTTTTTTCATGTGAAAGGTGGTCTGTTACTTTACCTGTTATTTCTTTTATTTTCTCTGTACATTCTTTGGAAGAAGTTTGAAATTTGCTCTATTCATCTAGAGTTAAACATCTAGAATTCCTAAGATTTTTTGAACAGAGCTTTGTGTGCTAGGTGTAACTTCTCAATGTGTATGAGTTTCTTCTGATGGACTGGTGTCCCATCCAGGGTGGGTTCTTACACACACTCAGTTCATCTGGAATAGAGCTTTGGCTCCCAGTGATCCTTTAACAGAAAGATCAATGTCAAAGAAAGAAAGGAAAGGACCGAATGTGCCATTACTGAATGAGCATATTATAGTTTTTCCACTGGGAAAATCTACAGTATACAAACTATATATTTTGCAAAAGTTGAACTGTATGACATATGACAATGGCACAATTAAATCTTTCTTTTTAAATAAATTTCGATTCTTAAAGCTCATTAGATTTTCAATCTACTGTATGTCTGTTTACAATGGCTGTTTGTAACTTAGTTGCTGTTTTTTTTTTCTTCAATCTATAGGGAGCTTTTACTCAGATCAAGTGTAACAATCACCTTTTCATTGGTGGTTTCCCAGATTATGATGTGGTAAAAAAGAATTCAGGAGTCTTACGGCCTTTCAGTGGAACCATTCAAAAGGTATCTAATATATAAATCTGAATTTGTGTTTGTCTGCTATGCAAATCCAAACCTCTGAGCCAATATCTATCATACTAATAGATCCTAGCACTCTGAATCCTTGAAATGAGATAAGTTACGTGGGAAGATTTGTAAATTGTAGTAATATTATCAGTGATCTTTACATGATTTCCATATAGGAAAAGCCCCAGAAAACTAACATTACATTGGTGGCTGTTGGCCATTTATGAAATATTTAGGACCTGTGACCTAGGCCTGTTATACAGTATATGAATGCTAGGCGTGAGACAATGTATTGAATTTTGTGATACAAAACACGGCCAAAGCAAAATGTGTCATTGTGTTGTGTATTGTACTGTATGACAATACCAGAACACTGAAATAAAAAAAAAAAACCAAAAATGCCTTTTGTCAAAAGCAGGGAATTTAAAAATCTGATCGAAAAACTATTACTAAAGCATAACATGACAAACTGAGTACACTTTTGCAGAATCTGTATAATAATGTCAAGGTGAAAATTGTTGGTGCACAACTTAGACATCACAGTACATGTAAATGGGCTTGGAATGCAGGATGTGTTTAACAAACACACTTGTAACGGTCAAGTCACTCTCCCTAACCGGCAGCTACACCACCAAGACCTGTGGCCTGGCAAGCTGAGGACGTTAGATCCGACAAGCTGTACTTTTTCCAAATAAACTTCCCCAATCAACGATCAAAGATAAGCCAAAAAATAAACAAAATGTAAAATAATAAAGTGAGTATATATTAATAAAAAAGGAAATGAAACAAACTCCAAACAATGTATATATACATATATCACACCCCAACATAATACTCAACCCCAAAAGTTAATATACAACACGAACCCTCCCTTGACCCCACACTAAACATGAAATCAATGAGACACACAGAAAACACGAAACGAACATAAAAATCCAGAAGATTAAACTGGAAATGAATAACGTTTGTAAACCATGTTCAGCTGGAAAAAGTGTCCTTCGGCAATTATAGGCGGATGAAAATGATGGCTTGCTCCTCTCCCTAAACAAGAAACAGTCTCACTGTGCTTATCCTTGGTACACTGGCGTAGTAAAGAACCTCAGGGTTTTGTATTGCAAAGGTAAAGTTGTTAGGCGTTGAAAGTGGCAAGTAGAAAAATGTGTAATGATCTGGATCACAACTTTCTCCTGGCTCTGCAATTAATTTGTGGCATAGCAGAAAGGGATTTCTTTTGTTTTTTTTGCTTCTTTTTGACCTCCTGTTTAAATAGTGAATGTCCTGGATGCAGGTGATGGAAATGACAGGAAAAATTATCAAGAGGGACCACAATTCCACGGTGTTATCCTTCCCCCTTTGCTTCTCAGGGGAGCATATTTAGATAGACACACAGACCATGTAAACAGGACAACGCTATGAAAGACGTAACTCAGCACAAAATACACTTATGACGACGTTAATCAGGTAGCACTGCTACATACTTAAATTAGTGAGTCGCATCCTTACACGACTTAGGCAAATTGCAACATTGTGTCGTAAATGCACCACTGCATCCACAGGCTTGTTTTCAAATTGAACCATTTGAACTAAGTGTATGATTGACAGCAACCTGTCACTCAGGTACACAAAGCGATGCATTCCATAATTCCAGAGATTATTCGCAACACACCTTACAAGCCTAGGGTTGTTCAACAAAACAGGTGGAGAATCTCGGAGCATTACAGAAGATAAGTGATCTTCAGTCGATTGCAAGAGGCTGATTGTGACAGTGGAAGAGGATCAGGGGCAAGAAAAGCCGGCCTAGGTGCCAGCTGGTGTCTGCTGTTCTATAAGTCATTCCCTGTGGTCAAAACAACGGGAAACTGCTGCTTTTCAGAGTATGATCCTTCACTGTTAAAGAAATACACCTCTTTTGAGGATTAAATAATAAATTTTGCATTTTTTCAGGTCAAAATTACTTTTTCACAACCATGGCATACCATATATGCATTTGCCACATGAAATTGTGTTCCAAAGTAAAAAAAAAAGCACAAAAAAAAACACACCCTGAAGCACACTCTGAATGTGGTGTAAGAGCCTTTCTCTATCTGAAGTCACAATGAGCTTATTATAGAAGAATCAACAGACTGAGCATTTGTCAGTGTGCATTACCATCCTAAATTGAGGTGATGCGGTGAGATTACGCACCTCGAGTGCGTAAATAATAAACTTTTACCTCCAAATTAAAAGACAATTTAATTAAAATACAAACAGTTTAATCTCTTTATTATTATGATTTCCTCCTCCTCTTCCTCTGCCATGCCCCCAAAAGCCTAAAATTGGATTAAGAAGTTTTAGTAAATTACTGGATTAAAAGATAATCACTTACTGTAGCTTTAAAGTAAGTTTTTTCATTTAGCCAGTCATTATCCAACCCTAACACAGGGTCACGGGGGTCTGCTGGAGCCAGTCCCAGCCAGCACAGGGCGCAAGGCAGGAACAAATCCCGGGCAGGCTGCCAGCTCACCGCAGGTTTTTTCATTTATTCCTTTGTAATTCCTGTTTGCTCTGGTAGGGGTCATGGGGTTTAGAATCAGCAGTGCTACGGGATACCATATAAATATCTTAGCTAACCGTGGGCCAGGCAGGAGATTCCTCTGGTGGGAATACTAGTGCACTCCAAGGCACGTAATGATTTTAATTTTATTAAAATACTTGTCTGTTAATACTTATATGAACAACTTTCAAAATGCATTCACTGTGCAATGTGGAATACTGAATTTCTGCCTTTCATACTGAAAATCAAAAAGTTACATACACAAAGCAAAATAAATCTCCAACATGGCCAAATCATTATAAGATTTTAACAGGCTTCAGTGTTTTCTGTTCTCCGACTTAGGCCCAATTCACATTACTGCATTTTTATCTAAGAACACAGGTATTAGTCTCCGTTTTCAACTTTCATCCATTTTACCTCTAAAAAAATGTGTACATGCGAAAAACGTTTTTTTGTAAATACACACTTTTAATTGCAAACTGATTGGTTTATGCTTATAATCTGATTGGATCCTGCTCATTACAACATCTCATTCCCTGATTTGCCACCCTTGAGGAAACCAAATTCCAACATAGTGGACATAGAAGAGTTGCTTCTTACAGCGCTTGTTATGTTGCTTACCAGTATGTAGTACAGTAGTGGTTTCAATGCTGCGTATACATAGAAAAGGCAAATAATTTTCCATGCTCTACAGTTTTTTGCAATAAATCCTGTGGCCAGAGGTGTTAACATCCCTTCAAGGGTTTTTCTATTGATGCATGCATGCCCAGTGAAAGTGGATGTCTATGTTATATGCATTTTTGAAGTTGGTTTAGTGTGTAAAGAAATAGGTTTGTCAACACAGTGTAAATGCTAGTGTGGATGGGGATCATTTTTACTTTCAGATAATTGTTCTGTTGTTTATCAAGAAAGACATTGCCTAGTTTTCACTTTGCCAGTGTTTGCTCAGTGACAAATTTATTTAAGAAGTGATGTCTTTTTTTTCAGATGGTCCTAAATGATCGGACAATCCCATTAGACCACAGCTTTACCTCTGGGGTCAACGTGGAGAATGCAGCTCATCCATGTGTGAGTAACCCCTGTGCCAACAAAGGAAACTGTAGAGCCAAGAGAGACAGCTTTGAGTGTGACTGCCCACTGGGCTTCCATGGCGAGCACTGCAAGAGAGGTATCTCATCAAACATCACATATAATCTCCTGTAAATATTCTTCATTCATGTTCCAGATTGAAAGGATAATTCCCATGTGTTTGTTCCATGAGGAATGCGAGCAGTTTATAATAATAATAATAATTCATTTTATTTGCCACATACAATTTCTTGCATTAGGAATTTGTCGTTTTTCACATACCCCATCTTCCTCTCTAGAGACAAGCCTGGAATCAGAGCACAGGGTCAGCTATTTGTACAGCGCCCCTGGAACCATTACAGGTTAAGGGTCTTGCTCAGGGGCTTAATGGAGTAGCATTATTTCTGGTGCTGCCAGGAATCAAACTGGCAACCTTCCATTTACCAGCACAGATCCTTCAGCCAGAGAGCCACTACTCCATTTGCTGAGCCTAGTTTTTGCAGAATAGTGTGAAGGGACATTGTCAGAACAATGCATTATCAGTCTCATTTGAAATTCTCAGACATTCTTTACATGGTAGATAATTCCAAAATGCAGTGGCTCAGTAATTTAAATAAACTTTTCCAAAACAGGCTCTTAGAAATCAAACAGGACAGCCAGCATGACTGTAGCCATTACACTGACAAGTCTCTTTAGTGATTCATTTAAAAGCTGAATGGAGGTAAGGCAGCACATGATGTGCTTGTACTTGACTCCAATTAGGTAATTAATAATATTTCAACAATGCATTCAGTTATTGAGTATTAAATGTCTGCTTAGTAATATTCCTTTTTTTATAATAAACTAGATGTGCCCTTCAGATTGATTGTTGACTTGTAAATGGCCTGGTGTGAATGAGTATGAGTGTGTGCGTGAACATGAGTGTGCTCCATGGCCCGCCAACACTCTATTCAGAATTAGCTCCCACTTTGTCATTAGCATCATCTCAGTATTAGCCCTAAGCCGGAGAAACCAGCGAGAAAATTAATAAATGAACAAACAAACATACATATCTTTAAGACCAAATAATGCTCAAAATTGTTTTTCTTTATATCCATTTTCTTTTTTTTGCTGCCTTTACGGAGAATGTGGGAATTACTGCCTCAATAGTAAGTCTTTTGATGTCTGAATTTCTACTTAACTATTAGCATATTAAGGGTTTTCAAAAATGAGAGAAGACCAATTAGTCCTTCAAGTTTATATGGTTAACTAAGAGCTAAGTGGTCCTAATTTGTCACTCGAGTACTTTTTAAAAGTTGTCAAAGATTCTGCTTCAACTACATAACTTGTCATGTTTAAAATTCAGACTGTTGGTGTGAATCAGGGCTTCTGGGCTTTGGCCTTAAATGTCTTCAATGCACTTTGACTTATTTTCTTTAAGCACTGTAATACCCCGCTCAGAGGCATGCACACCAATTCATTTTTATTCATTTTGCATATTGAAGTGCAGTGCCCTGTTTTGAATAAACGGGGGTACTCACACTTGGCACATTTGTTCCATACCGTGTCCAAGCGCGATTGTCCCCCCTCGCTGGCCGGCACGCACATTGTTCTTTCTGAGCCCAGTCATGGTATGCAATGGTCTGTAAAGCCAAAACAATATCCAAACACAGAGTGACAACTTGCATGTCAAAATGTTTTTACTTATTTTGTGGTTGCTTTGGAGTCGTGTAGGGCAGGATAACGCTCTACCCTCTTACAGATTTATTGAGAGTGTAGCGCAGCATTTTTCTGTTAATCACGAAGCATATACGAGAAGAGTTTTACAGTGACAAATGATAACAGTGGAGGAATTTGCAGCTTTTCTTGCCAACTATAATTCACATTAATGTGTAAGGTGAGAATAAAAGCCTGCATTTACTTCAAAAGATATTGAATGAAATGAGAATTGCACTTTCTGACTTGTCACATTTTTGACGTCATGTCTATTTTCCATACTCGGGCACGTTTAGCGATCACACTGTTCCTGAATGCTACTGAACTGTGCTCTGGCCCACCTCTTCAAAGTGGGCCAGGGCTTAGTACAGTTGGCCTGGCATTGAGCAATCACACTAATCAAATGAACTAGACTTTGTGGAGTTACATGCGAAACGTGCTCAGGCACAGAATGAATTGCCAGTGTCAGTACACCCTTAATTCAGGGTTCTTAAGCTCAGTCCTGGGGCTCCATTGTGGCTGCAGGTCTTCGTCCCCATCAGTTTCATAGATCATTAAGTATCTCTTGCTTCTAATTGATGTAATTGTTCAACTAACTGGTCTTTATTCTTCTCTTATTTTAAATTTAGAAAAAAAAAGCTAATATGGTATTTACATTTAAAACTAATTCAATGATTTGAATTGTTTGCCCTAACTTTAAATATTTAACTTTCTTTTACAAGTGTCCTTTTCTGTGGAACTTGGTTTCCTAACTGTATGCAAACACTGACAATTAGTGACAAGCAGTGAACATACAGGACTAAATGACACCATAGCAGCTACTTCAGTGACATGGTCACTTGTGCGCTAATTAGTAAGAAAAAACTTCAATCATTTGTTAAACTTACATTTAATTTAATAATTCAAATATTGAAGCAACTGTGGCACAAGAATTTCACCATACTCTTGAAGTGTATGTGACAATAAAGATCTCTAAAATAACCAAAACATTAAAAAAACAGCAAAATCTTCAAAAGCAGAAAACTAATTCACATTAACACAAAATACTTGCTACATTCAAAAAAAAAAATGTAACCAACCCTTTTTGTAATTTCTGGATTGATCCCAAAAGGATAAAAACTTAAACAGTGATGAGTGAAGTATCCATCCATCTATCCATCCATTATCCAACCCGCTATATCCAAACTACAGGGTCACGGGGGTCTGCTGGAGCCAATCCCAGCCAACACAGGGCGCAAGGCAGGAAACAAAACCCAGGCACGGCGCCAGCCCACCGCAGATGAGTAAAGCAATTCACTTGAATTTGGATTTGCAGTGAAACTTAAGAGTTTCACTTTGCAGTCACAGTCACAAAATAAGTTTTGTTTTAAAAATGAAATTTGTGCCATTAGCTCATATATTTTCTTGTCATCTACAACCTTCTTCTTCATGTGCAAAAGTATGGCAAACATTATTCTGGTGCAGAGCATGGAAAAGTAAAGTGATTGATTAATAAAAGCAATCGATCATTTCGTTGATGTGTTTTTAATTATGACCTGATAAAACTGTGCCAGAATTAAATAGAAACCAACACATATATTTTACATTGCAGTGTAGTTAACACATTGGACTGCATTTAATTTTGGCACAATTAATCTTCAATAGTCACCTATATCATCCAACATTATTTGTATCAGTGCTGCTCATCATTAATTGTCAATATTTGGATACAAGGGAATTAAGGGAAAAATGGACATTCAGGAAGAAGTGTCCACAAAAGAATGAATAAAAAAGAGTATAACAGGAGAAAGTTAAGCTTTTAAGGCTTTGACAAAAATGACCCATTTTTGAGTTTCTTCTAAATACATATCACACAAAGGCACATTTTACAGTATAAAATCAGAGGATAAAAAAAGACCAGCCAATTAAACTATTATATCAATCCGACATAAGAGCAACTCCTTGACTTGTGAAACTGGTTGGTATAAAAACCTGAAGTTACAGTGATACTGCAGGACTGATCTTGAAAACCACGAATTTTAATGTAAACTGCCAGACAATAAAAGTTATTGTACCATGCTTTTCCACTTTTATTCAATTAATTATTTTTATATTATAATAAATTATAATATTGAAATATTACTTAACTGTAGCACCCAAACTAAAGCAAGCCAACTAATTAAATGTGAGGTGCAGTTAACACCGCTGACTGACCTCAACTGAATACACTGAATGGAATGAAGACCTCCAACCCGTGTTGGCCTCTAGGGCCTTGACTGGCCACCCCTACAATACACAGTCAAAGAGGAGTACAATCTGTTTTGGTAGATTTGGATGTAATCAAAATCAGAACATTCCAGCTTCATTATTATTACATTTTCAAATGATAAAGTCAATAACTGGTGCTTTACTGACACCTAGTGGAAATTTAACAAACTGCATGTCTTACTTTATATGTGTATCAATTTGTTTATATATTTCCTCCCAGCAATAACAGAGGCAATTGAAATACCTCAATTTATTGGTCGAAGCTACCTTACATATGACAACAGGGACATCCTGAAAAGGTAAATAACTGAAAAAAGCATCTTATTTTATGTGATTGAAAGATGTTTCTATTCACTGTGTTTTACTTGTGCAGAGTTTCAGGGTCTCGGTCCAATCTATTTATGAGATTTAAGACCACAGCAAAGGATGGACTGCTTTTATGGAGAGGAGATAATCCAATGAGGCCTAATAGTGACTTCATCTCACTGGGTATTCAAGATGGAATCTTGGTCTTCAGGTGAGTTTCACTGAATCCAGGCCAAGTTAAACTGATGTCACATTTTGCAACTTGTAGTCGTTGAGATTGTCAGACATGCTGACTACAGTTGCTGATCTTGTCACCGGAACATGTAAATTTACACAAATGAAAATTGCCAAGCATGTCCAATTTAGTGACCACATGCTGACCTTCCAGCACAGTCATGCTTGCCCCTTTTTGTGACAGCCAAAAGCGCCCTGATAGAGCCAGTACTGTACAAAGGGCTAACAGGTATGGTAAATTCAGCTTGTAGTTTTTTTTTTTAATATTATCATGGTATGTAAAACATGAGACATCAGACAGATGAGCATCTCTTCTGCTTATGAAGACCAAAATTTCATTCTTCCTTATTCCCCGTCACTACTTTCTGTGCTTCTGACTAAGCATTCATTGGTAGACAACACTCATGTCAACATCTTCAACTAAAGACAAAGTCAAACCTGTTTGATTTTGCTGCAGTGAGTCGCAGGGTACTTCCCATTAGGAAACCATCTCCATGTGAGTGCACCACTGATGGCATTCAATCCAATTAGATTAAGTAAATGAAGGCAGCAACAGAAAGTTACTGCAAAAGTCACATAATGTGACATACTGTAGCCTTTAATAGATTTTTCATTCTGTGTCATATTCCTGTTTTGGAGTTGAATAGTATGATTATATCATGGAACTGTGTAAGGAAGAATGATAAAGGTACTGCTTTGGAATACAATATAATCGGCTTATATTAAATGTAAGAAGTGACCTCCTTCAAGTTTAATTTGAATATTTAGAAAAGCACTGGTGACCAATACTTGTGTTTACCCATGTCTAAAAGTGTTGCTCAGATAATTTTCAAATAATTTCTGGTATAAAATAAGTCATCTAATATTAGTAAATGTGAGGAGTTCTGCTAGCATGTGATGGGACTTACCATTTTTAAGTTAATATTATAGAGAAACTCTAGACAATATACTCTGTGTCACATTTTCACAGCCATTTTGTTTTGTTAAATTTACTTATTTTTCTTGAATAAAACCTTTTGGATATTCAAAACATTTAAGATAATGCCTTTTATATATCCATCCATTTTCCAACCTGCTGAATCCGAACACAGGGTCACGGGAGTCTGCTGGAGCCAATCCCAGCCAACACGGGGCAGGAACCAATCCCGGGCAGGGTGCCAACCCACCGCAGGACACACACAAACACACCCACCACACACTAGGGCCAATTTAGAATCGGCAATCTACCTAACCTGCATGTCTTTGGACTGTGGGAGGAAACCGGAGCGCCCGGAGGAAACCCACACAGACACGGGGAGAACATGCAAACTCCACGCAGGGAGGACCCGGGAAGCGAACCCAGGTCTCCTAACTGCGAGGCAGCAGCGCTACCACTGTGCCACTGTGCTGCCCGCCTTTTATATATTTTGTTATTAATTCTAATTCTTTATTTTAAGATGTAGTTCTACAAACCCAAATCAGAAAAGAGCTGAGACAATATGGAAAATGCAAGTAAAAAAATGCGGTGATTTTTAAATTTGCTTTGACTTTTATTTCATTGCAGATGGTATGAACCCAAGATATTTCATGTTTTGTTTGGTTAACTTCATTTCATTTGTTAATATACAAATATATATGTTTGTTTCATTTGTAAAAATGCTACAGTTACTTGAAAGCCTGTGAAATGAAGACACATTCCAGGTTATCTGTCCATTTTATGAGCTTAACTGACCCATTCCTGGATGATGGGTAAACCCCACAACATTAGGAATAAAGCTGGAAAGACGCTGGAGAAGATGCCAGATGATCACAGTACTCGTACCTCGTACCCACACATGGGTAATTTCCTGCCTCCTGTCAGAGTAAAGGCCATGTCACATTAGATGACTTTTTCAGTCATAGACATTTTACATATTCTTAGCAAGTTGGGAGCACTTACGTCACGCTGTCATGACTGCCATCCATGTAGTGTGATATACCCAGTGACTCGGTCCAACCACAACAAAATCAAAATGTCTCAAGTTGTAGAGTTGGTCTCTGTGTGAATTAAAGCTGACAACCAATAAGCACCCACCCTGAAGTACTATGCATACAGGTGCCGGTCATAAAATTAGAATATCATGACAAAGTTGATTTATTTCAGTAATTCCATTCAAAAAGTGAAACTTGTATATTAGATTCATTCATTACACACAGACTTATGTATTTCAAATGTTTACTTCGTTTAATTTTGATGATAATAACTGACAACTAATGAAAGTCCCAAATTCAGTATCGCTGAAAATTAGAATATTGTGAAAAGGTTCAATATTGAAGACACCTGGTGCCACACTCTAATCAGCTAATTAACTCAAAACACCTGCAAAAGCCTTTAAATGGTCTCTCAGTCTAGTTCTGTAGGCTACACAATCATGGGGAAGACTGGTGACTTGACAGTTGTCCAAAAGACGACCATTATTGACACCTTGTACAAGGAGGGCAAGACACAAAAGGTCATTGCTAAAGAGGCTGGCTGTTCACAGAGCTCTGTGTCCAAGCACATTAATAGAGAGGCAAAGGGAAGGACAAGATGTGGTAGAAAAAAGTGTACAAGCAGTAGGGATAACCGCACCCTGGAGAGGATTGTGAAACAAAACCCATTCAAAACTGTGGGGGAGATTCAAAAAGAGTGGACTGCAGCTGGAGTCAGTGCTTCAAGAACCACCACGCACAGACGTATGCAAGACATGGGTTTCAGCTGTCGCATTCCTTGTGTCAAGCCACTCTTGAACAAGAGACAGCGTCAGAAGCCTCTCGACTGGACTGGACTTTGGAGTGGTCCAAAGTTATGTTCTCTGATGAAAGTAAATTTTTGCATTTCCTTTGGAAATCAAGGTCCCAGAGTCTGGAGGAAGAGAGGAGAGGCACAGAATCCACGTTGCTTGAGGTCAGGTGTAAAGTTTCCACAGTCAGCGATGGTTTGGGGTGCCATGTCATCTGCTGGTGTTGGTCCATTGTGTTTTCTGAGGTCCAAGGTCAACGCAGCCGTCTACCAGGAAGTTTTAGAGCACTTCATGCTTCCTGCTACTGACGAACTTTATGGAGATGCAGATTTCATTTTCCAACAGGACCTGGCACCTGCACAAAGTGCCAAAACTACCAGTACCTGGTTTAAGGATCATGGTATCCCTGTTCTTGATTGGCCAGCAAACTCGCCTGACCTTAACCCCATAGAAAATCTATGGGGTATTGTGAAGAGGAAGATGCAATATGCTAGATCCAACAATTCAGAAGAGCTGAAGGCAACTATCAGAACAACATGGGCTCTCATAACACCTGAGCAGTGCCACAAACTGATCGACTCCATGCCACGCCACATTGCTGCAGTAATCCAGGCCAAAGGAGCCCCAACTAAATATTGAGTGCTGTACGTGCTCATACTTTTCATGTTCATACCTTTCAGTTGGCCAACATTTCTAAAAATCCTTTTTTTGCATTGGTCTTAATTGATATTCTAATTTTCCGAGATACTGAATTTGGGACTTTCATTAGTTGTCAGTTATAATCATCAAAATTAAAAGAAATAAACATTTGAAATACATCAGTCTGTGTGTAATGAATGAATCTAATATACAAGTTTCACTTTTTGAATGGAATTACTGAAATAAATCAACTTTGTCATGATATTCTAATTTTATGACAGGCACCTGTATAATGAGGAATAAGGAAAGCAGGTGCATTGGACCACGCAAACATAAGAGAGGTTCATCTGATGTCTCATTTTTATGCACCATGTTAGAATATAAAAAAGAAAGAAAAAATTGGTGAGTTTGCAGCTAAATTCACTGTACCTATAAACCCTTCCCATGCGAACTATACTTACTTTGTCACACAACTTATTATGGGCTGTCAAAAAACTGAAGAGCTCATGATAATTTGGAAATGTAAAACTGTGATGGAAAGTTATCACATAGTCTTACAATTCCTCAGTGATTTCTAGTTACACAAATGAACATACCCTAGGGACGAGATCTGCAATTGCAGTTATCAAGTTTGACTTCTCCTCCAACTAGAAGTTGTGTAATGTGACATAGGCTTAATATATACATTTTTGGGATATTGGTGGAAAGACTAGTTTAACCAACTAAGAATATATTTATTCTATATGGAAAGTGATTGGCTTCAAGAGGATTCTGTAAATAAATTAATTGTAAATACTTTTGAATCCCAACAAGTGCATGTTGGGTTAATTGAGCCAATGTGATTGACAGTAGATGTATGCCTGAATACGTACTTCAGCCAGGGTTATTTTCTGACCCACCCAGTTCTGGGTTAAGTGGGTACAGGCATTACCACATCCCAAGAGTGTGTATGATTGGTTAATCTGTGTCTTTGCACTTTATGAGTGCATATGGCACCTGCCTAGCTCTCAGTCTTGCCAGACTGGACTCTGTTGCAAAAAACACTAAATAAAGAAGAGTCTTGAGCCATCATTATAGGTGAAATTTAAAGATGACCTTTAGTATAACACTGAGCAAGTCACTTGACCTGCCTGCGCTTCAATTGGAAAAACAAAAGAAATTAAACCAATTGTATCATTAATGATGTGTGTTGCTTTGGATGTAGAAATCAGCCAAATAAGTAAAATAAGTAAATATTTACACCAACTGGTGGAGGCTCAGCATGTGAACAGTAAGTCTGGTTAGTCTTAGGAGAACAGCTCCTGTTATCACTTAGGTTCATTTACACATAGTAGTTGGTAAACAATTCATTCACACCAATGAACACTCAGATAAATGGTACACTCACGGACCATCCTTCTGCCATGACATAACATCTAAAAGTCCCAAAATAGTTAATCATTAAAAGTATTGTTTAAACATTTGGTTTACAGAATAGGCCTCCTTATGTAAACTGTTATTATAGAATAAAGCACCAAGTTAAATAGTATATAAGATTTAATTGTATAATTTAAACATGGTGCAAATGTCCTAATTGAGCAGGAAGGGGGTCAAGCACATTTTTCTCTTACAACTCCCAAAGACCCTACACTGAATTAAGTGCATTCAGGATGTGATATTCCATTGGCCATTACGTTGATATTTAATGTTACAGACAGCTTTCTTTTTGCTTCTCAATTAAGCCATTAACACGGTCCAGCAGAAAACCCAACACTAACCTCAAAACTCCTTGGATATAACAAGCCTAATATTTTTGTGGCTCACATTTGAACACATGTTTATAACATACAGAGCGTGTCATCAGGATATTAAATGAATAAACCTTTTTTTGATTTGTAATTTTTTTAATTTTTTGCACTTGACACATCTTGGGAGGGCTGCTAGACAGAAGAAATGAAAATTTGCAGCTAGCAGCAATGGGTTTGCAGATATTGTTGAATACTGAAAAATGACCACAATTCATATTACGAGTTTACTGTACAGGGAGGTAAAGCAAAGCAATGGCCAGACAAATTTTCTTTTGTTTATCATATTCCTTACAGAGCGGCACGGTGGCACAGTAGTAGCACCGCTGCCTCGCAGTAAGGAGACCTGGGTTTGCTTCCCTGCGTGGAGTCTGTGTGGGTTTCCTCCCACAGTCCAAAGACATGCAAGTTAGGTGCATTGGCGGTCATAAATTGTCCCTAGTGTGTGGTTGGTGTGTGGGTGTGCTGGCCCTGCCTGGGCTTTGTTCCTGTCTTGCACCCTGTGCTGGCTGGGATTGGCTCCAGCAGACCCCTGTGACCCTGTAGTTAGGATATAGTGGGTTGGAAAATGACTGACTGACTGATATTCCTTACAGAGCTCCATCTTGAAGCACACAGCTTAGGTTATTATGTGTGCCCACAGTTTATTCACAGGTATGCCAAGTGAATCACTTAGTGTCGCCATTAACAAGCAGCTGTGCCAGTAGGACTTGCATTGAAACATTACTGGTTCTGATTCAAAACAACATACTGTATAGAAAAACAAGTAATACATGAATATCTGTAACTGCCTGAGATGACATGGTGGCATAGTATTAACCTCATGACTTTCTTTATCTGGGTGATACATGTTCTTCCCCTCTCCACACCCAACTAGGTTAGCTGGAAGCTATAAACTGGTTTAGTAGGGGTGAGTGTGGATGTGAGTCCATCTGTGGCCTATGATGACCTGAAGTCTCATCCAGTGCTGGTTCTTTCTTTGCAGCAAATGTTACTTAGCTCCTTCAAGCCTCTGGTGCCCCATGAACCTACAAAAAGTGGCTTTAAATAAATAGGTGCACATGTATGCAATATTGCTTTAAAAAAAAATGCAATGTCTGGATTTTATAACATCCCTCCATGTTTGTGTGGGTTTTTCTTTGGTTGCTCTGGCTAATGTGTATGGAGAAAGTCGAGAAATAAAAATTACAACTAATAACTACTCAGATAAATCCCAAATAAATTTACAAAATAGGAAATGATGGAATGTCAAATAAAAAGAACAGTGTTCAAGCTTCTATTTTTTTGCTTCTTAATTTTAATAATATGGCTTTACGCTGAAAGCCATAGATAGACAATAAAGTTCTATCACTGAATCCTGCTTTATTTTAAATTATTACAAACAGTGATAATGTTTTCAGGCTGCAGATTTCCTGTTCCTCTAAATGTATTTTAATGACCTCTTTGCAACACCTACACTCACAGCCACAGCCTCTGGCAGCTAGACTCGAGCATTATAGCGCTTACTAACCAGGTCGTACGTGAGCTTCACCAAAGTTTCCTCCTGCTCACCACATATCATGCTGTGTCTTTTTCCTTCTTCACTCATCCACTCACCCTATTGGTCATTGACACCTTCTATCAATCTTCTTTGATCCTGCCAGGGGCCCTAAGTAATTGCCTATTTATGACATTATCCATTTTTTTTGTTAATAAATGATGATTAATTACTTCAGGTCTAATTCTCCTCCTCCAGAATAAAACAAGTAAACTGTCCTATAGAATCCAGTTATTTATTTCTTTTCAATACCCATTTTGTCCAGCTCTTGGTGTTAAGGGTTGTGAAGCCCCAGACCAGCACCCAAGGTTACCTTCTTTTATCCAGGGACATGAGTAGGTATAACTAAGGACGGACATTAGCAAGCAAAGCAAACAAGTGAGACTTTAGGCAGAATTTATTAAAACAAAGGAATTAAAACAGCAAAAATCATACAAACAGTGCAGTCAAATAAAAGCCAATTAAATAAATCCATAAAGTATTTTACCATTAAAACTCCTGTCATTGGGGGGTTCCATAAATAAATAAATACAATTTACACTCACCGGCCACTTTATTAGGTACACTTTGCTGGTACCGGGTTGGGTCCTGTTTTGCTTTCAGAACTGCTGTAATTCATTAGGGCAAGGTGCTGGAAATATTCCTCAGATATTTTGGTCTATATTGACATAACAGCATCACACAGTTGCTGAGGATTTGTCTGCTTCACATCCATGATGAGAATCTCCTGTTCCACCACATCCTAAAGGTACTCTATTGGATTGAGATCTGGTGACTGTGGAGGCCATTTGAGTACAGTGAACTCATTGTCATGTTCAAGAAACCAGTTTGAGATGATTTGAGCTTTGTGTCATGGTGTGTTATCCTGCTGGAAGAAGCCACCAGAAGATGGGTGCACTGTGGTCATAAAGGGGTGGACATGGTCAGCAACAATACTCAGGTAGGCTGTGGCATTTAAGTAATGCTCAGTTGCTACTAAGGGGACCAAAGTGTGCCAAGAAAATATCCTCCACACCATTACACCACCAGCAGCCTGAACAGTTGATACTAGACAGGATGGCTCCATGCTTTCATGTTGCTGACACAAATTCTGATCTTACCATTCAGATGTTGAGACTTGTCAGTCCAGGCAACATTTTTCCAATCTTCTATCATCCAGTTTTGGTGAGCCTGTACGAACTGTAGCCTCAGTTGCCTGTTCTTAGCTGACAGGAGTGGCACCAGGTGTTGTGTCCTGCTGCTGTAGCCCATCTGCTTCAAGGTTTGATATGTTGTGCATTCAGAAATGTTCTTCTGCATATCTCATTCGTAACAAATGATTATTTGAGTTACTGTTGACTTTCTATCAGCTTGAGCCAGTCTGGCCATTCTCCTCTAACCTCTGGCATCAACAAGGCATTTTTGCCCAGACAATTGTCGCTTACTGGATATTTCCCCTTTCTCTGACCATTCTCTGTAAACTCTAGATGGTTGTTTGTGAAACTCCCAGTAGATTAGCAGTTTCTGAAATACTCAGACCTGTCCCTCTGGCACCAACAACCACACCACATTCAAAATCACTTCAATCACCTTTCTTCCCCATTCTGATGCTCAGTTTGAACTTCAGCAGGTCATCTTGATAATGTCTACATGCATAAATGCACTGAGTTGCTACCATGTAATTGGCTGATTAGATATTTGTGCTAACAAGCAGTTGAACTGGTGTGCCTAATAAAGTGCCCAGTGAGTGTATAAATCCCAATAAAAAAGTTAAAAATTCCAGAAATTTAGAGAGGTGAGTAAACACAAGGATTAATGTTATCTATCCAATAATACTACTTTTATACTCAAAGATGAACCTTTGGAATAAAATATTTACCAGACATTAAGGTGTACTTATCATTTCTTACAGCTATAACTTGGGCAGTGGCATTGTCACTATTACGGTGAACGGATCTTTCCATGATGGCAGATGGCACAGAGTCAAGGCAGTAAGGTATGTGATTATGTCATTAAAATCTCCACTGCATCTGCAGATGACTACCGTCAACTACGGCTAATCCTTTGGGAAGCTTTATAGCAGGGGTATCATACTCCTAGTCCAGAGAACTGTGGTGGCTACTGATTTTCATGTCATTTTAATAATCAATTACCATCACTAACTGAGCAATAATAGAAACAGAGGGTTGTTACTCTGCTGTATCACTTTGAGCTCCTTCCCCCATAAACGCCCATGGTCAGACACTGGAAGAGGCAAGTCATCCCCTCATTTGTGACACAATATATTTTTTAGCAAGAGTCTGTTGTTAAAAAGTTAGTTTTGAAGAAATGGTGTCATCTAGTGACCATTTAAATTATTACACTAATTGATCATTTTTTATGGAAGGATGTTGCACAAAGTTTTTCATATTTATTTAGACTGCTTTAAACTGTATTTAGAGCATTGACTGCCTTTAACTATGTAATCCCCCTACTCAAAAATTACTTTAAAAACAGTAAGCTTACATTTACCAATTCTTTATCTTGGGATGGCTTCACTTTTAACACCCTATGTTCGCCCCCTCTATTATTTACAAAGAAGACACCAAAGTATAAAACAAAAGAAATAAACTCTGAAACTTATTTCCTTCCCAGAACTTTGCAGTGACAGCAGGAGAAAAATCACCCTGCAGTAGTACATAAAGAGTATACCATTCAGAAAAGAAATCTTCCAATTCTTATAAAGCATCCCCCAACCCTCAATGCCGATTAACATATACCACAAATGACATACAAACTCAAGTCTCAAAAAACTTGTACATGGGAAGAACAACACCTAATACAACTCACCCTAACTTTTATACAAACGCAACAACACGTCTCACAAAAACCACCAGCCTCTAACAATGACTTTAAAACAACATGAATCATAATACACACAACTGTTTTTACTTCATAGCACGTCACTTACACAAAACATTAACACACAACACAAATCTCAAACCCACCAGATCAAATAAGCAAAACAATCAATAAGTACAGTATGAAAAAAACAAAAAAGTGAATACCTTCCATGATAAGCAGTCTTGTAAAAATGAATATTTTATATATATATATATA
>JANRMT010062822.1:12259462-12304047 GCA_026402145.1 Polypterus bichir lapradei
ATATATATACCAGGAGACTGTGCCCCCTGCTTGCCTCGCTCGCTTGCCTGCCCCACAACCCCCACCCCCGGGGGCACGCTTCAAGCTAGCCAATTCGCTTCACTGCCGCTCGCGCTGTGAATTGGGGGGAGCTGAACGCACATGGACGTATCAGCTACTGGCTTGCTGCTAGCTGCTACCGAGCTGTGTGATCTGTATGTCGCGCTGTGTGTGGATCATTTAAAAGCCTGTACAGCAGCGGTCCTTTTTTCTCACTTCCTTGTCTTGAGGGACGTAAAAGTGTCTCCGAGAAATTGTTTGTAAGTAGGGCGTGACATGCAAGTAGTCTCGCAGGACTTCAAAGTGTCTTTCCGAGATGATCACGTCTCGACCCAAGATTTTTTTATATAATAGATAGATATATATAGAGAGAGAAAAAAATTGACCTCACCAACCATTCAAATGAAGTCCTGTCGGCAGATGATTGACAATGCTCCAACATCTTTCCCGCAGCTACATATTCCTTCAAGGTCCACCAATATAATTGCACTACTTAATTTGTTCTTTGTACTATGCTATGACAACTGACACACTGCCCTCTGGTTTAAATCTCATTATATTTGTGGTGCTGAATGTCTTCCATCTCTTGTCTTCATTCTGACTGTGTAACAGTGCCCTTTTTAAACATTATAACTCAGCGTTTCCCAGACCTCCATCCTGAGGATCCACTGTGGCTGCAGGTTTTTGTTCCATTTAGATTCTCAGTAAGTGACAATAATTTATAATAACTGATCTCATTTACTTAGCTGTTTTTTTTCTTGTATCTTATTCTGCATTCAAAAAAGCACAGTAGTATGGATTTTACAATATAAGACATTTAAGAATATTTATTTTTACTATAGTTTGAAATGCTTAACTCTTTTTTTTGTTGTTGTTTTCCTATTATTTTTCTCTTTTTCTGCATTGTTTGCTCCCTTCATTGTATCCTAATAATGACCATTAAAAACACGCAGAGCAGACACCAGGCAGGTTTGACTATGGGGTGTAATATTTATGTTCTTTTTTGTTCTGTTTCACTTTTTACAACTTTTAAAATGTTCAAAGTCTAGTTTTTAAGTATGCAGATGATAGAAAGCATTGAAATGCTTTTGCAAAGGCTTATAAATTAGTTCTGGGAGATTTATTGCCTTCAAAAAATGAGCAGGGTATGTTTCTAAGCTGAGCTTTATCCCAAAAAGAGTGGAGACAAAAATTAAAAGAAACAGGTTATAAATTGACCTCTGTGGCATTACGATAATATAAACATCAGGATTAGAGAAAAGGCCACACTGATTAAGGCGTTCATCCATTTGCCCTCACTAGGAGGGCTAAGAATGGACAGAACACATACTGTATGTGTACAAGCTGTGAGCTCTGCTTTATTTGAAAGGTCAGCCTCTTCACACTTGGATTTCCTGTGTTATTTTAAAGCTCAGTGCCTCTCTACAGAAGTTACATTCTTTATAGTCATTTTTATCCTTACCATGTCTCATGGGGTGGTGGAGCTGACTGCGACAAAGGTTAAACCAGAAATTATCCCAG
This sequence comes from Polypterus bichir lapradei, assembly GCA_026402145.1. NCBI lineage: Eukaryota > Metazoa > Chordata > Cladistia > Polypteriformes > Polypteridae > Polypterus > Polypterus bichir. The sequence goes on from JANRMT010062822.1 coordinate 12,261,023, forward strand.
CAGCAGCAGCAAGGAAAGACGTCAGTGCAGTAAGGACACCATCCTATCACACATAAGTACACAAGAAAGAACAAATTGCAAAGAATGGCATAGACAGTAGAAGGAGAGGATTTCAAAGTTGCAGTTCATGTTATAACAGAAGAAAAATCAAAGCACAAGTTCTAATGAATACTTTTGGGACAGATTATTATAATTAATAAAAGATCATGTACACCGATAGTTACTGCGGCAGCTTGACCTCTCCTGAAGGTGGAACCCAGACTCTCCTATGAACCAGACTTATTATTGCCATTAATGATTAACATCTTAAATAAGGCCACATAAATTGTCGATTACTAGAATGTCTTCAAATTGATGATGATCTGCCATAATGAAATCTTACCATAATATTCCATGTTCGTTGACACTTTTTTATAATGTAAACTTTCAACAAGATGACAACAAATGACAAAACTCTGAAATGAAAGAAAATGTGATGAGATGTTGGAATTAGTTGGATTTAATAGCATTTAATGTCAGTTTAGTTCTAAAGATTTTGAGCCAAGACAAATGCAAATTAATAAACACAAGATAAATTACACCCCGTTTGGTCAACAGAGAAGGCAGCTGATTTTGACTTGACCAAACTCCTAGATCTGCATAACTCCAGGAAGCGTGCAAGAAAGATTAGTGTTAATTCTTTCAATCCTGAACTTTAAATCTTTCAAGCCCTCCCTGCTGGTAGAAGTTACAGATTAAAATGAAATGGCATAAAAACAGCTTTTTCCTCCAACCAGTATATCTTATATATTTTTAACAGTCCACTGTGCAACAATGGTCACTAGTTTATATGCTAAGAATTGCTGACATTTAATACTTAAACAATGATCTTATGTTTTGTTTGAAATGTATTTCTTGCAGTGGTTTGTTATGTGTACGCATTTATTGTATCAGCGTAAGCAACTGACAATTCAAATTCCATGTATGTGTAAAGGTACTTGGCTAATAAAGTGATTCCATTCCATTCATTTTAATGGTCCCAGGCCATTATGGATCAGGCTGACATAACACACTAAAGAATTAGATGAGGCCTTTTTACTTCAGGGTCAGCACAACCTTTCATGCTAGAACAGTGCCAAACATATTCAATAAATAACAATTCCATGATCCATTGTTCCCAATTAAAGTTGTGTGCAAAGGGATTTCCTCAGATGTTCTGTCCAAGGCAACAGGAGCTTTAAAAGCATTGCTTTCTGTTGTTACAATCTGATTTTTTTTTTCTTACTTTTGTACTGTGTTTTTTTTTTTACTATTCTAGGTTTTGAAATGCCCACATTCAAATACTGTGGTTATTTATTTGATTAAAAATAATTTAAAATAGTTTATTAGTTTTGCAACTTTTCCACTGCTGTTTTGTTTTTTTACAGATGTGATTTCAGTGGTCAAAGCCTCTGACTCTCTGGTGTGACATTTTAAAGGACAGTGCAACTCACTTCTGGGTATCCGAGATTACGGATAAACTGCTTCAAAACTTATTGTGTGATTATTTTGGATGAGGTTTCATGGTACAAGAACTTTTGATTTTGACTTAGGATTTTTTTGTTTGGCCTTCACCTTCTGGTTTCAACCCATGCCTGTTTACAATATAATAAATAAATTTCATGTTCTGTTCTTTTCCCATTAAATAACCTGCCCTCTCCATCCATGATAGTAGCGCTGTCTCTTGTCACCCAGCAAACTAGAATTTGTAAGCTTACAATCTCTTGCCTCAACCTGGCTACTGTGTTGCATATGCAGAATGGAGCAGAATTTCACATTTGTGGGATAACCCATTGGACAAGCAGTCAAGCGTGTTAAAGGCATTAAGTGTAGCACTAATTTCCATTTGTGGCATTCAAATCAGGTATACACTGAAAAAAATGTTTTATTTCATGTGATTGTTATATATTTTTGGATGCTGAATTTAAATAATGAAACAAATTTTCTCCATCACATAACATTTTTTTCACAAAACACATTTTTTAGATGTCAATTTGTTTCTTTCTTGCTTTTGCAATTAACTGTGCATTAACTGTAACTGTACCAAAGTTGTGCAGCTTTTATTTTGCTTCATAGAATGATTCAGGCAATATTGGGACATGTGTTTGAAAGAATTCCAAATATCTTCATTTTTAAAAGTTTTAGTAAAATTTCAAAGTAAAACAATTTACACAAAAATAGAGAAAAAAGAGAGTAAAGTTCTCATTTAAAGAAAGTTCTGTTTAAGACTTATTTTTATCAAAGTTTGGTCATACAGTCTGTTTTATCTTGATAGAGCAATATATATATTGCACTACTTTCCCCTATTGTATTATTAATATGTAGCCTTAGAATGCCTAATCTCACAAACTTATCACTGTTTATAAGGTATTATTGTATATAACTTAACCCCACCTTCCCTTCTATATCTATAACCGCAAGCATATAGATGTAGTAAAAAGACAAGCAGGAGTTAAGTTACACATAAAATAATGTATTACTGATAATATTCATAAATAATAACAAAATGCAAAGTACATTTGAATATTGGCAACCATACAACCTGATAAAATGGTGATGTGTAATTCAGGTGGCACACAGACTTGTAGTTACTTCAAATGTCTCTAGTTAAGGCATCGTTGGTGCTCAGCTTTCAGCCACATGTCTGTTCAATATGGCTGCTGAGCTGTGCTCTTCATTGTGTTGTCTTCATCATCACAGGTTAGCAAGAGAGATGCTTCTTCATCATATGTTGGTAAGAGAGATGCTTCTTTCAGATGTTAGTAAGAGAGATGCTTCTTTCAGAGGTTAGTAAGAGAGAGAGAATGTGGTTGAGCAAGTACATTTATAGATGTTCTCTCCAATTCCTCCAGCCAATCCAGACAGCCATATCTCAGACCAATGGGTGGAATAGATCATCTTATCTTCTGCCCCAAAACCATATGTTAAACATCCTGGCTTCCTTGCAGGGGGTTCAAAGACTTTAGCAGAGAAATACTCATCAAACTGGTTTAAGACACATCCCCCCAAATCCTGTCATAAAATTACAAAGAGACAGTCGTAAAAGGGGGGGTGGGGGGTGGGGGGGGTTAACACGAATACCTCTCATGAAAGTTACATTGGTTTGCCTAAATTATAAATAAAGACATACAAAACATTCATCAAGTTATATGCAAAATCTCACATCACAACACAGTCGAACTTTAGGCAAGTTAAACAAGTTGAGCATGTTCAGAAAACTGTATGCCATCTCCTACAAACATATCTAGCTGTCCATGCTAGCAGTAAGACTCTTTCCTAACTGGCTTAATTAACTCTCAGTTTTACAGATACAGCAAACAAAGTTCTATTTCTTGTTAACATATAGGGGGTAAAAGACTATACCATAATCTTGGCAGCTATAAGAAATGGAAATCACATACAATTAAGGCCATTGGTTCATATGTGGGGACCTGAAAATTTTGTGTGTCTTACTGCATCAGCAGTTGGGGATTACAAAATTCCCAGGTTTTCTTTGTGAGTGGGACAGCAGTGCCATGAATTTACATTGGGTTCAGAAGCAATGGCCAGCTAGGAAAAAAGCTACAGCTTGGTGCCAAAAACATCATCAGACCTATCTTAGTGCATGGATCCAAATCAAGTTTTGCTATCACCGTGTCATATTAGGTTTGGTTTAATGAAGAAGATTGTCAAAACCCAATCAAAAGATGAAACCTGTTTTATGTGTTTGTGCTGTAAGTTTCTGGGTTTGTTAGAGGCTAGATTATAAGATGGCAGTCTTGATATTAGAAAACTCATGTAGAATATGATGGTGCAATGAATGACCTGAAATGAGAGGCTTTGGTATTACCATATATACTTGTGTTTAAGTTCTCCCGTGGATAAATCGGGGCTTGATTTTACCGTATAATTTCCGATATTCTATAATGTCGGTCGTATAAGTCAAATGCTGAAAACTCACGCTATTGGTCCAAGAGAATATGATATGCTAACGCCCACCTGAGAGAGTAACCATGGAGCACACTGCCTTTTTTCTATGTATTGTGCCTACGTGACCACACGGTAATACCCAAACTATTCAGAAGCGACGTTTGCACTGTTTTGTGTTTTGTGTGCCTCACACCCTCATACACCTTTACTGTAAGAGCATCCCTTATCTACAATGGAGCTTCAATCAGAAGAAAATATGAAGCTGGTTTTAAATTAAAAGCTGTTGAAGTGGCGAAAGAAATTATTAACTGCGCTGCAGCAACAAAATTCAATGAGTCTGAGAAACTAATGCGAGATTGGAGGAAGCAAGAAGCTGTTAAAAAAAAAAAAAAAAAAAAATTCAGTGTCCCATTTTTGAACAGGTGTACAAGTCAGGGTCTGATTTTATGATTGAGAAACCCAACTTGTACGCAAATATATATGATATGCAAAGAAGTAACCTCTATGCTTTAAGGTAACAATAAAGTTCCAAATTATAAAGAAATTGTGAAACATTTATTAGTTGCTTTTAAGCAATTGGGTTCCAACATGAGTCTCAAAGTTCACTTTTGGATTTACATTTGGAATTTTTCTCTCATAATCTTGAAACAGTGCGGGAATAGGAGAGTGAAATATTCCATCTAGACATGGGAAGAGGGCACCAAGGATGTTGGTATGTCACTGTGATGTCAAACTACTGCTAGATTATTCTTAGGGATGCTCCAGAAAAAGTGTACCAATGATGGGTCACCAAACAAAGTTTTGGATTAAAAAAACTAAAAAGTGACAAAAACTAGAGAAGTTATATGTTACTCAGTGACTATGTATTGTTGTTTTCTACACGTTATTTATTTAAAAACATTAGATTGACTAAATATTTTCATATTAAATTGATTTAGAACAATATTTTACACACAAATTGTGTAATCTGTTAAATTTTAATTACATTTCTTTTCAGTTTTGTACTTAAATGTTACATCCCTGGAAACAGGGCGGCTCGGTGGCGCAGTGGTAGTGCTGCTGCCTCGCAGTTAGGAGACCCGGGTTCGCTTCCCGGGTCCTCCCGGCGTGGCGTTTGCATGTTCTCCTCGTGTCTGTGTGGGTTTCCTCCCACAGTCCAAAGACATGCAGGTTAGGTGGACTGGCAATTCTAAATTGGCCCTAGTGTGTGCTTGGTGTTTGTGTGTGTGTCCTGCAGTGGGTTGGCACCCTGCCTGGGATTGGATTCCTACCTTGTGCCCTGTGTTGGCTGGGATTGGTTCCAGCTAACCCCTGTGACCCTGTGTTTGGATTCAGCAGGTTGGAAAATGGATGGATCCCTGGAAACAATCTAATTAAATTTGTGCTCATTAATGCAAGTAAAAATAACAATTTACAATTAAAACAATTTTTTATGAGTTTAATTTTGTAGACCTGTGAATTCTTACAAAAGATGCCCCTTACCTGGTGAGAAAGCCCCTTATACACAGCAGTCCTTGAATCCTAATTAAGAAGCTTTGACATTCTTATTTCCTGTTAAACAGCCTGCACTCATCATTTACACATTTAAGCCCTCTCACATTTTAGGCTGGCCACCACGACCAATTCTGTAACACAATGTTTGAACCTGAAAATAGTAAATGACAGGTGACAATGATGTTTCCATTTGCATACTTTTGGACATTCTTGTTGGGAAAGGAACTATAAATAATGATGTCTGTTTTATCTCAGGGATGGCCAAAATGGAAAGTTGACAGTAGATGACTATGGAGCAAAGACTGGAAAATCCCCAGGAATGATGCGCCAGCTAAATATAAACGGTGACCTTTATGTGGGTAAGTGGGTCAAAGAATCCCCTACATTGTATCATGTACCCAGTTTTAGCAAATCAACTGCCATACACCCTCACCTGTTTTAGTAATAACCCTAATAAATATAATACATACCAACTGAAAAAGATGCAATACAGAGTGTAATACAAAATTATATAGCAGATGTTTTGATTTGTTGTAACGTGAAAGGAAAAGAACATGGAATCCTTCAAAAATTTTAAATATAATGATATATTAATTAGTTAAATTTAATAAAGAAAATTACCAAATTAAATGCAAGAGACAAATAATCAAAGAAAGGCACAAATTAAACTTATGCTAAACTCATAGCCAGTAAACTATGGAAGATTTCCTAGAAGTTTTCCTACACTTCTACAAAGAGTAATGCAGAAAAGGTATGAACTCCAGAACAAAAGCTAATCCAATCCTCAAACTTAATTTCATTAAACTAAATCAGACATAACTATTACAAAAGAAAATATAACTCAAATGGATTTTCAAATTGAAAGCAGCTACTAGACAAGGGAGCTATAAGCAAAGAGAAAAACCGAGTGTGAATAACAGCGTTCTTAAATAGGACAGCGTCAGGTCATTGCAATTGCATTGTAATGGCTGCAAACCTGCAGGCAAAGTGGAAAATAAGTAACAATTAGGCAAAACCTAACAAACAACACAAAAGAGTACAACATAACCATTAACTACAGCAGAAGAAAAAAAAGATTACAATCAAAGAAAATAAAACAGAACAAAGCACCAAAACTAGTGGCTGAGCTCACAACAACAGCAACATTTATTTATATAGCACATTTTCATAAAAATAATGTAGCTCAAAGTGCTTTACATGATGAAGAAAGAGAAAAAAGACAAAATAAATAAGAATTAAAATATGGGAACACTAATTAACATAGAATAAAATTAAGGTGTGATGGCCAGGGAGGACAGAATAAAAAAAAAAACTCCAGAAAGCTGGAGAAAAAAATAAAATCTGCAGGGGTTCCAGGCCACGAGACCGCACAGGCCCCTCTAGGCATTCTACCTAACATAAATGATCAGTCCTAATTGTATTCAGGGTTCTCATGGACAAACTTGATGATGACGGTCATGTGGACTTCTGCCCTTTAAATCCATCAATGTAGGGACATCACGGTGCTTTGATCAGGTGGTGGTGGAGCAAGTCGCCACCCTAGAAAACCGGAAAAAGAACAGAAGAGAAAGTAGGGGTTAGTACGGGTTTTGAATATGAATACCATGAATAATAATGATAATCAATTGAATATACAGAGCATCAGGATTAAACTAAGATGAAGCTATGAGAAAGCCATGTTAAAGTAATGTTTTTTCAGAAGTTTTTTTTTAAAGTGCTCCACTGTATTAGCCTGGCGAATTCCTATTGGCAGGCTATTCCAGATTTTAGGTGCATAACAGCAGAAGGCCGCCTCACCACTTCTTTTAAGTTTAGCTCTTGGAATTCTAAGCAGACACTCATTTGAAGATTTAAGGTTTACAATTTGGAGTGTAAGGTGTAAGACATTCCGAAATATAAGATGGAGCGAGATTATTTAAGGCTTTGTAAACTATAAGCAGGGTTTTAAAGTCAATTCTAAATGACACAGGTAACCAGTGTAGTGACATCAAAACTGGAGAGATGTGCTCGGATTTTCTTTTCCTAGTTAAGATTCTAGCAGCTACATTCTGCACTAGTTGCAATAGACTTATGTCTTTTTTGGGTAGTCCTGAGAGGAGAGCGTTACAGTAATCTAGTCGACTGAAAACAAAAGTGTGGATTAATTTCTCAGCATCTGTCAATGATATAAGAGGTCTAACTTTTGCTATATTTCTTAAGTGGAAAAATGCTGTCTTAGTAATCTGATTAATATGTGATTTAAAATTCAGGACAGAGTCAATAGTTATCCCTAAATTATTTACCTCTGTCTTGACTGTTACTCCTAATGCATCTAGTTTATCTCTAATAACCTTTATTATATCCATTACTGCCAATCACTAAAATTTGTTTTCTCTTTATTTAGTTTGAGAAAATTACTACTCATCCATTCAGAAATAAAAGTAAGACATTGTGTCAGTGAATCAAGAGAGTTGGGGTCGTCAGGCGCTATTGATAAGTACAGTTGTGTGTCGTCATCAGCTTAGCTATGGTAGCTCACGTTATGCCCCGAGATAATCTGACCTAACGGAAGCATGTAAATTGAAAAAAGCAGCAGACCCAGGATAGAGCCTTTCACAATTAATTTTTGTAATGCAGTCTCAGTTTTAGCTCATATCTAATACAGTCTATATACATTTTAGTCAAGTTCTAAGCATTAAAAATGGGGTACATATCAGACACAACTGACAATGTGTCTCAAGTAATATCTGTTAATCAGTGTAAAGTTGGTGGTGAGGGTTGTCTATGACAGATTGGTTCAGACTTTATCATGGTGGTGGTAAACAACAGCAAGTTTGTTTTATGCGGAGGAACTTCTTTGAGCACAAGGGATTATAACATTGAATCCTGTGTATTCAAATGAATTATTCAAAATTGTACCATATGCCTGCTTTTGTAGGTGGCCAAATTTTCATTTGCCAACATGCAAATCCTCTTAGGATGGTGACTTTACCCTAGGCAACAAACACTAGAAGGATACACTACAATTTTTCCAAACATGTTTCATAACTGCTGCACAAGCAGGGTAGAGAACTACCACTGTGTCCTCGGTGTTTAACCATCTTGGCATTCACCCTTAGTAACTCTGAGGCTTGGCATTCTATGTAAATAGAGTTATTCCCGAGTCCTACTTGGGTTAATCTATTTAGATGAGATATGCAGTGTTAAACTCCAATAACTCTCTGGACTGTAGTCTTCTTCCAACTTGTGGATGAAATAGCACAATACTACAAAGAAATAATGAATATTAAATGCATTCTTCCACTCTGTGGTAACTCATCAATATTCATGAGAGGGGCAGAGCCTTCAACAGAAAACACAATGGCATATAAATGAAAAGGTTTAAATCCACTTTTAGAACAAACTGAAAGTGAACCATTACTTGAATCAATCTACAATAATGATGTATTAATTGGTTATCAGGTGTTGATACAGATAGTAAAACTGATGCAAATGACACTGTACAACCGAACCGCCATGATATGCCTGGTGAATTTGATTGTGTAAAGGTTCACCGTGGATCAAGTAAGTGCATGGCAAATAGGCCAAAGTATTGTGATCAAGTAGAAAGACAAGAAAGATATTAGCCTCCCAAGCACTGTTCACAATGCAGAGATATTCAATGTTTGTGTCTGGGCAATCGTGGAAGTCACCTTGCGCTGTGGTAGCCTACAATGACATAAAGCTTGGTTCAATATTGAGAATCAGGGTCTGACCTTCTACCCTTCTCTTGCACAAGCAACATAAAAATATAAGAAATGTGCGTAAAGAAACACGCTTCTATTGTCCTGACTACAGTTTCAAAATATATCACATAAAGGACTTGTACAGCAGTTTTGACACCAAATATACCTTTCCTACTATATTTATGTTGACATTGGTATTTACTTGTTTCTGATGCACATGATAAAATTTTTTTTCTTGTTGAAAAAAAATTCTACTTTTTTGGCACATTTTTCCAGGATTAAACATAAAGCTAAGAAGGCTATGGTCCAATTCTGCAACTATCATGTCAAAGCATGAAACTGGGTTTTTGTAAAGCAATACTTCACCCACTGCGGTGGGCTGGCGCCCTGCCCGGGGTTTGTTTCCTACCTTGCGCCCTGTGTTGGCTGGGATTGGCTCCAGCAGACTCCCGTAACCCTGTAGTTAGGATATGACAGGTTGGATAATGGAAGGATGGATACTTCACCCAAAAATATATTTTTATATGTTACTCAGCCCATGTACATTGTAGTGATGGCTGAGAAAAAAAATGTATTGTCATGTTTTCATGACAAAAGAACATAATAAAATTTCTGATAGTACAGGACTCAATAGTAGCCAACACTGAATAAAAGCAAGCAGCATTAAAAACCATCCACAGAAAAATCTTATGTTACTCATGTTGCATAATCCACAGGTCAAGTCATCCAGTCGTATGCTCACAACGTGCAAAGAGCGTGTAGTTTTTGCTAAAATATTATTCAATAAATAACTGAAAAATAAAAGCAGTCCCCAAAACAGGAAACCACTTCACACAGGGTCACGCTTTTGAATTGAACACAGGCCTCTTGACCAATGTTTGCGGCCTGAAATTGCCAAACATAACTGAGTACTATTGCAGGTTAAATTTAGTCCTAATTGATTATAAAGAAAATCTACATTTTACCTTCTTGATCTAAATCATTTCAGCTATTTCTTATCATTTCCACCTGCTGAACATACACTGGCAATAGACGTTACCACCACACAAGGCCCTTACTGTAATCCTGTTTACCACCACAAGAATAGACTTATTGGCATGAAAGAGAAGTGATCTGCCACAGGGCATGTGAATTAATTAATCAGCTTAGCAGAGGCTGAACAATCAAATACTGCAGGATACACAGCACTGATCAGGGTCAGATCAATGGCTACCCATGTGCATTGTGGAGTGTGTGGATCAGGGTAATAGAACAAGTTTAGCTAATTAAAAGGGACATTAAATAGTACAATATATAGTAAATCAAAAACTAGTATCACGGAAAGTGGTTATAATGTTAATGGGGCTCATATCATTGTTTTCAGTTATAAATAAGAAAGAAAAACTGCATCAAAACAGTTTAAAATATCAAAGTGATTTACCATTTCTTGTGCTTTGTAATGATTTGATACTCAGTCGGTTACAGAGTAGAGTAATACAGACACCCACACTCAGACGAGGAGTGTTTGGAGTTGTAAGCCTTTTTGGTAGTGGTATGAAAACAGAGGAGTCACACGTACATACATACATACATACATAAATGACAAACAAAGGAAGAAAGTAAAAAAAACTATACAATCAATCAGCCAATGGGTCCAAATTGAAGCCAAAACCACAGGAGGCACCAGTACTGATCACTGTGCTATTGGATGGTCTTCAAACTGCAGACATTAACTTGTTTAGCAGACACCTTTATCCAAGGTGACTTACAAAGCAAGTTATAATACACACAAGAATGAAAAGAAGATGGAAACATCTAAAACACAGAAAAATAATTAAAAAATGTGAAAGAGGGAGTATCACTACTACTATTATATAACTGAACCGTCAGTTAGGCTAAGACAAAAATCCTAAAACCTTTGTCAGTTCAACAGCAGCTATCTCGTGGAGGGAAACTAAGCAGATCCAAAATATTTAATGAAGACACCTCAACATGAGTACATTGGATGCAGTTCAGATAAGCAAAGGGAGATCATTACATAGCTTAGGAGGAAGAACTGAGAAGTGTTGTCCAGTCGTAGCATCACTGGCAAGAGGAGGGACAGTCAGTGGAAAAGCAGGCACAGGACAACACATACATCCACACGAAAAAGTTAATCCAAGGTAGTAAGAGTTTGTAATCTAAAGCGTGTGTGAGTAGAAATGAAACTGACAAGCAGAGGCAGATCAGAGACTAACAGAGTGGAGATATTGAGGAGCAGAACCATTCAGAGAACTGTAGGTCAAGAGAAGAGTTTTGAACTGGATCCTTGCAGCCAGATGAAGCCAGTGAAGGCGAGAGAGAACCAGTGCCTGAACAAGGAATTGTGTGGCATAATTTGTGAGGAAGAGTCAGATCCTCTGAATATTATGAGGAAAAAAAACAACATGAGTGGATCATTGAAGAAATAGATTTAATAAATGAAAGTGAGGAGTCCAGATTCATTTTTCTAAAATGTACAGGGTGAGCCAAAAAGAAGTACCACATTTCAAACGTTTATTCTCCAAAAAACTCTACAAGATAAAATAAAGGGTATAATAATATTTTTTTTTCACTGTGTTTTAAAAATGATGTCTTTAAGGTGGTGGCCATCATTAGTGATACACTCTTTGAGACGATTTCTGAACACTCCCATAACTCGTTCGGCCAGTTCAAAGGGAATAGTGGTGATTTTGTGGCAAATAGCATCCTTGAGAGCTTCAAGGTTTTGAGGTCGGTGTGTGTATACCTTCGACTTGAGATAGCCCCACATGAAGAAATCGCAGGGAGCAAGATCAGCCGAACATGAAGGCCACACGACATCACCGTGCAGGTAAATCAGCTTTCCTGGAAACATCTCCTGCAAAACTTGCATGACTCTCCACGCCATGTGAGCTGTAACTCCATCCTGTTGAAACCAGGCATCCACCACATCCATTTCTTCCAGTTGGGGCCGCAAAAAGTTCTCTAACATTTCAGTGTAATATCCTTAAGTGACTGTTGCTCCAACCTCCTCAAAAAGTAAGGGCCTACAATTCCAAATTCTGCAATGGCTCACCAAACTGTAGCATGTTCACTGTGCAGGGGTCTTTGATGAAGGTCACGAGGGTTGCTTTCAGCCCAATAGAGAAAGTTTTGCTTATTTACACAACTATTCAAATGGAAATGTGCCTCGTCCTCATACAAAACCCTCCTCAAAGACATGTTGGTAATGCCTAAGGCAGAAGCATGTTTGCTCGCAGAACGTCTAGGAAACTGCAAAATTGATGCCCTTGGATGTTTTCAGGCATTCGCACATACAGTCCAAGGCTGGCCTGGAGATTTTCTGTTCCATGTTGTACCCGTCTGTCTAAATTTAGCCAACCACTGAAGAATTGTTTTCCGATTTGGGACATCACTGGTATAAAGAATGCTGAAGTGCGTTTAGAAGGCGTGTTGCGTAGTGATGATGGATTTGTTGTTTTTGAAGGACGCTTCCACAGTGAAAGCACGGTGCACACCGGACCAAGGCATGTAGCTGACTGAAAACTACAAGGGATCGCCTATCAAAGGACCCCCACTCAGCTGCCTCTACCTCACACAATGACCTTGAGAAATGTGGTACTTCATTTTGGCTCACCTTGTATAATAAAGATGGCACGGTGGATTTGTGTCCCAGGTGCTACCTGAGTAGAGTTTGCAGTGGGTTTCTTCTGGATACTCCGCTTTTCTCCCACAGCACAAAAACACAGAGGGCAGGTGAACTGCCAGTGCTAAATTGGCATATATGTGTGTGTGTGTGTTCGCTCTGTGATGGACTGATGCTCTGTACAGGTGTTGTTCCTGCCTTGTGCCCAATGCCTGCTTGAATTAATTTAACATTTTAAAAGCGTATAATAGTTAATAAACTTGGTGGATTAAATAGTCTCCTCTCATTTGTCAAATGTGTTCTCTTACTTCTGTATGTCACTTCTGTCCTTCATGGGGACATGTTAAAAGTGGCCAACTGTGCACAGTACCACATTAATTGATCACTATTGACTATTCAATCAGCATTGACTGTTGCTCATTTTATAGAAATCCAATGATCTATTTAGATATTTGGTAATTTTAACTTCTAAAGCAGACATACATAGAGAAGACAGGCTTTTCTGCCAATGTCTGGGTCAAGAATTAAAGTCTTACTGAACGCCGATTATAAGAATGTCATTGCATTTGTTTCCTTTCTGTGTCTCTTAGCTGGTGAAAATGGTAATGCGCCTTTCTGAAATTTTTTATAAATGGTAAAAAGTGTGCTGGTGAAAGGTAATAACTGCCGCTAAAACAACTCATGCATATTCACGTTTTTTTATTTTTAGGTGGGATGAAGGAAATTGCTCTTCACACAAACCGACAATACATACGAGGTCTGGTCGGATGCATCTCTCATTTTACCCTGTCCACAGATTACCACGTCTCCTTAGTGGACGATGCCTCGGATGGCAAGAACATCAATACCTGTGGAAATAAGTGACATCTTGAAATCCAAAAGGGCCTCCCATACCTACAGGATCAAGTCTTTCCTGTGAAGCCATGTGGAACTTGACAACATGGTTGTGGGTTTGGGAAGGATATTTGTTCATTTTTGAAGATCCTTTCCTAGCAATAGCTTTGCTTCCTCACTTTCACTTTGAAGGTATTCATTTAACCAAAGAGCCATGGACAATTGTCAAAACTCTTATTTATGGGGCACATCATTTTAAACTTATGTGGACGAGGATTCAAGACTGTAGGCGTGTATTCATTAGTGAGTGGCTTCTGAAAACTGAATGGGTGTAATTTAAATTTGATTTTTTTTTGTTATTTTAAGAAGTTACACTTTTTCAAGTTTGTAAATACTGTATTTTTAATGTATATTTATTCCTTGATTAGTAAAAACTGGCAACAGCAGTAGAACCTTCTAGCCCTAATTTGACAGTCATGAAGCTGTTCTCTCAAATTGATAAGATTCTGGGTTCTTTTAAAAACAAATAGGTTTAGATTTTTGTTTTTTTGTAATAATGGACTTAGAGAGATTGGTTCAAAGAAATAAGCACAACCCGAAAAAAAAAATAGTTAAGAAAAACCAAGAGGTGAAACCATAAAAGGAGGTGGGTTTTGATTTTTGTGAGCCAAATTCCTTCTTGGCCTTCAGAAATACGCTCTGCCAAAACTCAACATGTAGCAACTCCTTGGATGGCCATCAACTGGCAGGAAGAGGCTAAGATTATGGTGGCCACAGAAACAAATGACAAACAGACTGTGAGCTACGCTTAGCACTGTGCATTAGTCCACGCCATTGTGGTACATAGAGGTCCAATATAGTAACAAACTTACAAAAGACACAGAAAGAATCAAACCACAGATGTCTGTTGGTAGTTGTTCAAAATCACCTCATAAAATGTGAGAAACAGACCAACAGCATGCTGGGAAAGTTTTTTTGGGAAATGTCTTAAGCATACATGCTGTTTAAAAAACTGAATTTGTAAATTTTGTTTATTTCTGAAGATGTACATTTCTGATGCTCTTCAGATTTGAAGAATAAAATGAACCGTTTAATAAACAATTTTTGTATTGTGAATATGTAAAGTAAAAAAAAACAAAACATCTTGTGACATTCATGTTGTCATTTGGGCCTGAAAGCAGATGTGTTTAATTCAAGTGTGTATTAATTTTGAAACACCAAACGTGATTCTCTATTTTTTCAAAAAGCAATGCACAAAATAGTTATGAGCCCAAAATAATAAAAAAGCAAGAAAACATAAATAACCATACCACAGGTTAAGAACACAGAATAATAAAAAAAATTGTTCAAATATATACAGTAGATAAAGAGCAGTTTTTCGACAGCGGTCGTGTCCCCAAAGGTGAACAGTCTCCATCTAGTTATACTTTACGCCTCCCTAAGATGCTGGAAAAATGGTGGCACTCCTGAGCTCAGCAGGACATCTTCCTTGTAAACGTAAGTGAATATTAGACTTTATTTAGTATGGTGATCTGGAATACAATGTGTGGTAAAACGGGTGCTCTCATCTGGGCCATCACAGTGCAATCCCAATTTTTAAATGTCAATAATCTGTACTGAACCACTTCTGTAGTTTTTTTCTTCACACACACACACAACAATTTTTCCCAAGAACAGGGGGGTATTTTCCGTACGTCGCTTAAATCATCCGAAATCAGATGCCTCATCTTGGATGAGTTAATGCCGGTGAAACTCATCTGGGTTAAGTCGGTTTTTCAAACGCAGCGTTGTATTGGATTAGTTTAGCTGGATCTAATCATCTGAGATGAATACGTGCGCCCACGCTGAGTGAAAAGCCCATATATATTGAGTCTAGAAAAGTTGGCTCTCCAGCAAAATGCCCATCGCCCTGTTTCTGAGGGCATTTGCCTGGCAAACTGCACTTTTAGATAGATTTTCTGCATCGCCTACAGTATATAAAAAAGTGCCGCTTGCAAAAAACCACAAAGCAATGCATACTGTCTGCATGGTTGTGAGAGCCCAACTTCACCTAGTTTGACTTCGAATATAAGGTGCTAATAAATCTTTGAGGTACAATATTCCCCCTTGGCTAAAGCAGTATCTTTTGAAAAGAATTTCCTCCAGGAGCAATATAGGATCTTGCCGATCACGCAAAACCCTCTCTATATGAAATTCTCTTCTTATAATTTGAGCACCGATATCAATTGGTCGCTCATTCATGAACGGCGAAGCCATGACTGAATTAATTCCATGCACAGACACTGATTGAGTGTGTGAGCTAATCCTTGTTTACATAGAACAAACCTGTTTCGAGCAGGTTTGAGGATTTGGATGTGCTGCTATGACAACACATCCAGCAAGAGTTTCGAAAAACCGACAGATCCAGGATCATGCCAAATCGTCAATAATTACATCTGGCTAAACGAGTACTCCACGTACAAAAAAATACCCCCCAGGTCATTCAATTCAAAACATTCTTCTGTTCTATTTACCAAATTTCAACAAAATAACATGATGTTGTATTCTGAAGGGCACTAAAGTCCAACTATTTACGAAGCATGTCATGATACCAGAATTTTTGTATAGCAGTTGTGGCAGACAGTCAGGGTCCTTACCCGGCAGGGTTGCCTCTACATTGGAAGGAATGAGGAAGGGAGCGTTTCCGGAGCATTGCCTCCCCCGAAGCAGAGGGCAGCCCCCCTGGAGTTCGGTGGTACCACGGGTTTGAAGCATGAAATATCAACCTAGGTGGCGCCTGGAGAACTGTTGAGTCCTTTGATGCAGCACTGCTGCCACACACAGAAGTGCTGGCAGAACTGGGTGAACAAGCACCTAGAGCACTTCCGAGTGCCTTATAAAAGGAGCCAGCAGCCACTACTCCGAGAGCCAAAGTCAGGTGGGAGAAGACAAAGCTCCCCAGGAGGAGTGGAGTCGAGAAAAAAGAGGAAGAGAATGTTGTGTGCTGACCTGTGCTTTGTCCTTGGGACTGTGCTGTACCAGTGGGAAATGGACAAAAGCGTTTCCCATGGGAAAGAAAGGAAAAAAAAGTGTGTGTGCTTACACTTGTGTCCTGCCTGTCTGTGTCGGGGTTAGGGCAGTATCACACAGTGAAAATTCAGAATGCTCCACACCAATTCAATACCACATCAATCAAGCGAACAATATTGTCCCTTTTCTGTAATAGAACATAAAATATTCTGTATAAAGACTAACAATAACAGCATTTTTAATGTTTCCATCAAGTACTCACCCAACTACGCATTGGCGCTCATAAATATCACAACACAATGCAATGTGGTAGACATGAGGTCTCCTCCAGTGTCACACACAACATGTGGGGCAAGGGGTTTCCAGTCTTGGGGGTTTCACGGAATACCTGATTTATTTCATTACGTGCACATTCTGAAAATGGATTCTTTTAAAAATACTGCTTAAAACCAATATAAAAATCCAAACATTATTATATCTGTAGTGTTGAATTAGTGAATTCCACGGTGAGTCAGGATGTTTTCATTAAAACTTTTTAAAGCTGTTTTTCTAAAAACATGCTTTTAAAATCTGATTTGACAGGGAGTCACTCTGATGGGTTTGTAACATTTGTTATTTTAGTATTTGCAGTATATTTACATTATTAGGTAGTAAAAAAGTCAATAAAGAGTAATATTTAGTGAATGAGTCAAATTGATTCCAATTTCAAATGTCACAAACTCATGGTGCTTTCATTTTCCAAATCTCTCCCCTCCTTCTTCACACCCGTCCACACTTGAACTCTTCCCATGTGAAATACATCTTTTTCATGAAGCCACTATTCAAGAACTTTTATAAAATTTTCAGGGTATCTCATACGACTGATTGTTTAGTTGGTGTACAAATTCAGAATCAGAACATTTGCTGGTCTAATGTTACCTGTGGTCTACACCATTCAAACAGATAACATCGCATTTTAGGGATTATATTCATGAAAGTTAGTTTGCCTCTAAATGCCATACCAACGACACAGGTTTAGCTTTTTCAGCTATGAAATATGCAGTTTTGCCCGTCCTGCTAACTGCATGTATCGGCGGATGTGCATTTCTGCATACATGTGCATGTGCATGTTGTATTAATATGGAGATATGGTTTGTGCTTTGAAACTGTGGACTATGGCCGGCCTGTCAGTCATCCCGGCCAATACCCCAGGCTGCCAGATGGAGCCCTCCCTGCAGCATGGAGGTGCCCCGAATGCCAGCAGGGAATCATGGACATTGGAGTTTGGGGCCAACAGAGGACGCTGAAGGGAGGCCCAGAGACTCTTACGTGCCCTATAACCCGGAAGTACGTCTTAGTCACAGCGACAGGGGAAATGACGTACTTCTGAGATGAAGAAGAGGATTTTTGATCTGACCCCGAAGTGATAGGAGGTCACGTAGACTGAAGGATCGGAAACACTTCCAGGTCAGGGAATATAAAAGGACTGCAGAAGATTCCAGTCGTTGAGCTGAGCTGGGTGGCAGGGTGGCAACGCATCTGGGAGAGAGGAGGATTATTGTTATTGTGGATTTGTTTATTATTTATGAGTATTGTGGAAAGGAGGGTGCTTTTTGCACTTTATTATTATAAAAAATTCAACTTTTGGACTTTTAACTGGTGTCTGACGTTTGATCCGAGAGTTCAAGGGAGCGATAGCGCCCCATTGTTATACTACATTTTTCTTTAATATTAATGTCACTGTCTCTATGCTCCCTGGTATGGATTTATTCATGTGCATGTTAAATTTGGCACACAGGGGCTCAGCAGTTAGAATTGCTAGCCAAGCATTGGATTAGATAGCCAAATACAACTGGAGGATTGTATAGTCAGCTTAAACACAGAAGAGTATTTCTGTCCTCTGTCAGTACAAAGTCTTCTTTCCTTGTTGGGAGAATGAGAACCGGCATGTAAGCACTATGATATTTCTGTATTTTGTGGAGGAGGAGTTCAGCCCTTTCCTGCCCTTGTTTGGAGACAGAGAGGACCAGCAACTTGAAGAAGAACAGTATAAAAGGCTTGGACAACAGCCAGACCCTTTGGGGCACGAGTCGGCAAAGTTCCGAAAAACCTCCCAGCGTGGGGACGAAAAATGGCTGACTGTGTTGATCCAGATTCCCACCTGGATAAAGTCTGTCATATGCCTCCCGTCTGTAACCGCGTTAACCATCAGTAAATGTAAGCTAAAGTATATTTTTTCTCATGTGATTCTTGTACTGCCGTAATCACGATGGGAGGGATATTGACTTTTCTGGTATATTACTATATTGTTTAGTTACTTAATATGCCGCAATTTCAAAAGAACACATTTCCAAGAGAGCTAATGCCTCTTTAGGAAACACCCCTATCTGTCACAAAACGCAGTATTAATTTAACTTTGTATTAAGAAATGGAGCAGCCCATTTCATTGCCAGTGCAGACAAGCCAGAGAGCCGCTTCACTTGAAGCAACTGTTGTTAGACCTGGCAGTGGGTAGTTTCCCCCCCAATGCTGTATGCGTGTGAGGTTTGGTTTCCCCCTCTGACCCTGTAACATAGTTTAAAATGGCTGTACTTCTGATCCTTCTTCTCCCACAAATGCACAAAGAAAGCAGAAACAACATGAGAAACTTGATTTAATGGTTTATTTTTTGTGTCAGTCATAAAAGGACAACCACTTTGTGATTTTAGTTATTTCATTGACCTAATGAAATTGTTAATCTAAGACAAAACAAATCAACATTAGTATAAGGTAGTGATACAATACTTAAAAATGTAACTCCTGGGGGAGATCTGACTAGGAAGAAGTACAGAATGTGTATTACCAGAAGCACAGCATTGTTAAAATAAAATCCAAACATAGACTTGTTCTTTAGGCACTTTGTTGTAAATTTGGAAGATGTACATATGCAGTTTATTATTTTTGTTTTTCTTCTGGTTTTCATAGCAGTACACAATCAACAGTGTTAAGGACCGCAACTTGTTTAAAGACCACATGAAACGTTTGGGCTGTGCATACATCTAAGAGGAGGTCAGTGGATGAGGCAGAAGGTACAACTGAGGTAGCAGCTAAAATCCCACAGAGAGATGAGAGAGACATTTTACTGTCATGTAAAATGTGAATCAGGGAATATCCAAAAACAAAAATAAGAAATGGCAAGAAATGGTCGTAAATAAAAAAAATGACATAAAAATGCACACAATTTCCCTTTGGACTTCTATTATATGTTTAAAAAAAAAAAAGCTTGACATTGTTGACAATCTGCTATCAAATAAAGCAGCCAACTGTACTGGGGACCTCCAAAAAGATCTGAGATTACCAGAGCACTATTGGTCACATTAATGCATGTTACGTTTTATCACACACATATTCTTTTCACACTATTGGCTGTGTCAAGCCAATATGATCTAATCGGCAACAATCACAAATATAAAGAAAAACAGAAAAACAACACAAGTGCAGTTAATTGTGTTACAATTTCACAGCTGCAATGCAAGCTCTTTCTTCATTGCTTTAATGATTCTTTGAGATGCTTTGAGTCACCACTATCACTGCATGTTTGCTCTACAGAATGACTAAACCAGATTTTAAAACTGGTTAGGTAAACATCTTGTAAACCCTCTTTTAAAATAACACTCTGTTTTGTAAACGGTATGTCAAAAAAATACCACTTACTGTTCAGAATGGTGCCTTAACGAGTGCACACTGTCTTCATGCAGCCAGCATTGACCGTCCTAATTAACACATAAAAAAAGAACAGACAATCCAGACAATAACAATCCATACAATAATCTCCGTGAGATTCGGTAATGCTGTAGAACAGAGAATCCATTAAGGAAATGCAGGCTTTCTTAATATCTACATACTTTGTACATTTATCGTCACACATTCCTTGTTTTTTTTAAAAAAGTATATTTTACAATGTATTTTATTTAATAAGAACACTGACACTAATTATAATCTTGGCATTTCTTCAATGAAAGACTTACCAGAGATTTGTTCATACAGACTATACTTGGCTAATGTCATACAATATGCCATGCAAATACATACAGGTACAGGTATAGCACCTACAACACAGCCATTACAAAGCTACCATTATTATAGTGTCTTTTATTTTATACTGAAGTAGAAACTGCATAGACAGTGTAACATTAGAAACGCAACAGCAATGATTTACATTAGTGTTGTAGATATGCTACAAAAAATAGATAACACTTTTTTTTTTTAGTAATCTTTTACAAAACAACAGCTTAACATGTAGTGTATGTACTGGACTTAGCTAATGAAACTTAGCAAAACTAGAAACTCATAGAATGAACACATAAAATGAAAGACGCGGTGCAGGAGCCACAGTGGGGCACATGGGATGCCCCACAATTACATGATAACTAATTTGTGGGACACTGCCCTCATTTAGTTCCAAATTAAATTTCATGTGACAACATCAATGAAATGTTTAATACTTTTTTAAAAATTTCAGGGATAAATGTAACACAACAGTGAAACTGTCATCCTCTCTTAAACAGTAATGACAGACTAAGAAACAGACATATTTTAAATATCATCTGATACCTTGGAAGGTGAAATATGAAAGTTCAAATTGTCTGTGCGTAAGTTTAAGGCAAACAGGCACAATACATTTGCAGGCATGTTTCAGCCGAATCGTATTTGGTTTGATTTAATAAGAATTGCTTTACATTCAGAGCTGGACTCATCCATGTCAATTCCTGTTACAACACACAGAAACGTGTTAGTGTTCCCTCGCTCTTTAGACAAACCGCTTAGAAATGATGAACTAATAAGAACAGTAATTTTTTTGTCAAGCAGCATAACCAAATGTGGCAGGTAATTATTACAAAATAATCACCCATTGAATGATATCAATGTTAAGAACAAACAAAAAAGCAACTTTTGTTCTGTGAATGTTATTTTTTTTTTATAAGCATTTATATAACCAGAGTACCGAGGTACATGAATTGAAATTCTCCCTTTAAAATTCTTTTCTTATATATTTGTAACCTAACAAGGAGGCAAGCGCACATCCCACTCATAACTATGCAAGACCCCAGCTGTATCAGCAAAGCAGATTTGCGCATCGGTGTATTTGTGTACACTGGGTGGGATATGTAAAGCAACTACAACAATGAAAACAAACAATGAAGACTTCCTGAGTGGTTGAACTTGAGGGGAGTCAGATATTACTGTTAGCTTAAGTTTCCATGTTGGAAAAGAGATCCCACTTTCCTTGCTTTTATTTTAAACAGTTTTCTGTGTGCAATGAGAAGATCATTACTGAAAAGCAATTCCTCTCAAAGCCATTTAAAGACGTAACAAGTTGTGCTTATGTGTTGACCAAAAGCAGGTTTGAAAGGTTTGATATCTCATTTCAACTGTCACTATGACACTGATCACGGCTGAAGGTCTGGGTTTGTCCTCGAGCCATTTGAGAACTTGTAACCAGGTCAAAGCACGCGCGCGCACACACACAGACACAACTAAAAAAATGTTGTAAAGACGGCAGTTTCAAGCAATGGAAAAACTTTTCATTGATGTCTGAGTACAAGGCCTTCCTGAAAACACACATTAAAACCCCTACGCTGGGGAGGATTTAAAGTAAAGTAGGTGTGGATCAGATGTCAGTTATCTAAAATTTGTTTATGAAGGAAGATGAGGACTCAGTTTTCAGTTCTAAAACATGCAAGTGGTTTAGTAAAACAGGATATGAGTGTTTATGAAGAGTGCAAACCTCACTAAGAAATGGAAACCATTTTAATACTGATCTTGGAGCTGTTGTTTGCGCTTGACCCCCTAAAACACTCTCTGCAGTAGTGTTGCCCACCATGTCAGCTAGCCTAAAAGATTTATGTTCTCTGTTTTCTGTACTTGGGTACTTCATAAAAAAACGAGCTTTTCTTCTGAGAATGCGCCTTTCACTATGATTTGAAGTGTTGCAGACTTTTAAGGAGTCATAAAATTTACAAATTAAAAAAAAAAAAAATAATGAAGGAACAGATCAGCTTCTGGCGTGTTTAAAGAAGTGGACACATTCACTGTATGAAATATAGGAATGAGAGCAAAAGCAAAATTATAAAGCAAGAACATTAGAAGAAACATCCAGAAGTAGCCCACTAAACATACTTGACCTTTTCCAGTTTACCAATAGCAGGCTTCGTTCTGAATTCTTGCCTTGATTATTCCACAGTCTGACCGGTGTACCTTGACAGCTCCCATCTTGGTAGTTCAGTCATTATAAATGCATTATATGTTAGCAGGAGATGTATATTACAATTGTAAATTCAACATTTGCTGCAATTTGTAGTTTTTTGCTTTTTTTTTTTTTAAAAACACAATAATGCCACTCAATATTTTGCCTGCCATCTGACACATATTACTAGCATTTTTGGTTAAGTTTCACAGTGCAGTCTGATAATAAACTCCATGGCATGACCCACTGAACCTGAACAGTTCCGACAAAGCTGTCAGTGTTTCCCGGTACTGGAAAAAAAGTTTGTGAAGGCCCAGCCAAGTGCATGGGACTGCTGCTCATCCCCTGCAGCTTGATCTGGCAACAGAAACTGTGTGGAGTTCACTGACGTGGGACTGCCAATGGATGCATTGACTTCTGGGGACTCAAGACTCCAGCTGCTAGCGTTGGTCTGTGGTCGGTAACCTGTGCTTGGTTCTGGAAGATCAGGTGATGGTGCAGTTTCATGCAAATTCAGAGGGAATGTCTGAAGCTTCATTTGAGGTCTATAGCCCTCTACGTTCTTAGACTCACTGAGTTGTTGTTGTTGGATGCCAGTATATGTGACCTGGGTAAGGCAGGAATCCACTGACCCACTAGAGGTATCTGATGATGATTTAGGAACATCATCAACTATTTGAGGATAGTAAGACACAACAGTGTGGTTGATGGATTCTGACTCGGAGCCGTCCTCTTCAATCTGCGAGTTGTTGCTGCTGATTGTTTCAACTTTGCATATGTCTAAAATCTCTGCATCTTTCTCTCCATGCATGCTTTCAACGATCTGGACTCCATTGACCATGCAAGGCTGCACTTCAAGAGTACTGTTGCCAGGAACCCTCTGCAAGAGAAATCAAGCGATTTAAAATCAATAATTACCTTTAACAGCCCAGGTAATGAAGAATACCGTAGAGTCTAAAGCAAGGCCTTCCTTTTTAAACAGAAACATTTTGGACTATTTTGAAAACTTTGGATAAACGCAGTTACAGTAAGAATAATAAAAAGAAATGATAGTAAACCCCAATATCATTTCAAAGCCACGTGTATCTTCAGCAGTTTGAACTCCTTTTATGATATCTTCTGTTGATTAGCTGTTAATATTTTTTATTACAAACAAAGATCATGTAAAATGGTTGCAGGTGCTTCAACATTTTTTTTAGTCACTTCTTTGTAAGAACAAGAGCAGACATTATATATCAGTACCTCAGTACATACAGTAGTGGCTAAAAGTTTTGGAAGTGACACAAATGTGTTTTGCAAACTCTGCTGCTTCAGCATTTTCAGATTATTTTTTACATGTTTCTATGGTATACTGAAGAACAATTATAAACATTTCATAAGTTTCAATGGCTTTTATTGGAAAATACATCAAATTTATGTAAAGAGTCAATATTTACAGTGTTGACCCTACTTCTTCGTAACTTCTGCAATTCACTCTGGCATGCTGGATATCAGCTTCTGGGCCAAATCCTGACTGATGGTGATCCATTTTTGCCTTTATAGTGCTTGGAGTTGTTCACAGTTTGTGGGCTTCTGCTTGTCCACCTACTTTTTGAGAACTTACCACAGGTTCTTAATGGGATTAAGATCTGGGGAGTTTCCTGGCCATGGGTCCACTATCTTGGATGAGAAGCAACCCCACACATGGATTGTCTTAGGATGCTTCACTGTTGGCAGGACATGGGACTTATGGTAGTGTTCACCTTTTCCTTCCCTAGACAATCAATATTCCAGATGTCCCAAACAGTCGGAAGGAGGATTTATCCAAGAAAATAACTGTGCACCAGTCTTCTGCTGTCTAATCCTTGTACTTCCTACAGAATATTTCAGTCTGTCCTTGATGTTTTTCTGCCCTTCTTGGCACAAGGCCATTGCCCAAAAGTCTTCACCTCACTGTGCATGCAGATGCACTCACACCCACCTGCTGCCAACACTGAGCAGACTGTGCACTGGTGGCAACACACTTCTGTAGCCGACTCCTCAGGAGGAGACAGTCCTGGTACTTGCTGGACACTTTTAGCTTATCATTTTGTGACAGGGCCAAAATAAATGAAAATGGGTTTTTGTGATAAAGTTAACTTTTTGTGTTAATAAAGCTCTTTGCAAAGAATTAATATGCATCTGATCACTCTGTACAATAACATAAAACCAATGCGAAACTGAAGCTGCAAATTTTGCAAAACACAACATTTGTGTCACTACCAAAACGTTTGGCCAGCAAAGTATTACACATTTTACAGATACAGAAAATTTAAAAGATGCTATTTACTGGCATTGCTTCAAAAAGTTAGTTGTTAAATTCTCAGATGTGAGCAATTTGTGGACACACTTAAAACCCAATCACCCAAATGTTTTTGCTCAGTTGATGCTCACTATCCTCATTATCATTCTCGGCTTTCACGTCTGCGGTAAGACATTTGTGATAAATTTCTCTGAGCAGTTAAAACACTTTTAGCCTTTTATTTATTTGGTGTTTATAGGGTATTATTTGCAAAGTGTTTGTTGAAATGTAAATTTGTCTAAATAAATACATTTTAAAAATTGTCCTGTTTGTATAACTGGAAAAAGTAACTTATGCCTCATTATATTCTACAGAGTACTGTTGGTGGTGAAATGATTTGTACTGCGTAAATAAAAATTTGCATATTTAGAAACATCACACTATTTTTTTTTTTAAAGAAAAAAAAGACACACAACCATTAGATTAAATAAAAAAAATCTCTCACAGGAGTATCTTAGTCAACCCCTTATTCGATGATTTATTACATTTCTTACTTTCTTTCTGTTAGTTCGTCAAAGAGATAAATAACCTACTGGCTCACTGCTATTTCTTCATATATTTACATTGGCCACAACCATCTTCACACAATGCATGCACCTCTGTGACGCACAGCTGCTAAAATTAATTTTATCATCACCCAACCAACACTTTTCTAACATATTACCTCATTAACAGGCCAGTCACTGCCATTGATCTCTGGCTTCGGGATTTCTGGGTAAAAAGTATCTTTCACCCTAGCAAAATAGACAAGAATAAGAGTAGTTGATAATTTATAGTAACACATTATAAAATACCATTAATTTTACCATTATTTAGCAATATTTTAAATAGAATTTAACAAGTTTTGCATGATAGATATATGCAATTGTGCCTGTGAAAAGCACAATAAATACATGTGGTTCCACTCCCCCGAATCTTCTTGTGCCTTCATTTATTTTAACATGTCATCCTCAAACCCACTTAATCCAATTCAGAGTGACAGTGGCCCAATGTCTATCCCAGCGGCATAAGGCAAGAAACATACCTGGACAGAATGCCTCACAAAGGAGGACACTCATACAAAGACAACTTGGAAAATTAAAGAAAAATTCAGAATACCCACTGGGTGATCATGCTACATGTAAGACCGGTGTACAACGTTGCAGGTAACTGCAAGAATAAGGCATAACAAACTTGCACTTCTGTCTCAGTATATTATTTATTTTTAAAACTGAAGGTTTATAAAGTGCCTTTACTTAAATTGCATAGTCACAAAGGTAGTGACACAGATACAACTTTTTTAAAAATAGACGCTCACTTGACTCTCTAATGACAAAGTGTAATAAAATTTAAGAGTAGCATAGAGTAGAGTAGCATTAAAAGTGTTGGTGATCACTCATGCTAATACTCAAGTGAACGAATATTTAAGATAATTATTAATGTCCCTGAGAGACGTGACATGATTACATTGTACAACTGTTTTTTGAAAGTTGTTGTACATGCTCTGTTTACCAGATGTTGAGGTATATAAAATATTTTGCAGCTTTGACCAATTTATGGTGTAGCAGACCCTTGGAGCCTTACTGCACATGAGCATAAATTTACACTAATTTTATTAGTGCAGACATTACACTAAGAATCAACCATCTACAAAATACATTTTCCCCTGATGATCTCATGGATTAAAGAAAGTTCTTACTTTATGGAATTTACAAGAGGAGAACATAAGATGCATAACAAAGAAAAAGACATTTCATTTAACAGACAGCTAAGACTCCAGCACTTTGGGCTGGTCACATTTTGCAGCACTTAGATTATCTACTCCACTGTTTTATTGAGAGTGTACATTAAATACCATAATGATTATGATCAAAATCATAAAAAAGGATGTATGACTGCATAAAAAATATTAGTGTTCCATTAAAGTCTCTTCCATGAGACAAAAAAATAGCCATAAAACATTTCTGATTAATATGTTAAGTACCACTGAGTCTTTTAAATACACACAACACTCACACTGTTTCTGCCTTCACAATAAAAGTTATGTAGGGCTCTCTAAAGTATTACTGTAAAAGTTTCATTTATATTTTAGTTTTAACTACACTAACATTTGATTTTGCTTTATTTACGTAAGAATGTATCCATAATTTTGTTTATATTTGTGTAATAACATTATTGTGCATAGATCAAAAGAAATGCAGTGTAAGTTAATAAATATATATATTGCTCTATTAACAAACTGGGGTGTCAAAGAATCCAACTTGTGATCTCAATTCTAAGCCAAAAAAATCTCCCATTTAATCAAGAATCATTCAGCCCTAGCAATTATCCTTTTCTATTAAGATCTTGATTGTTTGTAGAAATAAAATATGTCACCAAGCAAAATGTCCACACGCAGTGTAAACTGATGTGGTTAAAACCAACTAATCCAATTGTGTGGCTGAGAACCAAGAAGATAAGCGTGACATGTGCTTCACAATATGACATTTGCAATTTATTTAAACAATTAAATATTACTTACCATTTTCTTTTCTTATAGCAAAAGACACTAACAAGAAGTGTAAAAACCGCAATTGCCCCCAGTGGGATGAGAATAGCGAGAATTAGCCCCACAGCTAGAACAGAAGGAAAAAAAAAAACATATTTTAATTCAGAGTAGGCCTCACTCAAGCAACTGCCAACCATTCAGTATGAATAATATTAATCAGATTGTTAAGTATTTGGCCAATGAAATTCTCTCTGTATTATCTGTGTAGTCAGGTTTAATCGGTCTCTGAAACTTTCTAAAGTCTACTTTTATAATCAAATAATAAAAATATGAATCAAATAATGAAAAAGATACACAAACAAATACAGCGCCAAAAAACTACTTACAATTGTCATTCAAGCTCACGAATACCATCGTTCTGGGGCTTTCTCCTCCGTTTGTGTATGCAGTGACTGTGAACTGATAATTGGTGCTCTTCAGCTGGGTCACAGTCCAGTTCCTGATATCAGGGTCTGTGATGTTAATCCATTTCTCACCTGGGCTGCCTATTTAAAAAGAAAAAATTATTAACACTTCCAGTTCCTGAAACATCTCCAAACGTATGATAATTAATCAACAAGAGTAGATGATGCCGAACTAAGACTAAAAGATGACATAATAAACCATTACATACTAAAGTGTACAAAACCCAGCCACAGGGGATGCAAAAACCAGTGTGGTTCTTCGTGCCAGTCCCAAGCCCGGACAAATGGGGAGGGTTACGTCAGGAAGGGCATCCGGTGTAAAATTTTGCCAAATCAATATGCAGACATCAATACAAATTTCCATACCGAATCAGTCGAGCCCTGGATTAACGACGACGGCCAACAGTACTGTTAGTCAACAGGGTGCTGGCAGAAATTGGGCTACTGTTGGCTGAAGAAGAAGAAGAAGAAGAAGAAGAAGAAGAGGGGGGAGATGCGTACAGAGGCAGGAGGAGGAAGGTAAAGAGAGTGGAACTGAGGGTAGGAACTTCGAATGTTGGTAGTATGACTGGTAAAGAGAGAGAGTTAGCAGATATGTTGGAGAGAAGGAAGGTTGATATATTGTGTGTGCAATATGATGAATGTTGTTAGTGCATATACACCGCAAGTTGGGTGTGCAAAGGGTGAGAAAGTGATGAACAGTGTATCCAAGGGACAGAAAGTGGTAATTCGAGCGGATTTCAATGGGCATGTTGGTGAAGGGAACAGTGGAGACGAGGAGGTGATGGGTAGGTATGGTGTCAAGGAGAGGAATGAAGAAGGTCAGAGGATAGTGGATTTTGCCAAAAGGATGGACATGGCTGTGGTGAATACGTATTTTAAGATGAGGGAGGAACATAGGGTTACGTACAAGAGTGGAGGAAGATGCACAAAGGTAGATTACATCCTATGCAGAAGAGTTGATCTGAAGGGGACTGAAGACTGCAAAGTGGTGGCAGGGGAAAGTGTAGTTAAGCAGCATAGGACGGTGGTCTGTAGGATGACGCTGGAGATCAAGAAGAGGAAGAGAGTGAGGGCAGAGCCAAGGATCAAATGGTGGAAGTTGAAAAAGGAACACTGCAAGGTTGAGTTTAGGGAGGAGGTGAGACAGGCACTGAGTGGCAGGGAAGAGTTACCAGACAGCTGGGAAACTACAGCAGATGTAGTAAGGGTGACAACAAGAAGGGTGCTTGGCATGACATCTGGAAAGAGGAAGGAGGAAAAGGAAACCTGGTGGTGGAATGAGGAAATACAGGAGAGTATACAGAGGAAGAGGATGGCAAAGAAGAAGTGGGATAGTCAGGGAGATGCAGAAAGTAGACAAGAGTACAAGGAGATAAGGCGCAAGGTGAAGAGGGAGGTGGTGAAGGCTAAAGAAAAGGTGTATGATGAGTTGTATGAGAGGTTGGACACTAAGGAGGGCGAAAAGGAGCTGTACCGATTGGCTAGACAGAGGGACCGAGCTGGGAAAGATATGCAACAGGTTAGGGTGATAAAGGATAAAGATGGAAACATACTCATAAGTGAGGAGAGTGTGTTGAGCAGATGGAACGAGCACTTTGAGAGGCTCCTGAATGAAGAGAACGAGAGAGAGAAGAGGCTGGATGATGTGGAGATAGTGAATCAGGAAGTGCAACGGATTAGCAAGGAGAAAGTAAGGACAGCTATGAAGAGGATAAAAAATGGAAAGGCTGTTGGTCCAGATGACATACCTGTGAAAGCATGGAGGTGTTTAGGAGAGATGGCTGTGGTGTTTTTAACCAGATTGTTTAATGGAATCTTGGAAAGTAAAAGGATGCCTGAGGAGTGGAGAAGAAGTGTACTGGTGCCGATATTTAAGAATAAGGGGGATGTGCAGGACTGTAGTAACTACAGGGTAATAAAATTGATGAGCGAAAGCATGAAGTTATGGGAAAGAGTAGTGGAAACTAGGTTAAGAAGTGAGGTGATGATTAGTGAGCAGCAGTATGGTTTCATGCCAAGAAAGAGCACCAAAGATGCAATGTTTGCTTTAAGGATGTTGATGGAGAAGTTTAGAGAAGGCCAGAAGGAGTTGCGTTTTTGTGGACCTGGAGAAAGCATATGACGGGGTGCCTCGAGAGGAGCTGTGGTATTGTATGAGGAAGTCGGGAGTGGCAGAGAAATACGTTAACAGTTGTACAGGATATGTATGAGTGAAGTGTGACAGTGGTCAGGTCTGCGGTAGGAGTGATGGATGCATTCAAGGTGAAGGTGGGATTACATCAGGGATCGGCTCTGAGCTCTTTCTTATTTGCAATGGTGATGGACAGGTTGACAGACGAGATTAGACAGAAGATCCCGTGGACTATGATGTTAGCTGATGACATTGTGATCTGTAGCAATAATAGGGAGCAGGTTGAGGAGAACCTGGAGAGGTGGAGATATGCTCTAGAGAGGAGAGGAATGAAGGTCAGTAGGAACAAGACAGAATACATGTGTGTAAATGAGAGGGAGGTCAGTGGAATGGTGAGGATGCAAGGAGTAGAGTTGGCGAAGGTGGATGAGTTTAAATACTTGGGATCAACAGTACAGAGTAATGGGGATTGTGGAAGAGAGGTGATAAAGAAAATGCAGGCAGAGTGGAATGGGTGGAGAAGAGTGTCAGAAGTGATTTACGACAGACTGATATCAGCAAGAGTGAAAGGGAAGATCTACAGGATGGTAGTGAGACCAGCTATGTTATATGGGTTGGAGACAGTGGCACTGACCAGAAAGCAGAAGACAGAGCTAGAGGTAGCAGAGTTAAAGATGCTAAGATTTGCATTGAGTGTGACAAGGATAGATTAGAAATGAGTACATTAGAAGGTCAGCTCAATTTGGACGGTTGGGAGACAAAGCCAGAGAGGCAAGAATGCGCTGGTTTAGACATGTGCAGAGGAGAGATGCTGGGTATATTCGGAGAAGGATGCTAAGGATAGAGCTGCCAGTCATGAGAAAAAGAGGAAGGTCTAAGAGAAGGTTTATGGATGTGGTGAGAAAGGACATGCAGGTGATGGGTGTAACAGAAAATGACAGATGAAAATGACACAGACGACAGAAAGATATGGAAGAAGATGATCCGCTGTTGTGACCCCTAACGGGAGCAGCCAAAAGAAGAAGAAGATACTAAGCTGCACATATGTTTAAAAGTGCTTTTCCTTCTGTTTTTAAATACAGAAAATGGTCATTCAGTTATCAATGTTGCCCTCTTCTTATAGTAAAGACACATTTTTAACTGACTGGGCTTCAATGGAGAACATTTCACAAATTTATCATTTATTACTCTATACAGCCAAAACATTTTTGAATGTGTTATGTGGCACAGATTAAAGTCCACCTTGTGAAGCACTCTTGTACACTTTCTGGCAGTGAGACCTGGACACTGGGGCTCTGGACTACAAACAAGGTTGCGGATTGATTTGGTCAATATAAGTTTTCAAACTTTGAAAAAGAATGCACATCTAACACTTTGGATCACTTACCTGATCGGGCAATGCTGCTGTTGCTGTTCACTTGCTGCATATAGTAAATAACGTACCCACGAATAAAACCACGCTGACATTCTATTGGCAGGCTCTTCCACTCAAGGATTACTGAGCTTGAGGTGGTAGATAATACCTTAAATTTTACAGCATGGCTTGGGGCTATAAAAAAAAATAAACAGATGGCTACTCTTTCCACACCTTTCTCTAAAATCATGTAACATTAAACAATTTTACATTCACAGAGACTTTCATTTGAAGACAAGCATTTCCTACAATTTGTGTCACAAAACATATCAAAACTGTAAATAGAAAGCAAAAAAATAGCCTTGAACAAAACACTTAGACATGTTGTAGTACTGAGTATTTTTATTTAATTTCCCTGAGAATCACTTTAACTAAATACCCGCAGGAGTTCTGGTAGTTGTAGGTTTTACAGGAGGAGGTGCATCCCAGTAGAGTAAAGTTGCACCAGAAGTTCTCACGAGAAATGTTAAAGACCTCCACCTCTTTGGAGTTAGAAGAAGTGGACAGTTAGTGTGATGTTATCCTTTATGGACATAACCCTGCCTTCTTGGAAGCTACTAAGGTGAGAACGAAGAAACATACATACATTTTCAAAGATAGGAAATTCAGGAGACTAATGATGTCAAATCTGATGGGCAACACTTAGGAAACATTTCATTTATTTTACTTGTAAAACAATAACTCACCTAATTCTAGTGAATATCCTACTTTTTTCATTATGAGGAAGTGGCCTTGATCTGTGCATCCATAGATATTAAAATGATATAGTGTACCACCTTCAAAAGTATCTGAAAAAGAAAGGAAAAATAATGAATACTCAACACAAAACATGCATTAGCTTTTACTGTAGCACTCATCCAGCTCACGCTGCCTATTACCTAGACATTACCATCCTTAGAAACCAATGATTGCATAAGTATGCATCATTCCATAAGACTACCATATTCAAATTTATATACACTGAATATATATGAGGTATAATACACTTTCAAATCACTTCAAAGTAAATCTGAGCTGGGTGGACATTAGTATTGAACCCTTTCAGGCAGCATCTACTATGTTCATTTGACAAAAAAATTTGAATATGAACTTTCACAATCTGTCTATTCATACTTTTGAATGGATAGATATCCTCTTCATAAATGAAGCAGTCACCTTTGGTTTAACTGACATCAAAGAAGACTTTACTATCAATATATCAGTCTTCCAAGTTTCTGCTGTCCTGTCTGTAGTTTGCCTCATCATTAGCTGAAAACTGGCTTAATGATAGTAGTGTCATCAGAGCAATTTAGATTTAATTAGAGCCATGTCTGATCACAAACTTTTGGGGAAACAAGACGACCAATTTAGGGTTGGGCATGAGGGGCACCTGTGTTCATGATCAGTGTGAAAGAAAATTTTCCATCTAACCTCATAGTATGTTGTGTACCTGTCAGGTGTTGATGCCAAATATATTCAGCTTCATGACAAGTCTTGAAGGAACTACTGTATTTAAAGCCAAGTAATAATTAATAAATAGCATTCTTACATTCAGTATGCTTGTCTTCCAGCTAAGTGACATCACTGTTAAGTGCCAGGAGAATAGCCTCTTCAGTGGACTTGTTATACTTGTATGCAAAATTTAAGGTTTCGAAGTACTTTACTATGTTTATGTTCCTTGTGACCAGACTTTCTATATGTTTCATTTATTATGGCTATATGGTCTATAATTATTAAAACATGTCACATTATTTTTCTATGGGACTAGAATAGTAGTTGTTTTCTTAAAATATACTAGGAAGAAAGATTAAAAATTAAAGGGCTAAAAATATCTATGAATACTGCAGCCAACCAGTCTGCATGTGACTTTCTGACTCTCCCAGAAACGTCATTTGGACTCGAACTTTCATCAGTTAACCAGACTGAGGGCTGCCCGACTTCTGTCACATGTTAGGATCAGCAGTTGTCTAGCAAAGATTTTTAGTGAAACAGCATTTAGTTGTATGAAATTAAATCAATTGCGAAAAACTGGCAGTGTAAATATTTGGGTACCCTTGTAATTTTGCTGATTCAAATGCATGTAACTGCTCAATACTGATTACTTTCAACACCAGATTGGTTGGATTAGCTCGTTAAGCCTTGAACTTCATAGACAGGGGTGTCTAATCATGAGAAAAGGTATTTAAGGTGGTCAATTGCAAGTTGTGCTTCCCTCTTGACACTCCTCTGAAGAGTGACAGCATGGGATCCTCAAAGCAACTCTCAAAAGATCTGAAAACAAAGATTGTTCAGTATCATGGTTTAGGGGAAGGCTACAAAAAGCTAAGCTATCTAAGAGGTTTAAACTGTCAGTTTCAACTGTAAGGAATGTAATCAGGAAATGGAAGGCCACAGGCACAGTTGCTGATAAACCTAGGTCTGGCAGGCCAAGAAAAATACAGGAGCGGAATATACGCAGGATTGTAAGAATGGTTACAGACAACCCACAGATCACCTTGAAAGACCTGCAAGAACATCTTGCTGCAGATGGTGTGTGTATCTGTACATCGTTCTACAATTCAGCGCAATTTGCACAAAGAACATCTGTATGGCAGGGTAATGAGAAAGAAGCCCTTTCTGCACTCACGCCACAAACAGAGCCGCTTGTTGTATACAAATGCTCATTTAGACAAGCCAGATTCATTTTGGAATAAAGTGCTTTGGACTGATGAGACAATAATAGACTTATTTGGTTATAACAAAAAGCGCTTTGCATGGTGGAAGAACAACACCGCATTCCAAGAAAAACACCTGCTACCTACTGTCAAATTTGGTGGAGGTTCCATCATGCAGTGGGGCTGTGTGGCTAGTTAAAGTCAAGTGTCAGATGAATTCAACACAATATCAACAAATTCTTCAGGATAATGTTCAAGCATCAGTCACAAAGTTGAAGTTACGCAGGGGGTTGGATATTCCAACAAGACAATGACCCAAAACACAGTTCGAAATCTACAAAGGCATTCATGCAGAGGGAGAAGTACAATGTTCTGGAATGGCCATCACAGTCCCCTGACTTGAATATCATCGAAAATCTATAGGATGATTTGAAGCAGGTTGTCCATGCTTGGTAGACATCAAATTTAACTGAACTGGAGAGATTTTGCATGGAAGAATGGTCAAAAATACCTCCATCCAGAATCCAGACACTCATCAAAGGCTATAGGAGGCATCTAGAGGTTGTTATATTTGCAAAAGGAGGCTCAACTAAGTATTGATGTAATGTCTCTGTTAGGGTGCCCAAATTTATGCACCTGTCTAATTTTGTTATGATGCATATTGCATATTTTCTGTTAATCCGATAAACTTAATGTCACTGCAGAAATACTATTGTTTCCATAAGGCATGTCATATATTAAAAGCAAGTTGCTACTTGGAAAGCTCAGCCTGTAATAAACAAAAATACAAAAAATGAAGAGAGGTTCCCAAACTTTTTCATATGACTGTATAATACACGTTTGGAGACAACCATGAGTGAATTTACAATAACTTAAAAATGGGTGGGAACAATTAGACCAGTTATTCAATTTGAAATTTCTGAGCTTATCAAATGTTTTACGAGGTGGAGCGCAGCACAGGTGTGCTGATTTAAACTGAAAAGAGTAATGGTGCTTTTGTTACCCTGGTTCAAATGACAACAGGAATGTAGTTATGATAGATCACGTTCTATGGCTGCAAAGTCTCCTAAAAAGACCCCCTTTAAATATAGAATGTATGTCTTATGTGCATGATCACTTGGCATGCATTAAAAATAAACACCTGTTGCAAAGGACAGACTTTTCTGTAAAACCAGATTATACTTTGGCATTTAAGGACATTACTGTGCTAGTGATAAAAGTGAATGATGCACTGCCTCTGGCCATATGTAGCATCTGTTGCTCACAGTTATAACAGTACAGCTAGAGTGTATATAGTATCTAGACCATAAAGCTTTTCTAAACTCCATTTGATGCTGTTATGTCATGTAGTGATACAATACTAAAAATGACAGCAGGATATATAAATTAATAATTAAGCTTCAGTTAACTTATGTTACTGAGCTTTTGAATTGATTACATCAATTTTACCTTTGTACTTTCTCTCAATGTCAAGTCTTTTGTTCAGTTTCTTTTTTTCACTCCGTGTATTTCTATATTTATGAATTTGTCAAATACATGAGTAAAAAAGGAACAGTGTAACCATGAACATTTAAATGCACCGACTGAAGGAATTTGAGAGCAGGTTTTTAGGAAGAGACCAAGTGGGCATTGCCTTTTCAGATGCAGATTTCACACCTATTCACTACAATATTTTTAGCAAGTTGTCCCCAGATGTGTGTTCTCATCCTGAGAATCATATCTGGCCCAGCAATTCTGTGATTTCTTATGAAGTATGTTCATCTGGGATGATGTAA
Organism: Polypterus bichir lapradei; assembly: GCA_026402145.1. Classification (NCBI taxonomy): domain Eukaryota; kingdom Metazoa; phylum Chordata; class Cladistia; order Polypteriformes; family Polypteridae; genus Polypterus; species Polypterus bichir. The sequence continues at coordinate 12,297,028 of JANRMT010062822.1, forward strand.
CACTGTTTATTTTTGCATACATTCAAACATATATGTATAACTCTGAGTTTTATTCATTGTTTAAGATGACAGCCTTTGCTGTTCACTTTTTCACTCAGGTAGGCAACAGCGAGATGCAGCTATAGCTACTGAGATTGATGGCAGCCAAAACAATAAGGTGCTAGTATACTAAATTTTCTAATCTTATAATAATCCCTCTTAATAAAAAAAAAGGTAGATTTTTTAAGTTAAACATAAAAGAAAACAATTACACTGTTAATTAAACAGTTCACTGTTCCAGCAGCTTTGGTATTTCAAAAAATTGTGTCAAACTGATTATATCGAGTGCTGATTTGGTAATGCCATGCTCCAAATAGACACAGAAAAAAATGCCAGCTTGGATGAACTATATAAATGTGGATACACCCAGGGGCAATTGTGTTGAAAAGATGGACACTATGCTCACCAAATGTAGCCTTGTTTCAAAGTATTTTCGTGAAATCTTTTAGATTACCTAAAATATTACCTTAGGTTAGTCACTCCCACTCTTCCTCGTATCTAATGAGTCTAAACAGTAGCTGAAAGAGCTACTGCTGTAGAACAACACACTTCAATGGTCAGTCAGTCAGTCATTGTCTAACCTGCATTATCCTGAACAGGGTTCATGGTAGTCTGCTGGAGCCAATCCCAGCTAGCAAAGGTGGCCAGGCAGCCAAACAAATCCTAGACAGGGCACTAGTCCATCCCAGGGAATGTACACACACACACACACACACACACACACACACACACACACACACACATACCCACCAAAACACACTAGGGCCAATTTAGAATCTCCAATTCAGCTAACCTGCATGTCTTTAGACTGTGAGAGGAAACCAGAACACCCAGAGGAAACCCAAGTAGACACAGGGGGAACATACAAACTTCATGCAGGGAGGACCTGGGGCATGAACCCTGTTCTCCTTACTGCTGCCACTGTACAGCCCACACTTGAACAGGTTTTAAAAAAAAAAACATGTCTTAAACAATAAAAATCATGAAGTTCACCATTAGTATAGAGTCACTAAGGTATTAATTATTATTAGCAGATCTTCCCTGCATAAAGCTAAAGTGATCTTGAGTTTAACATAACAGGAAAAGGAAGAAAATCTATGCTATAAAGTGCTCATACAATCCCACACTCTGCTTGCATCTTTATTTAATATAATTCCTCTATGTCATTCTGAAAAAAAGTAACTCACCTGATGAAATCTTTGCTTCTGATATATTTGATGGAAATTTCATCCACTGTAAATCGTACATTTGCTGGTCCATGAAGGCATACCATTCCACTACATACCCACAAGTCACATTGTTGGATTGAGGCCAAGATAGATTAAAATATCCACCCCTGCTATATGCTATTGATGGTATGTTATCAAAATCTGCAATATCAAAACACAACAGAATACATTTAGAACTTCAGCTTAGAGCCTTATCTCAGTGACATTTTGAACTAATTAAAGGAGGAATGGATATGTTGCTTTCATTAAAGGACACATGCTTTAAATAGGAAATTAATAACCCAGATCCTGGAATGGTTATAACTCTTTAGAGCAAGAGCTCTGTACTTGTTTTAAAAAGTGGTAGACATGCAGGGATATCTATGCATCTATTAATCGTTTTTCAGAATTGTTTTAGTATGCCAGAAAGAGACTAATTAAAGATAACTTTCAGTCTTGACAGCTATGTAAATCCAAATTAGATACAATATATTTACTAATAAAATGTGGTATTTACAGTGTTAAAGGAGTACCAGTAATGTATATCCTTTCAAAATAAGAAGCCATGCTGGTACGTACCAGAATGCAAAAATAGCACTAACCATACATTTGATCAAAGCAATTGACAGAACACAATGTTTGTGGCGTAAGGTCAACTAAATCTATTTTAAAAAGTATCATGTTTTCGATTGTGCACAATCATAACTTGACAAGTCCTTTTGGCACTATGTCTCTTTTCCAATTGTCAATCATCACGTGAGAAGCCTGCCACCTGAAATTTTACAATCAATATGTGTGCTGGCCACTTTATTGGATTAATAACCATCACTGTCATTAGGCAGTTATCCCATGTTATAAAAATATCCACATGTGCAACTAATGACAAAGTGAGACAAGGATTCAATTCTACCAAATTCTTTGTACTTGGCAGTTGGCAGTAGAAGTGTCTTCTATTATTATTCCCCAAAATTAAAAGCAGAAATCTCGACTTTGACTTGCTTACAGCAGTTGGACAAATTTATTTATAGATCACTCCATAAGAATTTCTAGAGATATTCTGTGGAGGTTGAAAGTTGTAGTAGTCCTTCTACATGCAGGTACACAAAAGCTCATGTCAACAATGGAGAAAGGACTACAGCATACTGAAGTACACTAAGCAAGATATGCATATGCGTTTTTAACTGTTCTAGCATTACAGTATGTATCTTTGGCCACCCTGGGAAAAAATCATGTATATGCTGCACATGCAATATAAGAGAACTGAAACTTCAAATAGAAAGCTGTCACTTACCAGTAAGTGTAGCGACACTAAACTGTGAGGTAGGAGACATACCAGCTGAGTTACTAGCTGTGACTAAAACTGTATATTTACTGTAGCCAAGAGGTACAGTGCTGGTGTTTAAGGCTCCAGATACAGAGATATGTTGATCTGTTCTGTTGTTAAAAAGGTCCTTGATGGTAATTTCATAGTTGGTAATAATCCCATTGGCCTCAGACCTTGAAAGTGGCTGAAAAGAAAGAAAGAAAGAAAGAAAAAAGTAAATACATAAATCATACAAAAGTGGCACAAGTAAAATAAATTTCTGACCTTATTTGAAGGCAAGTGTTTGCCAGAAAAAAATTGTCCCATGAGTAGAAAATGCCCACAAGAAGACTGAGTACCAAACTGGCAATCAGAAATTGGGATAAAAATGGCTGCTGGGGGAAATAAACAAAAACCAGAAGAGATGAGGGGGATGGGGGTTGGTATTACGGTTTGCATGAGACATGTGAGAGCAAATAATCATTTGTCAGGGAAAACTTGAATCATGTTGCTCATTTAAACATGAAGCCCCCCATCCCCAAAACAACAAATAGTACCTTACTGAATGGCTGCTAGATTTCTGAGCTTGGGCAGTTTGGTCATCTTGCTTTTTTTTTTTTTTTTTTTTTTTTATATATAAACGGCTACAAGGAGGCCACCTTAGAGACCCAGCCTTTAAATAACTACAAAAATCTCAGGGGTTAAGACATAACAGGAGCTGATGGAGGGAGTTCAGCATATTGTTCTTTTAGTCAAAGTAAGCTGTCCGAGACAGCTTAAGCTGGAAGTTACCACAGGTGGGATTTAAAGTCACCAAGTGTTGAAGAAATACAGAAAATGACTCTAAAGTCAGAAGGACAACTAGAACAAAGACTCATCGGTGGAAGGAAGAGATACTATGGTTGAAAAGAGGGTGAATATAAATGAGAGGGCTTTTCTTATACTAGAAAGGCTGGCAGATAACCAGATAGGCAGGGATTACTGTCTGCAGTGTAAAAGATAGCCCTTAACAACAAGGGTTGGGAGGGGGCTTCTTGATTTAGCCGTTTGTTTTTGTACATTCTGTTCTCTTTGTGTGTTGTTTATTATTAGTGAATACGGTGTCTGGTTTACCTTCAAACTAAATCAAAATTTCATCCATTTACTTCTTAAAATTTCTAAACTTTTCTTATCAATCACACATGAATTCTTAATAGGCAAAACACTGCTGCTTCACTGTAAGGAGAGCAGGGTTCGTGTCCTGTGTCCTCCCTATGTGGAGTTTACATGTTCTCCCCGTGTCTGCGTGGGTTTACTTCAGGTGCTCCAATTTCCTCCCACAGTCCAAAGACAAGCAGGTTAGGTGAACTGGTAATTCTAAACTGGCACTAGTGTGTGTTGTATGTGTGTGAGGATGATGAACTGGTACCCTTTGCAAGTTTTATTCCCTGCCTTGCACACTGTTCTTGCTGGCATAGGCTCCAGCTGAACCCCGCAACCCTGTTCAGGACTAAGCAGGTTAGAAAATGACTGACTAGACTAACAGACCCCTACAATAAGTTCAGAAAAAAAGTTTAATTAACCCAGGATAAGATTTCGGTGCTGTAATCAGTGTAATCTGAAATAATATGCCTGGCTATTTAGTAGATTTTGATGGAGTATAGGTGCATTTCTAACTAGCTGCTGGACCTTACGCTCAATTTGAGACCGCGATAATTCTGTGTTTCAAGTTTGAAAGCTCTTATGATATCTGCAGGTAGTTGTAATGTTGATCCTTTTGGAGTTTACTTCAGCTGCTGTCAGGTTCATTAGCTCCATAAAGATTTGGTAAACCTTTAGTTTAGGTACTACCTGTAATGCATCCATTAGTCATATAATGTTATGTAACGAGACAAAGGCTTATTACAGTTTTTTTTTCCAACTGCTAAAACACAAAAAAAACTATACTTTAAACACAATTGCCCAAACCCTTATTTTGGTTACCGAATGCTAACTTTTTTTGCAGAACCTTAAACAAATATCCCCTTAGACACAGATCTGCAGATCTCCTAAACACTGCAATATTCTAAATACAAGTGTCTACACAAAGCACAGTTTTCCACTTGATGTTATGCAGGAAGCATTGCCATTCAATATGCACAACACTAGCAACTTCCCAAAAACACAAACAGAACACAATCCACAAAAGGAATCAAATAAGATAAACAGGCAGTGTGAGGAAAGATGGAGGTGAAGGGGTCCAAAGAAGAGGAACAACACATCAAATCTCAAACGAGATTAGAGCAATGGCAATTGACCATTTTCTTGTACACAGCAAGACCATGAGAGAAGCATGCCAACAAGTAACTTCTCTGGAGCAACAATAATCTGTACAATCAGGAAAGAAAACAGGTCATTAACGTTAATGTACTATACTGTATATTTCTTTTTTGTTGGCTTACAGTGTGTGAGAACAGGACAAGGAAACACAGAATTGTTTACTATTTGTATAGAACTGCAAGGATCCAAGTAAGTGGTGGTCGAACTCATATGTTTACTCAAGATCAGGCAGAATGCCATTCTAGATATGATCCAGGCCAACAATTTTCTTAAGTTAAATGACTTAAAAAAGCAAATAACAGAAAACTTCAGACAGTGAACAAGAGAAGAATTCGTCATGTTCTCCAGTCTATAAGAATGTGTATGAAACAGCTTTATCGTGATCCTTTCCAACACAACTGCGAAAGGCTATCAATAATTCCACCACCAAATTTGACTGAGGTTACTAAGAAAAGTGATTGACAGAATAATTTAATCCATTGCTTTAGAAAATTGTGATCCTTTCAAAGTTTATTTAACATGCTTTACCTCAGAGTTACTGATCTTAGTGCCCAACAGAGCTTGAAGCTTTTATCCTATATGCAAAGTATATACCAATTTTACTTTCTAAATTCAGAGCACTGTAAACATTCTGTGCTAAACCAGCAATTTTATATTTTCAGTTTCTTAACTTATATTTATAACTAGCAAAATACCCACGCTTCGCAGCGGCGAAATACTGCCTTAAAATTTTTATTAAGAAGACAATTAAACCTTTTTAAAACTGAGGGAAAATATACCAATAATTATTTGTTAAGGATCTCTTTGTATGCCACGTTGTCAGTTCGGCCCTCCAGTTGTAATATGACCAAGCTGTAGCTGTGCGCTGAGCTTACTCATGAGCATGCAACGTACAGTTGGCCATGTGAACTGTAATCTTGTTTCAAATCTCACAGCTTGGATTGCTGCTGTCATAATCGGTTTGAGTTTCATTGTTTGTTACAATTACGACAGTATTTGTAGGACTTGTGTTGAAGAGACATTCGGCATCTGTCAAGCGTTGTAAGTATACATCCAGTTTCATTGATAACTTCACATCCAGCTTTTGACAGTTTAAACATTTCTAAACATCAAAGTGTCCACTACTGAAATCGTCGCCTGTGAATCTAAGATGTTTAAGAGGCATTGGCGGTTGTCCAAAGGTGTAAAATATTTGGCCATTTCGGTACACTTAAGCATTTCACTCTTCTAGTGCTCCTGTGTAGTATAATTATCTCCTGTACCGTCATCAGTCCACACCTTGAACCTGTCCCAGTCATTCAATACATAAGACACATGTTTCTCCGGATATCAAGAGTGAGCCTGATATGGCCATGCAATATGTAACACAGAGAATGGAAAAGGTAGGTGCCATCTCCGGGCATGGAAACCACTTGGTAAGTGACAGTTCTTTGATCGATGGTGATCACCTCGATAGACATGTTAATGGGGGTACGGTTGGGAATGATAAAGGAAATGGGTACCTGAACAATGTAAAGTAAGTCTAAAATACCTACACAATAAATATAATCGTAATAAATGAACAATAAAACAGCGGAGAAGCCGTGGATTAAATAAAAAGGCTGTAGTTATCAGCAGGGAGACGTGAATACCATGGCGAAGCAAGGAAGGGAATGTAGAGACTGGAGCGACAGATGGCCTTATATAGGCAGGCAGCCAACAACGTGGGAGGCGTTGGGATGGGGGACCCAACGCCGCCTCACACGGTGACCGAGCTGCAGGCTATGGACGTATATATGTACGTAAGTAGGATCCAGTTAGCGTTGGGAACCCGCGTACCAAATTTCTTGAAGATGTGCCCATAAGTAACAAAGACTGTTGAAAAGTTCAATATGACGGCCGACAGTGGCATCATATCACCGAAATAAGGACCAAATTTCAGCCTTCTACCTACACGGGAAGTTGGAGAATTAGTGACGTTGGAAAGTTCAATATGGCAGCTGACAGTGGCGTCACACCACCGAAATAAGTACATACATTGGTTTCGGTTAGCGCAGGGAAGCCGCCTACTAAATTTCTTGAAGATGGGGCCATGAATAAGAAAGTTCAACATGGCGGACGCTGTTGACCGTTATGACCGTTACGCGTAGAATTTCGAAATGAAACCTGCTTAACTTTTGTAAGTAAGCTGTA
>JANRMT010062822.1:12304057-12322397 GCA_026402145.1 Polypterus bichir lapradei
TTAACTTTTGTAAGTAAGCTGTAAGGAATGAGCCTGCCAAATTTCAGTGTTCTACCTACACGGGAAGTTGGAGAATTAGTGATGTTGGAAACTTCAATATGGCAGCCGACAGTGGCATCATACCACTGAAATAAGTACGTACATCGGTTTTGGTTAGCGCAGGGAAGCCACCTACCAAATTTCTTGAAGATGGGGTCAGCCTTCTACCTACACGGGAAGTTGGAAAATTAGTGACGTTGGAAAGTTCAATATGGCGGCCGACAGTGGCATCATACCATCGAAATAAGTACGTACATCGGTTTCGGTTAGCGCAGGGAATCCGCCTACCAAATTTTGTGAAGATGGGGCCATAAATAAGAAAGTTCAACATGGCGGACGTTGTCGACCGTTATGCCCGTTACGTGTAGAATTTCGAAATGAAACCTGCTTAACTTTTGTAAGTAAGCTGTAAGGAATGAGCCTGCCAAATTTCAGCCTTCTACCTACACGGGAAGTTGGAGAATTAGTGACGTAATGTTCAATATGGCGGCTGACAGTGGCGTCATACCACTGAAATAAGTATGTACATTTGTTTCGGTTAGCGCAGGGGAGCCGCCTACCAAATTTCGTGAAGATGGGGCAATGAATAAGAAATTCAACATGGCGGACATTGTGAAAATTAGTGACGCTGGAAAGTTCAATATGGCGGCCGACAGTGGCGTCATACCATCGAAATAAGTACATACGTCGGTTTCGGTTAGCGCAGGGAATCCTCCTACCAAATTTCGTGAAGATGGGGCCATAAATAAGAAAGTTCAACATGGCGGACGTTGTCGACCGTTATCGACCGTTATGACCGTTACGTGTAGAATTTCGAAATGAAACCTGCTTAACTTTTTTAAGTAAGCTGTAAGAAATGACCCTGCCAAATTTCAGCCGTCTACGTACACGGGAAGTTGGAGAATTAGTGATGTTTGGAAAATTCAATATGGCGGCCGACAGTGGCGTCATACCATTGAAATAAGTACATACATCAGTTTCGGTTAGCACAGGGAAGCCGCCTACCAAATTTCGTGAAGATGGTGCCATAAATAAAAGTTCAACATGGCGGACGTTGTCGACCGTTATGACCGTTACGTGTAAAATTTTGAAATGAAACCTGCTTAACTTTTGTAAGTGAGCTGTAAGGAATAAGCCTGCCAAATTTCAGCCTTCTACCTACACGGGAAGTTGGAGAATTAGTGATGAGTGAGTGAGTGAGTGAGTGAGTGAGGACTTTGCCTTTTATTAGTATAGATTTTGTAAATATCATATTCACTTTTTTATTTGCAAACTGAAATACAGGTATTTTTAATACATATTAATTCCAATGATTATGTAATAGGAATATTTAAAAAATATATGGCCAGTGGAGGTTATCAGTTTTACTTACGTATTTGACTGAAAGTTTTCTTTTCTGAATTTTTACCTTGTCAGTGTCACACACTGCAGCCAAATAGAACATGTCAACATAAAATGTGGGGCCCTTTATGTTCTGACTTACAGTCCTGATAACTTTCTATGAAATTTGTTTTTTTTTTTAAGCCTTGGCAACTTAAATTAGAATTTGATGCATATTTAAAAACAGCCATGTACTGTGTGCCTCTATCCAAATGTTCCTCCATGAACAGAGTTTACAATTTTATAATGTCAAAAAATCATGAAAATTGTTGTTTTATTTTATGTGTTATCTATAAAACACTCAAAACAAAGTTGCACCAAAAGCAGCTAAGATCCCTCTTGCATTAAAATTGGCATAAAGAACAGGAGGCATATAAGTAACAAGGACCAAAGCATGGATCACTTTTTCCATCTATAATGGGGAGGGCATGACAGCGGTTGTTAGAATCAGGAAAAAAAAAAAAACATGACTGTCAATATCATCTGCTAAGTAATGCACCATTAACTTGTTACTCTGAAATCCATAGAAAGCATCACATCTTTGTAGAAGGTGAATAGTTTTCACATAACATAAACTCTGCAATGGTGTGTCATACACTCATCCCTTGCTGATACAATGCGTGTGGGCCTCCTGGAGTATTTTTCACAAACATGAAAACCTTCATATAACCATCACTGCTACCACTGTGCCACTGTCACATCTATACCATCATCATGTCAAACATGCAGAGGCATTTGTATTGGTCTTAGCAGCAGAACAAGTGTCTCATAGTCACTGTTTGCTTTTTACAATTTACATAAACATTTGCAGTTGTTAAAAATACTTGCATGTCAAGATATGTGTTACAATACAAAAGCTATATACAATTTCCTCCAAGGCACAACAAAATCCTGAGAGCCACAGGCTGGATGATAGAGTGTGTGTCTTCTCTTGCTCTATGGAGGTGATGCTTGCTCTCCATCATAAGAGAGGCTATAAATTATTAAGAGGAAAAAAAACCTGGGTCATGCTGCACAGTTTAAAAACATCTTGCAAAATATGTAATTTGTTGTCTAATTAAACAAATATTAAAGTCGGGTTGCAGGTATGTCATATGCCGTGACCTTTATTTGGCATAACCTGACATGCCTGAACTAAGAGGAAAAAAAAGGAGGCAACAGTCAACTTCTTGATGAAAGCCAGCAACAGTCAACCTCTTGATGAAAGCCAGCTTCAATAGAAGAAAAATAAGAAAAAAAAAAAAAAAACAAGGAGAGACTCAGCAAGATTTACATAGTAACAGGACAATGACCGCAAGGATATAGCCAAAGAAGCCTTGAAGCATATGCAAGCTTGAACTGCTGTCAAACATGTCTACTGGTGGAATGGGATAAATACTTAACTGAAAATAATATGCTACTTTTTAGCAATTTGTGAAAATATTTTCCCCCTTATAATGACAAAAATATATGACTACAAAAAAACAAAATAATTACAATTAAAAACTGAAGCAGGAGTACAACAAGATCATCATCACACTATCAAGAGACACTATCAAAGAGTGTGCGCACAAGATGTTTTTAGTGTTTACATCAGCAGAAATCTATACAAATTTTAGTCAGAGGGCATGTCAGATGTAACTACTGCTGTTGCTAGATCGTGTTGCCTTGAGTATGTCAGATCAAATGACTAGGAATCATTTCCTAGTTATTTAGGGACTGAAATATTACGTGACTGCCTCACAACTTCTAAGAACTGTTTCAAATTTTGAAAGTACTGCAAGCTCTCTGCATTTTGACAGCTAGTTAACATGCTACCTAACAGCAACTGTGGGTGTATGAATGTTTTCAGGTACAGAGAGGTCAGCCATATTCTCCACCCATCTTTTTCTATTATATTGTGGCATGACAAACAAATCAGGTAGACGTGTCTCTCATAATATTTTGCAATCCAAAATAGCCATTTTCCTTCATTCCTTCTGGTCACACTGTAAGTATGATACTTCCAAGCATGCGCTTATTGTGAACATTTTTTGTGGTGAGTAGCTAAGTAGTATGGCTGAGATGCTAGGGATGTCAAAGTACATGGTTGTCACAAGAGCACTCTGTGACTGCTCTCAATGCTCCAAGACTACATAAACGAAGGCTATGACTGAAAATTGCTGGAAAGGCTGCTTAGTATAACAGGGCCTTTAGGCATGGGCGGACTTGTTACTAGTGCTCTGCAGCCAAAAGAATAATTCAAAATGTAAAACAGCATTCTGAGCGCCTATGTGTTTATGGGTTTGGTTGTTGCATCAACTAGAGGCATCATTACATACCTACCACCAGATTTTGCATTATGATGTCTTTGAGAGACTCTAAACTGATTGACTGATCCTCTATTTGTATAAAGGTGCAAGTTGGGTATTTAAAGAAGTGACTTGGATGATCTTAAGGTTGGAAGTGAAAACAGCTGTTAATTATGAGGATACAGTACTTGCAAAAGGAGGGGACACCTCTTGAGCAACTGTTAATTTATATTAATCTGGTGAAGGCCCAGGAGATCTACAACATGTGAAAAACTAGGGTATAAAAGAATGATCGTTCATTTTTTATTTTTTCATGCTCCAGTTTCTTAATCAGTGTGCTTATTTCTGTTATTGTGTTGCTGAGAGGACTTTTCCAACTAAAGCATGCAAAATGCAATGTCACTTTAGATTTATTCAGAAGAACTTACCTTCCACACAACAGTTAGAATGATACCACTTCCTGTATCTTTAATTGTTCTCCATACATCAGGTGCTTTTGATGAAGCTACAAATATGAAAAATAAAAATTAAATCCTTAAAAATACTTAAAGGGAACATAAGAAAAATGCAGGTGTGTTTCAGGTTTACATATTTATCCTTGCTGGAAGCGCACACATTTCTAAGTGAACAAACTACAGAGACCTTAGGCCATATTGCTCACATGTATGTGTCCCGTGATGGGCTGGCATCCCATACAGCACTCTTTAGAATACTGCCTTAGGGCCCCCTTGCTTCTAGAATATGGACTAACCAAATTTATCACACCTCAATAAGAGATTTACAAACAGACTAAAGGAGAAATTCTAAATTCTATAAAATGAACCATATACACTAATGACTAAACAGACAGAGCTTTTAGGATTTTATAATGATATTCTATTGTTAATTTTTGAAGATTACTTGTAATTCATTTGTCTACAGAAAAAAGTAAACATTGGAACAAACACATCTGGCAGTTAATGCCAGATTTAAGCTAATTTGAGCAGATTTACCTTTTAAGCAATGAGACTGGCATTAACCGCTGTGCTAAAAAGTTTTCTTTTTTTTTCCTTATGAAAGGCAGGATTGATATACAGTATATATTTGTGTACTAGATTACTTTGTATGTGTTACTCATTTTTCCTGTGGACAAAAATTTTCAGATGGGCACGTAGTCACAACATGCATTTGTGAATCTGTTGATCTAAAAAACAATATTCATTTAAAGGTATATAATAATAGCTCATCAGTTTTAATGTATACAACTATGTACAACTATGTTAAGTCACTGATGTTGTGCCTGTTGTGATAGCCAATGTAGACTGTTGGCATAGGCAATGCCCATTTGTTTTTGTTTAGTTCTAGACATGTCCCATGAATTGTCTGCTGGCAAAAGGGGAAGTCACTACAAACAGGGACAAAGTAACTATACAGGGAGATGTATGTCTATTTGGAAAAATGCAGTGAGAGTTAATATTGAAAGTCAGAGAAACTATTGTCAAAACCAGATTGCTAAACTGTGGATGTAGTCAAAAGGTGATCAACCAGAAGCAAGTTACAAAAGATGTATAGTCACAAAACCTGAACATGAAACCTGCAACAAAGTTGAACATTGAACCATGGCATGTCACTAATTAAAAAAAATATATACTGAAACCAAAACTAGACACAAAACTGTTAGTGGAATTGCTATGAGTCAAAAATCAAATGACCTTCAAAACCATGAGTACAAACAATTAAGATAATCGAGGGTTGAATCCTTAAACTGAAAAGCCATAGCCAAAACCAAAAAATGTAAAACTATGATTAATGCCAAAATAAAAATTACCAGAAATTGACAACCGGAAGGCATACTGCCACTAAAATTCCACAGTCTAAATTACACAATAATCAGAGTACATGCTACTGCCAAAATGTAGATGCCTAACCACTGTGACAGAAGGCTGGGATTCTTACCTGGCCGGGATGCCTCGAAGGACCGGAAAGGGACATAAATAGCTTCCGGGTCATGAAAGGTAACTGCCCTGGACTAGGAGAGGACCACGGGAGAGGAGCAAAGAGGTTTTGACCTGTTTGGACCCGTGGCCACCGCCAGGGGGCACCTTGAGCCTTGTGGGACCAGGAAAACTGTTACTTCCACCACACCAGGCAAGATGGCAGATGAACCTGCCAGGGACGCCTGGAGTGCTTCCGGTGCAAAGGGCAGCACTTCTGCCACACCAGGAAGTGCTGCGGGAAGGTCGTCATCAGCCACCTGGAGCACATCCGGGCGGGAATAAAAGGGGCCGCCTTCATACAATCGGAGAGCTTGAGTTAGGAGTGGGAGCAGGACAAAGCTCCCAGGAGGAGATAGGCGGACAAGGACTGTGATAGAGAAGAGTATTATTGTGGTGATTAATTGCTGTGTGCATTGTGTGGTGTTCAGGACTTAAATCCCGTGTTTATTTGGGAGAAATAAACGTGTGTGTTTTATAAATATGTGGTCTCCAACTGGTGGTGTCCGGGTAAGGCTCACACCACATAATAACCGCATAATAACGTAAAAGTGAGCCGCCATGGATATCAAAATTTGAAACCATTAAAGAATGAGGAGGTGGAAAAAAGTCAAGACGCAAGACTGTTACAGAAGCTGAAATGAGAATTGCTATGAATCAAAAAATTAAAAGCTCCGTGGAAGGCTCTTGCTGAAGTAGTTGGATCGCTGGATCCAGAATCTTAGACACTATAATGAATGTCACACAGTTACTGCATAAAGCCAAGCTTCTGTGACATAGTGCCTTCCGAGAGGCAGCCCCAAGCAACAGTTGAGACTTCAAACAAATGCAATGTGGCACACTTAAAAATAAACAGTAAAATTAAATGAATGTTTTATTAAATTATTAAGGCAAAATGCCCATGATTAATACTTCCTGACACATGAAGCCTTCCAGAACCTACAACAAAGCAGTAGAAAAAAACTGAGTAGCAAAAAAAAAATAAAATAAACAAACTTGCACAAATTGTAAACAAGGTTAAATTCATAACAGTCATTATCATGTCTATTTTCTCTTGAAATTAACCCTTAACACCTATAAACTCCCACCTGTTGGAGTCATCAAGTAAAGATTTATTCATGCCATACCTATACCTTAGACTTAAGGGTGTGAATACCTCTAACTTAAAACAGTTTGCTGAGACTGGTTTTAGATGAAGATTTAGTTGCACCAACCTTCTTCTTTTGTTTGAAAAGGCATAGCAGGAGTCCAGTTATTCCATTTCCAAAAATAATCAGCAGATGAGCACCGGACTTGAAAGTTATATGCCGTGAATGGGTGCAAATGGTCCAAATTAATTAGAAAACGTTGGCCAGCAGCTGGACCAGCCAAAGTATAGTTCCGCTATAAATGGAAAATGAAAAAGTAAAAAAGTCAGGGAATAGTTAAAAACTTTACTTTGGGTTCATTTATCTACTGTAGAATAATTGGTTTAACACTAGAATTACCAGAGCCTACGAAAAAACTTGTAGATCCGTCTCACCTTAAATCGCTTCTTAAATCCGTTCGCACCTCTCCGCCAGTGTCTTTTGTCTTCTAAATGTGCCGATAAAGACAAGCTGCAAACAGCCGGCTATTCCATCCCCCCACAAACTTCTCCCAGTTCATGCCTTGATTGATTATCTGGGAGTGAAGTGGAGTTTTAGAGTGGAAATAATAGATCGTTATTTGGAACACACGCATTTTATGTGTGTTCCATTTCAACAGTAATCTGTGTAGAATAATCCATCGCTATATCGCGCTTCGACTTTCGCGGCTTCACTCAATTGCGGATTCTATATGTAAGCATATCTAAATATATAACGCGGATTTTTCGCGGGTTTCTGTGGACAATGGGACTTTTTACTTCCTGTACATGCTTCCTCAGTTGGTTTGCCCAGTTGATTTCATACAAAGGACACTATTGGCGGATGGCTGAGAAGCTACCCAATCAGAGCACGCAGTTAAGTTCCTGTGTGTTTATTGGCTCAGCAATGGAGCGCCGAATTTGATTCCGCTGCGTTAACCAGGAAGTCTCGTCTCGCTCATTCAGCATCAACGTGTTTCGCTGCATAAAGAGTTAACTTTTGTGCTCTTTTGTGTTTATCTTTGTGCATAGTCAAGCCCTTCGTTATGTCTCCAAAACGATCTGCTCCTAATACTGCTCCAGGGGCTGTGCCCAAGCGCCAACGGAAGATGCTAACGACTGCTGAAAAGGTCAAAGTTTTGGATATGTTGAAGGAAGGGAACAGCTACACTGCTGCAGAACAACATTACGGCATCAATGAGTCCACAATTCTTTTTATTTAAAAAGGAGGAAAAGAATATCTACGGCCACAGTGTCCTTTAACCAGGGCACAAAACGAGTTGTAAGTAGACGTAATAAGGTGGTAGTCTGGATGGAATCTGCTTTAGGGATTTGGATTGAAGACTGCCGGAAGAAGAACAATGGCGGTGCTACACAGTCACCTGAAGAGGCTCCTTCAGAAGAGCTGTAACGCTCTCCTTTGTTGTGCAGTAAAACTAAAGTCATCGTTATCGGACAAGTCGTCGTGTCATTGTTGGTGAGTAACCATAATTAATTTTCTACTTACAGTACTTAGTACATGTACGTATGTTTAGTGTCACTGTACACACATTTTACTGTATACAATTTTTCTTGCATTGTACGTATTTATTGCTGGTGGCCTGTCTATCGCAATGGCTGCAACATACAGTACAGGCCAAAAGTATGGACACACCTCCTCATTCAATGTGTTTTCTTTATTTTCATGACCATTTACAGCACTCCATCACTCTCCTTCTTGGTCAAATAGCCCTTACACAGCCTGGAGGTGTGTTTGGGGTCATTGTCCTGTTGAAAAATAAATGATCGTCCAACTAACCTGACTTCTGCACAACACAACTGCTGGTCCCAACCCCATTGATAAAGCAAGAAATTCCACTAAATATCCCTGATAAGGCACACCTGTGAAGTGAAAACCATTTCAGGTGACTACCTGTTGAAGCTCATCGAGAGAATGCCAAGAGTGTGCAAAGCAGTAATCAGAGCAAAGGGTGGCTATTTTGAAGAAACTAGAATATAAAACATGTTTTCAGTTATTTCACCTTTTTTTGTTAAGTACATAACTCCACATGTGTTCATTCATAGTTTTGATGCCTTCAGTCATGAAAATAAAGAAAACACATTGAATGAGGAGGTGTGTCCAAACTTTTGGCCTGTACTGTATAATATAATGCATGGTATGTGAATACTGGTGAAGACGATATATCTGAACAAGTAGTATAAATGATCTGAATCAGATTAGATTCACATAAATACTTAGAATTCCATCCACTGTGCTTTACATATTTGGGTAATACAGTAAAATACAGTTAGTTCTTTCCATAGCTAGATGTTTTGATGAAATTATTAACAAGCTCCTTTCGTGGGAGATGGTAGAATATTTTAAGATAAGGAGTAGTGGAAAGTGTTGTGCGAGATTCTATTTAAAAATGGACATTTTCCATTCTTTTTCAGGATTTCTGGTAATAGTACAAGTTGCCATTCAGCTTTAAATGGTGAAACAAACACATGTCTCCTTCTGGCATTAACTGATCAGAATCATTATAAGTTTCTGTTAAAAGCAAAGAACCAGTTGGGAGAATCAGAGGCCACTGATGATATGATTTTGGAACAAAGAGGTAAGCTGCTGTTTAAAAATATCCCGTAGTTTGATATGAGGAGGAGCAGGATGTGATTATTTACCTTGTTATGCTTGACATGATGGTTCACCCAGGTAACAAAATAGGATATTTGAGCCTTCTATCCATCTAGAGATTTTATCTCCCAGTTGGTTTAGGAGCATCTGGGAATTCCCCAGCAGAGGCTGGAAGAAGTTGGAAATGATTAAGTATCCTGATCGTTGAGCTTGGCATGTTGCTGCCAAAGCCTACATTAGATTAAGCAGAGTGAAAATAAAATAATTAATCTATCTCGCTATTTGTATACCCTGTTTGTTTTCTTCCAGACTCAATGAACTTTATCTGTTTCATTGGTTGATCATTCACATATTTTGTATAGATTCACACATTTGATAACACAAGAACCTGATTGACAACCTTAATCCTCGTGTTTTGAATTGCAAACATTTTTTCTGTCATTAGTTAAGTAATGAATTTACATTATGAAGACAAAAGAAGAGATTACAGCAGCTCAAGCTTTCCTTATTAATTTTTTTTATTGTGTTGATTTTTTCTTTTCACTGTTTTACATTGTGCTGAAGATCCTTTAGGACTCTAAACTGGCCAAAGTATGTGTGTATGAGATGGATTATAAAATTATAAAATACATGACTGGAGTGGTGGAGAATATTCAACTTTTCCAGTTTCTTCCAGCTTTGTCTGGGTCGAGTGTTTTTTTTTCCAGAACAGTGAAGAAAAGTCATGCTGGACATGGTCATAAGCCCAAACTATACTTGTAAATCATCATTAGACCAGTGCCCTTACGATGTTATTTTTCCAGAAAAGCAAGTACTATTCAGAGCAAAACCAATTAAAACAATTGAAGCAGCGGATTAAAAATAGAATGCAATGCAAAAAAAAAAACAAAACAAATCAATTACTGGATTTTTCTCTACATGAGAATAGTGTCCCCAGCTTTAGGTTCAAGTTGTTACTGCTAGTATGTTTTCCATATACTGTACAGAGTAGGAACCAGGTGAGCAGCAGAAATCCACATGTAATTCCAAGAATATTTTTGAGTTTGAAAGGCTGTCAAAATTAAACAAAGCATCAGACATTATGAATATAGCATTTGATGAGATGGGGGAGAGACCAGTTCATATCTGTATTGATAAAATGTTGACTGAGCTCTGGGATTAACTCCGGTTTGAAAAGATTAGAGCTTGTTCTTTCTTTCTTGTTGTTAAATTATAGTTTACTGAACAAATTCTTTCTTGTGACTCCATTCAATAAAGATTATATTTGACTGTTACTACCATAAAACGTTTAGGGCAGAATCAAGGCACAACATAAACACCCTCTGTTGCTTTACAATTCTTTGTAGAAGAAGAAGAAAAATAATATTTTTTGGAGTCAGTTGACAGGACAGGCATCAGCTCCTTGCTATTACTGTGTTTGGATTAAGCAGAATGAACATCCATGGATGGATGGAAAGCTCAAAAATTTTGATTCCATACATTACATATTCAGAGCTCTAGCAGCCCTGTTCCATATGCAAAAAATTATACAAGACAAAATTAAATCAGTTAAATGGCATCATCCAGTTTACAAATAAAGTGATACTAATAATGTCAAGATAAAAACAATTGTCTTGATGAGGATGTTTAGTCAAATAAGGCATTTTATGGGGAGGCACAAGAAAAAGCTTTGCCAGGGTTATAGAGTAGATAGGCAAATGACTAATACATAGATTAATGGAACGATTAAACAAATACAGCATTGTGCCCCATCCCCCCCACCCCCTTAACAGTGCTGTCATTAAAACTAAGATAAACATACAAGTACGAGATTTATAAGACAAGCCACAAAACGCATCAAAAGCTCTATAGAGGCCAGCGGCTGAATGAAAGCACAGTAGGCATTAACTACTGTACAAACTAACATGCTTATTCATAAATAATGGATTCAATAACTGGAAAAGCAGAATAAAAATCATGATGTTAATGAAAATCTTAAAGTAAGTTTTGGAAAAGAAAAGCACTAAACTATTCCCATGTAACATGCGTAAATGCTTGTTAAATTGTAGATTACCAAAAGATTACCAAACCTAGTTTTGTAATTTCCTTAAAATTCTGAAACTGGGAAATAAAAACCTGCTTAATTAGTCTAGGTGTCCAATTAAAAACAGAAGTTGGGTGGAACAAAAAACTGGCAGCCATGGGGAGCCCTCAGAACTGAGTTTGAAAACCACATGGCTACAAATTAGGAAAGCTCTGATGAGACTAAAATACAGTATACAAAATAAATTTGCTTATGCTCCACAGTAAACATTGGTGAAGCATGGAACTCGTGCAGTCATGTCAGAGCGCAGGTTGATTCTGTGAGAAAACCTGTTTTAGTGTTCAAAGTAACTGAAATTGGAATGTAAAACGTAATTCTGTAGAAAGACATTTTGGGTGAATTGGGGGAAAGTAAAGTTTGAATAAAGAAATAAATAAAAAGGCAGATTTCCTTGAGTGCTCTAAAGTTCTGTTCACACCTTCACAATGACTAACACATTTTAAATTTTATTCTTCATACAGAATGCAAAAACTATTTGGCTGCAAATTATCCACCAAGGGGAATGGACAAAATCACTTGACGTATGTGCAGTAGACACTTGTCTTACATAATTGTAGTACCATTTTTCAGTTTCTGAGTTTTCATGCATTTTTTAATTCCTATATTCATATTTTTCCTCAGACATGCTGATTCAAATACAGGTTTGCTGAAAAGCTAGAGCATATATCGGCATCATGGAGATCAAACAAGGAGTGAAACTTGGATGAGGCGCTAGTATATATGAGGGCATGCTTACTCCCACATCCATACAGGTCCAATTTAGAGATGCCAATCCATATGCATGACATGTAATATGGAGATAAGGGAATACTGGAGTACTCAGACAATAACATATGGACATGGTGAGAATGTGCACACTCTGCACAGACAATGTCCAGGTTGCCCCTCTGAAGCTGTGAGACAGAAGAACTAATTCCTTTTTCAATTACACTTATTTTTCTTTAAAACTTTGGTTATTTATTCCACTAGTCAACAGATTAGTGCAATATAGGATAAAAATACTACTATATTATTTTTAATTCAACAAGGAACATTTTTGAGAGGTTTGGAATTTTTTTGAGGCACCAAATTTATATGCATAATTTGTGCTATTCATTGCAACAATAATCTGTGTTTAAGTCAGACTTGTACATATTTTCAAATAGTATTTTGAATTGCGACAGTTTATGAATTAGGTACATTTATCAAATTGAAGCCTTTCAAAAGTTTTTGCATGTAATACTATGCACATCACAACATCTTTGCTTTTGTAAATGTTCTTATTTTACTTGTTAAACTGGATTTCTGCAGTGTCCCATATCTAAACTATTTTTCGAAGGGTTATCAGAAAACATGTTGGTAATTATGTTGTACAGAAGAATTGTTGCATTTTTGATAGTGCTGATTTAGAAAATACACTGTAAAGATGAATAAAAAGATGAAATAATTCATTTGCTAGCTTCATAAATACTAGCTTTGAACTAACACTTAAGGTTATCTATTTTTTCTGTGAACCATTGCAACCATATCTTATACTGGATTGAGTTTATAATGGAACACCATACTTTTTGACTGAATTTAATCCTTCATGTTCTAATTAAAGAAATCAACCAATTATTTCTTTTCATCTTCTGTTTCTCAGTTTGTCCAAAACAGTTTAAGTCTGTGGATATCATGTTTGTCAGTTCAAGAGATGCCAGGGTGTCCTTGTCCTGGGAAGACAGCTATGAAAACATCACACTCTTGTGTCAAGTCCAGCTACAGACAATTGATAGCTTGGACGTGGTAAGTGCTATTATTATCTTGCCTTACACCTGATCTGTACTCACTGATTTATGTAATACAGTGGAACCTCGGTTTGCGAGCATAATTCGTTCCGGAAACGTGCTCGCAGTCCAAAACACTCGTATATCAAAGTGAATTTCCCCATAAGAAATAATGGAAACTCAGATGATTCGTTCCACAACCCAAAACTATTCATATAAAAATGATTAATACAAAATATAAAGTAAAAATACATAAAACAAATTAACCTGCACTTTACCTTTAAAAAGAATCATGGCTGGTGTGAGTGAGTTTCTAAACTCTTTTGGAATTCCACCCAACGGGACGACATGTGGAAGAGCGTCCCAAAGCAATCGCAGTCTCCCAGTGCTGTAGCAGTTCGCCGTATAAGCGTATCCAAAAAGATCGTGGACATGCTATAAGTGCCTACTGTCGATGGGTGATACAAGGAACATTATAAAGATCCTGCTACAATAAATAACCGCACCGTTGCTGTTTCAAGCTGAATAAAGCTGGTGTTGTTAAAGTACTGAAACTCAGCTTCGTGTTTTGGGGCGCAAGACGGGGGCTCGCACTTCACAGCACACACACACACACACTGCTGTATTAAACAGTATACGCTCGTACAGATGTTGACTATATGAGTGAGGCACACAGACTCGGACGGAGAATAGGAGATGATTGCGAGAGAGAGAGAGAGAGAGACACACACACACACGAGCGAGCGAGAGAGATAAGGAGAGAGAGAGAGAGAGAGAGAGACACACACACACACACACACACATACGCGGGAGCGAGAGAGATAGAGACGCGCATGAGAGAGAGAAGAACCATCAGCTCAGTTGTGATCACATGACGCTCAGCAGACAAAGTGTATCCATACTACTCGTATTGCAAGACATCGCTCGTTTATCAAGTCAAAAATTATTAAAAAATTTAGCTCGTCTTGCAAAACACTTGTAAACCAAGTTACTTGTAAACCGTTCCACTGTATTTATTTTATTTGTACTTCATAATTTCAGTAGTAAGGCTGAAAACATT
Organism: Polypterus bichir lapradei; assembly: GCA_026402145.1. Taxonomy (NCBI): domain Eukaryota; kingdom Metazoa; phylum Chordata; class Cladistia; order Polypteriformes; family Polypteridae; genus Polypterus; species Polypterus bichir. The sequence goes on from JANRMT010062822.1 coordinate 12,318,327, forward strand.
GTGTCAGCTGCAGAGAATCCCCCCTTACATAATTAGATTAAATTAATTGGGTAATTCCATGTCAAAGGATGAAAAAAAATAAGTTCAAAGTTTGGTAGCTTAAATCTCCCTTAATATTGATCCAAGATATGTGCAATTTCTATTCCATGGATTACTCATATGACAAATTCAGCATGCCACGTTTTGTTAAAATCTGTGATGATGTCCAAAAATTTGATGATTTGAAATGGAATTACCCAATTGGGACTTAGCATTGCATTCAGGCTACACCTTCCCTTCTTGTAAAGGAAAACCTGAGTCGTTACTTCTACTTGGGCTCACTGTCTCTCACTCGCGCGTGCTCTCTTACTCTTGTTTTCAAAGCAGTTTGGCGTCATCATTCAGCATGGATTGTAGGATAGGAAATCGGGCAGCAGGTCGCAGGTACGGTGTTCCAGAGTCATGTGTTCAAGATTAGCAACGGAAGAAAGAAAAACTTTCATCATCCAAAAAAAACAGAAGGACATTTCGCAGAAAACGTGCCCTAAACGCTTCCTATACAATCACAACACGCATCGTACAGGGGGCAAAACGATTTTCTTTATAAAAATTAGGTTGCGCGTGGTACACGAGTACAATTCCAATATTTTTAAATGAGCATATTAAAATATAACTGCTTTCATTATTTTTAAACAAATGTTTTAAAAGACATACTGGTGTCAAAGATAATGCATAAGTTTCACACTGAGTCAGTAAAACTAATATTTATGTAAACTAAATTAAAAAGTAACAATATCTTTTCGGTTTGTATTATCCTCTCTAATAATTACGTTTCTTTTTTTTTTTCATTGTTTAAAAACAAATAGTTAACACCCATCCACAGTTTGAATTCAGTGACACAATTAATTAAGAATACTATAAGAGAAGAATCATTTGGTCTAAAAGAAAAATATAGCTGCTTATCATCTACAAACAAAGGAAAATTAATATTTTGTTTTCTAATGTCCCAATGATAGCATGTAAAGTGAAAACAGTAAATGTACTGAGACCTGTGGGATATCATATTTAACTTGAACATATAATAACAGTGTATTGTCAGCACATTTCTGTGCATGCTGAAATTGATTTGACAAAATATGAACTAAACTATGCAAGAATGGTGTCTGAGAACCCAAAGTGATTTTTGTAATAGAACAAAGTAGTCAATTGTATTAATTGCTGTGGAATTTCCTATGTTGAAAGATATTAGAATATCATTCGAAACACAAGTTAGCTTGGTTGCTTTACACTTGCATTTGGGTGTTCCATATTTTACTTTAAGGGTGCATGTATTTTCCTTAAACCAAGGGAGAATTTCTGTGTGCTTTAGTCACGTTTGTTTTAAGGGAAGCTACTCTATTTATTTCCTCTTTCACAGATACATTATAATTACATGTCAGATGATCTATATTGTTTTCCATAATTACGTTTGAGTTTCTGAAAATATATAAAAACTTTTAGGCAGAGTTACAGTCTAGATGTTGCACTATCCTTGGAGGATCTGGACCTGTAAGTAGTGTAGATTAAACATTTCTAACAAAAGGCTCAAATAAATGTGAATTAAAAATTAATTGATAGTTTACTCTGCATAGAAGGTTTTCTCACAGCTTCATAATCCTGGGTTTAAATTGTAATCAAGTTATTCTGTGTTCTCCCAGAAATGGGCCTAATCGTCGAGCTTCTTATTTACTTATCCAGCAGAGAGTCGTAGGGGGCTGATGCTTATACTGGAGCTAGGAGCGAAGGCAGAAACTAGCCCTGGATAGGATGCTAGTCCATCTCGGGGCACATCAAGACTTTGAGTTAGTTTAAGTAGTGACTCTGAATTGTCTCTCTGTGGATGTGTGGTGTGCCCTTCAGTAAACTAGCATCTACTCAAGGATTGGCTCATGCTTTTGAGAAGCTCTGGACCAGTCAGTACTAAACTAAATTACAGTAAGTTGATTTGGGGTACATGGATGGAAAATATAAATGATATTGCAAAGTAAGATTTCAGTTGTTTACTTTTTTGGTTTATTAACCTTTAACTACAAATTCCTTATTTTGAAATGTTTTTCACTTGCACATATTTACTTTCAGAAAATTATTTTTTCTGAATTCTTGTTCAAAGGTTTTCCTTTACTTGTGTCTGATTCTGCTGTGGTTAGGCTCTATCACTCTTAACCACAGAATAAATGAATTTATTTTTCAGATGCATTTAATTCTGCTGTCATTTAAAATTCTTATTTTTAAGGTCATGGTATCTTCTCAGAGTTCCTTGCAACTTTTTAGTGATTTTGTTTTTGTTATAATCCTCTCATGTGGCATACTGAAATAAACAATCATTCATTTTCCGTATATTTTTTTGGTGAAGGTTGCAGTTGGCAGACCAGACTACATGATATTGGTATAGATAACAATGTTTCACCTAAGTAAATAATGCTGATTGATGTTGAGCAGCTGACTGTTGTTTGATCTACAGTAACCTTGAGAAAAAAAGTGTTAGATTTAAAGTACAATGATTCGTTTATTTAAATCAATGTCCAAGGAGTCAAAAAGGTCAATAAACCATTTAACCTTCACTGCAGTTATTTTTGAAGAGCTGTATCACATTTAAAAAAAAAAGACTTTGGAGGTTGTTATTTACTGTAGATCTTTAAAGGAGATTGCTCTTTTTGAAATATAGGTCTAAAATATATTATGTTCAGTTTAACATACTTTTATATCCCTGACTGCTTGTATCAGCCAAATATACTTCCATAATCAAAAGCAGGAATGTGGTTTAAATGGATGTATTAAACAATCTTCTGTATATCAATAATCAAATGCACTAACCATTGTACCTTTCCATATTTAAAATAATATTTACATCTAAACAAGTGAAAATTATATATAGCAGACATTGAGAAAGACAAAAATAATGCAAATGACCAATTGGTGCTGATCCACGAGTGTGTTTTAAGGATGTGTGGATGAGCCAGTTGAAATGTTGTTTCTGTCGACTGATGATGTCCACCAAAGAAAGAGTGGTTAATTGTTTGTACACTTCGAAAAGTGAATTACCGTAAAAAGACTGGGAAGATGTGCTTATGCGCCATACAGTACAAGTAGATAAGCAATACAGTGGCCTCACTCTAAAGTTGTCGGTGACAAAAAACCCTGGACTTTGCTTGATAGAATTGAATTTCTTCTGTGATATGAAGTCACTTTAAAGCACTCTAATGTCCAGACAACCTGATTTACATTTGGATGCTTCTCTCAAACTAGTGAGGCAGCAGTTTAACACTAGAATTACCAGAGCCTACGAAAAAACTCGTAGATCCGTCCCACCTTTAATCGCTTCTTAAATCCGTTCGAACCTCTCCGCCAGCGTCTTTTGTCTTCTAAATATGCCGATAAAGACAAGCTGCAAGCAGCCGGCTATTCCATCCCCCCACCGACTTAGAACGTGCACGAACTTCTCCCAGCTCATGCCTTGATTGATTATCTGGGAGTGAAGTGGAGTTTTAGAGTGGAAATAATAGATTGTTATTTGGAACACACGCATTTCATGTGTGTTCCGTTTCTACAGTAATCTGTGTAAACACATTTTTAAAACAGAAACGTTTTTCATATTATAGTAGTAAATGCAAAATGTAGGCATAAATTATATAATGCATGAGGCCTGAAGTCCAAATATCAAAGAAACACTTTCACAAAACGTACAAATATAACAGAACAAGTGCACTTTTATTCAAAAATATAACTGCAGAAAAAAAAAGCCTTGTTCGCATGCCACATTGACACACATTTACTACAACTGCTGCGGTGGCGTAATGGTATCAACTCCTGACTGGTAATGTAAAGGTCATGAGTTCGATCCCGTACGATTCTGTTTTGAGAAGTGAACTGCTCTTATTCTTACTATCTATACTAATAAAAGGCAAAGCCCTCACTGACTCACTCACTTACTGACTGACTGACTCATCACTAATTCTCCAACTTCCCGTGTAGGTAGAAGGCTGAAATTTGGCAGGCTTATTCCTTACAGCTTCCTTACAAAAGTTGGGCAGGTTTCATTTCGAAATTCTACGC
>JANRMT010062822.1:12327397-12352397 GCA_026402145.1 Polypterus bichir lapradei
AAAAAAGGCAGTTTTTTTAAGAAACAGTTCTGAGACAAAATACATATATGTGAAATCAGATTATAGAACTGCCAATTTATATATTTTTATAGGAAACACATTTGGTGGGGCATATACATGCATAGGACTTGTAGCATGGACAAACTATTGTGGACAGTGATAGTGAAATAGTGAAAGACTGATTATAAGAAAAGAAAATTAAACTGAGAAAGAAATAAAGAAAAAAAGGTTTTTTTTTTTTTTTTTTTTTACAGTGGGATGTTGAAAGAGTCACAATGGAAAACCACCTATGACTAGCTGTGCTGGAGATGACCCTAGCTTTATTAAGTACTGCTGGAACAAATTCCAGTACCAACATTAACACTATTGCTGTGAAACAGATGGACTAGTAAAATTATATAACTGCTGCTTATCAATTATTCATAAATTAACATGATAATTACTAAGGTGTCAAGTGGAAATGTTACATTATAAATTTATAATAATTATTTTATACTCATAATAGGCTACTTTAAAAACAAACCGAAAATGTGAAGCAGTGTGGCCCAGTGTTTAATACTGCCGCCATACAACTCCATGAGACTGGGTTTAAATCATCACTCAGCCCCTGTCTGCTCAGGTTTTCTCTTCATGTCTGTGTATATTTTTCCTGATGAGCTTTAGTTAATTCTATCTCCCTGTCTCTCTCTCTCTCATTTGTAAACCATTTTCTGGGTTCAACTGGGTTGGCCATTTCCCCTGCTAAAAGATGGATGCCTTTTCTGGTGCCAGCATCCTTTAGTCACCTTTTATAAACACACATGGCAACCTCATGGCAACCCCAGGTCACAGGTGTAAGATTTGATCAACTGACAATTCTTTTTTGGCCTACTGTGAGTGAATAGGTGAGTTGTTTATGAGGGTATATAAGTACAGTTGGTACTGGAACATTGCCTCATCAGAGGAAGTCTTTTAAGTTACTATTTAGCTCATGACTTTAAAGTGGACTAAACAGTTTCAATTGATAGATGGACAAATGAACTTAAAAACAGAAAAACAGTAAAAGTCCACCACCTCAAGAAGATCAAGTCATCTATTCTCTAAAACCACTTATTCCAGCAAGCATCAGGTGAATGACAGGTATAATTCCTGGACAGGGTGCCAACCTTACAACCAACACACAAACATACTATGGCAAATTTAGCATCACCAATCCACCTAAACTGCATATTTATGGGAGAAAACCAGAGCACTTAGATGAAACCCACATGGGCACAGACAGAACAGGCAAACTCCACAAAGAAAAACCTGGTATTTGATCCCCAGCCTCCTTGTTGTGAGGCAGCAGCACTACCACTGTGCCACCTGAAGAAGTTCAAAAATAATTTTTTTATATGTCCCCATATAATTATGATGTGTCATTCTAGCAGTTGGTTTGGGTTTAAATTAATTTGCAAAACAAACATACCAGCTAACTACAGTATACCCAAGGAATACATTTTTATATCTTGCACTCTTTCAATGCCAACAAAATAATTATTGGGGTTACAGTTTTAAAAATGTACAGAATATAGAGGATTACAAAATAAGTTGAATCAGGAGCTTTTTTTTAAGACATCAGTAAATCATCAGAAGTATGTAAGGAAGAGTATTACCGTTCTATAATTTCATATACTGTTCTTCTTAAGCCAAGCAAATGCGTCGATCGACCTTTATTCCACATACAATTTATTGTCTTCAAGTCCCGTGTTTCACATGTCAGCTGATGATCATCGGGTGGATCTGAAAAAAGGAAAATTCATTCAATCTGCCTTTTCATATCAGTATCTTTTGTAAATGACTTTAAAGTGTACACCTGCTCACATGATTGTACAGGTGTTCTCTTAACTTACTACACCCTAAAAGTATTTTCTTTATTACTGGATTCATTTGATACTTACAGCCAACAAAGATGACTGTTCCATCAGATTCATTTGGATCAGCATTGCAGATGATATTTGCTCCACTGCTGCTAGAAAATGGTTGATTGTATTTGATGATGGCTTTACTGCGGCTGCCAAGGTCAATCAAAGGAAGTTTTTCACTCCCATACATAATGCTTGTAATAGAATAACCACTTGGAACTATGCAGCAGAAAGTCATATTGGAACCCACAGGTGTAACCGAGTCTAATGGAAGCACCAAAATCTCAGAGCGCTGTTGTTTATCTGCTCCTACAGTGAACAACAAACGATACAACATTATAACAAACAAATCTACATAGTAGTGACCAAAACTAGCAACACAATTCTTTACATAATGAAAACAGTTATATTTTAGTATGCTCATCAGTTATTAATTTTGACCCCTTGGAAGACAATGAAGATACCCACACTTGAATTACATGAATCTGCATTTCCAAAAATCTTGCAGAACCTTATGTGTAACAGGCAGTATGGTGGCACAGTGTTTAGCACTGCTGCTTTACAGACCTGTAATCTGTGCTTGAAACAATGCATTTCCTCACTGTCTATGTAGAGTTTGAATATTCTACTAATGTTGGCATGGTGTTTTCACCAGACACCATTGTGTATGGCTGTGTTAATGGGCCATCTAAAAAACTTTTGGTCCACTGTGTGTGTTTGAGAATGTTGTGTTATCTATATGTACCTGTAGTATGTCTGGGCAGAGTACCTTTTACTTTATTTCACCTTATACAATTTCTTGTATTAGGAACTTGTTAGTTTTTGCACACCCCTTGGGATCAGGGCACAGGGTCAGCCATTGTACAGTGCCCCCTTGAGCAATTGCAGGTTAACAGTCTTGCTCAAGGGCCCAGCAGAGTAGGATCTCTTTTGGCAGTAACAGAGATTCGAACCAGCAACTTTCCAGATACCAGCGCAGATCCTTAGCCTCAAAGCCACCACTTCGCCCATAATTTAGAAATAATGGTTACCAAATTTTCACAAGTTGTGATGTACCCCTGACCGTTACCCTAATTTGCTTATCTAAAATATGGCATTGTATTTGCACTGATGTGTCAATAGACTTATGTATTTACTTTGTATTCTGTTTTCACAGAAAGATAATAAGAGAAAATCTTTAATTCTTCCTAATATAAATCAAACAGCACATCAGCAAAAAAAGGAGTACAAACAAAGCATCTTTTATGTTGTTAATAAGTTGTCAATATATAATGTACATCTTATTTAAAAACTATCCAAAACACTTCCTGCATTATATTATAGGACTACTTACCTGGGATTGTTGTTAATGGGCTCCATGGGCTCCACACCTTTTTAGTCAGAAGAAACTTGTCTCGGCAGATGGCACGGATCTGGACAGAGTGCGAAGTGCATTCCAAGGGCATTGAAGAAGTCCAGGTCAATTGAAAGCTTCTGCCAGCATTGTGTAAATGAGCAAAATAACTCCCCTAGCAAAAATATAAACAAAATGGAAAAAAACAACTGATTAAATTTTAAGGATAACTTATAGTGTGAATTTGCAGTTTTTTCAATGCCATTCCTTACATGTTGATTTGTGGGGCCCTAGAGGGTTTAACAGGGACAAAATTAAATCTCAGTTCACTGCTATGTGGTATAGCAGGTCCTCAGCTCAGAAAAATGTGACTAGTTAATAAATAAATAAATAATTTGATAGTTGGCTTGATCTCCATGGGTGTGTGTGTTTGAGAAGCTGCAGGAGGTTGGTGAGGTAATTAAGGCATAACACACTTGCATGTGAGTGCGCGGTCCTTTTCAATTGCTTCATCGGCTTTCTGCGGTGTGGAATTGGGGAGCTGCACCCATGGAGACCTATAAGGGGGAGCCAGTAGGAGAAAAAGGATAAAAAAAAAACGCAAAGCAAAAGAAAAAAGAATGGAGGTTAAAGGAAGGAGAGAGAGTCAGTGCAAGACTAGAGCAAGCAGGCAGATGGGAATGGAATCCCAGGAAAGAGTGTGTGGCCGATGCATAGGAGGGGGCTGAGGTATTGCTGCTGTTGAGCAACCATGTAGCAGGACTGACCACTATGCTCAGGGTGTGCTCTCTCCAGGAGGACACAGCAACTGGCAGCAGTATAAGTGGAGCACGGCTTGGCAGCTCCCATTGGAGACACGGGACGGAATAAAAGGTTGTCTGCTGGATGGACAATTCTCCATTCTGCAGAAACTGATCAGGATAAGACAGAGAGATGTCAATTTTAAAAGGAAGGCACCAGGGCTTGGAATAGTAAAGGACAGTTTCCTACCCATGTGTTTTTAACCTCGTTTAAATGGAAATTTATTGGAACTGTATTTAACCTCCACCTACACTTCTTTTTTTTTTTTGATTATTTATTTATTGACTGATGGAGCACTGCACTGCTTTTTGCACACAGTTTGTTTTTTATGCAAGTTTAAATAAAAGCACTATGCTCACTTTTGCACCCGCCCTTTGCTTTCTGCATTGTCTCCTCATCCACTGGCTCATCACTCAGGTTAACTATTGGCAGTAGCAGGTTCAAGAGGCTCCCCAGAAGGACCCAATAGCGTGGGACTGACCTACACTGCCACATGCTATTTATTCAAAATTCTGCAAAAAGGAATAATACCTCAGTTCCAAACTTAAATTCAAATGTAAAAGTTATTTATGTCTGCCATTTTTAAAAAGTCACAAATGACCAATAAGACAATCAACATTATTTAGTCATGTCGTGCACATTAAATATGACATTGACTAGGTATTACTCATAAAGCATTAATTTTAAAATGACAACAGATAAAGGCTGCTGTACATTTAATGTTCACAAAAGATTGTATTGGGATCTGAATAAAGTAATGCAATTATAGCAAAAGCACATAAACATATTTTATTGGCAACTCATGCAGCTCCTGCAATCACAGGAGGTTCGCCCACCTTGGAGAATTACTGACAAACTTAATACCGGTGTAACTGTGTTTGCTTAAAGTAAACATGGTGACTCATCACAAGGCAATCTGCAACTCATACACATCCCTTTCCCACTGATTACAATTTTGAATCACAACTATTCCCAACCCAAAATCAGACAACATGATCAGTAGTTTATAAACCTGTTTATTACAGCAATGAAAAGCAGGCAAGTTCTGACTGTTCAATCCAAAAGCTTTGAGCTAATGCCTTAATAAGCATATAATGGTCAATAACAAGCTGGAGGTGCACAGTCAAGTGGCAAAAGTTGATTCATGCTAAAACCGCATTGCTAATGAAGATTTTATGTCATTCTAGTGAGTGAACTCATTTTGTGCAATCCAGACCAAGCACTATTTTAATGGATTTTGTTTTGTGTAGCAACCTGCTATATATATTACCAATTATTTATTTATTTTTACTTTGATTTGAGACATTTATTCACCTTGATAAGCTCCAAGAACATATGTTTACCAGGAAATCTACTATATGATTGATTGATGAATATACAGTTCCAGGCTCCAGGATATCATGTGATTTTTTCTTCTATTTAGTAATGAGTCCCAGGAGCATGATCTGCTATTACCATAAAGAGGTTGACTGATATCAGTGCTCTTAAAAGAACTTTTTCCTTGGTATTACAGAGTAACACTTTATATTACTCAAAATAAAAATACTGTATTCTAAAAAACTAATGAGAGTTTAAAGGGCCAACACAAATGAAAAGCAACACTAATCATTAGTTGCAAAAATCATTCATTCAATAAAGGCTACACCATTTTGTTTTCATGAAACCGTTTGAACTGATGCATTATATAAATATTAAGAAAATCTTAAAAAGAATGCAAAATCAGAAGATCAAGATACTTTAATAGAAAAACATACCTATAGACACATCAATTTAAAGAAAAATTCCAATGCAACCTTTAAAAGCACCTAGACACTTACATTATAAACAACTTGCATTTTCTCAGTCAGTAGAACTTGAATTTGATACTCCATATCTAAGCAGTTTGAAAAGTCATCCGTCCAGGACACTGACAGAGTCCATAATGAAGTTGTATTTAGCATCACCTTTTCAGGAGCAGGAGGAATAAAAACTGAAATGACAAATAAATAAGTCAGTGTCTACTGATTCAATCTGGGCATATAGAATGACAGAAAGAGAGTTTTTTAGCGTCTTTGGCATCTTCGTAGTGTACTTTTAGCATATGGACATTCCAAGCTGACTTTGTTATTAACTTGAACATATGTTAGAAGTCTTTCTCATAGTAGTTTCCCAGAATAGAATAGGATCCTAAAACAAAATATGTCATATTTAGGATATGCACCTAGGCAAGGCTCCAAACCAAAACCAAATGTGCTCTGGTTTCCTTCCATGGACATGCAGGTTTGGGGATCTGATGATTCTAAAATGACACTAGTGTATGTGTGTGCTTGTATTCACCTTGCAATGAACTGATGCCCCGTCCAGGGATCATTTCTGCCCCGTTCCCGATACTAGCTGGAATGGGTGTGTCCCTGGATTGATGGATGTAATCATTAAACATCCACCCTTTTCAGAGATATTATGGAAAGGTATCCTGGGAATTTAACAACTGTTTCCGGCAACTCACAAACAGCAAAGCCAAAACATTGTTTTCTCACCATGATGATATCTCTGCCTCCAGGTGGAATCTTCCAATTTACATAAAGTACACGCACAAGTATAAACAGTACACTGTTGGCATAGCTGTAGTATCTGCAGGCGCACGCATTGCGTGAAGTATAAACCTGGCCTTGGTCTGATCTATACTACCAAACAGTCAGCAGGGTTTGGGTTTTTTTTTTTCCTCCAGTATTTCAGACAAAAGATGAAGGATGGACCTTGGAAGTAATAGTGAAAGGAATAGTAAACGATGGAAATTTACCCAGCTCAGTGGTTTTGTGGTTATGGCACTTGGTAAGTTACATGGGAGCCATAAGTTAGAATTTATGCATTTCTGTGCAGTATAAGAGTGCACTCAAAAATAATAAAGGCATTAAAATGTATTTTATCTTTGATGACAGAAAATTAGCAATTGGCCAATGGATACATTTCACATGTGACTAAATACTTTTAAGAAATCATTTAATTATTTCAGCATTCAAGGAAAATGGTAAAGTTTCTCAAACTCTGAAAGTTATTGCACAAGAAAGGTTCTGCTTTATTAGTATTTAGCTTGACAAAAGTGTTAAATTTAAGTATAACATGTTATTGTTATTCTTTGATAAGTATAATAAAAATGACTCATGCAAGCCGATGAAGACTGCTGCTTTTTGACCTATAAAGGACATTTTTTTTTAAACTTTATTAGTAACCTATACAATTAGCAGCCATTTACAGTATTCAAACAACAGTACAAAATCATTGTAAGAAATAACAGAAGAAATTAATGGAAATGTTATGACCACTCGAAGAATTTGGTATACCAAAAAACAGTAGTATGAAATAACACACAAAAAAGGTGAGAAACTGCTTACCAATGTTCTCTTCTGTTACCAAAAAATTACTGGTTGCAGATCCCTGGCTATTACTTTCAGTAATACGTATTGTTTGTGAAGAAGGAAAAATAATGAAAGGAAATGTAGCTGTCCTCTCTGTAGTTGTTTCACATTTGCTTCTGTAATTACAAAGCAACATTATATCAAAACAACAAATATCTAATTATAAATAAACATGAAAATGAAAGCATTTTAATATGCTTTAAAAGATCCACTGTTGCTCATTTTAAATAATCTTTTAAGTACAATGTTAAGTAAAATACCTAAAAGCAATGATATGAAAATTAAATGGCATCTTTTATTATTTTTAATGGTGTTGCAGCATAATTATGTTTTTACTTCATAAATAACTTACATAAGCCAGATATAGTATAACCATTTCCAACACTTGACTAAGTAATTATTATTATTATTAACTAGCTGTCCCCCGTGGCTCCAACCGCGTAGTAGTGAAACAGGACAAACTTTTAAAAATAAAAAAACAAACAGGTACAAACACATGTCTCTAGGTAAGTGGAGGCAAGGTATGCTCCAAAACATGGCCAAAGGTGGACTGATTCAAATGGAGGCTGGGACGTAAGTGAGAATGGCCTCACCCGGCTCCCCAATCCTGACATCACGCCTGCTAGTGAACTATGATACTAAGTGCAATGAGAGAAGTCGCAAAATCAACCGGAATGTTCAAGCAAATTATAGAAAAAAACCCAATCTAAATCTGTTAAGTAGTTTTCTCATGAAAAGCGGACAAACATACAGACAGACGTTTGATTTTAATATATATAGAGATGGAGTCTTTCCACTGCTTGTGTGAATTTGTCAGAAGTTATACTCTTTTTTGTGTCTGGAGGCCATGCCTAATTTCAAACTAAACAGCTGTGAATTCCACTACTTTGGGGTGGAGTCCATCATATTTATTACTAATATGAGAATGATGAAAAGCACAGAAGGCATCATGTATTTTTTCACTGTCATTTTGGCTGGATTAAAGAAAAATCTGTAACAGAATCTATATAGTTATTTTTGTACTCTGACTCTGTTAAAGTAACTCTTAACTCTGTAGTGAATAAAAATTAAATATTTTATTTCAATTCCATAGGACCCTGTTTAGCAACAGAAATGAGATAACTGCAAATTCTGCAACTACTTGCCGTAGTTCACTGCAGAATGCACTATTTGCCATTCTGGGATTTTATACTTTATGTCAAGGCACTTGCCCAAGACACCAGCTTAAAATAATGAAATGGCAAAACACGCTCAGCTTGTTACTAAAGGACCTAACTGTCAATGAGCTACCAGAAATAAAGAAAATACAGTATATGGAGTGTGTCTGGTAATGATGTAAATTAAAAGGTTCCACATTATACAGTCTGTGTGTACTCTTTCTCAGCCTAGACAAAAATCACACTTTTTTCTTCTCAGCAGTTAGGGTACAGTAAAATGTTCATGTGTTTGCCATTTCTGAATCCCGTGTGGGCAAGACAGGTAAGTACATTAAAATGATTATACTATTTAATGTAAACATTCTTCATCTTTGAGCTGTGTTGGCATATGCTGGTGAGATGATGGTGAATGTTGTCACATTTGCTTCCATTCTCTCCCAGCTAGAAACAAACTGGTTTAAGAAATACCTATGAGGGTCTGTGAGTTTGTTGAAATGGAGAGAGATGTTTACTACTGTATAATCTTAACATAAAAGGGAAAAGGTTTCATCAATTTATTAGGAATTATTATATTTAAATATTACATAAAATTTTTAATTTTAGGGTTTTACCATTTTTTTTATAACTATGAAAAAAATAAAAAAATTATTTACTGTAGGTCTTTCTATATTAATTATTTTCATACCATTCATTTAATTTGTTAAGGCAAATTATTCATAACCTTGCACAAAACAATAGATTATAAATGGCTTATAGGTTTATTATTTTCATGTGTACAGAGTACAGTGAAATTCTTACTTGCATGTGCTAACCAACATACAGCACATTACCACTGGAAGAAAAACAATATTTATTCATCTTTCCTTCTGTATTTAGACCTTAAGGGTGAATCATGCACTCCACACCCAGCACCAGCTCGGTATGTCATCAAGGTTGTTGAACTTGAGGCTGGCAGGAACACATTCCATGGATGAATTTGGTGATGAACCAGTTAGTTAGGTAAAACTGGAGTAATCAGTAGACAGCCCAAGAAGACTGATTTGTTAATGTGATGAAGAGAGCCCATGCATGTTGGAATGTTTTAAAATCCAGTGATAATTCAATTTGCTGTTGACAGCAGTACTCATGTAAGACATTACTACTGAGTAACTGTTATGAGTAACAAGCGTAATGCATAGATTTCAATGATTGAGTGATAAAAAAAAATTAATACAATATAAACATTTTAAAAGCGACAATGGTTTGAATTTGTAGGGATGAAAAAAGCTGGGACTGGATGGTACCAGCATACAGGACATCATAAATGGGTGGGGAAAACTCTTTATTAGAGCTGAGAGGAGTCCAAGTCAAAAGACTGACGGAACTTACAAACCGGAGTGGAAAAGATGTGGAGCAGAATTCCTTTAGTGGTTTTATTCTTAACCCAGAGCAATGCTATACTCAAATACAGAAAGACAAAAGCCACACTACTCAGGTTGACAAAGGGTGAAAACTGGATGGTATTAATAATAAAATGATACTAAAAGAACATTATTATGTTCCCAACCAAATGCATAGCAAGCTACCACTTCTAAATATTGAAGCCAGATGATTTATTTAACTAACCTAGTCAAATAAGACTAGCTTAAAAGAAAGAGAACTTCCAGAAAGTTACAAAGAGAATTTGCTGATTTCAACAAGCTAGGAATATTACAGCAGAGATCATACCCAGATTTGACCTATATTTTTTATACTCCAAACTGGTAAGTCCTTTCACCTTAAAAGGACTAAACAGTCATACAATATTCCCATTTCACTGGTTTCTCAATTTAAATCTTAAAGAATTTCAAATCAGATGAGCATCTAGTATGAATGAATTGTATTTATTAAAGTGACCAGTGAAAGGCAATGCAATATATTTAGCTGAGATCTTTCAGAGATTTCTTTGATTCTAAAATGCAGCTCAGTGGAATTCCAAAAAACATGAAGTTTGCATGTAAGTCAGTAATATGTTTGTTTATCGCATTCATAATTCATTTTATTATCCCTTTATGTTTATTTTTTAATAAATGCACTGTTGTATTGGGCTTTGTTGTAATGTGTATTAGACCTTTTAGCTATACAATTGTGTGCATGTGTGCACTGCTCTTCTTGGGTGGACATGACAAGTCTTACCCTATGCAGACATTATATATGGATTCCAGGTTTGTGCCAACCATAGAGTTCCAGGAGCAGCTGATGTTCTTCAGGTCATATGTTACACACTCCAGATTATTGGGGACTATAGGAAAATATAAAAATAATAAGAAGTAGTTCAACTAAAAAAAAAAGAAAAAAGGCATATATTTGCTTTTAAATCATAGCCATTTCTTACAAAACACATCTTTTTTTAGATTAATTCATGGAAGGTATTTTTGCTGAAATAGTCATTGAAATATTCTATAAACAAGAAAAAAGAAAAACAGTCATTTAGATAGACAAACAGAAATATGGAACTTCTATAAAAAGGCTGCCGCTGGCACAGCACCCAGTCTGTATAAGCTGCAAAAAATGTCTCTCTACTGTTGGAGGAGCAAGTCAGATTATGTTCTCCACTGCTTGTTTGAGTACCATTATCAAGTGAAAGAGTACGTAGTGCACTGCTAATCTGGGTCACAACATTAGGGTTCGAAAAAGTACCTCTAAACTTTCAAGAGATAACACCAGGTTTACAGAAACTACAAATTGTATTTCGACTTTCTCCAACATTTAACATACTTTTTAATCAAAAGCAAAAACTGCAACTGTTTAAAAAGCAAAAATCATGTTATAGATAAAAGGCAGACAATACATTGGATAAAAGCCTTATGACTAATGTACATAAACCCTGGGCTCAAATGTCAACTATCCTGAAAAAATATGAGACTAAAAATGCATATTACAAGCATGTCTTCATTATGTCAAATTCTTTTTTTTTTTGTCTTACAGTCAGACATCACAACAATAAGGTGACCACATGTAATAATATGACTAAGAAAAAAAATAATTTACCTGATACACTATCTTCCACCAGCAGTGAGCACAGCACAAGTACTTTCAAAATTGGAAGTTTAGATGGCATTCTGGGTCTTCTTTAAAGTACTTATTCTTCGGATTTACAGATCACAAACTCCAGTTTGATTCCCCCTATCCTATAAATAACACAAACAAAGTTCATCATTAATGGATACAAGGAAAAGACAAAACTTATTTTTGTCCACTTATGTTTTTAGGCTTCTCCAATCAGTCTTATTTTACCATTTGTTAATATCACTAACTTAATCGTAAGTTCCGTTTTCGCTCTTAGTTTCCAAAAATTGGATTTCCTCTTGACCCAATTTTTTTCACAGATACTGAATACCTATTATGCTGAAAATGTTTCATTTTATATTAATTAAACTATTGTTAATACGGTGGATAAATGTTGAACAAGGCTAATTCTGAAGATGCCCATGAAGTCCAAAATAAACAAGAGTGGCTAAAATATTTCCCAATTTTCCTAAATAAAGATTTCTACTGCATTTAACACTAGAATTACCAGAGCCTACGAAAAAACTCGTAGATCCGTCCCACCTTAAACTGCTTCTTAAAACCGTTCTCGCCTCTCTGCCAGCGTCTTTTGTAATCTAAATGTGCTGATAAAGAAAAGCTGCAAGTAGCCGGCTATTTCATCCCCCCACCAACTTTGAACGTGCACAAACTTCTCCCAGCTCATGCTTTGATTGATTATCTGGGAGTGAAGTGGAGTTTTAGAGTGGAAATAATAGATCATTATTTGGAATACACACATTTCATGTGTGTTCCGTTTCTACAGTAATCCATGTAAACACATTTTTAAAACAGAAACATGTTTCATATTGTAGTAGTAAATGACAAAATGTAGGCATAAACTATATAATGTATGAAGCCTGAAGTCCCAATATCAAAGAAACACTTTCACAAAAGGTACAAATATAACAGAACAAGTATGCTTTTATTCAAAAATATAACTGCAGAAAAAAAGCCGCCTTAGCATGCTACATTGACACATACTTACTACAACTGCCACGGTAGCGTAATGGTATCAGCTGCTGACTGGTAATCAAAAGGTCATGAGTTCGATCCCGCACGACTCAATTTTGAGAAGTAAACTGCTCTTATTCTTACTATTTTAGAATAAAAACAAGCATTTGATTTCAGTGTGTAACAACCGGTGTAATTTATGATACTTGTAAAGGTTAGTTTTTTTTTTTTATTCACTTTTCATTCTCTCAGTCGTGTTCAGGATGCTTCCCTACCCCCTATCTGACACTGCTGTTTTCACATAAAGATGCGCTATAGCTCTGCAGTGACTGCATTCTCATACCAATGCTTGCAAACTGAAGTGCCTGCGTGCACTATTTTTTGAGCATGCCCGTGTCACTCAAACACAGGAACATATGTTGGTGTACAAGTATAACAAAACAAGTGCACTTTTATTTAAGACTATAAGTGAAGAAAAAAATAAAGCAAGTTACAGTAGGCGGTTGATACGACAGCTTGCGTGGTGCAATGCTAAGAACTGCTGATTTCCGATCCATGCTATATAAAATCATCACATTCAAATATTAACAATTCCCACACACCCTTCCTACATTTACGACATGTGTACTTGTTGCAGTGTACACACCTCTCAGTGCTATGGTTCCTATTACACTGAATGAGCACCTGACACTATACTTTCTTCCCTATATAAATAACATTCGAACTATAGCGCGTCTCCAAATAAATCACATTTGAGCTATAGCGCGTCTTTATGTGAAAACAGCAGTGTCAGATGGGGGGGGGGGGATCATGAACGCGATTGAGAGAATGGAACTGAATTAAAAAAAAAAGCTAACCTTTACATTATCATGCATTTACACTGGCTCTTACAGACTGACTGAAATCAACTGTATGTTTTTATTCTAAAATAGTACAGTACATGCAATATTATTTGAAAACGAACAGCGTCAGATCGTCAGGCGTCAGCTTATTCAGTGCAGCAGTTTCAATGCACAGTACATGCAATATTATTTGAAAACGAACAGCGTCAGATCGGGCGCATATTCAAACCCGATCTGACGCTGTTCATTTTTTAAATAATATTGCATTAGTGCGATGATGTTTTTACATATATTGTCTCTTTCATTCATCTTGCGGTTTGTAATCAGTGACCGCATATTTTTTTCCCCAGTCTTGCCAGTTTGCACATGTTGCTGTATGGTGGTGTTTCTTTTGTACTCTAGGACATGCAGAGGACAGAATAGTACAGAGCAGTAAGTTCAGCGCTATATGCAATCAGACAGACAAACAAGCATAAAAGGCACTAGATATATAAATAAACAGGGAAAGCACTGTATAACAGATATATAAAAAAAAGCTAAGGGGATAGATATATAGATAGATAGGAAGGAAAGGCACTATATGATAGGCAGACAGGGAAGCTCCTATATAATAATAAAATTACTGTTATTACTATATAGATAGACAGGGAGTTCAGGCAGGCAGAACGGTGAAGGTTTAAAAAATAAATAAATAAATAAATTTTCTCCCCAGCGGGGAATCGGTCTCTTGAGGTACAGCAAGGTCTGCTGCGTTCTAAGTGACGAAATCTTACCGGTACGCCACGGAAGCTGTTGTAAAATTCTTGAACCTCTTATGAAAGTGTTTATTTGATCTTTGGCCTTCAGGCTTCACACATTTTATAGTTTATGCCTATATTTTGTAACATTTATTAATAAAATATGAAAAAGTTTCTGTTTTAACATTGTGTTTACACAGATTACTGTAGAAACGGAACACACATGAAATGCGTGTGTTCCAAATAACAATCTATTATTTCCAATCTAAAACTCCACTTCACTCCCAGATAAATCGAGGCATGAGCTGGGAGAAGTTCGTGCACATTCGGTGGGGGGATGGAATAGCCGGCTGCTTGCAGTTTGTTTTTATCTGCACATTTACAGGACAAAGGAGGCTGGCGGAGAGGTGAGAACGGTTTTAAGAAGCGATTTAAGGTGGGATGGATTTAGGAGTTTTTTCGTAGGCTCTGGTAATTCTAGTGTTAAGGATTGCAGTTGTTAAAATCTTGCCAATCTTTAGTTGCTGGAGCGGTTATTGGAAGTGAATCACAGTGCTTGACTAATGTCAAGATTGTTTTCCATGTTTTTAGTTTGATTCCAAGATGGGCAGTACATTGCATGTGTAGTGCAAGGTGATGGTGATTTTGGCAGCCATTCACTGTAAACATTATTGATGCTCTAACATTGAAACAACCTGCTCTTAATGTCTGTGCATGTGCAGTGCTACCAACATACACACAATCAATATAATTTCATGATATAACACTAGAATTACTAGAGCCTACGAGAAAACTTGTAAATCCAGCCTACCTTAAATCCATTCGCACCTCCCCGTCAGCATCTTTTGTCCTGTAAATGTGCCAATTAAGACAAGCAGCAAGCAGCCTGCTATTCCATCCCCCCACTGTCGCAAAACATTCACAAAGTTCTCCCAGCTCATGCCTTGTTTGATTACCTGGGAGTGAAGTGCTAGAGTTTTAGAGTGGAAATAATAGATCGTTATTTGGAACACATGCATTTCATGTGTGTTCCATTTCTACAGTAATCTGTGTAAACACATCGTTAAAACAGAAACTTTTTCATATTTTAGTAATAAATGTTACAAAATGTAGGCATAAACTATAGAATGTGTGAAGCCTGAAGTCCAAAGATCAAATAAACACTTTCACAAAAGGTTCAAAGACTATACAACAGCTTCCGTGGCGTAGCAGTAAAATTTGCTGACTTATAATCAAGAGTCCCCAGTTCGATCCTGACTGTCTCCTATATTTACTGTTTTCAGTAGTGAGCTGCTCTAAAACTCCAGCACTTCACTCCCTGATAATCAAACAAGGCATGAGCTGGGAGAACTTTGTGCACGTTCTGTGATGGTGAGGGGATGGAATAGCAGGCTGCTTGCTGCTTGTCTTAATCTGCACATTTACAGTACAAAAGACACTGATGGAGAGGTGCGAACAGATTTAAGGTGGGCCGGATTTACGAGTTTTCTCGTAGGCTCTGGTAATTCTAGTGTTAAGAATAAAACTTCATTTTCTCACAATAAAATTCCCTTTTCATACTTTTAGTATATCTTGAACAAATTTAAAACTGCCAATTCGACAAAGATAACAGAATTATCCAAGTCAATCTAATAATTTCTAGGACGACCTTAAAGTATGATAAAATTTTAGAACATTGGAATATCAACAGGAATAAAACACGAAAGTAAACAAACCCTATAGAGCAGTGCTTCTCAGCCACTAGATCATGACCCATTTTTGGGTTGTGGGCTCCCACTAGAGGGTAGCGAGTTGTGATTGTTTAAATTGATAATGGGTCGGGGTGGGTCGCTGCTCTGATAAAAGCACTCAATCCCCATCCTGCTCTAACGATCGTGCTTCATCACCAAGAGGAAGTACACTGATGGCTCTGAAGATAGTTGTATAGGAAAAAGTGGGTCATGCCAACAAAAGAATTGAGAAGCACTGCCATAGACAATTCGGCTCCAGTATACCCCTTTTGAAATTAATCTTAATTTACATCAAGATAGTTGCCACAGTACCTTCACACCCCCTCCCCTCCCCCAAGAAAGGTTGTTAGTATATATTACTGGTTGCCAATTTTAATAGTAAATGAAAACACTACTCGTGTCATTAATATCTCAATTTTCATGTGCATTTAAAGAATTATGTGAGAATTATGTATCTTCCTTATCATCTAAAAGAAAATCTCATAGTATCAAACACAAAATCATCTGCTTGTGTTATGTCTAATGATCATATGTTATGTTTGCATTCTTTAAATAGCTTAGATGTGTTTTAAGCTTCTTTCTGACAAGATTGACTGCAGCCCCCTAGGGTGATAAATGGCATCTGTGCTTAAAAAAAATCAACATATTATATTTTTGGACACTTCTTAATAGAAACAATTTTAAATGCCATAAACATCGGAGTGTGGCATGATGGTGCAATGGCTAAGAGTACTACCTTAGAGACCCAGACTCCTGGGTTCAAATTCCACATGTGTGGAGTCTGCATCATCTTTTCATGTCTATGTACACCAATTTTGACCTAAATCCAAAACCTGTGCAAGTTATTTTATTGTTCAAATTAAATTTTCCCAGTGTAAGTGATAGTGAGTTTGTGATGTGGGGGTGCGGGACAGTGCCCCATCCAGGGTTGGTTCAATCCTTGTGTTCAAAGTTATTAAGACCCTATTTTGGTTTAAAGATATTTGGATAATAACACAGATTACTGGAACAGCAGTAGTGCAGTACTAGAATGGATTTATTTCGACAAATTGTCATTACCATACAAGTGTTGTAATGTGATTTTTTTAAATTTTAATTCAAAAAATAACTGATCATCAAGATTTCACATGAATTAGAAAACAGCACAGGTAGATCAGGATGAATGCATTCAAATCCAGATATTTTTTTAAAACAATAAATGTACAAGTGTGCAATGTTTGCAGCAAAGTTAAACATTTAATAACAATAGTTTAATCACACAAGCCACAGTTACAAGTCAGACAAGAACTATCAAATAACTTTAATTATGATGAGAATACATATATATTCAGATAAATTAAAATGTAGATTATAAATTCTAGAAGTGTGTACTGTATAGGGCTGCAATGATTAGTCGACATAATCGACTACAAAAAATTGTTGATGCAGATTTTTTTATTGTCGACGTGTCATAAACAGAACTTTCAATAGAGACTCCAGTCAAAAAGAACCACATTGGTTTTTTGGTAACTGCAATGCACTACATGAACATCTGGGGGCAGTATCATTTGTTTTTGTTTGTCAAGACTGCACACAGTCCTACCAACGAAGAAGAGGAGAAAAAGAGGAGAAAAAGTATGTAGAGGAAAATAAACATGGTTGCAATGGCGAGTCGGATAGAGGAGGGGCAAGGAGATGGAAAAAAATCGAGACAGAAACTTTCTAAAGTGTGGGAGCACTTCACCAAAAAAGAAAAAAAGCTGAATGCAGATTATGCAAAGCGGAGCTTTCTTTTTAGGGCAGCAGCACCGCAATGCATGAGCATCTGAAATGCAAGCAACCTGGAGCTGTGATGCCACTGTCTCATGAGAGGTAAGTTTTCGCGAGTAAAGTTAGTGTCACGTGTTAACATTGATGTTTGTACTATAATGTGTATATCAAGGTTTCGACAGTGATAGTTAACCCTTAAACCGACACATACTTGGGGGTTAATGCACCCCTGGATGCCAAATACTTTTTAGCTGCACTTTTTAAGTAAATGTCACAATTCACAAAGAAAATGTGAAATTTTAATGGAACAATTTTTTTTCCATGCAAAGAGCATCACAATTACTGCAACACTGATCATTTTACACACTGCAAATGAACTGTAAAAACTATAAAAAAAAAAAACTACTGAAACAATCTATTATTATATGTTCAAGGTACAACTGAAGCTGAAATTCCAGCAAATCACTGAGCCAACTGTACTTGAACTGGCTGTGCGCAAACACACAGAGGTAAACGCTGATGACTGCAGGCTCGTCTAGTGCAGCGGCTGAATCCCAGAGACAGTGGTGCTGCAGTTCTTCCAGGCCGGCAGTGGTCATGAGCTGGCTGCTCAACAAATGTACGGCACTGACTGATCAGCTCCGGCATGCTGGCAAATTGCTCTGTGAAGCAAATATAGCCAGTTGTGGGGTTCAATAAATTTATGTCACTGAATATATTCGCCCCCTGCGTACTGGCAAATTGCACTGAGACACGACTACAGCCAGTTCCGGCAGTTTAAGGGTTAAGTGAATATAATTTCAGTTATGTTTGCTAACGTGTTTGGAGCTATAGTAAACGAGTGAATAGGAGTAGCTGAGCTGTTCAAGTATTTTCTTCTTCTTTTTTCATATAATATTTGAGTTCATATGAATTGTAAACTATCTCGAGCTAACGTTTGGTAACTTGTGTTTTGGAGTATATCAGTAATTAGTTTGTTACATATTTTAGTCCGTTAATTTTTATTTTGGCATAATATAGTACATGATGTGATAAACCACAACACTTTTCCTACAGAGTGTGATGATTAAAACATCTCTCTCTGTCTGAAAAATCATTGTGTATTCCTGCTACCTCTACTCCCTCTGAGTGTCTCTTCTCAGCAGCTGGGAACATTGTCCCAAAGAAGAGAGCCAGCTACACACCAGTGCATGTCGAAATGCTCACGTTCCTGCACTGCAATCAGGAATATATGAACTGAATCTTTTATAAGCTGTACATTGTTGTTTTATTTTATTTGAATTGAAGCTTTATTTAAACTTTTGGACTTTAAGACACACCAGTGACCATTTCTGGTTAAGTTAAATGCACTTTTTTTGTTTAAAGACTATATACACTTTAGTTTGTATTGTTTAATGTATTTCTGTTTTATTGTGATGGCCATACTAGTATAAAACATCTAATTATTTTCAAATTCATATGTTTCACTGGTTGTTATTTTAATTTGATTATTATTAATTTTAATCATGTTAACGCAGAGACATCAGGGTGACATTAACAGGTGGACAGACGTGAGCAGATGAGGCACTGGACAGGATGTGCAACCACAGGTTGCAGGCATCAAAATAGTCAGGCATGAAATAATCGTGACTAATCGAAAAAATCAATTCAACGATTAGTAGACTACCAAAATAATCATTAGTTGCAGCCCTAGTACTGTATGTGTTTTTTTACTGGAAGTCAGAAATGTTGCAGTTTTATTAGATTTCACAGGATGAATACTTAACAGCTCCAATATAAATAAAAAGTGAATTTAGGTTGTCAGTAGGAATTGTTTAAGAATGTGTTATGAGTTATTACAGCAACTGAAAAATCAAAAGAAAAGTCTACCCCAAAAAGTGGTGTGAAAGGTTATGTTTATGAACTAAAAGGTTATCCAATTAACTAAAGATGATACAAGCTAACCACTCAAAATAAAAATAGGCTGATTCAGAAAGTGATATACATAAACAGATCTGTAATTCAGTGAAATATCACATAAAGGTTCTGAAGTAATACAATGCCTAAATTAGTAGAAGATAAAACAGCCATTTGTTTACATTTGTATGGCACCAGGGATCTGACACTGTTACTTTTTTTCTGAAACTGGGAATAACTGTAGATGTGAGTGGTGTTTTGAGACAATCGAACTGGAAATTCTCTGATCTGGATGGATAAAAGCTGACACACAAACACTGTCGAACCTGCCTTATTCTTATCTCATTGTCACTTGATTTTTTTTTAATTAAATTTTATTGAGTGTTCCCGTTTACGCTGAATTAGTATGCGCCTTAAGGCCCGTGATGTCAAAGCCGCACTGACAAAAAAACAGAGACATACAGTGGTGTGAAAAACTATTTGCCCCCTTCCTGATTTCTTATTCTTTTGCATGTTTGTCACACAAAATGTTTCTGATCATCAAACACATTTAACCATTAGTCAAATATAACACAAGTAAACACAAAATTCAGTTTTTAAATGATGGTTTTTATTATTTAGGGAGAAAAAAAAATCCAAACCTACATGGCCCTGTGTGAAAAAGTAATTGCCCCCTGAACCTAATAACTGGTTGGGCCACCCTTAGCAGCAATAACTGCAATCAAGCGTTTGCGATAACTTGCAATGAGTCTTTTACAGCGCTCTGGAGGAATTTTGGCCCACTCATCTTTGCAGAATTGTTGTAATTCAGCTTTATTTGAGGGTTTTCTAGCATGAACTGCCTTTTTAAGGTCATGCCATAGCATCTCAATTGGATTCAGGTCAGGACTTTGACTAGGCCACTCCAAAGTCTTCATTTTGTTTTTCTTCAGCCATTCAGAGGTGGATTTGCTGGTGTGTTTTGGGTCATTGTCCTGTTGCAGCACCCAAGATCGCTTCAGCTTGAGTTGACGAACAGATGGCCGGACATTCTCCTTCAGGATTTTTTGGTAGACAGTAGAATTCATGGTTCCATCTATCACAGCAAGCCTTCCAGGTACTGAAGCAGCAAAACAACCCCAGACCATCACACTACCACCACCATATTTTACTGTTGGTATGATGTTCTTTTTCTGAAATGCTGTGTTCCTTTTACGCCAGATGTAATGGGACATTTGCCTTCCAAAAAGTTCAACTTTTGTCTCATCAGTCCACAAGGTATTTTCCCAAAAGTCTTGGCAATCATTGAGATGTTTCTTAGCAAAATTGAGACGAGCCCTAATGTTCTTTTTGCTTAACAGTGGTTTGCGTCTTGGAAATCTGCCATGTAGGCCGTTTTTGCCCAGTCTCTTTCTTATGGTGGAGTCGTGAACACTGACCTTAATTGAGGCAAGTGAGGCCTGCAGTTCTTTAGATGTTGTCCTGGGGTCTTTTGTGACCTCTCGGATGAGTCGTCTCTGCGCTCTTGGGATAATTTTGGTCGGCCGGCCACTCCTGGGAAGGTTCACCACTGTTCCATGTTTTTGCCATTTGTGGATAATGGCTCTCACTGTGGTTCGCTGGAGTCCCAAAGCTTTAGAAATGGCTTTATAACCTTTACCAGACTGATAGATCTCAATTACTTCTGTTCTCATTTGTTCCTGAATTTCTTTGCATCTTGGCATGATGTCTAGCTTTTGAGGTGCTTTTGGTCTACTTCTCTGTGTCAGGCAGCTCCTATTTAAGTGATTTCTTGATTGAAACAGGTGTGGCAGTAATCAGGCCTGGGGGTGGCTACAGAAATTGAACTCAGGTGTGATACACCACAGTTAGGTTATTTTTTAACAAGGGGGCAATTACTTTTTCACACAGGGCCATGTAGGTTTGGATTTTTTTTCTTCCTAAATAATAAAAACCATCATTTAAAAACTGCATTTTGTGTTTACTTGTGTTATATTTGACTAATGGTTACATGTGTTTGATGATCAGAAACATTTTGTGTGACAAACATGCAAAAGAATCAGAAATCAGGAAGGGGACAAATAGTTTTTCACACCACTGTAGGTATATATGATATTTGGAATTATATTCATTTTATGACCTTATAGTACATTTCGGAAAACATTGTGGCACAGATGCAACATTATCCATATTCATTTGCGTGCCTTCTTGAGGTTGTAATCAATGACCACATTTTTTTTTCCCCCCGATCTTGCCCAGTCTGCACAGGACTCCAGGACATGCAGAGGAAAGAATGTTCCTCTGCAAGGTGAGCCATGAACACTCTTCTTTTCTCAGTGGACCGCGTGCATGCCTTGCACAGTACATGTGCTTTGATCGCCGACAGGTCAAGCTTGTTATAGTACCTGCGTGCTGCTGCTAGCACTAAATAACACCTTCTGGTGTCAGCGCACAGCACAGAGGAAAAAAAAAGAAAGAGACAAATATATGTGACATTTTGAAGAAATCATTGTATGACCTGAATACTACCAATCAGAAAACATTATCGCACTAATGCAATATTTTTTGAAAACGAGCGTATCGGGTGTGATTTTGTTAAAAAGTTAGCTTTTTTTACTTTTATTTTCACAGTCTCGTTCACGCTCTCCCTCCTTTGCCTTTGCCATGAAGCATACAAGAAATCATTGTATGACCTGAATACTACCAATCAGAAAACATCATCGCACTAATGCAATATTATCTGAAAATGAACGTATCGGGTGTAAATTTGTTAAAAAGTTAGCTGTTTTTACTTTTATTTTCATAGTCTCGTTCACGCTCTCCCTCTCCTCCTCATCTGACTCTAACTAACTAACTAACTAACAGCACCACCATACAGTAAATTGTCAACAGACGGGGGCATCACATCTCCAGGATGCTTTCGTTTCAGATGCTCATGCATCATGATGGTGCTGCCATGAAAAGAATGCTCCGCTTTACATAATCTGCATTCAATTTTCTTTTCTTTTTTTGGTAAAGTGCTCCCACACTTTAGAAAGTTTCTGTCTCAATTTTTTTCCATCTCCTTCTCCCTACTTTATCCGAATCACCATTGCAACCATGTTTATTTTCCTCTATATTCTTCTTCTCCTCAGACGTTCTTCTTCGTTGGTAGGACTGTGTGAAGTCTTGGCAAACAATAAGGTCTGCCCCTAGACGTTCGTGTAAGTGCATTGCAGTTACAAAAATCAATGTAGTTCTGCGTGACTGGAGCATCTATTGAAGGTTCTGTTTATGACGCGTCGATAATAAAAAATCTGCATCGACAATTTTTTGTAGTCGACATCGTTGATTATGCCGACTAATCGTTGCAGCCCTACTGTAAATACAGTGCTGAAAACATTAATCCCCAGCATCACTCAGACAACAATATAAACGCATCTCGTGTAAGCATTAGACCTGAGAACTACTCGGGCTGTAACAGTACAAAAAGCGTTAGTTGGTTGCTTGGGAAACAATATACTGTAGGCATGTCTTGTGTAAGTGATAGGCCTGAGTACTACCCTGGTAAGGATGCAGACATGTCTTCTCCTAGCCTCATAATGGCGTCACATAAGAAATGTTTTTCAGCAGCCCAGGTGTTGCATGTACTTGACAGTGATACGAGCAGTGATGACGAAGTGAACATTTCTTCAGGCAGTGAAACTGAAATGGACAGTGAAATCGAAAAATGATTCTGGTGAATCCAAACGTGAAGCTAGTGATAAGTCTGGATAGAAAATCAACAAGAAATCACGCTACTATTGTCCTGACTGTGACATTGGATTGTGTATGTCTGCGTGCTTCATGATATACCATACAAACGACACATTTTGACAGTATGGTATTAACATTATTATTATTCATTATTGTTATGATTTGCATCATTATTTTACTTTCTATACATTTGACTTTGTACTTTTAGTGTTTTGTACATATTACAGAAGATCAGATTTAATAAATATGTAATTTTTCAAACAAAAAAATGCAACGCTTTTAACATGTTTTTTCAAGAAAAAATGTAACGCTAAGGAGTCTGCTATATTCAAATTATTTTCAAAATACTGTCACTTCACTTGAAAGCCACTAAGACAAACAATTGTGGCATTATGATGTATGTTTCATCAACACAAACAAAAACAATAATATAATTTATCAGTAATTTGCTTCTTCAGACCATATGATACACTAGTAGAGCAGGTAGTAACAATGCACAGCATGCACCCATAGCCATAATCACGGAGAAAATACAAGCCAGCTAAACTTCAAGGCTGGGAAGTTAGTAATTATTTTTTCCTGCTTGTGGTAGTGATGTCAGTTCTGTGGAAACTGAGATATGCAAGCCGTCCAAGCTGTTACACAAGAATGACACTGTACTTGGGTGGTTACACCCTTTACTGTCCTTAATCACTATGTTAGGCTGCTTCAAGCAGCTACAATTACAAGTCATAATTTCCAACTTGAGTTAAATGAATTTAAATGACATTTTTCAGATATTTTAAGAATAAGGATTTAACTATTAAAAAAACAAAATTGACAAAAAAATACATTTCTATTAAAAGATTAACAAAGTTGTGATGTCCAGCAACAGAAAATAAATGAGATGGACACAGTATATGAAATACCTGTACAACAAAAATACTTCAGAGAGTTAGTCTATGTTTCTGTCTTCTTTAAGCAAAATAGTGTTTATTTATAATACTTTCTGTAGCTGAAGCTGCTCCTCTGTCTGGAGATGATACTGTTTAGTGGATGCAGTGGATTCTCCATGATTGACAAGAGCCTGCTCAGCGCCCGTTGCTCTGCCACAGATGTCAAACTGTCCAGCTCTGTGCCTACAATAGAGCCTGCCTTCCTCGCCTATTTGTCCAGGCGTGAGGCATCCCTCTTCTTTATGCTGCCTCCCCAGCACACCACTGCATAGAAGGTGGCGCTCGCCACAACCGTCTGATAGAACATCTGCAGCATCTTACTGCAGATGTTGAAAAATAGCAGCCTTCTAAGAAAGTATAGTCGGCTCTGTCCTCTCTTGCACAGAGAATCAGTATTGAGAGTCCAGTCCAATTTATCACCCAGAGTTGTATTGGAAGTCCGATGTATATGGGCTGAAAAGGACAGGAGAAAGTACAGTCCCCTGCGGCGCCCCTGTGTTGCTGACCACAATGTCAGACCTGCAGTTCCCGAGACGCACATACTGAGGACTGTCTGTAAGATAGTTCACGATCCATGCCACCAGGTATGAATCTATACCATCTCTGTCAGCTTGTCCCCAAGGAGCAGAGGTTGGATGGTGTTGAAGGCACTAAAGAAGTCCAGAAACATAATTCTTACAGCACCACTGCCTCTGTCCAAGTGGGAGAGGGATCAGTGTAGCATATAGATGATAGTATCCTCCGCTCCCACCTTCTCCTGGTATGTGAACTGCAGAGGGTAAAGGGCGTGGCAGACCTGTGGCCTCAGGTGGTGAAGCAGTAGCCACTC
>JANRMT010062822.1:12357397-12386283 GCA_026402145.1 Polypterus bichir lapradei
TTCGGACTCAGGTTTAAAACGTCGAGATTCATCAAAATCTCAAAATGGAATTTTTGGAGGACAACAATACTTTCCCTGTACTTCATATACGAGAAAGTAAAAAGGAACAAAAATTTAACTGAATCAACTAACTATGAGCAAATCAAACAAGCAAGAAATGTATTTGCACACTTCCTTTTATATTACTCTAAAAAAAAAAAAAAAAACGAAAATAAAAAACATTTCAACTTTAACATTAGGTGAATGTTGCTATTATCCTATACTTAAGGCTCAACTGCCTATTTAACCCAACATCCTCTCCTATAGAATGAAAAGGAATATAGTTTAACATCGTCTCTGTGGGAGTCCATTGTCTTAACAATTTAATAAATACAGAAATCCAAAGAGAAAAATGGAACAAAAACTTATCTTCAAAGAATGTTATATAGCGCTCATCTCTCTAGGACATTCTAAATTCTTCTAAATCCAACAATTCTATGTATAAAGCTACAGTAATGTAAAGTTAAAGCAGTGGTTCCAATATACTTCAGTTGTGAATGTTTATATACCACATATATAAATATATATCACATATCAATTTTTTTCACAAAACTATTTCTTGTCTTATTCGTGATGTGTGACAACTCTGACAGAAGGAGTTGTGAGCGAGGGAAACGGATGGAATCAGAAATTAAATAACAGCTTTGGCTTAGCCGATGATAATAATTAATGAAACGTTTCAGTAAAGCTGCCACTTCATTTTGTTACTATTCCTTGTTCATTGAAGAAAACAGTATAATTGAATTCACAGATATATGCAAGTATTTTACACATACTAAACATATAATAATTATCCATTAACATAAAAGACTTAAGATATGTATATGCTGTAAAACAAAACAGGCCACTCATAATGTGTATAGAGGATTCCTGGATTCTATATTTTACAGGATATTGCTTTTACTGTTTCACTTTTGGAATTTTAACTTGATATCAAAGTCATCCTGTTCTTTTTCTAATGCTTAGTTGTGGATGAGAGAGCTAAACTGTCAACTTAAGGCTCTTATTTTCTCTAAATTAGTTGAAAGCTTCATATAGTTAGAAGTGTATTTGACACAGTTAATCCTAGGCTTGATGTACAATAATAAAAAAAAAAGTGTCTGAGCCAGGATTCCATTCCTGAAATAATACTTCTTCGCTCAGACAGATGACTCAGTGTTTAAGAGTGTAACCCTGGAAGAGTGGATCCTAGTGTTCCATCCCTTTCAGGCCATTATCACTGGAACTTGCAACTTTCAACAGCGTAATATTGTCCAAGTACTACTTCAGAGGGTGTAGTAACACAGTCTGTTTCAACTCTATTTTAAGACAGACATAGCGTTTTTAAGTAATCAACAGAAGTTGGGACACCTGTGCAAATTGTGTGCTTTAACTTAAAGGCTTAATTTACTTTAATTGCTGCAAACGTCTGTTTGTTTTAATCTATGAATTGTTCCAAGAAGAAGGCACATTTGTAATATTCTGGAATAAGTTAAGTGTTCTAAAACTTGACTGGTAGTATATGTGTGTATATACTGTGTATATTATACACACACAAACACACATAGAATACATATACAGTATATGTAGTATATGATGATTTTGCCAAAATTCCTGACATTCTCAAGGCATATTTGAGAATACTCAAATTTTCAATGAAAGAAAATGTAATAATTGTAGGTTAAAATCATTATCAAACACTAGTCAGTGTCCTTTGAATCTGTATGATTTAATCTGTAAAGTAAGTAGAAAGGGAAAACTCAAACTTTCATGCCGTTGACCACTGCTGCATATGAGGTTTCACACTGAAGAGCACACTTGGAATATCGATATATAAGTTTAGTACCTGAAGAATTTTAAAATAAGTTGATAGATTTTGTGTAAGTTTCTAATGTGGCCACTTATATATCACACACCTTTGTGATGAGGTTTAGTTTCAATATCTACATAGCACTGCCTTTTAAATGAAAAGCCTTGCAATATAGGAATGACTCACATGTTGCCACATGAACATGGCTCGCATCCAGTTTTAAAAACTTACCCAGGGAGGTGTCCAATTAAACCATGTTTGTGGCTGGCAAATGAAAGAAAACCTTTGATTAAGGGAAAAAGGTGGTACAAAATGTGCAGTCACTCAAGAAGGCAGTATCAGCAAAATGTTAGGGAAGGAATCATACTTATTTTTTTCTATCACCACTTTTTAACTCAATTCAATTGAGGTTGGCAGAAATATACTTCCCATAAAAGAAAAAATGTTTAGTGCTGTCAGAGTAGTCAGTAATGTTAGGTGTCTTTTCAGATTTGCTACAGTGGAATTAGCCCTAAAATTGAATAATAAAGAATATCAAAGGTGATACCGAAGAAAAAGTATGAGGTTTAGGACATCCACATCTGAAGCACTTGCATACTGTACTGTATATAAAATGAAACATTGTGGTATAGAACATCTGTAGGTTGTAATCTCTGAGTGCCTTTTAAAAACTGTAAAGGTACATAATTAAAATAAGAATTTGGAGGGCAACTTCCATTTCATAAAATGTTGACCGCTGAAGCGTATACATAAACATCTTTTCACAGCACAGCACATCACATTCATCCGTTAGTTTATCAAACCACTTTACAGTTCCCTTAACATTAAGGGATTAGAATGAGGCAGAAGCATAAAGCAAGACTGCTTTAGATGGAAAGATCTGTCACAGGGCACAGTCATACTAACACCCACGCTAAATTACATTGGAATATTTCAGAGTTGCAAATGAACCTAATATGTGCACTCATGAGATTTGGTAACAAATCCAAGGATTCATAGAAACCCCACATGAATATCTGGAGAGAATACAAATTGTTCATAGATAGCAACCAAGCTGGGAGGTGAACCTAGTTTAATGCTAATTTCGGCACCCTTGTGTCACTCAAGATAAAATTCATCTTACCGTAACTTAAACATTACTCCAATTATTCTAAAGCAAGCATACTAACACTGTTCAACCTGGGCTATAAGTCATCCCTCAACGATAGTATTTTACAACAAAATGTATAAATGTCAGTTCCTGGCTAGTGCTCCAACCCCAGCCTTCCTGTCTGTGTCTGCTGCTGCTCCACACTCATTATGTGGCAGTCACATGACAGGGTTGGGAAGTAAAAGGGAAAGTTCAGATGGTGGTTTCACTCAAAGTCTGCAAAGTTGGCTTCTGCAACAATAACTCTTCAGAGCTAAAACTGTGTTTTTGTTATTTCTAGTGTTTTATGCATTTTTTGAACTTGTTTTCTTTTTCAGATTACAGATTTCATCTTGTACAATTGTTCTTGTTTATATCTCCAATGTTTTTCTGTTTGCCTGTTTATTTTTTCGGACTCTGCTTTGTATTTACCTATTTTGAAACTTCCAGTTATATTCTGAGTTTGTTTAAATAAATAACATTTGATTTACCCTTTCATCATGCTTTTTTACATTATTAGCCAAACCAGACCTACAGTCTAACCTGGGTTTACATTGGCAGTTCTACTTTAGAGAGCAGTGCACAATATTCAAGTCCAGTGGCTTGCATTTTTCTGCAAAAAGGCTGGTGCTAAATGGCTGTGCTGTGCATTTTTTTTGCCTTTGAGGGACAACACAGTAACTGAAAGGAATATAACACAACCATTCTTTCCTGAGCACCAATGCAAATATTTACAACTTCATTTCCAGAAATATGGAACTGGAGCTCCTAGTTGCTGCTTAGCTGCTCACAATAAGCACGGATCACACATGACACAAGTGTACTTGTGCACATGAAAATTATGATTGTGCATATGATCTTTTATCATTTTATTTTCAAGGCCAATTTGTCTGTGTCAACGATGCTGTCTCTGGAGTATATGCCATCTCTGAAATACATTGTTTTAAAAATAAATGGATAGCCCCTGTACATCCACTTGGAGGCTACTTACCCCAGTCCTGCCATTTATGTCAAGAACTCATTCAGGGTGACAGTAATCCTTTAGGTGCACATCCTCACCAAGGTGGCAGTTACAGAACTCACACTTGGGAACTTTGAATTACAGAGCAGCTTTCTCTGCCAAAGGAGTTTTCCTATAGGCCAAAAGCCAATCAGGTTTCCTTCTGTACTGGAGCAGGCTCTCTTTCCCTCTGCCTTGCTCCACTCACTACTTCTGTTAAGCTTGTCCCTACCCTGGGCTTTTCAAAGTCACGGCACCAGTTGTATCCAGCCCAGAATAATCCCTTATCCCTCATCCACCCTGAGAAACCAGCAGTAGAACTCAAACTTGTATCCTTCAGATTATAGAACAGCATTCTAACAGACAATCGAGTTTCTATCTCCAAATATGTGACATGATTTTTCAACATCATAACACATAGCATCATCACAGTGTGGTTATATATGAAGGCAGTGATTATTAGCAACTTGATTTAAGATAAAAATAAAACAAATCCTTCAAAAGGCAAGTTGGGGGAAGAATCTTTAGTCTAGGGCTAATAATTGTTTTTCAGTTGATTTTTAGCCAAGTTTAGAATTTCTGATGATAGGTTTTCTTATGTGTTTTTCTGTAATCAACCTTACCCAACTTTGGGTCTTCTGGCTTGTCATTACCTAAAAGGATACAGTTTCTCTTCACAATCATGGTACATAGTAATTTGAAACATGAAACTGTATTCTAAAGTGAAACAAGCTTTGTATATTTCAAAAATTAACTAGACTGCTCATATCTTCTATAATGGAGCTAGTGGGTACCAAGTCCCAATGTGAACAGAAGCATATGTTTTCAAACCAAAATTTTAAGAGTATTGATCCATGTTTTGAGATTACACACATACTGCAAAACAGCATGTCCATGTCATTTTAAGAAGAAAAAAAAAAGCAAAAAGCAAAACATTGTTGAGAAATTCATCCATTTTGAAAAGAAGCTGGCTATATTAGTCACTTTATTGTTTGTCTTCCTGTACAGCAGTTTTTCAGGGCCAGAAGTGTGGATTTCACCTCAGAAAGTCATTGGCAAGCACTGTTACTAACATCACTGAAAGTGGATGCCAAAATGTGAATTAATGTCTCTTTTCTATGGATAACTAGACAATAATTACTGAAAAAAATGACATTTACCTTCGCTTACAGTCTTTCACTATACGGAAGCACATTTCATCATTTTGCAATGATTTTGCCTGCTGCCAGCAGTATCAACATGGACGTGTTTGCTTCTGTAGTCTAATGAAAAAGATTTGGCATGTATACAGTGCATCCAGAAAGTATTCACAGCGCATCACTTTTTCCACATTTTGTTATGTTACAGCCTTATTCAAAAATAGATTAAATTCATTTTTTTCCTCAGAATTCTACACACAACACCCCATAAAGGCAATGTGAAAAAAGTTTACTTGATGTTTTTACAAATTTATTAAAAATAAAAAGCTGAGAAATCACATGTACATAAGTATTCACAGCCTTTGCTCAATACTTTGTCAATGCACCTTTGGTAGCAATTACGGCCTCAAGTCTCTTTGAATATGATGCCACAAGCTTGGCACACCAATCCTTGGCCAGTTTCGCCCATTCCTCTTTACAGCACCTCTCAAGCTCCATCAGGTTGGATGGGAAGCGTTGGTGCACAGCCATTTTAAGATGTCTCCAGAGATATTCAATCGGATTCAAGTCTGGGCTCTGGCTGGGCCACTCAAGGACATTCACAATGTTGTCCTGAAGCCACACCTTTGATATCTTGGCTGTGTGCTTAGGGTCGTTGTCCTGCTGAAAGATGAACCGTCGCCCCAGTCTGAGGTCAAGAGCGCTCTGGAGCAGGTTTTCATCCAGGATATCTCTGTACATTGCTGCAGTCATCTTTCCATTTATCCTGACTAGTTTCCCAGTTCCTGCCGCTGAAAAACATCCCCACAGCATGATGCTGCCACCACCACTGTAGGGAGGGTGTAGGCCTGGTGATGAGCGGTGCCTGGTTTCCTCCAAACGTGACACCTGGCATTCACACCAAAGAGTTAAATCTTTGTCTTATCAGACCAGACCAGACCATTTTGTTTCTCATAGTCTGAGAGTCCTTCAGGTGCCTTTTGGCAAACTCCAGGTGGGCTGCCATGTGCCTTTTACTAAGGAGTAGCTTCCGTCTGGCCACTCTACCATACAGGCCTGATTGGTGGATTGCTGCAGAGATGGTTGTCCTTCTGGAAGGTTCTCCTCTCTCCACAGAGGACCTCTGGAGCTCTGACTGAGTGACCATCAGGTTCTTGGTCACCTCCCTGACTAAGGCCCTTCTCCCCAGATCGCTCAGGTTTGATGGCCGGCCAGCTCTAGGAAGAGTCCTGGTAGTTTCGAACTTCTTCCACTTACAGATGATGGAGGCCACTGGGCTCATTGGGACCTTCAAAGCAGCAGAAATTTTTCTGTAACCTTCCCCAGATTTGTGCCTCGAGATAATCCTGTCTCGGAGGTCTACAGACAATTCCTTTGACTTCATGCTTGGTTTGTGCTCTGACATGAACTATCAACTGTGGGACCTTATATAGACAGGTGTGTGCCTTTCCAAATCATGTCCAATCAACTGAATTTACCACAGGTGGACTCCAATTAAGCTGCAGAAACATCTCAAGGATGATCAGGGGAAACAGGATGCACCTGAGCTCAATTTTGAGCTTTATGGCAAAGGCTGTGAATACTTCTCAATATTTTTATTTTTAAAAAATTTGCAAAAACCTCAAGTAAACTTTTTTCACATTGTCATTATTCGGTGTTGTGTGTAGAATTCTGAGGAAAAAAATGAATTTAATCCATTTTGGAATAAGGCTGTAACATAACAAAATGTGGAAAAAGTGATGAGCTGTGAATACTTTCCGGATGCACTGTATAACATGCAATCAAGTGAAAATGACAGAGCAGATGTTATAGGCATACTTATAGTTTTGATTATGTTGAAGTTTTGTAACTTTACTACAGATGTTCTAGCATAGGCAGAGTGATAATGCAGAGCTGTCATTACTGCCTCATAGCAGCAGGATCTGCATGGAATTTACATGTTCACTCACTGTAGTTATGGATTGATTTGTATCAGTGAGGTTACTCATTAAAAAAAATGTTAGTTCTTTTGTTCTCATATGCTTAGCAAGGCCGACTCATCATACATTAAAAACTTCCTTGTGGTCGGGGTCTACTGCACACTCTGTCATGTGAATATGCTACAGAAAGTGCAATGTACAAATAGGTTAGCTCTTTCAAAATTATAACATTTTTATTAAAAATACAACACAGTGTAACCATTTTAGTTCAGATTTATTGTCAAAACTCTACCCAAGATGTCCTCTGTGAGTAGACAAGCAAGCATCCTTAACTTAAGAAAATAGTACCAAATCTCTGTAATAAAATGTAACTTTTTGTAGTTTACTTTTATTGTCACAAGCATGCCTTTGCTGCTTCAAAGTGGATATATTCGGTAAGTCTAGGACTCCAGTATCCATTAGCTCCATTATAAAATGCAACAGCATGCTAATTATTTTATTTATTTATTTATTTTTTATTTCTAGAATATGCCTTACTTTAGAGCACAATTTCAAGTGGAAAATCTTATACACCATGACTGTGAAGAAATAAATTCAACTAAAAAAAATAAACTTATCCTTTAAGGCAAATGTCATATTCCATGACTTTACTAGTGATTTTCAGTTGCTGACTTCATTTAAATAATCCCAGAGAGTTGGAGTCAGTTTCCACGTGCTCCTGTGAGTATCACTTGTGTAGTCTTACATACCCAGTGTCTCTGTCTGTGACATATCTCGAAATTGTGTCTGAAGTCGTAAGGGTGGGTTTGTGTGCATATGAGTGCTGAAAACCAATGAGAGCTCACCTGGAAATACAATGCATATAAAGCAGCTATGAGGAATAAGGAACATGGGTATTTTTGACCTGAAAAATAGAGGAGAGACTCATCTGTGTGATGCCATGTGCTTTATGTACCATTATAGTATGTGAAAAAACAACAACAAAAAAGGGCAGAGATTGCACTTGCCCTATCTGTAAAGCATTCACAAGGGCACTGTTCCTGTCAGGTACCTCAGTATTTACTTTTAGACAAGGGGTGAGCTCACAATAACTAGGGAGTGTGAAACTACTGGAATGTTATCACAAAGTCTTCTACTGTGTCATACCCTGTGATTTCTAGTCACGTAATCTGACAAACTCAGGTGATGAGATCAGCAATCACATTCACAAAGAATGAAGGAGAATGGGTGTTTTGGACATGCCATACCTGAAAAACAATAATAAAACCATCGGTGCTATCAGGCAGCTGATCAATTGGCTTTCAAAATGCAGAGAGCTTGCAGTATTTGGGAAATTTGAGAAGTTATGAAGAAATCATGTAATCTGTCATCCCTTGTGATTCCTTGACATGTAATCAGACATTCTCAATGAAATGAGATCTAGCTGCAGTAGTTGTTAAACGTGACATCATCTCAGACTGGAAGGAATGTAATGCAACAGCAGCTTTACTCAACTGCCATAACAATATCTCTGCAAATGAACATTGTGTGCCCTGCCTGGCAATTGCATCTAAGCATTTTCTGTGTAAGCTGCCAATGGCAATGAGCAAACACTACAAGTTACACAGAAAAATAAGAATTTAACATGGCAAAGTCCAAACAAAGAAAACAGCTTGGTGAAAATTTTAAACCTTGCCAAAGACTGGAATACATGCAGCGAAAGAAAAAAATATATTCATTTTAGCTGGTATGGTCATTCATTTTTATGGTTAGCAAATAACCTAAACGTTTAGGAGGCAGGGATACAATTCCGGGTAATAGATAAGTTGTGACAGGCACTAAGGGATCTCTTTTTTATATACAAATAAATATATATTTTTAACATAAAAGTAATATACATAGAATAAACATGATACATAAAGCACATGGGAAGGCAGGACTCAACCAATAATGGGGCACCCTTAAGCATAGATTCACATAATCAAATCAGACTAATTTAAAGTAACTGATTGGCTAAACATTCACACATTGTGAGTTTGTGAGCAAAACATGAGAATTTGGGAAAACCCCATCAAAGGTGTAAAGGTGTTACAAACTTTATGGAAACAGTGACAGGGCCAGGCACTGAAATCAGGTCGTGGGCACAATAAGCACTAACCACTGTGCGTATCATCATTTAAACTGAATCTTCTTCTTTAGTGGAAGTTAGTACAGATTAAGAACATTAGCTCTTCTTCGAGAATATGCTCTAAATCTTGTCAGGCACAGTACAGTTTTCTGCAACTTCAAAAGCAGTTGTCATGGAGGAGTGCAATTTCAGTACAGTGAATACAAAAACAATTTCTGTGGAAAAAGCCCACATCCGTTGTAGCAAAAGAAAAGGTTTTAGTCAGGAAACTGCAGGCGATTCTCAGTGATACATTTCCGTGTAAAATCCCATTTTAGTTACAAGTGTATGGCATTAATCAAGTGACTTGGCTACAAAAAAAAAAAAAAAACGTCCTTGCAAGTGCGGTCAACACTTAAAACAATAATAGTGATTTCAGTAAAAACAAGATTTGCTTGATCACAGATTACTCTATGTGCAAACAGACTCTGCCACTTACAAACAAAAATAGGTTGGTTCAGTTTGATGCTAGTACATTTACCCTTAGTGAGAAAGGTATTTGGCTGTAACACAAAAAATATAAGGCAAAAATGGGATCTTGATGGAATGTTCGCTCACTACAGTAACTGCATGTTCATACACACACACACTCACACACACAACAAAAATGCCAGAGGAAATTAAATGATGGCAATATGTCTAACAGCACGTCTTAAGCTTGTGGGAGGAAACCAGAGTCCCAAATCCAAATAAGCCAAACAAGAATATACAGACTCGCACAAGAAGGCAAGGCTGACAAATATAAGAGGATAAGAAAATTAGATAGCTATCCTTAAAATTTATTCAATCATGATGAAGTAATCAATGGAATGACAAAGTAAACATGGGGGTGACCACATTGGTGTTGCTGCTTAATGTTATAAGAAAACATTACATTTAAGAACATCAGTGCTAACATACCACTAGTAATACATTCGTAATACAAGCAAATAACTTTATACTTTAAAGCTATCTTTGAAAGAAAATGTGAAAGGTTTAACATTAAAATCACATTTTGATATTTGAGGACATTAATGTCTGCCTGATTCTTCATATTAGAGTATTATGGGCACTGTGACTAGCAATGCTCAAATATGTTTAATCATTGATTATTAATATTCACCAATACATTTACTGAAACTTCATAATTCCACTTCAGATTACACAGAACCATAGCAAATCCTACCAGCATCACATGCAAAGCAAGAACAAACCACAAATTAGGTGGCAGTTAATTGTAGAGCGCACACCCACTCATAACGGGCCAATTTAATTCTGCTACTTTTTCTAATATGCACATCTTTGGGATGCTACTTAGGAAAATTGTGGCACCTCAAGAAAAAAAAAAAAAAACAGACACAACCTGTAATCCATAGCTGTGACACAGCTTCGATGTCCATTACACCACTGCAGTTATTAATTAAACTGTAGATGTCATTATCTAACATCCACTAATCAATCCATCCATTTCTAAAACAGGCCCTCGAATTCAGGATAACACGGAATCAAAAGCTTACCCTGTCAACACTGGACATTAAGGTGGGAACCCAACCCGAAAAGACAGTCAGTCCATCGCAGGGTACGTTCACTTATATGCCCACACTCACTAATACTGGGCTTTGCGGATTCCTGATTGAGACTTTCATCATTTCATCTCTCTGTAATATGGCTTTTTTAATGAACAAAACACAATACTCTTAAATTCACTTAATCCAATTCAAGGTCACTTGGAGGGTGTCAATCCTGGCACAACTGTATGCCAGGTAGGAAACAGACCTAAAGGAGGTACCACTCCATAATAGAGTCCACTCATGACCACACCAAAAAACTAAACTTACATGCACGTCTTTGCGTGATAGGAAAAATAGATAACCCAAAAGATAAACCAACATAAACAGAAACAGAATATGCAAAGTCCACCAAGATAAAGGCCGGCTACAGAATTCAACCCCAAACTTTGACCATTACACTAC
Organism: Polypterus bichir lapradei; assembly: GCA_026402145.1. Lineage (NCBI taxonomy): Eukaryota > Metazoa > Chordata > Cladistia > Polypteriformes > Polypteridae > Polypterus > Polypterus bichir. The sequence continues at coordinate 12,368,511 of JANRMT010062822.1, forward strand.
CATTCCACCCTTTAAAGAAAAACTCTTCCAAATTATATAAACTAGTAATCGATTTGTATTTCTGCAGATAAAGCTAAAAAGGCAATGAACGTTTCTGTACATTGAAACTTCATTTTTGTTGTACAGACAGCAAACAGGCATTTTTTTTGTTGGAACACATGTTCACAGTATTTTCTAATTTGTGGTAAAAGGAAGCTTCCCAGTACTTACTTTGTCAGAACTGGTTCCCTGTGGAAAATGCTGACTACTGAGCAGTGCCAAAATTTTATCAATAACGTTTTGATACATTTTCTGGTGACTGCAGCATGCAACCTTTATTGATCTCCTACCACCATGACTTCACCTAAGGAACTTAGAAATTATGATACACTCATAAGCCATATACAATCTTTATTTTTACAGCCCTTTCATTGAAGTCTAACACAGATGAATAAGCACATGGCAGTCTAGTTGCAGCATTTACAGATACACCATTTATGAACTATAACAAAGTCTCAAATCATCTTAATCCAATTCAGGATCACAGGGGCCCTGAGCTTATGCTGTTAGCACTCAGTGTACAGCAGCACACAGGACACACACTGAGGCTCCCCCACAACACATACACATTGGAGCCAATATGGAATCACCTGTTAATCTAACATGCATGTATTTTGAGGATTTAGAACAAAAATTGGGGTACGAAAAGAAATATCCATGGGGTGGGGGGTAAGTGGGGAATGTGCAAAGCCACACTGATAATTTCTAGGCATAGGATTCAAACTTAGGATACCATATGTTTCTGCTTAGAATTTCCCTCATTGCAAATCTACACCCCAGCCTCTCATCTCCCCTGAGACAAAAGCACTAGCAGGACATAGCAGTCATCTGCATCACTGTACAAAAGGAGAACTCCTTAGGAACAGTGGTAGAAAAAGTTGCTTTTTAATTCAAAGGTTCTAAATTCAAGTCCCACTGCTGTCACCATCTCAGAGAGGAAAGATTGTTCAGAAGTGAATAAATTCCTGAGTACAGGAAAATGGTGGAGAAAGTATAATGGGAGCCATCACAGAGACAGCCTGCCACTACATGAAAGGTGATCTCACAGCTGAAAAACTTTAGTGGTGACAGTTCTCCATTATCTCAACTTGATAAGCTGCTGCTTACTGACTTAGAGGCCAACCTGTCAGAGTGAAGATGGGAAACGCAAAGGGGAGACAGTGCTTTAACAATTTCTTTTGGTGACATTACAGTTGAAACAAATCCATCACAAACATAAAAAGTAAAATTCAAAATTGGTAGCGAACTACTGCATCAGGGATCTCCCTGTAGCAGGTACTATATACTGTAGATCCCATCAGCATCAACTATTTCAAGGGATTTTTAAATTAACAACTGAAATTGCTGATAGTTTTACTGGATTAGACATGAAACAGTTTTGAAAAGCAGAGAAAAAAGCTGTCCTTGTTAAAAGGAAAGTAATCTATGCACACAGCATAATTAAAAATTCTGATGCTTTCAGTAGATACAGGAATAGTGCATTTATATACTGTACTGTGTGTGTATATATATATATATATATATATATATATATACACACACACACAGTGTATATACAGTATATATATATTAATTTAAGACAGAAACATGTATTTTTTTAACAAATAAAATTATTAATGATTAAATAATAATGAACTGTGTACTGAAATACTTATTAATTCTCTGCTATTCAAATATATTCAATAGCCTAGTATTCACCTCTCTGGCTTGATCTTTCAGCTTCTTAATCACTTACTCACCGAAGTCCTCCACCAAGCAAACAATGAACAATGAACAATGCTCAGCTTTTACTGTCCTTCTTTTCATCCTTCCTTCAAATCAATGGATTTAAACATGTTGTACATATATCATCATACAGATAAAACTTTTCTTATAATCATACCTCAAGGAGAATGTCACCCTGTGGACCAAATCAACCTTTTCATTAGATCATGTGGTCTACTGTTCATGCCTGTGGGCACGGACACTATAGTGACGTATTTTTATATGTTATGTTATATTTACTGCTAAGAAGTATCCTAAAGTTTGGCTCCGATTATGGGTATTTTTTGGAAAAGAACTTTCACTGTATGTTATCAAGTCCCAATTGTAAATTAATTAATCCTGTAAAAAGAGCAGAAATATTTGGCTGCATTAAATCAAGAATTCCAAAATTTAAACAAATAGATATGTGGTTTCCTTTTTGATGTCACCATACTCAAAACATACAAGGCTGTTGTCATGACATCAAAACCTTTGAATTTCACTCTCCAAAAACATGCAGGTTAAGTCTTATAAGCTCACTTTTCATGTGTTCATGTGAAATCGAACATGTTTTGAAATGATACCTACCTGAAATGACCAACTTAAAAATAGGATTGTGTTAAACATGCATGATTTTGGGGTGGGATGTTCTTAATCCATATTTGCAGACAAATATCCACTGTAATTAGATATTAATTTGGAAAGATTGTATCAGAAGGACAAGGACATAACAACAACAACAACATTTATTTATATAGCACATTTTCATACAAAAAAAAAATGTAGCTCAAAGTGCTTTACAAAATTAAGAATAAAAAAATAGAAGACACAATAAAAAATAAAAATAAGTCAACATTAATTAACATAGAATAAGTAAGGTCCGATGGCCAGGAAAAAATAAATAAATAAATAAGAAAAGTTTCACAGAAAACCAAACATTTACTCCAAGGCCACCTTGGAGAAACTGAGCACATTAGGCTCCAGCTGTGCAGGGCATTAAAGGTCAAGGAATAATTAATGTTCCAGAGAGGTCAACAACACTTGTAAACATGGATTCAGCAAATTCCTTTGGATTCTGCTGTTTACCAAGAAAGACAAAAAATCTTCTTACAAAACACTTGAAAAAAAATGAACATACATTCCTTGTGAGAAATAAAAAATGGCATTTTTTTCTTTTTTTAATTAATACAATAGCAAAACATTCTTGTCTGGAAACAGTGCCTCTTACCTACGATATATTCAGAGGATCTCAAAAATGATAGAGCAGTATTTAATATATACATTGTGGAAGATCAGCCGGACTACAGACAGACATAGGACACACAAAAGTCCCAAAACAATTTTTCTTCTCCTTTTAACACACGGCTCCTTACACAGTTCTTAAATCACCAACAATAATGCTCACAGTCCTTTTCTCTTTCCTTTCTTTTGTCTTCTCTGCCACACTCACTCCTCTACTCGCAAGCACTGCCCTCTGCCTCCCGACTCCTGCTCCCAGAATGGAGTGATGCAACCCTTTTATATTGTCCCCGGATATGCTCCAGGTGCTCCTTGATGATCTTCCTGCAGCACTTCCTGGTGTGGCGGAAGTGCTGTATGAACAACCGGAAGCACTCCAGGTGCGTTCAGATTTTCTTCCGGCAGCACTTCCTGGTGTGGCGGAAGTGCTGCAGTCAATGCCTCCAGAATTGTCCAAACGCCATCTTATTAACTGACCTGTAATTCTTCTTATCCTTGACAGGACAGCAAGTCATAAAAGTAACCACAAAATGGGGCTTAAACCCTTATGCTTTACATGCACTGGCACTAAGTTTTGCTATATCATTTTCTATATTTTTACTCTGAAAAACACTTGTGATAATGTTGTGTGGTTCCCATCTGTAGCACTCAGCTTGTGTGCTATACCACCAAATGAATTGTGACATGTCTTGATGCTGCAAGTACATCTGTGAAAAATGGGCACCTAACCTAGCAAGAGCAGTTTAAGACTTGTAGACCAGCCGTCAGTACTAAGCTTAAAACAAAAAGGTTTTGTTGATGCCTCTTTTATACAGAGCAGGTCTTTGGGTTATTGAGTTGCAAGAGGCTTACTCCATGTAATGACGTACCTTGAGCTTTCTGAAGAAAAATAAATGTTCACCGTAGACGTATAAAAACCTGAAAAAAATTAATTTCCATTGAACCAGTTAATAGATCCACCCAGGGATGTGTCTTTCTAGGAGTGGGGTTAAATAAAAAATAATGTATTTTACTAGGGATGTTCTGATCAGGTTTTTAAGGCCAATACCAATCACTGATTTCTTGTTACTGGATTGGCCAATTCCAACATGGGTTCGATTTTTTTTCCACTTTTATCCCTCTAAAATCTTTTCACACCAAGCTCCTGCATACCCAGATGCATAGAAGCCTTATGTCCTATATTAAAAAGTGTTAACTTTGGCATTTTAATTACTACCTAACTAACTCCTATAGAATACCTGTACATGGACAGCTATTTGTACATAAGAAAATGCTTTTAAAAAATAATTTGCATGTTCATACTAATTTATTGTTTATTTTAACAATAAACAACGGAGAGTTATTTTTGTTTCCACTGTTTTCCGTCAGCTGATATCGCTGTTTACATTATCAGGTAACCTAAATGTGAAGACCTAACCTACCACTCCTCAACTCCTAACAAAAACATATTTGTGATGTACAGTAAAAAGTTAATATTTGTATTTTTGGTTGCAGCTTTGTAATGCATTTTAACAACAAACAAATGAAAGTTATTTTTTATTCCTATTGTTTTTCCATTAGCTGATCCCAGTACAGTAGACTCGCTTACCACTAATAAAAAAGCCTACATGACTGCATTTAAATCCACCTATGGCCGCCACACACAGAGTGAGCAATCGAATGGCATTATCACTTGACACCTACTCCCCATCACTTAATATTGATGCATGACAAGTGTTTGCGGTGAAGATTCCTGGAAGGGTTTGAAGCGAGAACAAAAAAGCATCACAAAAAAGTACTTCTGGCACAAACTCCAGTTTAAGTGTATCCAAATAAAAGCCCTTCTTAAGCCTATGTTACTCCTGAAGGGAAGCTCATATCTGAAGATCATACATTAGAGTCGATAAGGACAAGTCAATGAGAACAAGCAGTTCCCAAAATCCGACCAAAGGTCCCTATTGAACCTGCACTCCACCACACTACTTGGTTTTGTATAGCATGTTAATGTGGTTCTCTGAGTGAAGAAGAACTTACCCTTAATGAGCTTCCAACTGTATCACTGTGTACTTTTTGAACACACTTAATTCCAGACATCTTGGGCTTGAAATGAAGTGCATTAACTCAATGAAAAAACAGATTCAGCCAAAAGCACAGCCTTTTGTAGAAGATGCACATACATGAATGAGAATATAAACAAAAATAGCACGGGTTTTGCACTCCACCTAGCGCCAGACATGCAAACTAACTTCCGCACTGCTGCAAAATTTGAAGTTATGCTACAATTTTTAATTTGTCACTTATTTATAGAATTTTTAATTTACTGGACATGCACGTTCACATTTTTTAAAGTTCATAACTTGAAGATTTGTATGTAGTGGATTTACAGTATAGAGCACAGGTGTTAACTGTTCTTTTTATTAACAAAATTAAATACTTACTATTCAAGGATCATAAAACTACTAAAACCGATTAAATTTCCTTACAATACTACTGCATACTTTAATTAATAAAATTTATACAAAAATAATTTACCCATAATACATATGGCATAAAAGCTGTAATATTGTTTAACTAATGTACCTATCTGAAAAAGTTTAATTAAAAATGTAGCTTTCACCATTTCTCTAACAACAAAAAAAATGATATACATTTTCTCAGACAATCAATCAATTGATATTGACAGTTAAACACTGCTTAAATAAATATGCACAGACTTTTAAGTTTTAATCATTTTAAATTATTTATTGCACTACGGTTGTTTGTTGTTAAAATATACATTTACCACATTTATACAGATGTGTTTTTTTTTTTTTTGTATCACTTAGACATTGATTCTTAAGGTGTAATTATAAATATGGATTGCCATTTTAATTATGTAGTACAGTACTTGTTTCTTATCAAAACTTATGCTGTATGACACACAGGAACAAATGATAAACACAATACAATTCTTTAAAAAAAGCTTTTCTTGCCGTTATTCTAACTGCACAGGACGACTTTTCAGATTCCTTTTTCTCAGTTTATTACTCCACTTTCTTTAATGTAAAGGGTAATATTCCAATTGCCTCTCGCTCTCACATAAAACAAGGCTCCACTCGCTGGTCTTTGTTTACACTGCAAAAGACGCTTACTCAACTACCATAATGCCTTGCGTAAAGGAGCACTACAACTAAATTACTATAAAGCTTAGGAAAGCACATGTTGAAAATACCAGTTCATAAGCCTTTTTTAGTGAAAATCTGCTAATTTAGATTGGCAGCCGATCGATCAGAGCGCCCATATGAATTACCGAATCTGCATGGCTACTTAATTTATGTCTAGTTCCATATGTTCACACTAAAATGCAGACAAAGTCAATGGTGGTAAGATGTTGCTATGAGAGACAGACCTTCAGGAAAGAAAGAAGAATGAAAACTAATTATTGCTTTGCATATTGTGGTCTGCAAATGAAAACTTTAGTTTGGTTGGGTTAGGAAATTGAAACTCCGGAGGAGGCTGAGGTGTGTCAGACTATATGGAAGAAAGTATACATATGGTAAGCAACCCTTGTTTTAAGTGTCCTGAATGCTTTTCTAAATCAAAGATGTGTTTAACTCTGTAAGTGTGCTCTTTGATTATTACATTTTTGAATGCCTTGTGACACAAGATGAATACAAGATTCCAAAATCTTCTCTGCTGTGTAGACAATTCATTCAGTTGGAACTCTAATTGGGCAGATGCTCTGTCAAACCAAACTGCTCAGGGGAGTGTTATCAATTTTCAATGAATGTCTTGCAAAACTATACAAGTACTGATTGGAACAGACTAAATGTGTTTAACTGACAAAGGAAATACATATTAGAGATGACACATAGGCTTGAAAATGACAGACAGTAAACATACATGGTTTGAAGCCTTAATGGGAAAGTTTTAATTCCGACTTCAAGAGCAGAAAGGTATTATCAATGACATGAACACACAGCCTAGTACAGTATACTAATTCCAAAAAATAAAAAAGAGCTACAAATAATGTAAAAATAAAGTATTACCACAGGAATTAATTGTAGAAGCATAGTAGTGGGTCATCCTAAAAAATGGAAAACACACTTATATATGAATCATGACTCTTGAATTCCCTATTGTCTCTCTATTATGTGGATGATGACATACTTGTACATCTTATCTTTCTATTCATTTCTTCAGAAAAACAAACAAATAAGCTTAATGTTTAGCATATGGCTCCAGTCTGAAAGGCAGTAACAGGACAATATCCTCATAAATGATTAACCCCCATGCAATTTCAATTTTTGTTTACCAGGCAAGATAAGCTCATTTGTATCCACTTAAGTACACAGATAGAACTCCCTTTTTCTAAGCAAATATTATAAATACAGATAAAGAAGCATAAAAAACAGGTCACAAGTTATTTTACAACATATTACTCTGAAAGAGGCAGAAAAAAAATAACCAGAAGGCATGGATGAGTCAAAAAAAGAGGAAAAGTATATTTCTAGAATAACAAGGGGCTCTTGCTGGTGCATCCTGTATCTTTAAAATTATTCATAAAATTGAAAACACAGTATAATATTTCATTCTTTACTCAATGTATTTAAAGTTTGGATAGCAGTGCGTTGAGCTCTTGGTGCTCACTGCCTTCAAAAGTGACAAGTTTGCAAAAAAGGTTTATTTTTAGGTAGAAATACAACACAAGAGCAAAAGACAAGACAAATGAGCATACTACTGGCAGAGATTTATAACTTCTAAATTTTACACTTAGTGAGAAGTCAAGCAAAATGACAGCTTTTATTGGCTTATTAAAAATAATAATAATAATATTAATGCACTGTATTGATATAGCGCCTTTCCCATGCTCAAGGCACTTCACAGAGTTTAAGAAAGAATTGCAGGGTATACAGTATATAGCATTGTACTAAACCAGACAAATAAATAAAGAAGAGTAAGATAGCAAATTCAGAGAAAAAGCCTAACAGACAACATAATTGATGGTCTAGCACACACACATACAGGTTACATGAGCATCTTGTAACAGAGAGGTAAACTGAAAGAAGGGTAATAAAGTCAGGTAGTGCTAAAAGCCTTCTTGAACAGATGAGTTTTGAGTTGTTCTTTAAAAGAATTCATGGAGTCAGCTAATCTAATTAATTTCGGTAGGTCATTCCAGAGTCTGAGCGCTATACAGCTAAAGGCCCTGTCACCCATGGAGTGTAGATTAGCATGGGGTGCAACAAGATTGCCAGAATCAGAGGACCTTAGTGGCCGGACAGGCACATAGTGATGGAGAAGGTCACTGATTTAGTTTGGAGCAAGGTCGCTTAAGGCTTTGTAGATTAGTAGAATTTTATATTCAGTCCTGTAAGACACAGGGAGCCACTGAAAGCGAAGCAGGATGGGTGTTATTTGCTCGCTGCTGCTGGTCTGTATAAGGACTCTTGCAGCCGAGTTTTGAATCAACTGGAGCTGTGATATAAGATTAGAAGGGGCACCTGCCAGTAGGGAATTACAATAATCGATGCAGGATGTGATAAAAGCATGGACAAGTTTCTCAGTGTTAGAAATAGAGAAGAAGGAGCGAACACGTGATATGTTATGGAGGTGAAAGTAAGAAGGGTTCTTAATGTGATTTATGTGGGCGGAACAAGAGAGGGAGGAATCAAAAATGACACCAAGTTTCTTTGCAGTAGATGCAGGTCTGATGAGATCACCACCAAGATTGACTGGGAAGGAGCTCATTTTATTAAGTTGCACTTTAGTCCCAATTTGCAGGAGTTCAGTTTTGTTGCAATTTGATTTTAAAGAGTTCTGCTCCATCCAGGTTTTAATTTCAATGAGGCAAGTTGTGAGCTGAGAAAGCTCTGATGAAGTTCCACTTTTAACACTGAAATAGAGTTGAGTGTCATCTGCATAAAAATGATAACCCAGTCCAAAGCTACGAATAATATGGCCAAGGGAAAGCATATAAATACAGAAGAGAAGAGGGCCGAGAACAGAGAGATTAGGAACTCCTTGAGTGACTGGCGCTGAGCTGGATCTGCTGTTGCCAAGACTAACAAACTCTTGCCTATCAGTCAGATAGGACTTGAACCACTGGAGAGCAGTGCCAGAGATACCCAGCATGTTCTCCATTCTGGACAGTAGAATGTCATGTCTGACAGTGTCAAATGCTGCACTGAGGTCTAACAGAATTAATATGCTGGTTTGTCCAGAGTCTGCTGCCGTAAGCAAATCATTGGTTACCAGTAGCAAAGCAGTTTCACAGCTGTGCTGTGCTCTGAAACCAGACTGAAAGGGTTCCATCAAATCATTAGAAGTTAAGAAGTTGGTGAGTTGGGAAGCTACAACACACTCAAGAACATTTGACAGAAAGGGTAAGTAAGAAATAGGCTGAAAATTGTTAAGATCATCACCATCAAGACCTAATTTTATTAACACTGGGTTTACTAAAGCGATTTTAAAAGTGAGCGGCACAAAGCCAGTGTCAAGGGATGAGTTTATTATTGTTGTAATAGTCCAGATTATAGCAAGAAGACCGGATTTAAGTATTGTGGTGGGGATGGGGTCCAGTACACAAGTAGTCGGCCTAATCTTACAAAGCAGGTCATTAACAAAATCAGATGTGACTGGTGAGAACTTAAAGAAGAAGCTGGGAAAAAGATTACAATACGCAAGCTTTCGAGGCAACTCAGGCCCCTTTTTCAGGCAAGATGTAATATTACACTTGAAATCCTGACTGGACAGTACATAAACATTTACTGACTTCAAAGAGAGACAATAACTTTCCTGAACCCCTGGAATCCTGCAGTAACTAAACCAACACCAGCTATAAATGTGTATTTCAACCTTTACAAAAGTTTCAAGCAATTATTATCCACTCACATGTTCTATAGGCATGGCTGTTGGGCTGATGTTTCCCTATACAAAACAATAAAGTTGACGGTTATTATGTCCACATGCAGCTAGTTTTAAAATAACCTATGAATGTCATAGAAGTGGTAGCACTGGGGGAAATCCCAATGATAAACCACAAGACAAAAAAAAAAAAAAACAGAAAAACTGAACTTCAGAGATATTGAGATAAATACTTCACTCACTAACAGAGGTGAAGAAAAAAAGCAATACAGCAGCAGTTCCCAAACTTTTTCTGTTCACACCGCACTTAATGTTTAAAGATTTTTCCACAGCACCCCAAGTTAAACCATAGTACAGTTTACAGTTCTATAACACATACCTGATAGTTACAGTGTGCAATTGTCATCATATTTACGATATTTCAACTTCTTCACACACCCGCAACTGGTTTGTGGTGCATCCTCTTCATTTTCAGTCCTAATGTGCTTATTAAAGTTCAATAAAAACTTGCCCATTTTTAGGAGGATAAGAAAAACAACTGTAAAAAACTATTTTGATCACAACACCAAATAGGATGTAATTATTATTTGTTAACTGTATAAAGTAATCTTTGGCCGTTGTTGTTCTGAATTATGTAATAATAGGTGGTAGCCACAGAGCTTTAAGGGAATCAATATGACAGAGATGCATCACCTTCTAGCTGCCTACTACTCCACAAACTTCACAAACTGTTCACCAAGCTGCTTGCCCAAACAAAAACAAAAAAATTCCATTTTTTAATTATTTCACAGTCTAATCAAGCCCACAAAAGCTTGCTTTACTCTACCACAACTCTGCTGAGTTAGCTCTGGTATTGCTTCAAAAGCCACAACCTCCCTGGCACAAGCTGGCGGAACCACCCAAGGCATCTGGCATAATGTCCCTTTGGGAAGATTAAAAGAAGGAAAACAAAAGCCAAAAAAGTCATACTTAGTTGTCAAAAATAATATTTTTTTATGAGCTGGTTACACTGTTAAACTATTTTCTCTAACTGGAGTTTGTGTTACAAGAAATTAAAAATACCTTCACTATCAATCAGCTGTTGGAGCAATAAAAAATACAGACACTTAAAAAAATCTGCCTGCCTATGTACTAAGAAGTGGAATGTTGATTGTAAAATGAACCAAAAGGCACCATTCAAAAGATACCTTCACTTAATTATGTTGACATTTGTAAGTCACCTGGCCTCCCTCAACAAACAGTAGTCAATAAAAAGGAAAATCAGAATTCATTTTATTGGTCAGGTACACTAATGTGTACTAGGAATTTGTCTTGATAGCACTTGCGCAACATACAAGGACAACACAAAATACAAAAGATAAATGTAAGAAGAAAAAATATAAAACAATATATTTGGCAATTAAATTTCAAGGCACACTGCAGTAGTTAATAAAAGATGTGCCACAATTTTCAAAAAAACAAACATCAAGAAACATGTATGTAAATGGGACTTGCGGGTATAATTGTTGCATCCATCTATTTTCTAACCTGCTATTCCAATACAAAGGTCAAGGGAACCAAAGCCTGTCCTGGTTAGCTCAGCACAGGTTAGCACAGCAAGGAATGCACCACAAACCAAATGCCAGACCAAACATCATAAACATGCTCTTTTATACCCACTTACACACTCTTTCGTAACAGGCAAATTTGGAATCTTCAATAAATGTATAAGCATTTCTTCAGAATATGTCATGGAAGCTAGAGTTCTAAAAGAAACATTCACATGGACACAGGAACAATGTGTAAATTCTGCATAGGCAGAACCACTACACCACCCAAGCCATTTACTATAACACAAACCAATTATAACTAACAGAAATTACATTCAAAAATAAAAGCCTTTCCCTTGTTTTAAGTACATAATGTAAAGAGTTCTATTTAACATAAAATTTTAAATAATGCAACCAAAGCTGATTTAGTCTTTAAATGTGGTTGTAATTTAGAAAAGCAGCAAGGTGTCAACATTCAAAAATGTAAAATTACATAATAAGCTGTTTACAGGTGCTTTATCACTATCAAATACATTTGATACAAAAAAATTATTGTAACTACTAAGAGCAATCTAATCAAATTCAACTAATTAAAGTTCACTTCTTGTCTAAAACTTTTTTTCTTGCACTAATTTTTTGAAATGTATTATACATTTTGTCACATGTTTAAAGTCTTATGGGGCCAATTTAAAATTTACACCAGGGATAAACAATATAGTGCAGAGACACTTCAAATAGCATCTATGGTCTTGCGAGCTAGAAAATTTTTTCTGAACCTGACAGCAATTTCACCTGGATATACGATATTCGATTTGATTCAGTAATCAAGCAAAATCAATATGAAAGAAAGATATTGTGCTATTTAGGAGTATTATTTAATATTCCACAACTTCATCTAAACTTTAAATATAATCCACTATACATTCAGCGCTCTTTCTAAGCATGGCTAGAACTGTTGTCTGGGGATGATGAGTGTGAGAATAACATTGAACAAGGATCAGAAGAGTACTAGACTATAACATGTATGATTAACTCTGTTGTTTCGAAATAGTTTAGTTTTATCAGGGATGACAATTCATGCAGCACATCTAATGATAAAAAATGTTATTGAAAATGATGATCAAATGTGTCACAATGACCTCTTCATATGCAGTAATGTGCCCTTCCATCTACAAAGTTTCATAAAGTATTTGATGTTCTGTTGCATAACATATATGCAGAGGAGTAGCAGGGGGAAGAAGGTAACTTATCATACTCCAAAACACATTTTTTCCTACTTAAATTGCGCCCTAAAAATACTTGTAACCAATGGGCTTTAGCAGTAGGGACATGCATTTAAAGTGTTGCGCCTAGGCATAATTCTTACACACTCAAAGGAGCTGCTTTCACAGTTGACTTCTGCAGGTATCCCAACCCTCTCTGACAGCCCACAGCAACCTGAGGAGCATATCATTCACACAAATACGGACCCAAGGGGCTCTACAGGTACACTATATGGTCTGGGTGATATCTGAATCTGTTAAGATTATTAAAAGTTAAATATACAACCATATTACTTTGTCAGCAGATGAAATAAAAATCTGTGTGACAATATAATGGTAAATTTTAATAGGGAGATGTTACTTTTATTGTTCATCCACCCATCCATCCATTATCCAACCCGCTATAACCTAACTACAGGGTCACGGGGGTCTGCTGGAGCCAATCCCAGCCAACACAGGGCGCAAGGCAGGAAACATCTGGGCAGGGAGCCAGCCCACTGCAGGGTGCACACACACACACACACACACACACCCACACACTAGGGACAATTTAGAATTGCCAATGCACCTAACCTGCATGTCTTGGGACTGTGGGAGGAAACCGGAGCACCCGGAGGAAACCCACGCAGACACGGGGAGAACATTCAAACTCCACGCAGGAAGGACCCAGGAAGCGAACCTGGGTGTCCTAACTACAAGACAGCAGCGCTACCACGGCGCTACCGTGCCGCTCTACTGTTCATTAGAATTGAAATAAAAAAAAAAGTTTTGCTCTGTGTCCACCAAAATATCAGCATCCTTCTCAGAATTTCAAGCAACCCTTACAGATTCTTCCCTGGTGCACGCTGTGTAAAGAAACTATCTATACTGTATGGAAAGAATGATTCCAGAATTTGTTAAGAACACTGGATGCAAAACACAAGTTACCCAGCTACAAATACAGTACTTACTATGTTTGTAATAGTGAAAATAAATACCCATCCACATTATAAAGACTTTTAAACAAGAAAATGCATTTATATTCAAATACATAATTTGGAACTGTTAAAAATTATGTAAATCATAAAAATAATATACTCTATGCATAATATACACATATACATGTAACAAGATCTATGATTAGCACAGTAATGAATCAGGAGCTTTGTCTTTACTTATATACAACAGTCAAATGGAGAGAAAGAGAGCACAATGCTTACTGACTGGTAAGCATAGATGCAATACATATATGTGAGTTTCCATTGTAAGCAGAGAAGATCCAAAACAAAAATGATTATGAAAAAATGTTATTTGAGATGATTTTTTGAAGCAAGGGTATTCATAAACATGTTTCCATTTTGTAAAAAAAAAAATAAATTGCTAATATTTCATATTATTATTGAGGGAAACAATACTAGGTCGTGGACTCTGTATAGAAAACATCTATATACGGTGCATATATGTTGTTGAATTTCAATCTTTAAGGCATTTTGAGAACATATCAAGAAATATCAAATACTGTATTTTGGGTCAATATAATCACAATGTCAATTTAAGTCCATATTACCCAGTCCTTCCGATCCTTTTAGGATTTAGCCCAAAGATCCGCCAACTGAAGCACAAGCTTTTCTTTTAATTAAAACCTATGAGGTTTATCATTTGCAAGATGAGACTAAATGGGGTACAGTACTCCAATCTGAAATACCAACATTTCTTTGTTTGTATTTAGTTTCTTTCATTTGAACATCTCTGGGTTTCCATGGTGAATTGTTAATTTAAAAAGAACCAGAAACCTTCACCTTATTTGTACTCAGTCAAGCATTTGTTCCCCAGCATGTTATTACAGTCTAGAGGTCTTAAGATTAATTAATTTCTTAGGCAGCAGCCTACTCTCCATAAATCAAGGGCCTTTGTGAAGTGGCTTGTTGTGCCAGCCATTCAACTGGTGCTAATTCCAGACCAGAGGGCCATGTGAGGTTAGATTTTCTATAACACCACCAGGAAACAAGAATCTGAAACCACAGGCAGAGGGGCCGTAGAAATACAATAAAATATGTCTAATCAAACCAGCTGAAGACTACGGCAGCACTCCCTAAAACTGACTCCGAAGTTAACAAAATGGCAATGTAAATTTCTTTTTATGTATCTGTTCAGATTTCCCCACCAAAGCCCACTAGCTACAGCCACAGAATTCCAAGTTATTTCTGGATAACCAAAAAAAAGCATCTGGAGCAGTGTTTCAGCTAGAAATAATGATGAATTCCAGCTCCTTTATGTGTCCAGCAAGTCTGTGGTAGAACAAATGGCCATTTCTTTGAGATGACATATCAATAATATATGATAGGTTAACTATGACTTTAAAATGCCACAAAGAACTTGAGCAGTAATTTCACATACCCCAGTTTATTTTAAAACTGAATATAATTTATTTATAATGACAAACATTTCAAAAAATGTGTTTCCCATTTGTTACAATTACACAGCACCATGCTTTGACCCATGAAAATAGTTTGTTTTTTTCTGAGCTTCTGACCCACATATATTTTCATTTGTAAGTTTTGTACTTGGATAACTTCATACTCAGAGTGGTTACTGAAAGAAATTGAGATATCAGGAATGCTGGACTAGCAACAAACCAGAAACAAAACCTTTGAGTGTTTGAAGGATTACTAAAATGGGGACCAATGTGCAGCAAGGCTGTTGACCGTTGATTAAAAGTATCACTTACCCGATTTATTTAGGATATTTGCTTTTACACAATCCTTGCATCCAGAGCCTGATTCTGAGCTGGACAGCCTTCTGTTCCATACATTTTCCCAATGCTTGCCACTACCTGTGACACTTTTCACACTGAACCTGCATACAAACAGCAGGCTGCATGTGTATTGACTACAATAGCCCCTTAAGATTGACTAGAAGCCCCTTAAAATTTACAAAATCCAATGACTTGAGCAACTACAAAATCTCTATGTAACATCTACAATTGTTTTTTTTTTTCTTCAGTGTATATAACAATTTTCTATTACAGCTGTGAAAAAAACTACAGAAACCATACTGACGTTTTAGATCTGGACAGCAGTGAGTTCATTCTCTCATTTATTGTCAATGGAATCCAGAACAAAATATTTGCAGAATGGAAAAAACAATTCTGCCAAAACCTGAAAACAAGCTAAGTTTTAATGCTCCCGAAAGGAAGCACAAAGCTGATAGCAGTCTTTAAAATACTGCAACTTCCTAACTGAGACCTCGAGGGTTTACTCAGCAAGGATAGAAGGAAATCATGCCTCTGGTATGAAAGCTCTCTGTTTCCCTTCAGTGTATTTTAAAAATAAACTATGACAGATGCTATGATATTCCACTTTGCTCTTTCAATATGAGTACACTTTCTGATTTATTTAAGCAATCGTTTTATGATTATAAATATGTGACTCATTAATGCTTGTGAGTCCATTATATATAAAAAGGTTTGTTTACAACATCCAGGCTGTAAGCTACACTATGCAGAGAAATGACAACCTTGCAGAGATGTAAAATTCGAAAAAGGCTCCGAAATGCAGTATTTGGAAATTTAGTAGACCAGTAAATAAAAGTTCATTGTGCAGTATATACAGCAATACCATGAGGCAGTATACAGATTATTTTAGTCCTTATGTATAATGAAACTACAAATACATTGCATGCAACAAATGTAAACTGATCACATAACAAATCTGTCACATTATTAGTAACATGAATTTAATTTAAACACATCATAATTAAGTGAAATCCACGACTGACTAAAAGTATTTCCTCATATGCTACCCATTTGTGTCCATGCTACTGCCAGGTTTTATCATGGTAAACCATTCATCAATTGCAGGGTGAACATAGGCTGTGGTTCTCCTCTAAAGATCACTGAGTGTTTAAAAGACTGGGTGCCAATAAATGCTGTAAGGCTGCCTCCCTTTCACAATACAGTGCAGAGATCCAACATATTTTATTTGAGACTATCTGGAGCCACACAGTGGAGAACAGGATATGTTTGGTACTCTTCCAGCTCATCGTATAAATAATTTTTGCTTAGTGTCCCCACGGAATTCCGTTATGTTATACCCTCTCTACTTCCTGATCTTACAACACCCATCATTAATCTATCCAAACAGAAAAATTGGTTACTCTTCATTTACACAGCCTCTGTCACATCATCTCTGGTCTTGTGTCACTCTGGTCACAAATTTTACCACTAAATGACTTTGACAGCTGGACAATCAGCTGCATTACTGAAAAACATTCTTAACATACTGTAAATACAGCATAAACATCAGGCAAAAAATATAATAGTGCTAGCGATAAAAATATTGCTATATCCTGAATATAAAAAAAAAATTAAAAACAAATTAAACAAAACAATTTAACAAATTGTTAAATAACATGAAATACTTATTAGCTACTAGCAAAATACCCACGCTTCGCAGCGGAGAAGTAGTGTGTTAAAGAAGTAATGAAAAAGAAAAGGAAACATTTTAAAAATAACGTAACATGATTGACAATGTAATTGTTTTGTCACTGTTATGAGTGTTGCTGTCATACATATATATACTCAGCAAAAAAAGAAACATCCCTTTTTCAGGACTGTGTATTTCAAAAATAATGTTTTAAAAATCCAAATAACTTTACAGATCTTCATTGTAAATTGTTTAAACAATGTTTTCCATGCATGTTCAATTAACCATAATCAATTAATTAACATGCACCTGTGGAATGGTCGTTAAGACCTTAACAGCTTACAGAAAGTAAGCATTTAAGGTCACAGTTCTAAAAACGCAGGACACTAAAGAGACTTGTCTACCGACTGTGAAAAACACCCAAAGAAAGATGCCCAGGGTCCCTGCTCATCTGCGTGAACGTGCATTAGGCATGCTGCAGGGAGGCATGAGGACTTCTGATGTGGCTAGGGCAATAAATTGCCATGTCCATACTGTGAGACGCCTAAGACAGCGCTATAGGGAGACAGGAAGGACAGCTGATCATCCTCGCAGTGGAAGACCACGTGTAACAACACCTGCACAGGATCGGTACATCCGAATATCACACCTGCGTGACAGGTACAGGATGGCCACAACAACTGCCCGAGTCACACCAGGAACACACAATCCCTCCATCAGTGCTCAGACTGTC
>JANRMT010062822.1:12391283-12441514 GCA_026402145.1 Polypterus bichir lapradei
TTCCCGTGTAGGTAGAAGGCTGAAATTTGGCGGGCTCATTCCTTACACCTTACTTACAAAAGTTAAGCAGGTTTCATTTCGAAATTCTACGCGTAACGGTCATAACGGTCAACAATGTCCGCCATGTTGAACTTTCTTATTCATGGCCCCAACTTCACGAAATTTGGTAGGCGGCTTCCCTGCGCTAACCGAAACCAATGTACATACTTATTTCGGTGGTATGACACCACTGTCAGCCGCCATATTGAACTTTCCAACGTCACTAATTCTCCAACTTCCCGTGTAGGTAGAAGGCTGAAATGTGGCAGGCTCATTCCTTACCGCTTACTTACAAAAGTTAAACAGGTTTCATTTCAAAATTCTACACGTAACGGTCATAACGGTCGATAACGGTCGACAACGTCCGCCATGTTGAATTTTCTTATTTATGGCCCCATCTTCACGAAATTTGGTAGGCGGATTCCCTGCGCTAACCGAAACCGATGTATGTACTTATTTCGATGGTATGACGCCACTGTCGGCCGCCATATTGAACTTTCCAATGTCACTAATTTTCACAATGTCCGCCATGTTGAACTTTCTTATTTATGGCCCCATCTTCACGAAATTTGGTAGGTGGCTTCCCTGAGCTAACCAAAACCGATGTACGTACTTATTTCAGTGGTATGATGCCACTGTCGGCCGCCATATTGAAGTTTCCAACGTCACTAATTCTCCAACTTCCCGTGTAGGTAGAAGGCTGAAATTTGGCAGGCTCATTCTTTACAGCTTACTTACAAAAGTTAAGCAGGTTTCATTTCAAAATTCTACGCGTAACGGTCAACAACGTCCACCATGTTGATCTTTCTTATTCATAGGTAGAAGGCTGAAATTTGGTACTTATTTCGGTGATATGATGCCACTGTTGGCTGCCATATTGAACTTTTCAACGGTCTTTGTTACTTATGGGCCCATCTTCAAGAAATTTGGTACGCGGGTTCCCAACGCTAACTGAATCCTACTTACGTACATATATACGTCCATAGCCTGCAGCTCGGTCACCCACGTTGTTGGCTGCCTGCCTATATAAGGCCGTCTGTCGCTCCAGTCTCTACATTCCCTTCCTTGCTTCGCCACGGTATTCACGTCTCCCTGCTGATAACTACAGCCTTTTTATTTAATCCACGGCTTCTCCGCTGTTTTATTGTTCATTTATTACGATTATAGTTATTGTATAGGTATTTTAGACTTACTTTACATTGTTCAGGTACCTATTTCCTTTATCATTCCAACCGTACCCCCATTAACATGTCTATCGAGGTAATCACCATCGATCAAAGAACTGTCACTTACCAAGTGGTTTCCATGCCCGGAGATGGCACCTGCCTTTCCATTCTCTTTGTTACATATTGCACAGCCATATCAGGCTCACTATTGATATCCGGAGGAACATTGTGTCTTATGTATTGAATGACTGGGACAGGTTCAAGGTGTGGACTGATGACGGTACAGGAGATAATTATACTACACAGGAGCACTAGAAGAGTGAAATGCTTAAGTGTACCGAAATGGCCAAATATTTTACACCTTTGGACAACCGCCAATGCCTCTTAAACATCTTAGCTTCACAGGTGACGATTTCAGTAGTGGACACTTTGATGTTTAGAAATGTTTAAACTCTCAAAAGCTGGATGTGAAGTTATCAATGAAACTGGTTGTATACTTACAACGCTTGACAGATGCCGAATGTCTCTTCAACACAAGTCCTACAAATACTGTCGTAACTGAAACAAACCATGAAACTCAAACCGATTATGACAGCAGCAATCCAAGCTGTGAGATTTGAAACAAGATTACTGTTCACATGACCAGCTGTACGTTGCATGCTCAAGAGTAAGCTCAGCGCACAGCTTGGTCATATTACAACCAGGGGGCCAAACTCACAATGTGGTATACAAAGAGATCCTTAACAAATAATTATTGGTATATTTTCCCCAGTTTAAAAAGGTTTAATTTTCTTCTTAATAAAAATTAAGGCAGTACTTCGCCGCTGCGAAGCGCGGGTATTTTGCTAGTATACATATATATATATAGTTTTGTCACTGCTATGAGTGTTGCAGTCATCAAGGCTTTGATTATCATTATTTCTTTCAATCAGGTTCGTATTTGAAGGATGTGTTGTGTTCAAGTTATATTCCGTGTTTGTCAACCGTGATAACGATAACAGGTTTCATTCATTGAAGTGTTCACTACCCAAATCGGTACTCGTGAATCTAAGATGTTTAACAGGCATTCCCGGTATTAAGTTGTGGATTTGCCTGCAAATATTTAGCAGCAGCGTGTCTATGAACTTAATTTATCCTTTCCCAGTCCTGCAAAGTCAGTTCATGTGAGCCACTCGGAGTACATGCATCGAAGCTTCTCTGCTGTGCTTGTGCTATCTCGTGCGATCTTGCGATGTCCACGGCTTTATTAATGTTAGCTCAGACCTGGCATACCAGCAATTTAAACTCCGTTACAGCAATTTTAACTCTGTTACAAAGTGATCAAAAGTCTCTTTTAAACCCTGCGTCTTCTCATTAAACTTGTATCTCGCGAATATCGTATTCGTCGTGGGCATGACAAACGCCAGTGGCAGCCTGTCTATGAACTTAATTTAAACTTTAGGTTTACACCGTGCTTTGTTTCCGAAGTAACTGCACTCATGAATATGCTTGTATGCGTCAATCGCTTCATATTCTTTTGCTGCCTTCTCAATTGTGTAATGCGTTTTTTGAACAGGTTTCATTCATCGAAGTGATCACTCGTACTGCGTTCACAGTCAGTTCACGTGAGCCGCTCTCTCGT
Organism: Polypterus bichir lapradei; assembly: GCA_026402145.1. Classification (NCBI taxonomy): domain Eukaryota; kingdom Metazoa; phylum Chordata; class Cladistia; order Polypteriformes; family Polypteridae; genus Polypterus; species Polypterus bichir. The sequence continues at coordinate 12,394,110 of JANRMT010062822.1, forward strand.
GTGATCTTGCGATGTCCACAGCTTTGTTTAATTTAAGCTAAGACCCAGCACTTAAAAGTTTCTCGCTACAGCAATTTTAACTCTGTTACAAAGTGATCCAAAGTCTCGTTTATACCTCGTGTCTTCTCATTAAACTTGTATCTCACGAATATCGTATTCGTCGTAGGCATGATAAACGGCAGCAGAAGCGTGTCTATAAACTTAATTTAAACTTACGGTTTACACCGTGCTTTGTTTCCACAGTAACTGCACTTATGAATATGCTTGTATGCGTCACTTGCTTCATATTCTTTTGCTGTCTTCTCAATTGTGTAATGCGTTTTTTGTTCAGCGCTCTTTGGAGCTCTTCCTTGTTCTCTACGTACTGCGTTCACAGTCAGTTCACATGAGCCACTAGACCTTCACCCGCGAATATTTACCTTATATGGGCAGGCACTCAATTACGTGGGAGGCGTGATGATGCGGGGCACAACTCCGCCTCACATGGCGACCGAGCTGCAGGCTATGGCTATGGCCGTATATATGGACGAAAGTAGGTTCCAGTTATGACCGTTATACGTAGAATTTCTAAATGAAACCTGCCTAACTTTTGTAAGTAAGCTGTAAGGAATGAACCTGCCAAATTTCAGCCTTCCACCTACACGGGAAGTTGGAGAATTAGTGATGAGTCAGTGAGTGAGTGAGTGCGTGAGTCAGTGAGGGCTTTGCCTTTTATTAGTATAGATAAACAATGTTATGCTTCTCCCTGTCTGCATAACTGTAAAATAAATAAAGAAACTAATGTCTATGAAATTTCTTTCACTACATAAAGCTGTGCTTTTAGAAGTAAAATATTGCAGGCGAAAACTTTATAGGTTTATAGGATCACTAGCCAACCCGCGGCATAGCATACGCCGCGTAATTATTTATTGATGTGTGAACACTTCCTGAAAGACACAGGTGTCCAAATGGGGAGGGTTTGAGGATACAACTGTCATTGAATGAAAAGATGGAACTCTGGAGGGAACAACATACAACTGTCCGTGACTGAAAACAGGTTTTGGCAGACACGGGCATATATTTTTGAAAGTTTGGCCCTGTGCCTTATTAATTGTCATTGCAAACGCCAATCTAACAGGAAACTGTCTGTGTGTAAAAGTAAAAGGCAAATTTGAATCTGATGGGGTCAGGGAAATCAGGGGAATAAGGACAGTTTGTGAGGTAGCAGATGTGATAGTCTTACACTCCAGTACATTGCGGTGAATGCTGGTAACAGAAAGTCTAGTGCCATTACAGAGACGGATCTCCTCAACCATGTGCAGATCCATTCAACACAAACATTTGTCTGCAGCCACGCTGATGTGACGTCACCTTCCCACTATCCTCTTACTGAAAAACATTTACAAACGCATTTCACACCAGAATTTCAATGCAACATTTGCTCAAAAACCTTCACGCTCCAGAAATATCTCGAAGCACATTTAAACACACACTCCACTGAACAAACACATTCCACACAGGTCTTTCAATGCACTATTTGTTTGAAAACGTTACGACTGCAGAGATATCTCAAAGCACATTTAAAATCACACTCCACTGAACGAATTAGGCAATGTAAACATTGCCAGCAATGCTTCAAAACAACTTGTGCTCTCAAGTAGAACTTACAAACTCATTCCAGTTCCTTTCAGTGTCAACTCGCAAACCCTATGCACAGTCATCGCATTCAGTTTTATGAGGCTTTTCAAGAAGATACCGCCATTCCCGTCCAAGAACATAACATTGGCCTACCTACCACAGTACGTCTTGTAATGCTCTTCATTGGCCATCAGAGGAGTTGGCGGGCCTGGCCTTTTCGTGCGTATCCCATAGTCTTACAGTTGGCGTGCGGGGCTCTGTGAGTTGGTGGGCGTGGCTCTCTGTCTTGCATGCCCTTAGTGAATGGCGGGCAGGGCTCTGTCGTGCGTTCCCCATGACGCGGGAGGAGGGTTAGAGTGGGCGGGTGGGGCTCTGTCAAGCGTATCCCATAGTCTTAGAGTTGGCGGGCGGGGCTCTGTGAGTTGGCGGGCATGACTCTCTGTCTTGCGTGCGTGCTCTGTCTTGCGTGCGCTCTCTGTCTTGCGTGCCCTTAGTGAATTATATATATAGATTATTGCCACATGTAGAGAATACAGTGAAATTCTATTCATTATGGTGCGAAATTGAAGAATAATACCTTATTGTAAAAAAAAATATTTTATACCCCTAATTGTGCTAAGTTGGAGCTTATAAAAAAATTAAAATCATCTCAGTAGAGAAAAAAACTGCTAAAAATTATTTCTCAAAAATCAATAGGTTTCTAGCATTTCATACTGCTATGAACTGTGCCAAGTTTCATTTTGACTGTGAGATTCTTATGTTCAGACTCGTATCCCGGCACACAGACAGAAATCACTCTTCCTATTGCAGAGATATTTAAAACTAATAAAAAAACAATTAATATCAAATTTTATATCAAAATTTTGATCCAGTCACAATATTTCCATTATATTATACTAGCTGTGTTACCCAGGTGTGCCCAGGAAATTTTGTAAGAAAATGAGTGTCAACTATAGTGCCGCCAGTCAATCAGTTATATCAGAAGTACTATTTAACTACCTAAGCTTTTTTATGTACAATTTTTGTAGGTTTAACAACTAATATATTAACAGGCAGTATGGTATAGTGGTTAAGGCTCTGAACTTCAGGCCCTGAAGTTTTGAGTTAAAATCCTGCTACTGACACTGTGCAACTATGAGCAAGTCAATTCACCTGCTTTTGCTCCAATTGGAAAAAACTAAAGAAAAATACTGTAGCTAATTGCTTCTCAAATATTAATAATAAGTAATAATAACCATAGTACACCAGTGGAGCGGCTTTCTGATGAACACGCTACACACAAATTGTCCATTAGCAAAATATTCCTGTATTAGATAAATTTCTAGTTTTCCTAGTGCCTGTGCTTTTGTTGGTGATCAGCACAAAAATTTTTACAGTAAAGAGTATTCTTTTGAATTAAACCAGGTAATCAGTAGGAATAATGTGAAATCTGAGTTAATATTATCATTATTATTATTATATGGCTAGACAATATGGACTTAAATTGTTATCACAATTATTTGGATCCAAAATTTGATATTATATCAATGATATTATTTGATATTTCTTCATATTTTTGAAATACCTTTAATATTGAAGATCAGCACCATTTAGATATGTATATACACACAATGTATACAAAGTCCAAAACCTGGAATATTTTTCTTACAACATGACATATTAGTGAAGGAAACACTTTTTTTTCTTTTCAAAATGAAAAATTCATGAATAGTTGTGCTTTAAAGAAATACCTCAAATAACATTTTTTACAACCATTTTTTATATATTTCCTCTAGTTATATTGAATTTCCACTGCATGTATTGGATATCTTCTGCCAGTCAGTAAACATTGCTCTTTCCCGCTGGGTGTTTCATATAAGTAAACACAAAGTTGGGCATGTGTATATTATACATACTGTATACTGATCTATGATTAAAAGCATTTGCAATGGTTCCAAATTATGCATTTTCATATCTGTGCTTTTTCTTCACTGTAATAGTCTCTGATGCATAGGGTTATCTATTTTATAACATTTACCAGCACGGTAAGCACTGCTTTAGCAGCCATGCAACACATACAGTGCATCCGGAAAGTATTCACAGTGCATCACTTTTTCAACATTTTGTTATGTTACAGCCTTATTCCAAAATGGATTAAATTAATTTTTTTCCTCAGAATTCTACACACAACACCCCATAATGACAACATGAAAAAAGTTTACTTGAGGTTTTTGCAAATTTATTAAAAATAAAAAAAATCAGAAATCACATGTACATAAGTATTCACAGCCTTTGCTCAATACTTTGTCGATGCACCTTTGGCAGCAATTACAGCCTCATGTCTTTTTGAATATGATGCCACAAGATTGGCACACCTATCCTTGGCCAGTTTTGCCCATTCCTCTTTGCAGCACCTCTCAAGCTCCATCAGGTTAGATGGGAAGCGTCGGTGCACAGCCATTTTAAGATCAATCCAGAGATGTTCAATCGGATTCAAGTCTGGGCTCTGGCTGGGCCACTCAAGGACATTCACAGAGTTGTCCTGAAGCCACTCCTTTGATATCTTGGCTGTGTGCTTAGGGTCGTTGTTCTGCTGAAAGATGAACCGTCGCCCCAGTCTGAGGTCAAGAGCGCTCTGGAGCAGGTTTTCATCCAGATGTCTCTGTACATTGCTGCAGTCATCTTTCCCTTTATCCAGACTAGTCTCCCAGTTCCTGCCGCTGAAAAACATCCCCACAGCATGATGCTGCCACCACCATGCTTCAATGTAGGGAGGGTATTGGCCTGGTTTCCTCCAAACGTGACGCCTGGCATTCACACCAAAGAGTTCAATCTTTGTCTCATCAGACCAGAGAGTTTTGTTTCTCATGGTCTGAGAGTCCTTCAGGTGCCTTTTGGCAAACTCCAGGCGGGTTGCCATGTGCCTTTTACTAAGGAGTGGCTTCCGTCTGGCCACTCTACCATACAGGCCTGATTGGTGGATTGCTGCAGAGATGGTTGTCCTTCTGAAAGGTTCTTTTCTCTCCACAAAGGACCTCTGGAGCTCTGACAGAGTGACCATCAGGTTCTTGGTCACCTCCCTGACTAAGGCCCTTCTCCCCCAATCCCTCAGTTTAGATGGCTGTCCAGCTCTAGGAAAAGTCCTGGTGGTTTCGAACTTCTTCCACTTATGGATGATGGAGGCCACTGGGCTCATTGGGACCTTCAAAGCAGCAGAAATTTTTCTGTAACCTTCCCCAGATTTGTGCCTCGAGATAATCCTGTCTCGGAGGTCTACAGACAATTCCTTTGACTTCATGCTTGGTTTGTGCTCTGACATGAACTATCAACTGTGGGACCTTATATAGACAGGTGTGTGCCTTTCCAAATCATGTCCAATCAACTGAATTTACCACAGGTGGACCAATTAAGCTGCAGAAACATCTCACGGATGATCAGGGGAAACAGGATGCACCTGAGCTCAATTTTGAGCTTCATGGCAAAGGCTGTGAATACTTATGTACATGTGATTTCTCAGTTTTTTTATTTTAAATAAATCTGCAAAAACCTCAAATAAACTTTTTTCACGTTGTCATTATGGGGTGTTGTGCGTAGAATTCTGAGGAAAAAAATGAATTTAATCCATTTTGGAATTTTGTAACATAACAAAATGTGGAAAAAGTGATGCGCTGTGAATACTTTCCAGATGCACTGTATAATGCATCCAACTTGCTGAATCTCTCTCTATTTCTCTGTGGTATTGACAGGTAATTTACATGGCTGGCTCCAGGTAAGAATCTGAAAAGGATGCTTGAAATTCTGAGGTGGGAGGTGATATTTTGGACAAAGAGCCAGCAAATCTTTACTTTCAGTTTCAATATGACTAAACAGTGAAGTAACATCTCTCTACTAAAATTTGCCATTATAAAAATCACAGATCTTTATTTCATTAATTGATGTTTTATTATCTTCTGACCAACCACTGCTCACAAAGTAATATGGTTCTGTACTTGACTTCCTCCAATTATCTTAACAGTTTCAAATTTCACCAGGACAACACAGACCTGAGAGGGACATGTTCTTGAAGTGGCCATGGGCTGTCTAAGGGAGGGAGGATACGAGGAGAAGCTAGCCATAAAATGCGCTTCTAACAGCTTTTAAAGAGGGTGCACAGAACAAGAACTTAAAGAGCACTTTGAAGGTATGTCACACACACAAAAAAACCTTAACAAAGGATGCTTTTATTCTCACTTGTAACATTTCAGTAATGTGTGAAATCAAGTCAAGTGAAGTTGGGGAGCATGCACTGGTACAGTGCGTTGCCGCACCCACTACACAACGAAACAACTCGGGATACCGGTTGACAACCCCCCAGGCAGACACGTGGTCCAGTCCCACCCTCCAGAAATGACCCTCTGTCTACCGCAGCCAGGTATTACGTGGGTGACCCCTTGGCCTGGTCCAGCCACTCGGGTCCCCAACAATGAGGATCTTAGGAGCTGAATCAACCTCAGGGAAACGTGCAACATGGCCATGGTGCCATAACTGACGCTCCATCACAATGCAGGTAATGTGCCTCAATCGGGACTCCATGAGCAACCACTCATTCAATAAGTCAAACCAACGGTACCCAAGGATTTTCCGGAGAAACACACAGTACTAAAGGAGTCCAGTCTTCGTCTCAGATCACTGGATAGCATCCATGTCTCGCAACCATATGGCAAGACAGGAAGCACCAGGACACTAAAGACTTAAATATCGGGAGCGCCACACACCCCTTTCCAATGACCTCATGACCCCCCATGCTCTCCCAATCCGTCTACGGACTTCATAGGAAGAGTCACCAGAGACATGAATGTCACTGCCAAGGTAAATAAACCTCTCGACAAGGTCGACACTCTCTCTGCAAACAGACACAATGCTGATAGCTGTGTCCAAGAGTTGATTAAAGGCCTGGATCTTGCTTTTTATCCAGGACACTAACAAGCCCAGACACTCAAACTCCTCGCTAGGTCTCTCAAGCGCCCCAATCAGAGCCTCCATTGACTCCTCAAAAAATCACAGCATCATCAACTAAGTTAAAATCCATGAATCTTTCTTCACCAACAGATGCCCCACAGATAAAAAATTACACTTTGCAGGCATCTAATTTTTGGTGTGATGTGAATTAATGGTTATTTTAATTATCCGTGTTTCCCAAAGAAAACTAAACCACTTTCAAAAAGAAGTGCTAAACCTACCTATTCTAAATGCTTCCTCTTCTGATCCTCGCTCCTTTAATGTTTTAAGTGTCACGATTGAGACCCTGGAGAAGTATGGGGCATTGGGGTTGGGATTGTGGTAGTCAATTTTCAAAGCTGTGATCAGAGGCGATGGGTCAATGAAGCAGAACGTATAACTAAGATGAGACCCCTTAGTCAGTTTATCTGGAAGGTCCATGTTGTGGTGAGTCAATATGGTGGCCTATTCTCACACAATAGAGGCCTATTCTCACACAAGATAAAAGAATACTGCAAGCAACTCAACAAGACAACTGAAAAGCAAAAGTAAGGGAATGGAGACAAAATATATAAAATCACTGAATATACATTTCAATCAATCATTAAGAAAGTGAAAGAGTATGGTATAGCTGTTAATCGGCTTACAGCAAGCTGTCTACAAAAACCCACAGAAATGGGCAGAATGAACTGAATGACTCCACACAGACAGCGACTAGGGAGTGCTCTCTTCCTGCACATCTAAAGGAGGAACTCTGAAGACACCAATTAGGCAGATCACAAATTTAGTAGTGCTGGATCATAAGAAAAAAACTAATTATAAATGCAATTTTTTTTTTTCAAAATGTTATTTTGTTAAAGTGCAAAAAATATCTATATTTTGTAGCCAACTCAGATGTTACACAAGGTTAGTTTAGCTCATGTTACCTGCTCGGCAAGAACAGCTCATTCCCTGATAAATTAGGCTGTCTAAGTATTTCACACTAAGAATTCTCCCAGGAGGCCTCTGACCCATTGTGTAATTGCAAAAGCTGTTAACATCATTAGTTGTTTTTTTTTTTTTTAACATGTAATAGTTCAAGAAGGACAGTGTCAGTGCATACCTATAAATGGTAAATTATGTTAATTAAGGTTAACTGTAGAGAAAAGCCAAGCAAAATGACACCTTTTATTGGCTAACTAAAAAGATTACAATAGTTAGCCAATAAAAGGTGTCATTTTGCTTGGCTTTTCTCTACATTCATAATGGCTAACACAGTACAACACCCTAGTATTAAGGTTAACTGGAAACATTGAAAACATTTTTAGAAACTTGGAAGTAACATTTCATTTGTTGGACCTACATGATGCATGTGCCTCATCAACTCAAAAGTTAAACTACATTTATTTTTTTTACTATGGAATGTTACCAGTTGTTTAAATTATTTAGAATGTGAATACAATGATGAAGAAATACAACAAAACCAGCACAAATTGTATGCTTTCAACCAAATAAAACTGCAGGAACCACAAATTGGCTTAACAACACTGACAAGACAAGACTTGAAAATAGAGACTTAGTCAAAATGTTTAACTGGAACAATGAAGATTTGGCAGTCACACAGACTATTTAAAAAAAATGTGAAAAAAATAAAACAAAATAGAAGCATTACAGCAGAGACAGCATAGCAATGATAGCTAAAACAAGGAAAACACTTCAAGTATTCCACAAATTAGAATTCAATTCACAAATAAAACAAAGCAGTTAAACTATTAAATAGTATACACAGCTTTCCCCTTTTTGTTTAAGAACTGTAAAATTTCAGAAGCACTGCGTTGTAGTCACCTTTTATAAATAGTGTAAAATCTTCCATATTCTATCAATTTTTCTGCCTGCTTCCAGATTCTTTTAACACAGAAAAATGTTCTCTCTACAATTCCAAGATAAAATTCAATGGACAACAAAGACTGTGCATTGATATACACTGTAACTTAAACAAATGTATTGCACTGTTTAAACCATGCATCTATTATTGAACTTACAAAATTCATATAAGGGAAACCAGGGAACCCACTGAAGACTCCCACACACATGGGGAGAAATCCAAACAGACCATGACTGGACCCAGTTTGAAACCAAGGATTCTGGAGCTGTGAGGCAGTAGTACTAATCTATGTGCCACTGCACCAACAAAGATAAATATCAGAAGAAATAGACTTTTAAAGTTTACTTTTAGTGTGGAATCATTAGGAAAATGGGGCACACCGTAACTGTTTGGAATGAATTTTCATTAAATAAAGACATTTCAACAATTTTAAATTCCATATAAAATTTCCAGACTTTTTATTTTATTGTAGAGAAGTAACAGAATTTCATATGTACCTATTTTAATGAGTGTTCAATATAATAAATATATTATTTTCTGAATGGAAAAAAAACTACGATCAGGAAAACAAAAGTCCAATTTGTAAACAGGCTGAAATGTAATTTAAGAATATTTTTTTCAGCACAAAATAGGACACCAGCTCCAGAATAAATCATCCAAAATGATACAAAGCTAAAATGTGACCTTATTTGGTTCAGGTTTCTAGAAATTTATAGAACTCCTACAAAACAACACCGGTGTTCACTACTAATGTATACACAATCTGCATCTGCATAATAGCAAGCCTGAGCAATTCCCTTAGATGCATCAAGGACTCCAGGTCATTTTAAAGGTTGTTTTGGAGATGTTTCAATGTGTGATTCATTGTGAGATGGGCACTCTGCTATGCAACAGAGCTTCAAAAAAAGTATGGTAAACTGGAAAAAAATTAAACTTGTAGAATTCCTTCTGCATTATATATTACAATCCATTAGTTTTCAGATATTCAGATCTAACAAAGGTGTGTTACTTCTAAACACAGAAACAATACTGGGGAAAACCTTAAGATTCTTCACATTTGTCACAGTACATTCAAATGTCCAAAACACTGATTTAACATTTTAGCATTCATCTATTTACTGAATCCAATAGGTGAGCATAAAGCCTAGTTTATAGTTGGGTGAAAGCCAAGCAGTGAAAATGACATCAGATCTGGAGACTAGCACGTGCAGTATTTTTGCCACACACTATACATGAATATTTGTCTAACTACATGGCAGCCATGTATCCGAAACGGTGAATTTCATAGACAGGCTGGTTACATAGCTGCCAGAACAATAAACAGAGGGCTGAATATGATGCAACAGGTCATTTGAAATCCATCTACATGTTTGCCCCCCACTCACCCTTCCTTCACCACTTTTGGTCACTTCTCCTTTTCTTCCTCTTCAAGGCAGTAATAGCAGGCACAAATCTTCTTCCACAAGTAGAGTCTCATATCCTCTGGTATGACATTAGCTATGCATCACTGACCAAATACTATAACTTATTGACTAGGAGAATATCAACACACCAATCAAACAGACCACAAATAAGTGCAAATTTGTTCTGGTTGCTAAACGTGTGCACGTGCTTTATGGTGCAGTCTGTGTGCTAGCTTCATGCAGTAAGTATAAAACAGGCTTTACCTAGTGCAGTCTGGTTTGGATGCCACCCTGGAACAAAGGCTAGTCCATTACTTTAACATGGCTTTCTCATAGCTTCATTTTAGTTTAATCCTGATAATTCTGTATATGCATTTAATTATCATTATTATTCCTGGTGGCTCCGCAATCCGTACTAACCCTACTGTCTCTTCTGTTCTTTTTCCAGTTTTCTGTGGTAGCAATCTCTGCCACCACCACCTGATCAAAGCACTGTGATGTCCCTACATTGATGGATTAAAGGCCAGATGTCCACATGACCGTCATCATTAAGTTCTTCCATGTGAACCCTGAATACAATAAGGACTGATTGAGATTATTCATGTTAGGTAGCATGCCTAGAGGGGGCTTTGCGGCCTCGTGGCCTTTGAACCCCTGCAGATTTTATTTTTTTCCTCCAGCCATCTGGAGTTTGTTTTGTTTTTTCTGTCCTCCCTGGCCATAGGACCTTACTTTTATTCTATGTTAATTAGTGTTCCCTAATTCTATTTTCTTATTTATGTTGTCTTTTTTCTCTTTCTTCATCATGTCAAGCACTTTGAGCTACATAATTTGTATGAAAACGTGCTATATAAATAAATGTTGTTGTTGTTAGTGAGTACATTTACTCATATCAAGTCAAGTAAAAGTAAGCAGCAACCTAAATTTTAGGCGATTCTCTCTGAACAATTCTGTTCCTTTTTTTAATACTGGTTTTAGAAGTTTCTGTCAATAAAGTTTGTCATATTTCAGGGATTAAAGCAGCTGTATGAGCTTCTTATTTAGTCGATTACAATAAATTCAGCTTCCTTTAAACATGCATGGCAACATATAATCATTGCCAGGATTTTTCAACAACCACTGCTATAATCGACATTTTTCATGATTACGTACTGTATGTGAAATTGAAACAATTCAAAAAAAGTACTATTTTGCTATTGACATATTTCCACAGCCATGCCATATAAAGGATATTTTTAACATGTACTAGACAAATATTAATGTATGTAGTGAACAGCATTTTTGAGACACTCTCCTATAGATTTACATTATCTAAGTTAATCAAACCCTTCAAGTAGGAAATACTGACAGATAACCCTGCAGCAAAAAAAACCAACAAAATCAGGCATTCTGAATCAGACAATTACAGTCTCGTCATACCACCACCCACGACATGTTTAGCTACTGCCAACCTGTCAACATCCCGAAAAGCATGTGGTGACCGTTAACTTGCTTATCCTAATGCAGACTGAAGAGGCAGTCAGATAAGTATTTACAGATGTCAGAGACCTTTAACACTTCATACAGTATATTCTGACACGAAAATCCCAGGAGAGCAGACTGTGGGAAGTAAAAACACATGTAATGTTTCAATAATGCCATAGTCACTGAACAGCAAAAGGTTTTAACCAGCCATTTACCATGTGTTTCATACTAGTAAATGGACTATATTATAATAAGGCTAACAGTAAATGCATATGGTGATGCAATTTGGCAAAACAAAATTAATATACAAATAGTTTACTTTCTGTCTTTGTCAGTTGTACAAAAGTCACACACAAACAAGTATTACTTTCACTAAAAGAATAGCCACAAATCCAACCCACATATTGCTTGCTTTCACCCAAAGCTTCCTGGAAAGGCTTTGGCTCACTACGGCCTTATAAAAGAATTGAGTTGATCAGAAAAATGGATGAATGGGCATTAAGGCAGAAATGTATGTGCATATTAAACATTTAAAAAGAAACTACACAGAAAATATTTCCTTTAGGTTTTCTCATTGTTAAGCAGAGAGTAATAAAAATATAGTCTGATAAATTACACTAAGGCTAAATAATTAAATGCTGTCTGTCTATGCAATGATTGTTAATTATGACAATACTAAAAGCTTAGTAATATATTCTGGAAAAAACTCTTGCTGAACTTTTGTAAATATCCGAGTATACTTTTATTCTCAAAGGCCGTTCCTTATTATTCCAGCAATACTAGCTAAAACTTTTTACAACAAATAAAGATATTAAAATGTAAGTAGGTATGGATATACTGTACATATATAACCATTCATTGCCAAAGTTGCTTATCCAAATTAGAGATACAGGGAGCTCTAACCTATACCAGATGCACCAGACAAAAAAATCATGAAGCAACCTAGGGCATGCACAAGTACGACATTCCAGTTTCTTCAGGTATTTTCTATTTTTGATGCCCAGAGCTCTTCAGAAGAATACTTACCCACTACACATGCTCTAAACTCTAACCATGCTATGCATTGTACCCAGCTCAACCTTTGCTATAGTTTATCCACAATTTAAACTGGGTTTCTAACTTGCAAACCATATCAAACCCACTTCTCATAAAACCAGAGATATATCCAGAATTTTTTTTTTTTTTTGATTTTCATATACTTTAATAATCCGCGAGGGGAAATGGTATTCTTACATGACCTTTAAATTGAACATGCACAGAAAAGGCTTTTGTCAATATATTAACCTTCACAAAACTGAAAAAATTGATTACCAAAAATTAAGCCCACCAAGAGAGTGGAACATTTACTACTGTAAAAACTATTTTTCTACAGATAGAACAGGTGGCCACTGAAAAAAAAGTAACACCATAAGTCAGTTCCAATTAAATTGTTTCTGGCACAGCTTAAAACTGACTTTCATGACAGACAAAAATAATTAAACTCCATACTGGCCAAAAGAAATAGTACTGATCTTTAGTAATAGTTTCATGCCTTCATGCCTGACATACAGTAACAACAGAACAGTGGGCGAAGCTCAGGCACAACGTGGTTTGGTTATTTTCCAATGGCATGAGTCACTTCATTACATTGGCATTGTACACAGACCACTAACTGCTACAGTCCAGTCTCACAGATTTCAGTAGGCAAAACCAACTTTGCTGGTGGCCAAAGTCACTTAAAATAGAAAAAGTAGGAAAAACTATTGTTTTCTCTGTAGCAACCAAAACCAAAAAAAAAACAACTTGAGAGATATAGAAATAAGAATGTATGCTGGTACAAATAACCCATTGTTTTATTAAATAAACGTTAATTCATCCAAGCACCATATACAATTAGTTTTTAAAAAGGTTGTAAAGTATCTGCTTTAAGGTTTTAATTGGGTATATTACTCCAGATCTTACCTTGACAAGTCCTGCACATTACCCTATAACTTTTATGATATCACCTACATGTTGAAGACTGATACCGATTACAAAGAACAGGACAATGGACCCAGAAGAATGGCACCTATGGAAAGTAGGAGCTACAGTTGAGGAGCAGATTACTTGAAGCAGAACTTACATGTCTCTTAGGGCAAAAAGTTTAATTATGAATAAGCACAGTAAACCAGTGGAAAGTGATGAGTAAAAAAACTCTGCATCTGTTCCCACTAAACGCAAAGTAAGCAGGCACAGTTTCAGTCCTTAATATCGTCTTGTGATGTTGCGACTAAGGGCTACCCGACATTTGAGAACCACAGGACCTTTAGGTTACAAAGAAGAGCTTGCATATTCCAGAAGAACAGAAGAAGAACTGCCCATACCCAGCAGACGGGACAGCATCTAAATTGCATGCACTGTGTTCTCGGGTGTGTAAGATTAGGCTGAACTCTGTCCCAGTGCCCACTGGACCATTTCAAACCAAATACAATTTTTTCTCTCAATATTCTATAAAATTCTGCTTCTGAAGCAAACCACGGGTCCTTTGTTGATCCAATTAACCTTTTTACTATATTCCTTATATAAAGAACGGGTACACATTAATTTATTGTATATTTGTTAATCAGATCATTTCAATGAACATGTCAAAGCTGTATCAAAGGCACATTGAAGCCACATGTGACACACTGCACTTGTCTTTATTAAAGGCACACTGATATAACTGTGATCTGTCTGAAGAATTCAGAACTGTTAGTGAAATAACAAAGTAAAAGTATTCAAAAACTTGGTCCACATGCTCTCACTACTGATGAGCGAAACAGCTAGGTTTTACTTCTCATACAATTCTCGTGAAAAAAACAAACCCTTACCTTTATTTTGCATTTGTGAAAAATATAAAAAACACTAAAACAAGGTTTTATGTTAAATTTTTCTTTTCTTTTTTTTTTTGTTTGGAACGCTCAACCCCCCAATGCATCCCTAATCTTCCACAACATCACAAACTCTCATCTGCCTTATGCACTGCCTGTTGGCAGGTGGCACCACTCATCTGGGGTCAGAGGTAACATCATTTGCATCCACTTTGTACAACTGGATATGGTGCTTGAAGTCAGAATTTTTCAAGGCTCCATCAGCCACAAACTTACAGTAATACCCAGGCTAATGGATTTTTGCAGTGCCTCTTAAGTGTTCTGGAGGCACCAGAAAAAACATTTTCCCATGTATGTATAAAATGAGAAAAAGTTACAGATAAGTTGAAAATATATGAGTTAATGTCCCGAATGTTGCTTGTGTAAAACAAAACTCTTAAGTTTAGCAGTAATTAAATTTTGCACAAATTGTTTGGCTCACCACTAGTTCTCACTAGAACTGTCAAATTACCCAAAAAAAGGTTTGAGTATTCAAATTAAACATAAGTAAATACTCTAATATATTCAAACTTAAGTTAACAATTTAAAGGGTTATGTTTGTACTTGCTTTTTATACTTTACTAAACATTAAGCCCGTTACAATAACGGGCGCTAGAACAGTAGTGCATAAACATTAGTAGGAACAGTCTATATTAAATGGCAAGGGACCTTGACCTCATTCTGTTTGTTGTCTTAATTTTGTTTTTGTCAAAAATATTTTTGCAAGAAGCCTAAAGTAAAATAATAATCAAAATAAAATAGAAACTTATATGACAATACAGTATGTATAATTAATATTGCCTTAGTGTAAAACTTTGTAACAATCTGTAATACACAATATCTGAAGAAGATATTTAGGAAAAATTTTCTATTTTTTTACCTCATAAAATGTTTGTATAAAATTTCATTATAGACAGCATTTCTTGTAAATATTCTGTTTGACTTTGGCAACAGTTTGCCTTGTTCAGGACCATCTACAACCTTGACAACAACATCTGGAAAACTTCTAACTTTTGATAATGCAACATATAACTGACCGTGGCTGAATACTGGTTCTGGCAAGTAAATGCCAACTTTTTCTAAGGTTTGCTCTTCTGAGTCTTTCTCTTTTAGCATTTTTCTGACACTCATTTTCTTTTTCTTTAATCGATCTTTTTGCTCGTATTTTTCTTTGTCTTTCAGCCTTTCTTTTGTTCATGTTTACTTGTTGAGCTGACCGTTCTTCCAGGAGATGTTGCTTATATAGGATTTGATTGTCTGTGTCTTTTGTCCTACTTGACGTGTCCTTTGTTTAGGGTGGCATGTTGTTAGTAGATATGTCCGTAATATTTTCTCTTACAGTAATACTGGCTTGTATGTGGCTGTAATATGCGTCACTGTATTGTGTGCCTTTAATTTTCTCTCGCAGTAATACTGGTTTGTATTTCCGTAAAATGCCTGTAATTTTCTCTGACAGTAATACTGGTTTTGATGTCTGTAATAGGACTTTAATTTTCTGTCACAACAGTGGGCAATCAGCAGAGTGTCCCCAGCAACTGATGTAATGTGTGGCATGTAGCTGATAATCGTGCCTGTGGCGTCTCCCCAGCAAGTATTGTGCAGTTCCCCAGTAAGTATTTTAATCTGTGGTGGCGTGCAGCCGATTATTGTATGTGTGGCGTCTCCCCAGCAACGGATTTTATGTGCGCGGTCCCGACTACCCAATCAGCACTCTCCCCAGCAATGATGTCCTTTATTTGCTTATCATGCGCGGCCGCAGCTAGGCCATTCACTGTGTGCCCAGCTTCCAGTGTGTGTGCTTTATTTGCTTATCATGCGCGGCCGCGGCTAGGCCGTTCACTGTGTGCCTAGCTTCAAGTGTGTGTGCGTCCACGGTGTCATGCACATGGGCGGGGCATGGTGCGATGCGCGGCGTGGCCCACGCATGCGCACTTCAACAGAAGACACACAAACGGACACCTGGACGCACACAGGGGTTTTATTAAAGAGGATTATTATGGTAACAGCCACATAAACAGCAAAAAAAAAAAATCCTAGAGGTACTTAGGCAATTGTTATTTAAATATAAGAGCCATCAAAAAACCACCCAGCTACAATCTGTAAAATAGAAGCATTTGCACATCTGTCTGGCTTTTAGTGTAGGATTGACGGCTAGGTGCAAGTGGTGAACCACTCAACCCGTTAAGCACAAAAGCACAACCCCCACTCCTATCAATCAACTGTCCTGTACTTTCACAGAAAGAGCTCTGTCTCCTGGGCTTCACCCTAACCAAGTTTCCCATTTCTCACAGCTGTTCTAGCAAGACAGGTCACAATGTGTTTGTAGTGCAGGACACCAGCTGAGTGCTACAAATGGGACCTGCCCAAAAACATAGTTATAAGCACTCCATGCTATGCAGAAGTACAGAGTGCTACAAATAGGAAATATGCAAAAATATAGTCATAAGCACTTCATGCTTTGCAGAGGCACCACAAGTAAAATATAAATAAATACATAACATTAATAATATTGTAGCAATGCACAGTGCCAGCGCAAGTGGCTCATTAAGGATCTAAGCTTCTTTTTGTGACTGCTTGAATGGCTCACTGTCTTGACAAGTATCAAGAAGAATATGGGTCAGGATGAGAATAGCAAGCGACGTCAAAGAGCTGGCAAGAGGCAGGTAGGTTGAAGGTGTACTGGTTTTATTATTTTGGGGGTGTCCAATGGGCAGCAGCAGAGTATCAGAATTAAAAAAAAAATAAAAAATAAATCAGTCAGTGCCTGTAGACTCGCCTAGAAAAGTGGCTGCTGTGTGGCTTACAAATCATCACAGTCTCAAGACTGGGTTCACACAATCTGATTTCTTTATTTTTTTCTCCTTTAGAGATGCATTTCCATTTTAATAACTGTGGCCTGAAAATGTTTAATTACATCTCACAGTTTTAAGCATTATGCATCAAACCAGCAGTCAACTAAGACAGAGACTAATTGTGGGACACGGCATACTTGCTGAAATACTGACAAGGCTCTGTAACAGAGTACTGGGATAGAAAAAAAAATGTATACATTATGCAGTATACACACTCACATTGTGATGGCTGTAAGTTTTACTAATGAAGATAACAAGCTAACCATTCAAAATCACCAAAAGGCTGATCATGGAAGTGAAGTGCAAAGACAGACCCGTAAAATACTACAGACTTGCATAGTATGACTGGAGTAACTTGATGACAAGATTAACACATTTGTTTTTTACAAATGAACATCAACATTTGCCTTCGAATAAGATAGTTTTAAAATAAATTCAAATGGTATTCGAATATTGACCTTTGATCTAACAGCCATAGTCCTCACAATTTAAGAAAAAGAGAAAAAAAAAAACAGAAACACACACAATTGATTTGTTTCATCCCTTCACACTATTAAAGAAGCAACTTCCACACTAACTTGTTTTCCATTCTTTGCATGCAATAATTATTATATCATTTCACTTCCTCACCCCTGTATCCTTTCCATCTTTTTCTGCATTCTCTTCTCTACACCTCATTTGGCTAAAAATCCAAAACATTTCTCCATTGTGTTTTCCCCTATTATTCCAAATGTATTCAATTAAACAAAGCGTGGATCCAGTGCTGTTCATAAAATACCATTGATATAAAGCTATCAAAAAGTATATCTTTAGTGATTTTTCTTTCACTAAAATTCATTAAGGTCATGCAAAAATACTATTTCCCCTCTGGAATTAATACAGTGTATCAAATACAAAAAAAAAAAAAAAATAATAATAGTGCATAATCACATTGCTCACTATCAGATGTTTCTCCATTATAAAAAAAATCTTGGAAGAAGACAAGACGTGATTGTCTCAGAGACACTTTCACGTCTCGCAAAACAAGTCTTTGTGCCAAGCAATGTAACCACGCCCGGGGCCGAAAGCCCCACGAGACAAGAGCTTATTGAAAGAGATTTGGAAAAGTCCTGCATGGTTATGTCCAACACATTTCTTGTTGAGAGAAAGAAACGATATTCACTCACGGGCAGTTATATGTTGCATGGTCAGGATGTAATTCCATACATGGAATCCAACTCCAATGCAATATTGATGAAAAGGTAAAAGCAAAAAGAGATCAAATATAAGGACATAGGTGATATGACAGAACTGCGCCGTGCAAAATGCAGATCACGTGGCATGGCAGCAACAGCAAGCCAGCAGCTGATCGAGCAAAGAAGAGGGGAAAAAAAAAATTGTATGTGTTTTCCATTGTATCACCGTTTAAGAGGGGGTGTTGGAAGCGCGATCACGTCTCCTTGGGGTGCGTTCAGCCACCCTCTTCACAACGCGAGTGGCAGAGATCCGAAGTGGTTGGCGCAAATGGGGGGCGGCGAGGCACCCTAGTTTTCCTAAATAAGAATATCATGAGTTGAATCATAATACAAGTAGAAACAAAGAAGTGTCAATATTCAAAGAAAAGCAGTTTGTGAAGGGGTTAAAGATAAAGTGGATCCGTAACCCTCATTTATTTTTTAAAAAGTAATTGTAAGCCAGAGAAATTTCTAGGGGACTGAAAGCTAGTCAAAGAGACACTTTTTATATAAAGATTATCTTGTCAACCCTAGTAATAACATGTCAATTAACTTAAATTGTACAATATGTAAATTAAAACAAGCAATTATAAAAGAGAAGAAATCAAAGTAAGTATACAGGGCAGATGCTTTAATAAACCATACGTATCAGGATTAGAGAATAAATATTGTGTTTTACTGTTGCACAGGAATTGCAGTATATGAAGTACTGGTCAAAAACAAAAATTAGGAGAACAAACACATTTATATTGAAAATGCGACATCATTCCCTATGAGAAACTAATAGTCAAACTACAGATGGCACTTATTCCAGGCCAAGTGAGTAAATAGGGCAGAATTAGGTTAATCATAAAAAAGCAACAGGTTATTGCATGAGGGTTTTTTTTTTCTAAATTAGATAATGTGAACAATGAAGTCCTTTATAGATCAATGCTTAGATCATAGCTCTTTCTCATTTATGTACTATAGATTATATGGTCTGCAAAAGACAGGCCATTATTATATACTGAAGAAACACAGAAAGCTTATACAAGAGCCGAGCCAAGCCAAACCATAGCTTTACCACAAGACAAAGCTGGTAATAGGAAATACACTTATTTCAGCCCATTTTCAATGTCATAAGAGTCTTTCATTATTTTGTTTTTACTTTATGTTCTAGTTAAGTACAACTTTTTCAAAGAATTTTGAAAATATTTCTTGGCACAAAGAAATGCAGATATGTCAAATTATTTACCAAATACTGAAAGTAGCCACCCTTATTTAACAATATTTTAGGTATGTTACTTTGAAAAGGAATTTACAGACTAGGCTCAACCTAATTCCTTGATTTTATGAAATATTTTCCTATATTCTTATTTGACTGCTGAAATAGAGGGCTTTAACATAGTTTTCAGTCATTTGGTACATTTATCTTTAGGAATTAATACTACATAATACAGAATAACAAGGTGGAAATCCTTCAAACATTAAAAAATTGGCTTTTAAAATACATTAAAAATTATTGTCCGTCCTCAAAGCAAATCTAAAGCATATTTTCCTTACTGCATGACAGCCTTATTGAACTAAAAGAAAGCACTTCTCGAAAGTTGAAACCACTAATAGATCAAAACAATAGCTAAAATTACAGTAATGGGCATGTGAAAGCCTTGGTACAAATGTTGTCGGGAATCAGGCATATTGAAGACCATGCCCCCAGTGTTCACCAGCATAATCTGCTGTGAAATGTGGTTTACTTAAAACATTAAAAATAACATTTCATGGTGCACAGTCAAAAAGAGAAAAAAAACACTATAATAAAAATAAAGGCAAAAGTATAACTGTAATAATACATCTTCCATATTGCTGAGCTTTAGAAGAAATGTTATAAATTAACACTAGCTGAAGAACTAACACCATTACACCTACTACTAAAAGAACTGTTAATCACTTGTGTTCAACTTAAAAGAGGGGCCACCAATAATTTTTAAAAGGTAAAAAAAACCTGAACATTTGTTCATTTCAGAAAAAGAACAAAAAAAAACTGGATTATTCCAGGAATAAGAAGCTGCATAATGATAGAAACTTAGTCAAAAAATAACTACAAAATTACAGGTTTATAAATTTATTACTGTCAAATTTAACGAGTACAGTGAAATTATACAATGTTTATTAAAATAATAAATTACTATGTGGCTCAAACAAATGAACTCAAAACAAAACGAGAAGATCAGCTCACCTGAATTGCATATTTTGAACACCAAACTCTTTCTCTTAGAGAAAAATACAGACGCTCCTTCTGACCAGACCATCTCAAGCTAAATATATGTAAGCCTTTGTAAAACATCATGTGTTTAATTAAAGCAAAACAGCTGCACTAATACATTTTCATCTTCTTAAGGTATAGATTATTACTGAATACTGCCAGCTTAATTAAAAGGATTGTGTCTTCTTTCCCCTCAGTCACTTAGCATTACCTTAATGTGACATCACCCAATCCAGCTGCATTGTCTCATTCTTCATTTAAGCTAAATTAAGCTTCTGATCTTCTTTCCTTTAACATCTCAAGCACCACAAGCAAGCAAATGATGAAGTCCTAAATATCCAGAACATGATACTGCTGAGAAAGCAAATAAAAAAATACACCAACCAGAAAAAAAAACTCACAAAAATCAACAAAACAGATGCCGCCAAGAACCACTGGAGAACACCCATACCCACAGATGAAACGTCAAAACACATGGAGGCAATTAAGTCCCAAAATTTCTTCAAGCACAGGCGCTTACAATCCTTGAAGACAGTGTGTGACTTGTACTATATAAGCCTATATATCTTTAAAGTTCCAATAATCATTCACATCTGCTTTTTCAAACACTGAGACAGCTACTGTGAATGAAAGTGGTGCACGAAGAAATCCTCATGCAGCTGCAGTTACAGTAGCCTGATTACAATTGTGTTTGACATAAATACAGTCATCTGCCTGAGCTCCCACACTTCTCCAGGGTCTTTACTCTGGGTTTTCAATGGAAAAGGTATTCCCATAGAGTTGTGATGACAAGCGGTGTAGCCATTCTAACGTTTCAAGTTGCTTTTCCCCTTTAATCACTTTTCATTGTTAACAAAAATTTTTCTCTTACGTATTGATGTAAAACCAGCTGTCAAAATGGTAACAACAGGTAATGAACCAAAAATAGTGACTTGGCATCAACGCATTTTTTGTTATTAATTTGATCAATATGGTGACACATTCAAGTATACGGCACAGAACCAAACACAGAATGAAAATGGTTTTCTAGATAAAATGTTATAAGCCCTATTCAGACATGATTAGTTTTACATCAATATTTGATACCATGTTAGTAAAATTCCATCATATGGGACTAAAATTACAGAGGTCCTCTGGTAATAATTAATTTACCCTGTGCCTGAAGTGAAGAAAAAAAACTGTTAGTTCTCCTTGTTGTGTGCTGAATTACAGTGGTACGAAGGACACAATAACAAACAGAGTTAATATCAAGTGGGTGGGGGAGTCATTCTTGGAGGTGTGAAAGAACATACTGTTTTTATAAGTAACCAGTGCTAATGTGGTTTGAAAAGCCAAGTCACTAGAAAAAACAGACGTTGATATAATGCTAGAATATTTTACTCATGGAGAATTGTGTATATAGTATGTTCAAACGTTTGTAGCTCCATTGGCCTAATTATTGCTTATTATTTGACTGATGCCTTTATTTAAGGCAACTTACAACATCTGAGATACAATTTGTTACATTTCTTTTGTTTTGTTTTTTTTTAATTGTAACAAAGGCAGGTGAAGTAGTAGCACACAGTCAGTAACAGGATTTGAACGCACAACCTCAAAGTCTGAAGTCCTAGGTCCAAAGCTTTAACCGCTACACAACACTGCCTACCAATAGTAATAGCCCTTACCCAAAAAAAAATAAAAATACTAACATTGTATATAGAATAGCACTTAGTTACATAGTACTTCTGATGCACCTGATTAACTGATCGCGTTATAACTGAGGCCAGCTGCCTTAGAAAATTTCCCTGGCAAATCCTAGGCAACAAAGCTAGTTAATTCATAGAGAGCTTGGTCACAATTTGTTGTAAACAAAAAGAAAAGAAAAATAAATGTAAATAAAAAAATCATGATATCAAACTGATATGATAACACATGATAACAAAAACATCCATTATCAGAATCACAAACAAATATAATGTATATACACAGATGCATATTCTTGGTTCAAAGCCAGAAAGTTATCAGGGCCTACTCATACACACACCAACACATATGTAAATCACCATGAGACTCTTTGGGGGGTAAGTGAAGACATGGGTAACATGCAGACTACACATGCACAACAACCAGGCCTCATATATAAATGGTGCATATGCACAAAAATGTTGCATATGAACGTTTCCACGTTCAAATCGTGATGTATAAAACCTAAACTTGGCGTAAAGCCACGCACATTTTCATGGTAGCTCCAACCCTGGTGTACACAAGTTCTCCGCTCGGTTTTGCAAACTGGCGGCACCCAGCGTCAAAACAGTGCTACTTTTCCAGTGTGGTTTCCCTTGCTTTTTTAGATCCACGTCCCTGACGCAGCTTTATAAATACACTTAAATTAACCACATGCTGTTTATTAGTTTAAAACATCTGATTGTAATTAACCTGTAACAATATAATGGTCCACAGAATAGTCAAACTATTCTAAATACCAAAGCTGCTTAGCGTTGTTACTCTCACTGCACCTTTTTCTTCTTCTTCTTTCAACTGTTCCCGTTAGGGGTTGCCACAACGGATCATCTTTTTCCATATTACTCTCACTGCACCACTCGGAGTATTTATATCACTGTATCTGAGTGGGGAATCACAGCTCTACAGCAGCTGACTGGAAACAGAATTATAGGTATACAGCATCTAGCACACACTGCCACAGCCATGCTGTCTATTGAACCGCTCTCATATGGCAAACGCTTCAGAGCCTTTCCTCCCAGTTCAGAAACAGTTTCATCCCAAGAACTATAAACGCACTCAATCAGTCCATCAATTGCTCCTTGTAGAACTATTTGTACTTATTAGTACAATTACCTCACTGTAAACTTGCGATACAGTTATAATGTTGCACAACCTGAGCCACTTTATAAAGCATGTATTTACATATGATGATGATATCATTTTTAAAATGAAATGCAGCAAAATATGTTTATTATATTATACAGATAAAACTTTAACTTCATTTAAATAATCTATATTTTTAATAATTAAACATGTGAGGACACGGTGCCGCAGCGCTAGCGAGGAGCTGGAGCTCTGTTCACGGATTGTTCCTGCCTCACGCTGTATTCTTTCTGGGGCTGGCGCAACAAGGGAAGGATAGATGGATGGAATAATTAAACATGCACTATAAAGATATTTCAATGTTCCTTAAAAGTTTTGAAGAATCGGCGTTCTAAGCTTACAGATGGCTTAACGTCTATTACAGAGCTGATTGTGTGGCAATTGGTTACCTGGAGAAAGAAAAGGAAGCACAGTAATTGGAGATTAGTACATTTGAAAGAGACAGTACTGCTGCAATAAATTATTTCATCGAAGGTCGCGCACGACGCAGCAAGCATCTTGCGTGAGGCATGAACAATCACTGTGCCACCGTGTTTCCATGTTTAATAACATGCTTTAACTCCTATCATCAAGAAAATGATATCAAGTAAACATCTCAGTATTTTAATTATTCAGAGGGCTGTAATATCACGAATGTAATGGATTCTGTGTCCTGTCGAAGGAAGAAAAAGCCTGTTTAAGAAACACGTAGTGATTCACACACATAGAGCACATAGAAGATCAAATACAAAACAAAGCATTTAACGTGCTACTTTAGTTACGATGAGATTTGAGAAACTAGTAAATAAAATGATTTTAAGATGAAGTTTATGATGTTCTACTTTAATGACAAAATAAATTACATGATTAAAGTGGAAATTTAGAGATTAAAGTTGACATTTCATACTTTTTTCCCCACTGTGTGCCTATTTTTTTTTTTCTCTGTACCCTAATAAGCTTTCATATGACACTCAGACGGTGGGCTATGACTCGCCTTTTCATGGCGACTTTGATATCTGACAACTTTCTTTTTATTTCGGGTACTGTGCGACTTTGTGAACTTGAGCTTTTGAGTTTCTCTGCCACTCTATGTCACTCGATCAACTTCCTTTTGTTGTTTATACCACTGTTTAAACCAACAAACAGTACATTTTTCCTTGCCTCCACTTGATATTCGCTGAAATTCTTCTATTTCCCCCAGTGCTTTTGTCATTGCTTTTTTACAGAACACTGAGCTTAAGGGCTATTTATATTGATTTGCATATTCAAAGAGGCGTAATTCTGGAAGGAGACGGGGCAGGACAGCAGACACGTGCACATGCGTTACTTTTCACGCTGACCGGAATTTATGTAGCAGAAGAACATGGCTTTCACACAGATTTATGCATCTGGATATTTTTGTGCGTAAGCACATTTCTGCTTTTGTCTGTACGCCATGTTATAGTATGAATTCTACGCACGCCGTTATGCATTAGGCTCCAGAACTCTGGATCCATGAGGCAGCAAATTTATCCTTAAGTTAACTGAGCTAAAAATGATGGGTAATTATTAGAATAAATGCAACACTAAATGCCCCAGGCCTCTAGCTAACAGCAGAAAGCCTCAAAACGCTAGGGTTCTTGCTAGGTACTGGAAACAGAGGGCAATCAAAGACCAGAAAAAGGCATCTGTTTAATTAATTGTAATAATAATAGTAGTAGTCTGACCAACATAGAATACTTTACCACTCTCTAGCATGACCCTGAAACTGGAATAACAGGACTCAGTAAATTAATCAAGATATCAAGGTAGTGAAAAATACTTATGAAGAACAAACATATGATCATAAAAATATTTCAAGGTAAAATGCAATGCATGAGAACACTTTGCATAATCTTAATGTTTTAACAATTTGAGGTTGGAAATTTCAGTTAAGTGTGCTTCTTCACCTAGATAAACAGATAGGTAGTACTTTATTGACTTTATTGATCCCTGTATACAAATTCACCTGCTCCAACAACAGTACAGAACACGGAACATATTGCAAATTCATAAAAAATGCACACTATTACATGTGAGCCTCAGGTGTTTGGGACCTACAAACAATTACATCTTTTGTTTTGCAAGTATTTGTTCAGTAGCCTGTTACAAGTAAAAGGGCCAATAAAACTGCCCCCTTACTACATACAGGAAAGATAAGTTCTTAGGGTCATGGCTTTTTGAGCTACACAGGGAAAATTCTTTGAAAACAAACACATGAGACAATTTCCATTACTGAAAGACAGGCTAAAGCTGTTGATTCAAAGCAAATAGCAAAGAGAAGCATCAGTTGATGTTTAGTTCTTGTACAGCTGCCAGCTGTCTTGCAACAACCTCATATATGCGTTTCGAAATACTGGAATACGCAATACACAGTACCATTTTTACCAACAGATGCAAAACAAAACATTTCAGGCAACTTCATGTATACTGTAGGTGAAACTGAAGTCAAAAATAACTCTACTACAGGTACTTTGATATAGCCACATCGAGTGACCCCAAAAAATTTGTCTCTGCTTTGTGTTTTCAAGACATTTAAAAAATTATGAGAATGTTTACAACACTAGTCTTTAGTCAATTTAACAGATCAAATGTGAGACAAACTTTCTGTGTTTATTACCTTTCCACAATATGGACTGTTATCAATTCCACATACAGTAAATGAATATAGAATGGTTCTTGCTTATAAACTGCTACTTAAGTTCAAGAAGCAGAAGAATGTATACATGAAAAGGGGTCTAATGTGGATGAACATCATATCTAGACTTCTTCCTATCATAAAAACACTTATTAAAATGATATTATTTGGAAAAGGATTTAGGAAGGACTGCGGCAAAAAAAAGAACAAAAATTTAATAAAAAAAAAAAATATTGATTTGTTCATAACCTGAAATATCATCATATATGCCCGACTGAAAAATGGCAAAAACACTTAAGTAGATTTCACATATTCTTGTAGTGATAAGCAGGGTAGTCATAATAGCTGCCACATGTACCACGGTCCCATAATGCGATTTTAGTTATCTTACCTCTCAATCAAACCAAGCTGCCCAGTCTTATATAATGTCTCTCTCTCATTTGCTGAGCACTGGAAAATGTCCACTGTCTGAAAACAAGGGGCAACATCTAAAAATGCCAGATGTCATTTTGGTGATGGCCAGAAGGTTTTAGATATTAAAGAAATTTAGATTAGTAGAGAAAAAGCCTGTTTTTATTTTACTGTATGTTACAAGAACCCTCCTGAGGCTACATTTTAGTTAATTTCAAGCTTCTTTTTCCAATTTAGATAGTAATACAGCTAATCGTCTAACACAATGAACTGTAAACCACAAGCTTGCCACTTCAATCAGTGCCACTAAAGCATTGGTCAAATTGAGTAAATCACTTTATCTTCTAGTGAGTTATCCAATCCAGTGTGACTGAAAGTCTTCCACATCTTAGTGTGGGACAGCATACTCCATAATACAACCCTAAGAAAGACTTCCACAATTTACATATGCTGCTAAAAGGAAAAAAAAAAAAAAATACTGCCAACACTACCGTATGTTGAAGAAAACTTTCTCATATGGAAACATATTTTCCTTTTCAGCAAAATTTTCAGGAAATTCCCACACCCACTTCACTTGAAGTAATGCAATGCATATTGGGCTATAAAAGTAAAACCTGATCTGAACTGAACTGAAACTGCAGTCTAAGAATGCTGACTTGTAGGGCCCTCTTTAGGGTTAAAACCTGAAGAATTTAGACTGAAAAAAACACAATGATGCTGGCTATCTACATCCTGAAGCCTATTTGGAAACTGA
Organism: Polypterus bichir lapradei; assembly: GCA_026402145.1. NCBI lineage: Eukaryota > Metazoa > Chordata > Cladistia > Polypteriformes > Polypteridae > Polypterus > Polypterus bichir. The sequence goes on from JANRMT010062822.1 coordinate 12,421,254, forward strand.
GGTATTACTATCATTTACTTTCATTCATGGCTGCCCCATTGCCTAACCAATGGCAACTCCTAATTACCATCAACCGATAGCCTCACCTCATTTGTCCTCTTCAGTGGCACGTAATATTGTTTACTAGCAAATACGCAGAAATTCAGGTCCTGCACCACTTCACAGTCTCTCATGTTACTGTATTGAGTTATTTATAAAGCAGAACTCAAGCTTTCATACCTTGGTATCCTGTTATCTCACAGTTCTTGTTCATCATCAGTGAAACTTCTTATCCATTTGACTTGATGCTGAGTTAACATCGTGTCTTTTGTTCATTTACATGGCATGAAGTTTTGTGTATGATTTTCTTTAGCGATCGGGGTATTAGCCTGTGGACGATCAGGAATGCCAATGCAATTTGGTTCACGGGGTTGTTCATTGCTACAGTGCCATGCCTTTCCTATTATGGAGCTGATCATCATGTCAACAACAGTAGATGTTGGTGCTGTGCTTTTCTGGTCAGCCAAGACGCACACCCACACATACACTCCCTTCCTGACTGCCATTGTGTGCAAAAGCCATGGCTTGTCATCAGAGGCACCTGAGGCCCGAATTATGTAAGCAAGGTAGTCTGCGCCTCTAATTGTTTGGTGTGTGTCATAAACCCTCAGTTAATACTAGGGTTGTCAAAAGTATTGAAATTGACAAGTACTGATTTTAACATTTTAAAATTACTTCAATACTCTTTTTCATAGAATTGTTTCTGCAGACTGCATTACAAGTATACTTTTGGTTTGCCATAGCTAGAGTGGCAGCCCATTTCCATCCACCAACTTAATATTTCAACTTCAGTGGGCTTAGAGCCTTCACTACTACGCTTTATTGACATACAGAGCAGCTGGAGTGGGATCTGGAATTACTTTGGCTTTGTGGCAAACTGGGACAGAAAATCACAAGATAACATGCAAATATATATGCAAGATTTGCTACCAACTAAACAGGCTAACAAAACCCATTTAGAAAAACACTTAAAGTACCATCATGCAAGTCAGTACAAATAATTTCAAGAATAATCTTATTTCTAAATTATGTGAAAATAAATAAGTATAAACTGTTGCATCTGAAGCAGGGATATGATGTTAATTTTTTTCTACAAGTTAAAACATTTTTTGTAGTCAGTTACACTTTAAGACAAGGATCTTCAATTATTTTTATCCGTAGACCAGTTTTATTCCATGCTCTTCAGTCAGGGGCAACAGACTTTAGCACTGGGGCTCCTTCGCTTCCTTAATTTTTAAACTGCTGCCATAAAATGTGCTTCCGTAACTCATTAATTACATGGGATTTTAATATTGTATTTCATCACATTTACTACACCATGTAAAGTAATATAAATTTTCAGTGCTCAATTGCATAAACAGTGGCACAACACTTTTGTGTGCACATATACTTCCAGCTATGCTTCACAGCATTTATTTAGTATGCCTGGGCTCATTTACAGCCCAACAAAAGCAAGCTTCACAGAAGAGAGCATTGACATGCTAGTCTTTATGGAATACAATATGTAAGTTACAAAGACATCATAGTTAATTTACACAAAAATGCAGCGTGCACTGTTTGCATTTATGCAAAGCCTTTAAATGTGTTAGAAGTCTCTTTGCCTTTAACTTTTCTGACAAACAGTTTACAAAATACCACATTAAAGCTCTTTTTATTTGAATGTTTATCTACTGTATATTTTAAAATTATGGATCTTGTTTAAAAATATTGCAATACCTATTCAACTAAAATATAATGACATTGATAACATTTCATTGCACTACCACAGTAACTGTACGTGTCTTCTATATGTAAAAAAACAACCAAATTTAAACTTCTTTACTTTGTTAAAAGAACTTTACTCTTACCTTTTACAAAAGACTGCATTACTTATTTACCAAAATTTTTATTTTTTGTTTTCTTCAGTTTAAATATTTTTATGCATATTGAATTGCAATTTATTTAAATACTTTTTATTGAGTTGCATAATATATACTGTTTTGGGTATTAAAAATGATATTGAACTTCAATACTTTTTGTAGTATTATATCTTAGTTTAAAATTCTGGTATTGTGACAACCATAATTAAGACCAAGATAAAGGTTCAAGGTGAACTGGTTCATGAGTTTTTGCATGACAGACAGACAACCATTAGCATTATATATATCCATGTTCAAGTCCTTCCTACATGGAGTTTGCATGTTCTCCTTGTGCCTGTGTGGGTTTCCTCTGGGCACTCTGGTTTCCTCCTACAGACCAAAGACATGCAGGTTAGGTGGATTGGCAATTCTAAATTGGCCCTAGTGTGGCTAGGTGTATGTTCGACTTGCCATAGACTGGCCCCATGTCCGGAACTTGTTCCTGCCTTGTGCCCTACACTAGCTAGAATAGGCTTCAGCACCCCCATGACTCTGTTCAGGACTAAGCATGTTAGAAATTGACCAACTGACTGACTCAATTATTATACAAAGTAGGTACCTATAGAGAGTAATCATTATTATACAAAGCGGATAGCTGGTATAGAGTAATCAGACAACAACAATTAGAACAAACACATTAACACCTTAGAAAGGTATGATTATGCTAATGTCATAATTATAACAGCCACTTACACAAATGTTTCTTCACTTTCAGGAGACAGCATTTATCCAAGGCTACATAGTTTGTTAATCAATCTTTATTGTAAACTGATTTTTTCACTTACAGCACTATTGCATGGCTCTTTAAAAGAATTTAAGGCATCAAAACACAAAATCAATCAAGTGATAAAATAAAACCAGTTGACCTATATAGCCAAAACAAAAAAGCATAAATAGGCAAAACCGCTGCAATGATGGCTTAAAGAAAAAGTGAATGACCACAGAAATTGTCACCTCCTATGAAGCACTAACTGCTTTGGTAACACAAATCCCAGTCTCACTGAAATGGAAACGTGTACTTCTGAGTTAACAACATTTGGCATCACAGAATGGTCACGGCCTTAGGACCAAATAAAGGGCAATTTAGCAACACCCCACTGGGTCTTCATCTGATTATTTTCATTAAAAAGGTTTCTAATTTTAGAATCACATACACAGCAATCTTGCGTCTGAAATTTAGTTATCCATTGTGGGGAACAGCCTGGACACAGACACGGAGACATGATGTTTTGCACCACCACACGTTTATTTACAATATTTACACAATAGTGAACACACACTCCCCAGTGCCACAGCACCAATCATCCTCAAAAGTCCTGGCCTTCTCACAATGCCTTTCTCTGTCTCTGGTCCACCTCCACTCCTCTCCTCCGAGCTCTGTCCTCTTCCACCTGACTCCAGACATTGTATGAAGGGAGGCGGCCCCTTTTATAATCACCCGGACGTGCTCCAGGTGTTTCCCGGCAATCTTCCACCGACACGCCCCAGTGTGGCGGAAGTGCCGGCTGCATCCCCGGAAGCACTCCAGGTGTCCCTGCTCCTCTTCCCCCCAGCACTTCTGGGTGTGGCAGAAGTGCTGAGGTCCAGGGCTCTCCAGGCATTGGGGCAGCCCCTAGTGGTGACCACGGGCCCCTACAGGGCTGAGCTTCAATGCTCCCTACCTGTGGTCCCCACAGCAGCCAGGGCGGTCGCCCCCTTGTGGTCTGGAGGAGGCACAAGCCCTCCTCCGGTCCTCCTGGGTGTCCCGGCTGGGTACCACCCCCAGCCGTGTGCCACACCATTTAGATTCAGGATATCAGTCCCATTACAGGTGTTGACAAAACGGTTGTCCGGATGCTCAGGACGACCAGTGGTTTAATTGCAGACAACCAAATTATAGACTGGCAAAGCCCATTACACTGCCAGATGTTTCAGATAATTGGACCAGGCAATATTTTTCTAATCAAACATTTTGATAAAAACAAAAGGCCCAGTTCTTGGTGCTGGATATTAATTTGGGTTTTGCTTTTAAAGACAGCTGCTTATAGAGTGCCAGATTGCCATAACTACTTTCTAAAGCCTGGTTTATACTTGATGCATCCACCCTGGCTGCAAAGGCAGAACAGCAAAAATGACATTGGGGGTGTGCTGGGCTGTTTCTGCTTGAAAGGCACAGAAATCTTTTGCAACTATGTAGCAATGTGGATGTGGCAGCATGTACCGTAAATGGTGAATTTTGAGGTGAGGCTGGTTAAGTGGGTGAAAAATGTAGGGCTGCATATGACACAACAGGTCATCAAAGTGCAAGGAGGATGTGTAAAAATGTTGGAAGTGCTTCTCTTCATCATGTAGGTCACCCAGTCAAGAAAACACATGCCAAAAGTTAATTGTATGCACTCATCATTTACTGCAATATAAATAATATTCAGTAACAATTACACTATGTTATGGACATTAAAAAAAAAGCAGACAGGATGAACCAATTCACTATTGTACCAGTTACAAGTGAAAGGAATCATACTTACAAGCAACACTACGACAAAAATAAACAGAAAATAATTTCCACAAAAATGTAAGAACTTTTTTAATGGATTAAATATGGAGGATAGTCTGCAAAGCAGCGACTGTGGGGGTGGAATGGATCACAATACAGTCACATAATGTACCGTGCTGTATGCAGAGAATATTCAGAAACCACATATAAAAGCTGTTCTTTGTTTACAAGCAAAACTAATTTTAGGATTGAAAAGGAGTGAAAGCACAGTAATATTAGACTGTTTATCATGCTATAGTCAGCGTGTGATATCTAACAAATGCTGATGCAGTACTGAGTCATTTCATGAAATGTACAACTTGTTAATTGATCACATGTGAGGGCTTGAATGTTCCAAAAACACTTCTGTCACAAATTTTCAAGTTTTCAGCCTTAGAAACTGGACATTAGCATTTCAAAATCTAAGGGCTGCATGTCAAATCTTATACAGTCACAGAGAACAATCTCATAAAAAATAAGATGCTTATTAACTGATATGTACTCTGGGCTCCAAAAAGGTACACGTAAGGCAGTGAGAATGCCTCTTAATATTAGCCTAAAAACTGCAGATTGTGAAAATGCTTCTTCAGGCCTAAACTGAATCTTTACTAACATAAAGACCCTCTCAACGGTCCAAGCCAGGCAATTGTTTGTGCAGCTGTATACACAGATCACCGACTGTGGTCAATGGTGTGTTACACTTTAAAAGAATTTTTGCACCTCAGAATAACCCTGAAAGTAAAACTGATTATATTTTAGATAGAAATCTAAATTAGGTCGAAAATTAAAATTTGAAACTAGAATATTAATGCAATATTTCAGTTCACTTTTAATAAAATATTGTTGTGGGCAATGGAAAAAGTGCACACTTCAACATGACATAATCCTTTAAAAGTCATCTACTTGCTAAAATTTTCTCTTTAAAGATGTTGATTGTGTTTACGTTCAGGTAGAGGAGTGCTATGCATTCATGTACAACAATATTTCACACATAAACATTGCCACAAAAAGTTGCAGGTAACTGTCCATAACATATATAAAGCTGGTTTACCAGAAAGCATACCTGGACTGCCAGGTTTGCAACGCAGGTAGTCCAGCAGGCTATCGGATGCATTTACAATCTGTCCATCCCTGCATTATTAATGAGAATGAGTATCCAGGATCGTGGAGAGATCATTCAGACAATAATGGGATAGCTATGTTCTAAAGAAACACAATACAGTGGTGTTCAGCTTCACTGAAGTCATTATTGGCCTAGGCATTTACAGCTTCATCATGCCCCATATTTCAGTTATGACATTACTAGACCTATATTGTCATGATTTTATGTTAATCAGATTTATCTGTTTTACTGTCTGTCTAACCAAATTGTTGTGTTCACAGATGTAAATGATGTATGATTTATAGAATGAAATCTGAAAACTTGTGTAAATGCTCTGAACCAGCAGTCCATGAAGAACATTAAACCGTGTCCAAATATATAGAATAATGGGAGTTTCCAAGCGAACATTTGTCCATTAACTGACAAGCACTTGGAAGAAAACAAAACCAGTTTTCTTGAAAAACAATTTCAGCTTTAATTTACTACCGCCAAGCTCCTGTACCCATCCAAGAAACCTTTGACCAATTTATGCTTAATGTTTTGACACCCCAGCCTCCTCTCAAAGCTACATCACTGCATTGCTTCACTTTGGACAAATAAGCAGCCCCTCTATAGCCAATGTCAAATCACACAACTTCTGGTCGGTAGTTATGTCAAACTTGACAGCTGTGGTTACTGACCTTTTTGTCCAACTATGTTAATTTATGTGACTAGAATTCACTGGGGGTTTGTCATGTAATAATAATTACAAAATAATAATTATCCAACTGAGGACTTTTCTGCACAGTTTCATATTTCCAAAATATCAGATGCACATCCCTTTTTCTTACAGCCAATAACGCTCTCTGAAGGAGCTGGGCCCGTACAAATTATTTACAGGTACAGCAAGGTTCAGCCCTAATTTTACACCAGTTTTTCTTTTTTACATTCTAGTGTGGTGTGTAAAACACAAGACATCAGACCGATGAGCCTCTATTCTGCTTGTGAAGTCCAAAACACATGCGTTTCTCATTCCTGATCACTTCATTATGTACATTAAGCTTTCAGGTGGGCACTCATTGCTTGTCAGCTCTCATGCACACAGAACCCACCACAATGAGTTAAGGGAAAAAAAAACAAATCACACCCAATTAAATGCTTGAAAATAATTATAGAATTTGCCCAAAGTAGCCCCCACGTAGGGTTTAAAAACTGCCCCCAGTTCTACAATGAACCTAATACTGGGAACGGAATGAAGGTCCACTGGTTGTAAGGTGTATAAATAAGTTAGACAATGTACGCATGGCACTACTTTCAGGTGTGTTCAGCGACTAGGTTAAGTGATATAAAAGTTGGAGCACTACACATATTTTATTCACTTCATCCAATAAGTCATATTCAAATAATAATTAATTGCAACTATATATGTTAGAAGACTACATTAAATATGTGCTATTTAACAGCACTTTAAAATGGAGTTAAAAACGGAGCACAGATAGGCTTGTGGTGGCTCAGTTTTTGATTGATGTGTGTTAGTGGAGGATCTGTGAAAAACTGTTATTCAGTTTTCTTCAATATAATGTTTTTAAAGGCTACCCAATAAAATAGTGTCCAATAATTAGTAACTGAAAATATCTACTAATACATAATGACCCGTACTTGCATAAAATCAATATCAACATTACCCTTTGAAAGGAAAAAATTAACCGAAATAAGTTACCTGCCTAGGTATTAATATTGGTTAAAACAGTAATTCATTAAAATCACATAAATAAAAAAAGAGTTTTTGAAAGGAACTGATTTATTGTATAATGGGAATACGCGTGGTACAATATGAGCAAGAAGATCAGGGTATTGCCGTGATTGTTTGTGTTTATCTAGGACTGGATCGAGGGATGGGCAATGGAGATCAGGGTTTAAAAGCCACTGAAGCCTCTGAACTCTCAACGCCACTGTCCATTTTTAAACCCTTCCTATGATTATATCAGTTAGGGCAGCTGCACCTTTCCTGTTATTAGTTCAAACAACATTTAGCTGCAGGTTGATAATGTGGATTCTTTACAACAATAATCTACTGATATTGTTAAGTGAATTCAGGCTTATATATGCTTACTGCTAACATAATTGCTTTCTGCTTCCATTTATTTCCACAGAAGTGAATTTAATGTAGTTTATTATGTTAACTTAAATAAAGCAATGGGAGAAGAGCGCTGCTGTGTGAGCTATTTGCGAGCGAGCTCACACTCAGCATCCAGCAGCTGTCAGTTGAATAAAAGAAAATATACAACTTTAACCAACCACTCTCAAAGTAAAATTGAAACAGTAAAATAATTCCTAGTTTCTCCATTTTAAGACGGAGGAGTTCACAAATTCACAAATGCTTTTCAATGGTAAATATTGAAATTTTAAAACTTTGTACAGCACAATCTGTTTGAGATACCTTAACGAAAATTGAACTGCCTCGACCAATTTTTTTAAAAGAATAAGTGTGCCACATCTCAACAAAACTGGTCCATTTAGGGGCTGACTGGTTTCATGTAAACTGACAGGCAGACAGACAGTACTTTTGCAATAGGTGCTTTGAGCATTATGCGCAAACATAACTAAAAAAGGAAAATGGGATTCCACTCCTAAGTCTATTTAAAACCACTGAAAATGAAAGAAATTTCAGCACCATGCACACCTCCCTGACAAAAACTGATAATGGCCACTGAAACAAACCAGAGAGAATCAATAAAATAATGTGAAACAAGTGCCCAGTTAACGCATTATAAGAATGAACGTTCAACTAAACCAAGTACAGATGACTTGTAGATTAATTATAATGAAAAAGTGACTAAACACAAAAACATCTACATCGAATGTTCAAATAAAAATACTAATAATTATAATTTTACTAGTCCAGTATGACAGCTCACCCCTATGGGTAATTTAGCACAAAGAAAGGGTAAGAATCTTTTGTTTTTCCTGTTTATGCAGAGTTCAGGTGTGTTTGCATGTTTCATTATCATCTGGCTGTCATAATATATAGTTTCAGTCCAGGTATCTGAGAAAATCCCACAATTAAAAATATGACCAGATATATGTGTTGTTGTTTTTTTTTCTTTTCAAAAATCCCTTAAGGAAAACACCTTCACAAAGTACAAAGTAAACACCTGCTGAAAACAATTGTCATATTGGCTGCTTACCCAACCTATCTCACACCTCTCTGCAAACTCCTGATCAATATTTACCTTAAAACCTACAGCTTTCTCTTTATGAATTCTAAAACGTCCAGCTTGTGCAGGTAATGCTTTCAAACACTGTATGCTAAAGCAGTTTTGAGCCACACCTGCTACTGGCCATCTGCAACTGAAATGTGAAAATGCTTCAGTACAGAAATAATGAGCCAAAAGTAGCGCTGGGCAGTTGAAGCGAAAACCTCTACTGCTTAATCACCATGTCATCCCGCACTCAATTTTGGGCATACTTTTAATATAGTTCAACAAAATACAGGAGGCGGACATAATGTTAAACTAACATCAATCATTTGAAAGAAAAATTCAATAAAAACGAAAGTTGTGCTATTATGGGGATGCAGACTGCAAAAGCTATTTCTTCAGTATCTATTTTTTCAAGCTAATTCCATAGGTCCGTTTGTGTCCCTCATATCACGCATCAACGAGATTTCTCCAACAAAGTGTAAAAATAGGGAAAGCCCCAAAACAAACCTAAAAGCCAAGTCTCCGTTATCTTAGATAGACGGAATAACACTGCGTTATCCGAAGTCAGCAATGATATAAGGCAAGCTATTTCTCGATACAGGGATACAGTATTTTTTTTAACTGTCATTAAACCAAAACGTCGTCATGTAGAGACTTAATAAATTCACTTTACTAGTGGTATGTTGTTCGATAATGGGAATTTATCTTTATGTGATGGCAATTACTTTATAAACATATTTGTGCCAGGAATCTCTCTTTTAAAAAAATTGCGTGCACCATTACACGCTGAAATAAGCCACCAGCAGGTCTACTGACAGCAAGCGGATTACAGCATTTACTTTAAGTGCGTGCTGATCTCATCGTTTTACATCAGTGCATTGCCTAGTTCTGACAATGGGTGAATTCCGGGTGAATTAAATACGTCTAACCGTAGATAAACCGTGTAAAAGTGTATTCCACTCACATATTACCAACTGGCATTCCAGTTAGCAGACCGCACCTCCGCAACTAAGAAAAGTGGGGGTGGGGAAGGACATGAAGGCTCAAGAGAAATATACAGACCACGAACCGATTAGTAAGAAATCACAGCCCGTGTTCGAAACATTCCAAGACTGGATGCGCTGAAAACAGCGGCTTCAGAAAGAATGGTATGGTAGATACAGCAAACACTCAAATTGCTTTTGAGAATTAAGTCATCCCACGCGTTCCCACACATACTGATAAAGCACCAAGGTACAAAGTGACCGGCTACTTACTCTCCATGGGATCAAGAAGTCTTGCGGGTCATAGGCAGTGATGACCGGGTGCGTCCCGACTATCTCCAAAAAGATGCCAAACACGAAAACGCCAAGGCACTGTTCAGTAAAAAATAACATATCCCATATCCAACAAAAAAACTCCTGCGCAGCGTCATCCCGCGTCAATGCTCCCGGAAGTGTCGTTCCGCACTGACCCAGCGGTCTGAGCGAAGAAATCCCAATTCCAGGAATACTGCTGGAGGGTTCATTTACACATAGGGGATCACAGCGTCTACTGAGGAAAAGACGCGCTGGCTGAGTATTCGTGTGGGTGTAACGCGAGAATAACGAGCCATGTCGCGATCGTCACATAGCGCCAGGCAGATTTTTTTATTTTATTTTATTTTGTGTATAATTTCTTTGATAACACATCCACTGCAACAATCCAACTTTGCTAAGAAACTGTGTACATGAAAAATATAACAAACAGTTGTACGGATACTGTACAAAAAATCATGGTTCTTCTATGGGATTTACTAAAATAACTACATATGGGTATACAGATTAGTATCTATCTATCTATTGTTAGCTTTTCTTCATTATTTAAAGTTATTTACCGGTAAAAGGGCGATACGACTTAAGGTTTTGGCTCACAGTTAAAGGATTTTTGTTTGTTTTACGTGAAATTTGCACATTCTCATTGTGTTCACTTGTGGTTCCAGTATAAGTGAGTGTGGGAATGCTGTAGTATGTTCTACCATAAAAGCGTCTCCCACCCATAGTTACCGCCTTTCTCGATCTCGAACTGGAATACACAATAGCGTTGTCAAAGATGAAAGGAGACGTTCATTCTCTCGTACAAGCCTGAGCATACGGGACCAGGTACTGAAAGCAGGATGGACAGGACGTGCCCCTTAGCCATATTAAATTCGACTGAGGGTGCTGCAAAGAGTTGAAATCAGGATTATTTTACTTCCAGTTCTATAATAATTGAAAAATTTATTACACAGGTTCATAGATAATTTTATTTCAATTTTTATTTTGTGATCCCCTTTTTAAGCTTTTGCTGTAGTATTGAGAGCAATAAATCAATTAACCAATTCCGGAACACACAGGTTATATAATTAATCTGACCTTTTACTAAAACTACGATTCTGACTGTACGAGGTCATATTACATTTTAGAGAATGTTTAAAAGATGAAACAAAATAGAAATATAATCTGATTTGGAGAGAAGTATATTGTTTGTTTGACCTTTATTAAAACACTAACAGCAGACAAGTAAGAACATACGAAATCTGACAAACGAGAGGAGACCATTTCAGTCCATCAAGTTCGTTTATTTAGCTAAGGGCCCAGATGTCTGAATATCTCATTCAGATACTTCTTAAAGGCTATCGACGTTTCTGCATCGACTACATGCCTCTGTATTTTGTTCCAGATTCCCACACAACATTTTATGTAAAGAAGTTCTTCCTGGTTTCAGTCTTAAATGCACTTTCCCTTAATTTTCAATGATGTCCTCAAGTATGTGAGTCACCCTTAATATAAAAAATAATTCTACTGGATCTACTTTATCACAGCCTTTGAGGATTTTAAAGATCTGTATTAGGATCCCACATAGTCTTCTCTGCTCAATAAAAAGATGGTTTCAGAGATTGGATGGGTGAAGATATAACATTTTACATTACCTTACAATGAGCAGACTTTTGGCTGTTTGGGGTTGATTTATTCATTGTTGCTGCAATTGCGACATCGTCTTGTTCCCTGTTATTTGGCAATCTGATTTAATGGGTTTGAGAAACAGAAATGCAAATAATAATCACTATATAGTTTAAATAAAATAAATTAAGCATTGCTGTATTATTTATTTTATTTGAGGGTTTTTTTTGTTTTGTTGAAATGTATTTATTTATAATTTAGCTAAGATAATCAAAATGATTAACACAGTGTTCAATATAAATGTATTTAGTTTTTGTGTTTTACTTTAGAATAGTAAATAAAATCTTTACATTTTATTTCTGACATAATTTAGCAGTCTCTATCTAATGCATGGTCATTGAGAGCTAGAGCCTATCCTGCCTTTAATTGACACAAGACAGGAAATCTGGCTGGAAGGAGCTGTCCTGCATACACACAGACATCATGTTCACTCACTCGGTACAGGCCCAATTTGAGACACCAAATAACCTAACCAAAACATCATTGACAATGCTGGAGAAAAATGAGATATTTTGCAGGAAAATTCTTACAGACATGGGGGAAAGCAGGCTCCAAAAGGACAAAAGCTGGTTTTAAGATTAAAACCCGGGGTGCTGGATTAATGAAGCAGCTAACCTAACTGCTGTACCACTGTGCTCCCCTGCTGGTTTTGAGTTAAAAATATGTACAATTCCAAAATAATTTAATGAATATATAGTTGACAGTTGATTTTGAATAGATTTTGTAGTAATGCAAAACAATGAAAAAATGTAATTACTTTTGAGGCTGTAATTGCAAAAAAGACTATAAAGATCATATTTATTCAGCAGTTAATCAGAGATTTTGTTTAATTTGCTAATGTGAAATTAGTCAAAATAATATGCCATTTAACTTTATATTTCAGCGAGGCTAGTATCAGTTATTTTTATAATGTTCTTTGATATAGTTTACTGCAATTGTTCTGATGTATATGTCTTATTTACATTTCTACATCCATTTAAAATGGTAAATCCAATTTATCGTCAGCAACATTTAGTTATTTATTAACACAGTAGTATTTACAGTAATTGAATAGGCTGCAACCTTTCTTCAGTGATTTCAAAACATAATTTGTAACAGTATCAAACAGAAGTGCATATTCATTTAATGAGATAGCATTATTTGGTTACTAATAAAAAAATATTTACCTAAATGTTTCTAATCATTTATAAATTAACTCAATTATGCAATATAGGTAAAGTTTGTGGAACTGTCATTTTTTAGAGAACATTTTTTAATGAACATAGGTACTGTAGCAGAAAGTGTAATTCTAATAAAACACCCAATATTTTATAACTTTTTACATTTTAATTATATATTGTAAAGCTTAAATATTCCAGGTGTTGACTATATATCACATTTTGTTTATGTAAATTTATTAACAGAAAAAAAAGATGCTCTATGTAAAAATGTATTACGTTCTTTACATTATGCATCAGGGACACGTCATAAATAACATTTGAGACTGCTCAAATCTCATCCTGGCTACTTTGTGTATACACTGTTAAATATTTCAGGTTGCATTTTACAGCAAATCACTGAAAACACTGTTCTGATTTGTCAATAAGTGCTGTAAATATTACCATAAAAAACAGTACATGAAAATAATAAGCAATTTACTGTAATTGTTGTACAGTAGACTACTGCAAACACCTCTGTTGCCAGTAATGTACTGCAAGATAAACATTTAAAAATCACTCACACATTGTAAAAAAATTGTCCTTAATTTAATATGTTTTTATTCAGGAAAGGTTATTATAAGTTAAATGCCTGTCATCATTAACATTAAATTATTGCACACACACACACATAAATATATATTTACATATATATGTATATATCATTCCATCCATTATCCATCCATCCATCCATCCTCTTCCGCTTATCCGAGGTCGGGTCGCGGGGGCAGCAGCTTAAGCAAAGAGGCCCAGACTTCCCTCTCCCCGGCAACTTCTTCCAGCTCTTCCGGGAGAATCCCAAGGCGTTCCCAGGCCAGACATAGGCCCTCCAGCGTGTCCTGGGTCTTCCCCGGGGTCTCCTCCCGGTTGGACGTGCCCGGAACACCTCACCAGGGAGGCGTCCAGGAGGCATCCTGATGAGATGCCCGAGCCACCTCATCTGACTCCTCTCGATGTGGAGGAGTAGCAGCTCTACTCTGAGCCCCTCCTGGATGACTGAGCTTCTCACCCTGTCTTTAAGGGAAAGCCCAGACACCCTGCGGAGGAAACTCATTTCAGCCGCTTGTATTCGCGATCTCGTTCTTTCGGTCACTACCCATAGCTCATGACCATAGGTGAGGGTAGGAGCATAGATCGACTGGTAAATTGAGAGCTTTGCCTTACGGCTCAACTCCTTTTTCACCACGACAGACCGATGCAGAGCCCGCATCACTGCGGATGCTGCACCGATCCGCCTGTCGATCTCACGCTCCATTCTTCCCTCACTTGTGAACAAGACCCCGAGATACTTGAACTCCTCCACTTGGGGCAGGATCTCTCCTCCAACCCTGAGAGGGCACTCCACCCTTTTACGGCTGAGGACCATGGTCTCGGATTTGGAGGTGCTGATTCTCATCCCAGCCACTTCACACTCAGCTGCGAACCAATCCAGAGAGAGCTGAAGATCACGGCCTGATGAAGCAAACAGGACAATATCATCTGTAAAAAGCAGTGACCCAATCCTGAGTCCACCAAACCGGACCCCTTCAACACCCTGGCTGCGCCTAGAAATTCTGTCCATAAAAGTTATGAACAGAATCGGTGACAAAGGGCAGCCCTGGCGGAGTCCAACTCTCACTGGAAACTAGCTCGACTTACTGCCGGCAATGCGGACCAGGCTCTGACACCGGTTGTACAGGGACCGAACAGCCCTTATCAGGGGGTCCGGTACCCCATACTCCCGGAGCACCCCCCACAGGATTCCCCGAGGGACACGGTCGAACGCCTTTTCCAAGTCCACAAAACACATGTAGACTGGTTGGGCAAACTCCCATGCACCCTCCAGGACTCTGCTAAGGGTGAAGAGCTGGTCCACTGTTCCGCGACCAGGACGAAAACCACACTGTTCCTCCTGAATCCGAGGTTCGACTTTCCGGCGGACCCTCCTCTCCAGAACCCCCGAATAGACTTTTCCAGGGAGGCTGAGGAGTGTGATCCCTCTGTAGTTGGAACACACCCTCCGGTCCCCCTTTCTAAAGAGGGGGACCACCACCCAGGTCTGCCAATCCAGAGGCACTGATCCCGATGTCCATGCGATGTTGCAGAGACGTGTCAACCAAGACAGTCCTACAACATCCAGAGCCTTAAGGAACTCCGGGCGTATCTCATCCACCCCCGGGGCCCTGCCACCAAGGAGTTTTTTGACCACCTCGGTGACTTCAGTCCCAGAGATGGGAGAGTCCCCAGGCTCTGCTTCCTCATTGGAAGGCATGTTAGTGGGATTGAGGAGGTCTTCGAAGTACTCCCCCCACCGACCCACAACGTCCCGAGTCGAGGTCAGCAGCGCACCATCCCCACCATATATGGTGTTGACACTGCACTGCTTCCCCCTCCTGAGACGCCGGACGGTGGACCAGAATCTCCTCGAAGCCGTCCGAAAGTCGTTCTCCATGGCCTCTCCAAACTCCTCCCACGCCCGAGTTTTTGCCTCAGCAACAACCGAAGCCGCATTCCGCTTGGCCTGCCGGTACCTATCAGCTGCCTCCAGATACCCACAGGACAAAAAAGTCCTATAGGACTCCTTCTTCAGCTTGACGGCATCCCTCGCCGCCGGTGTCCACCAACGGGTTCGGGGATTGCCGCCACGACAGGCACCGACCACCTTGCGGCCACAGCTCCGGTCAGCCGCCTCAACAATAGAGGCACGGAACATGGCCCATTCGGACTCAATGTCCCCCACCTCCCTCGGGACATGGTTGAAGTTCTGCCGGAGGTGGGAGTTGAAGCTACTTCTGACAGGGGACTCTGCCAGCCGTTCCCAGCAGACCCTCACAAAACGTTTGGGCCTACCAGGTCTGACCGGCATCTTCCCACACCATCGAAGCCAACTCACCACCAGGTGGTGATCAGTTGACAGCTCTGCCCCTCTCTTCACCCGAGTGTCCAAGACATATGGCCGCAAGTCCGACGACACGACCACAAAGTCGATCATCGACCTGAGGCCTAGGGTGTCCTGGTGCCAAGTGCACATATGAACACCCTTATACTTGAACATGGTGTTCGTTATGGACAATCCGTGACGAGCACAGAAGTCCAATAACAAAACACCGCTCGGGTTCAGATCGGGAGGGCCATTCCTCCCAATCACGCCCTTCCAGGTCTCACTGTCATTGCCCACGTGAGCATTGAAGTCTCCCAGCAAAACAAGGGAATCTCCAGAAGGTATGCCCTCTAGCACCCCCTCCAGAGACTCCAAAAAGGGTGGATACTACAAACTGCTGTTCGGCGCATACGCACAAACAACAGTCAGAACCCTTCCCCCCACCCAAAGGTGGAGGGAGGCCACCCCTCCAATAAGTATGCCCACACCTGCTCGGCACCTCTCACCGGGGGCAACTCCAGAGTGGTAGAGAGTCCAGCCCCTCTCAAGGAGATTGGTTCCAGAGTCCAAGCTGTGCGTCAAGGTGAGTCCGACTATATCTAGCCGGAACCTCTCGACCTCGCGCACTAGCTCAGGCTCCTTCCCCTTCAGAGAGGTGACATTCCACGTCCCAAGAGCCAGTTTCTGTAGCCGAGGATCAGACCGCCAAGGTCCCCACCTTCGGCCACCACCCAACTCACACTGCACCCAACCTCCTTGGCCCCTCCCATAGGTGGTGAGCCCATTATATCCTAACTACAGGGTCACAGGGGTCTGCTGGAGCCAATCCCAGCTAACACAGGGCACAAGGCAGGAAACAAACCCCAGGCAGGAAACAAGCCCACCACAGGGCACACACACCCACCAAGCACACACTAGGGACAATTTAGAATCGCCAATGCGCCTAACCTGCATATGTTTGGACTGTGGGAGGAAACCGGAGTACCCCAGAGGAAACTCATGCAGACACGGGGAGAACATGCAAACTCCACGCAGGGAGGACCCGGGAAGCAAACCCAGGTCTCCTAACTGTGAGGCAATTGCGCTACCACTGTGCCACCGTGCCTGTATATATCAATTGTTAATAAAAATAAAACAAAATGTCATTTTATTTTACAAAAGGTGAGTTATTAGTCTACTGGAAGTGATGCCTTCTGAGGCGCTAGAAACTTGCAGGATTTCCCGGGAAAGGTCTGTAGGGAACTGAGAAAGACAATCAGGGCACTCTGCCGCCCCCTGGTCGGATGTTTCATTACAATTACTCAGGCCCTTTAGCTGCCTCCTACTTGCATGTATGTGACACTATCTATCTATCTATCTGGTTATAAATGCAAGTTAACTCTATGTGTAAAATACAGAAAAAAGAAAAAATCATATATATTTTTTCATGACCATTAGTGCAGAAATCACAGTGATTTACTATTTATTCATTACTAGCAAAATACCCGCGCTTCGCAGCGGTGAAGTACTGCCATAAAATTTTTATTAAGAAGAAAATTAAACCTTTTTAAACTGAGGGAAAATATACCAATAATTATTTGTTAAGGATCTCTTTGTATGCCACGTTGTCAGTTCGGCTCTCCAGTTGCAATATGACCAAGCTGTAGCTGTGCGCTGAGCTTACTCTTGAGCATGCAACGTACAGTTGGCCATGTGAACAGTAATCTTGTTTCAAATCTCACAGCTTGGATTGCTGCTGTCATAATCGGTTTGAGTTTCATGGTTTGTTTCAGTTACGACAGTATTTGTAGGACTTGTGTTGAAGAGACATTCGGCATCTGTCAAGCGTTGTAAGTACACCACCAGTTTCATTGATAACTTCACATCCAGCTTTTGAGAGTTTAAACATTTCTAAACATCAAAGTGTCCACTACTGAAATCGTCACCTGTGAAGCTAACATGTTTAAGAGGCATTGGCGGTTGTCCAAAGGTGTAAAATATTTGGCCATTTCGGTACACTTAAGCATTTCACTCTTCTAGTGCTCCTGTGTAGTATAATTATCTCCTGTACCGTCATCAGTCCACACCTTGAACTTGTCCCAGTCATTCAATACATAAGACACAATGTTCCTCCGGATATCAATAGTGAGCCTGATATGGCTGTGCAATATGTAACAAAGAGAATGGAAAAGGCAGGTGCCATCTCCGGGCATGGAAACCACTTGGTAAGTGACAGTTCTTTGATCGATGGTGATTACCTCGACAGACATGTTAATGGGGGTACGGTTGGAATGATAAAGGAAATGGGTTCCTGAACAATGTAAAGTAAGTCTAAAATACCTATACAATAACTATAATCGTAATAAATGAACAATAAAACAGCGGAGAAGCCGTGGATTAAATAAAAAGGCTGTAGTTATCAGCAGGGAGACGTGAATACCGTGGCGAAGCAAGGAAGGGAATGTAGAGACTGGAGCGACAGACGGCCTTATATAGGCAGGCAGCCAACAACGTGGGAGGCGTTGGGATGGGGGACCCAACGCCGCCTCACACGGTGACCGAGCTGCAGGCTATGGACGTATATATGTACGTAAGTAGGATTCAGTTAGCGTTGGGAACCCGCGTACCAAATTTCTTGAAGATGGGCCCATAAGTAACAAAGACCGTTGAAAAGTTCAATATGGCAGCCGACAGTGGCATCATATCACCAAAATAAGTACCAAATTTCAGCCTTCTACCTATGAATAAGAAAGTTCAACATGGCGGACGTTGTTGACCGTTATGACCGTTACGCGTAGAATTTTGAAATGAAACCTGCTTAACTTTTGTAAGTAAGCTGTAAGGAATGAGCCTGCCAAATTTCAGCCTTCTACCTACATGGGAAGTTGGAGAATTAGTGACGTTGGAAACTTCAATATGGCGGCCAACAGTGGCATCATACCACTGAAATAAGTACGTACATCGGTTTTGGTTAGCGCAGGGAAGCCGCCTACCAAATTACGTGAAGATGGGGCCATGAATAAGAAAGTTCAAGATGGCGGACATTGTTGACCGTTATGACCGTTACGCGTAGAATTTCAAAATGAAACCTGCTTAACTTTTGTAAGTAAGCGGTAAGGAATGAGCCTGCCAAATTTCAGCCTTCTACCTACACGGGAAGTTGGAGAATTTGTGATGTTTGGAAAATTCAATATGGCGGGCGACAGGGGCGTCATACCACCAAAATAAGTACATACATCGGTTTTGGTTAGCGTAGGGAAGCCACCTACCAAATTTCGTGAAGATGGGGTCAGCCATCTATCTACACGGGAAGTTGGAAAATTAGTGACGCTGGAAAGTTCAATATGGCGGCTGACAGTGGCGTCATACCATCGAAATAAGTACATACATCAGTTTCGGTTAGCGCAGGGAATCCGCCTACCAAATTTCGTGAAGATGGGGCCATAAATAAGAAAGTTCAACATGGCGGACATTGTGAAAATTAGTGACATTGGAAAGTTCAATATGGCGGCCGACAGTGGCGTCATACCATCGAAATAAGTACATACATGGGTTTCGGTTAGCGCAGGGAATCCGCCTACCAAATTTCGTGAAGATGGGGCCATAAATAAGAAAATTCAACATGGCAGACGTTGTCGACCGTTATCGACTGTTATGACCGTTACGTGTAAAATTTCGAAATGAAACCTGCTTAACTTTTGTAAGTAAGCTGTAAGGAATGAGCCTGCCAAATTTCAGCCTTCTACCTACATGGGAAGTTAGAGAATTAGTGACGTTGGAAAGTTCAATATGGCGGCTGACAGTGGTGTCATACCACCGAAATAAGTATGTACATTGGTTTCGGTTAGTGCAGGGAAGCCGCCTACCAAATTTCGTGAAGATGGGGCCATGAATAAGAAAGTTCAACATGGCAGACATTGTTGACCGTTATGACCGTTACGCGTAGAATTTCGAAATGAAACCTGCTTAACTTTTGTAAGTAAGGTGTAAGGAATGAGCCTGCCAAATTTCAGCCTTCTACCTACACGGGAAGTTGGAGAATTAGTGATGTTTGGAAAATTCAATATGGCGGCCGACAGTGGCGTCATACCACCGAAATAAGTACGTACATCGATTTTGGTTAGCGCAGGGAAGCCACCTACCAAATTTCGTGAAGATGGGGTCAGCCTTCTACCTACACGGGAAGTTGGAAAATTAGTGACGTTGGAAAGTTCAATATGGCGGCCAACAATGGCGTCATACCATCGAAATAAGTACATACATCGGTTTTGGTTAGCGCAGGGAAGCCGCCTACCAAATTTCGTGAAGATGGTGCCATAAATAAGAAAGTTCAACATGGCGGATGTTGTCGACCGTTATCGACCGTTATGACCGTTATGTGTAGAATTTCGAAATGAAACCTGCTTAACTTTTGTAAGTGAGCTGTAAGGAATAAGCCTGCCAAATTTCAGCCTTCTACCTACGCTGGAAGTTGGAGAATTAGTGATGAGTGAGTGAGTGAGTGAGTGAGTGAGTGAGTGAGTGAGTGAGTGA
>JANRMT010062822.1:12448426-12463623 GCA_026402145.1 Polypterus bichir lapradei
GTATATACTTGCAGGTTAATTACATTTATTTGTATTGACATTTTATTTGTAGAAGTGTCAATTCCATATAGCTAATATTATTGCAATACAGAAAAATATCAAAATAGGATTAGATTGTTAGCCAATTAGTAAAATTATGCCAGTATAATGAATAGCAAAGTGAGCCTTCTCAGATCACCTGTACCATTCTGGCCTGTACTGTTGTCACTTGGTAGACATCACAGTCAGTATATGTCACAAAAGTAACAAACACAGACAATGTTCTTATCATATAATTTAGCATCCTAAACTGAAAATTTACAGGGCAACAGTCAAAGTTTTTCTCTTCACAGCAAAAAGTAATAATGAAGTATCCATTTTATCAACCAGTATAAAATCCAAATGGTCAGCACTCGGCCAGTGACTTTTAATTATTCCTGTATCCACCAAAGTATCAACATTTCATTTTCAAAATAAACAGGAAAAACTAAACAGTTTCCTACAAATCCATTTTGAATTTGTCCCATGTTGGAAACAGTGAAAAACATTTAATGACTGTGAAATATCAAACCACTCAGTCATTTGGGTACTGTCACATTTGTTTAGTCCCTCTTCTTTAATTTTCGAATTTACATTATACTATGAACTTTACACAAATTATTATATGTAGCTTTTTCTTATTTTACTATTACTGTTTATTAATTATGATTTTTGCAAAAATTTAGTTACTATATCTTTTTGTTCTAGCCTGTCATGCCCATTTTGTTTCTTGCATACATAACTTCAGCTCTTGTTAATATAATCACTAATAGTTGCTACGTATGACTCACACTTGTCTGTCACACTTTAATTGGAGACCAATCATAATGTTTACATTCTCTTAAGATTATTTGTATTAATTTATCACTTTTGACCAGTTTGTTGTTGAACAATGATGGTGTCACTCACTGTTTGTGAGTTTTGGTTGCTATGATACCGCTTGTCACTATGTGTATGTTCTAGAACGGTCATCTTGTTTATGAGCAAGTTGCATGCTCATTATTTGTACTTTTGTAGTAAAAAAGGAAACACCTTTTTATTTGGCAAGAGAAATCCTGTTTCCCTGGTAACTTTTTTGAAGGCAGTTGTCAAGTGGCGTGAAATATATTTAACCTGGCAGAGACTAATTCAAAGGGAACTTAGGAAGGGGTCCTGGTAAAGGATCAGAGAGTTTATGTATCCATCTGCTTCCTTTACATTTCTGATTTTGCCAGCCTGGAAATAGATTATGACTCCCAACTGACTATGCCTGCCACTTTAAACACTTTCACTCATGACCAAAAGAGAAGAAGATGTCACAACCCCTCATTCTAGGGAAAAAGGAAATACTATGGGAACCTTGCAAATGTGCCATTTAGGCTTGTTCTGTCATCAACAATAAATGGAGTTTACTCACCTGGAAACACAACTATTTTTTAAATTTCTTTGTTGGTTTAAATACAAAACTTTCAACATTTTAGTTTTGAATCAGTTTTGCTTTTGACCCTAACCTTACCTTCCTCTATTACTTTCATAGATGAATTCCATCACACTCATTCTCTGCATCCCTCATTTTATTAAATGAAAGTGAAAAATAAAAAATGGTGATGACATAGTGGAACTGCTGCCTACCAATGTTGTGACACAAGAGACAACCACTTCATATAACATTTTGAACTCACTTTCATACTTCAGACTCAGTTGTCCCTGAAGTAGATTTAAATCTCTTCCCATCATAATTTCTGTCAGGTGCATTGCAAGCATGCATTTAAAAGAATTTTTCTCAGAAATCCTTTAACGGATTCACCAATTCTGTTTTCTTTTAGTCCAAATCTAATTCTTTGCAATCTGACTCTAAGTAGAATGTGCACAAGTAAGTGTGGGGGCATATATTTGATTTTGTTACAGATTTGTATCTGGTGCTGCCGATGGGATGAACTGTTATTTTCAGTGGCCCTTGGCTGAGAAAGAAGAATGTTTAGCAAAACTTCAACATGTATTTTTGTTTAACATGACATGTTGGATAAACATATTACTACCACTTACAACTGATGTATTATAAGTATATGGAATGGTATGGTATATTGTGCCAATAAACTATAAACCCTTTGTAAATATATGGTACTTTAATTTGATTTGGAGTGCCATGGCATTCCAAAAGTGGCTATGGCCCTCTGCTGTTTCCAATTAGGTTGTTGCTTTATGTAAATATGAATTGTGTTACAGCACGCAAAATACAGAGTTCTGCAGCTGTAGCAGTAAACCTCCTTATGTTAATTTTAGTTGCGTTTTGGCATCTAAAGCAGCCTAAACTGAAACTGGATTCTTTGTAGCATAATGCAGATGTTGTACATTATAAAGAAAATGTCTGTATTTATCCCATCATATAAACTGAACAATTCTTTCAACTTTTACAATCTTCAGAATCTTTCTTTAAATGCTAAACCTGCTATTATTAATCTATAATTATGACTGAGCATGAATTGTACATTTTAAAGAATGACACTTTTAATTGCTATGCAAATATACACTCCAACCACCTCTTTGTGCCTATATATTTTATGCTTTTTTAAATTTGTAATCATTTGAACTTTGCTTCAATATAATGCTTTTTGAGTATTACCTTCTGCATTCTGCATATATTTGTATTCTGATTTTAAGATCATGGACTTGTTTAAATGAATATATTTCTTTTTTCATTTTTTCAACCTGCCTCCCGCTTTGTGGATTTGTGCTACTCTGCATAATTCTTTTACCACAGTGGCACTATACGTAGTGCTCCACCTTTTCCTACTAGAAACACTCTAATTTAAGTATAGAAAGAAATACAGGTGACACTACAGCTTACTCTAAAATCCCAGGTAATTCATAAATGCCAGATGTAAGAGATAAAATTGTCAGTTTGGCTTCTGTGGAAAATGGAAGAACACAACTCCACTGGTGGATCTTAAAGAATGGAAAGCAATCATATACAGTATGTACTACTCAGTTATTGACTGCAGGGCAAAATACAATAAGTTATTTTCTTTTGTAGGACTGTGACCTTCATATATGTAACAGACATAACTTCACCTTCAGCTTTAAAATGCTAATGATCTCTCATTCCTAAAATAAGTAAAAAAAAATGTCAAGCTAAATTGTTAATCATTTTATAATATAAAATTCTCAAACCCACTTACCTTAGCTCAAGGTACCAGTCTATATTGCAAGGTCCACTCAAGCTCACACATCCAGTTCTGAAATGCCATTTAACCTGACCTGGATGTCTTTGGGGATGCAAAAAGAAAACCAAAGAGTAAAAACCACACAGAATATCACCAGGAGTGAAATTCAAGTGTTATATCACTGATGGAGCAGCACCAACAACTGTGCCAGCATGCTGCCCTGTTCTTTTTAAATTAATGCATCTTAAGATTTCTAGCTGAGCCCTACTGCTCTATTCTCCATGTATAAAGAATAGTCATATGCTTTGCTTATTTTTTTTATTTATTAATTTGTTTTTTTTTCTTGGTTGCTAAAAGTGTTTTATTATTTGTTTGTAAAATCTTTGCCTTATTCTTTTATTTATTATTTGGAAATAGGTAATTCTCCTCGAGGTAAGCATGTTTGGGCCTGGACAGTAGTTGGAGGTGAGACCAACCTTACCTTGAAAAGCTGGGTTGCTGCTGGAAGAGGTGAGACTAGCAGGAGGCGCTTATCCTCTGGTCTGTGTGTGGAACCTAATGCTCCAATGCAGTGACTCGGACACTGTGGGGTAAAAATGGCGCCATCCTTCAGATGAGACATAAAGCCGAGGTTCTGACTCTCAGTGTTCATATGCAAGAAGCAGCCGTTTTATGGAAGCTCTGTATTTCTCACTGTTTTTCTTTTATATTTATTCAAACTTATTTACTTTTTATTTATTTAATGAGCTTCTGTAAAAAAACAAATTTCCCCCGGAGGACAAAATTCTATCTATCTATCTATCTATCAGATCCCTGGGCATCCTTTGAATTTGGCTCCCCAATTGTCCCTGTTTCTAATTGGCTAATTATCCCTCATCCCTTTACCACCTCATATCTCATGTGTTGTAAGCGTACCAGTTCAAAAATGGCTGCCGTTGCATCATCCTGGTGGATGCAACATATTGATGGTGGTTGATGTGGCTCCCCTTATGTGTATGTAAAGGGCTTTTATTCTAAAAATACTATAAAATGTAACTATCTAGATTTCATTAACATGTGTGTTTACATGAACTTGAATAACTCTGTTATTTACAGAAACCTAGCTTCTAAAATTCCATGTGAACCCAGAGAAACCAAGTTATTGGTCTCTAAGAAACCTGATTAATAGAGGTAGATTTCTCCACAAATAATGTGATTATGTGGCCACGTAAACCCTTAACTGGGTTATTGGTGAAGATTTTGTAGTCTGCATGTGACCGTTGCACTCTGTCAGCCTACACTTGTGTTAGTTTCAGACACATTTTCAGCAGCCACTGGTAGAATCATCCACAAACGAAAATTCCAGAGGCAAATGTTCAGATTAATCCTTCTAATGGCTGAATTAATCTGTCTCTGTATTTCAGAAATCACTAAATTTATATTTAGATGATCTAAACATACAGCTCTAAACTCAGTAAAACAATCTCAAGATCAGTAGGGTAACACATTAAAAGTAACTCCCATTAAATAGTCTGATTACTTTTTAAAATAATGAGTAACCAAATGCAATGCTTATATTATTGAAGTAAAAATACCTGCATCATTATTATTTCAGCAACACTGGGTGTAAAGCAAAAATCAAACATACTGGGCCCTTTTCAGGGCTCAATTGCACAGCCAAGCAGAAAAGAGTGTGCTGCATGCAATCCAGTATCAAAAACCAATAAATAAAGTGTTAATTTGACTAAAATATTTATAAAACACAAGAAAATTATCATGGGCATCATGCTTATTTCCAGATTCATGGTGGCTGATGATGACATTTAACTCTTTTTTGCGCAGTTTAATTACATCAGAGAGTTTTGAAAAACCAGAACTCCAAAAGATTACTTGACCATGTAAACATGCATTTTTAAGAAACCAGGTTTTTGTCTTAGTTTTCCCCTTAATCCAGTCATATGTGTATGCGTGTGCAGACACACTCAATGTTCTGAAGTTAGGTGAGAGAAAGCTAAACAGAAGGCCATATAGTTTTCCCCCATTTTAGTTTTCAGTTTCTGTTTTCATGCGTTCACAATTCCAATTCCCTTCAACTCTGTACCCTCTATACTTTGCTTTAAATAAAGAAACACTATATATCAGCAAATATTCCTTTGTAAAAGAGATAGCAGCTAAATATGTCTTTTCTATTTGCACTGATCCTATTGAGTTTACTACTAATGTGTGGTGCATAATACTATTGGCACTTGGACATTAAATTGTAAGGTGTGTTACTATAATTAAACATTTACAGTGGAAACATCACTGCTAATACACGTCAATGTTTTCCAGATGTGAGTCTAGTGATTACCAATTGATGGAAGAAAAGAATACTTTTATAATAATTTCTTGAATGATTATTTGAATCAGTGCATCTTCTAACAAGATATAGTTAAAAGACACATATGCATACATTCGTATATTTTGAATTCTATTTTCTACAAACTACAATGGAGGCTCTGAGGCTAGGGATCTGCACCGGCAATCGGGGTGTTGCTAGTTCAAATCCCATAAATGCCAGAAGTGACTTTAATCCATTGGGCGCTTGAGCAAGGCCCTTAACCTGCAATTGCTTCGTCCTGACTATGATATTAATCTTCATCCATCCCTGTAAACAGGTCCTCCAACTTGGAGGCTGGTGGCAGAATTGTCACTCCAGCCACTCTAAAAAATCTCACACTGTTCCAGTGTGGTGCTGAGGTGTCACCCGCTGCATTCAGGTCCCGATCCAGGTGGTTCACCGAGTGGTGAGTGTGGCAACATGCTATCAGTGCATGCTTCCAACCTGTCCTCCTCTACAATATAGTTTCCTATAAGCATTTACTGCTGTAAATAATAATTATATCTATGTAGGGGTGAAGTACATTTTTAACACCTGATTTCTTTCAATAGCAATTACATGTTTTAAAACAAACTCATTTTTTTCTGGATTGATGTATTCATTATCAAAATGCAAACCTTATTTCCCACTGTCTTACCTTAAAGGATAAATGTCTATACTCTACAGCAGGCGTCTCCAACTCCAGTCCTGCAGGACCACAGTTGCTGCAGATTTTCATTTTAACCCTTTTCTTAATTGGTGACCAGTTTTTGCTGCTAATTAACTCCCTTTCCTTTCAATTTTTAAATTACTTTTTTATGATTTTTTTCCCCAGAATTCCTTCATTATTCCTCTGAATTGCTTCATATCTTTCCTTAAATGGCACCCAAATAGAAATGAAATGTGAAGTGAGTGAGCCAAAGGAAGACCAAGGCCTCAAACTTCAATCAATTTCACTCCAGCCAGTTGCTTAATTAGGTGTTGATTCTTGTTAATTAAACCGTTCTCTGTTTCTATGGTTTGTTGCTGCTCTCATTGTGCAATAACATACAGTTCCAAAATTGTTGATTTCCTCTTTTCTAAGAGCTCTGTTAAAATATTTTGGTAAACTGAGCAGATCAGCATTCCTGAGACCTTCATCTTTCTTTATTTTCAGATAGTGTATGATGGACACAGTTTATTGGTCATGTTTTGGTTCATTTTGTATCTCATTATTGTTTGGCTGCTACTTAAGGAAAAAGAAACAATTAAGTGATCTGAGTGGTCAATAGCAAGTAAATTAAAATTAATTCAAAAGAAGTTAATTAGCAGCAAAAACAGGTCACTAATCAAGGAAAGGGATAGAATGAAAACCTGCAGCCATCCAGGACTGGAGTTGGGGACTGGTAATGATTGGTAAATAAAAAAAGATTCTTGAAAAATGAACCAATATTAGAAAGATTTGTCTTGACACTAACACTCTTATTAGAACAGGCTGTTCATATTGGTTTTTAAACATCTTAAAAACTATGTTGGTTTGCTTTATCTGTGTCTTTCTCATTGTCTATTTTTTCTTGGTGTTTGAGATTGATTTTGGTAAAATGTTCTCTACTAGCTGTTTGAATGGGAGCTAAGAGTGAAGGTCTCGTCACTAATAATTAACTAACCATTGGAAATGTTTACATCTTGCCTGAAGAAGGGGCCTGAGTTGACTCGAAAGCTTGCATATTGTAATCTTTTCAGTTAGCCAATAAAAGGTGTCATTTTGCTTGGCTTTTCTCTACATTGGAAATGTGTAACCTTTTAAGAAAGTCATCAGCATTTGCCTGTACAAGCTTGAATTGTTGAGTAACCATGCAGGGCCTCGATTATCAGATGAAGAAGAACAGATTTTTTTTTAATTCTCTCTTGCAATTCAATTTCCAGTTTAATTGATATTAATTAAGTACATAAAAAAAAATTATGTTTATTAAAATACTTTCTATACGTTCACACATTTATTTTACTGTGTTCTAATTCATGGAGTCTGAGCTAAGCATCCTGTTTGTGTGTGCATATTGTTCTGTAGTATGTTTTTAATGACCCTCCATTAGTGAATGTTTGCATTGTCAATGGAAGTGTGCTAATAAAAAATCCCCTTTTTTCTGTCAGTGTAATGTTTGGTTTGATATGTCAATTTTGTTATCATTTCATTATGCTTCCTCCTCATTTGTAAATGCCTGCATGTCTGCATCAGTTCTGGTTAGACCTTTATCAACGTTATTTTTCCAAACAATCTCTATTATCTAGAAAGAAAAATCAATAAATGAAATAATATCTTTCCTGTCCAGCAACTTTTTTACCAATTCATGTCAGATGCCTTACTAAGTTTATCTTTTAATCCTGGAGTAAGTTTGTTATAGATGATTCATTTCTGTTTTTTTTTCCAGTATGGAGTGAAATCTCTGTTTTCTGAAGATCTCCTATTCAAAGACTAAGCATACTGCAGACCAAAAAATCAAAAGGGGCAGAAACAGCCCTCACCCGGTAAACAAGTACAATTTAAAGTTACTAAAGTGTTTTTCATGAAACAGAACTTAAAAGGAGTATCACTCTCCATTAATTACTCAGTGGGATTTGTAGGGCAGAAACTTGCCACACAGAATAATCAAAGTGGTTCTTAAGGAAAAATCTGATAGTATAAATGTAATGTGATCTAGAAGTAATTTTTGCGTCTGTATGTGACAGCCAAAGCATTTGGTATGCTGTAGTGAATAATTTCTGAATCCATATGCATGTAAGTAATATCACTATATTAACTGTTTAATATCCAAAGCTGCAGTGCAAAGTTTTGATTTTGTTTTAATGTGTACTGCCTTCCGAAAATCAAAATTCTGCAGTATCTTCCAGGACCTGCTGCACACTAAATACCAAGGTGAAGGTTTGTATGCTGCATAGCCTTTCTTGTCATTGTTTTTGCAAAGAAAACTGTTCACATTATGCTTGAAACTCAAAACATTTGTTGCATTTTTAGTTGCCAACAATGAAGGATGCCATGTTTGAATCAATACAACTAAACTGAATTTATTTAATCTAAAATTCCATTTCTACTTGGCAAAAATAATTATTGATATTCTCCCCTGTCTCCCAGTAGCAAATGTGGATCTTTAGAGTAACATTTATCACTATAAGCAATCTGAATGTCAGGTGTTGTAAAGGATTTTTGCATTTAGAATTCTGACCCTTTCAATTGTGAAAGTTCAAGCCATATTCAAATTAAAATTTATGATTTATTTGGTGTTATTCTCAACATTTTATCTCAAAGTGTCTACTGCTTTGTGAGTGATTCCATTCTGGCATGAAGAACAGACAAAATCAGCAAAAATGCAAGATAGTGATAATGAATTGTTTTTTCACTACCAAGAACTAATGGCATGAAGAATAAAGTATTACTTGGGAGAAAAGCAAACATCTGGGATTTACTTATTGGTTTGCTGCTCCTCCATCATCAATGTCACAGTTGCTTTTCTTTAAAATAAGAAATAGTCATTTTGATGAGAGTGGGCTGTTGCTGCAGTTTTCTATTCTTGTGTTTTAGGGGTGGGGGTGCAGATTGTTCATTAATACTATCCCAAAAATATCGGCAAAACACCTCAAACAAAATACACAAGCATTAGGAAAGGCAATGCCACATAGCTTAGCTCATGAAGCGGGTTTAATTTGTAACATGCAAGCAGCTGTACAGCATATCGGTATCATCAGTGGCAGAGCAGGAGCCTGTGGTACAAAAGGAATGTACAGTAGATAAGTCTCTTGTCTCTTGCTTTTTTGCTTTTCAGCTGTGACTAAACTCATTATTTAATATGTGGCTACACACTTTATTTATTACATTTTCCCACTCTTTCAGTTTGAAACCAGAATTTCTATCAGCTCTGATGTTCTTTATCAGCCAGCGCTACATGCCATTGTGAAGAGGTGGGCTGAACGCACTCCAAGGAGATGTAGTTGCTCATCCGAAACCCCTCCTAAGTAGTGATATAATGGGAAACAAATAGAGTTTTTTTTCACCTCACCTCCTCTTTGCTCAATCAGCTGTTGGCTTTCTGCTGCGCCATGCCGCATGATCTGCCTCTAGTGCTGCGCTTTGAACATTTAAAAGCCTGTACAGCAGCTGTCCTTTTGTCTCTCTTTTCCCCCAGACATCCTCAAACACTATTCAATCTCTTTTCGCTGTTCCGTTATTTCACCGAGTAATATAGTTTACTATAGTAGTTTGTTTGCGCTAATGCGATCTTTACTATCATTTTTTTGAGACTTTCAAATTTTCTACTTCCATTATCTCTAACCTGCTCTGCATGTGTATCACGGCAACGTTTTTGAATTCTTTACGACATTCTACTTTGTCTTTTTCTGGCCCCAGGCATGGTTAAATCTCTTGGCACAAAGTCTAGTCTCACGTGACGGGCTGATTATTACTTTCCTTATTTTTAGAATTTGCAAATAGATTACTTTTGTTCTTTTTTGCTTTCTTTTTGGCATTCTTTTCTCTCCAGCACTTTTGGGTCTATTCTTCACTTAGTTGTTGATGTGTAATCTAGAACATATAAAATTTTTAAGAGCTGAGAGCACAGGAAGTGTGTCTACCAAAAGTATTCCAACAACTGAGAGGTCAACATGGTCTTGTTTGAAAATATTTGTACAGGTAAGTAGGGCAGGCCTTGCTTACAAAGGTTGTAAGTATGACATGACTTGACTGTCTTGTGGGAGTGAAAGTTTCTCTCTGTCTCTCTTCTCTGTGTCTCTTCAAAAGATAAAGTCTTGTCGCAGAAAAAAAAGTCTTGTCTCGTCCCAAGATTTTTTTTTATAATACAGAGAAATACTTTGCTCTGCAGGACATACAGTGTCTCATGTTCCAACTACAAGCCAAATAGTTTCATACGTGTGTGTATGTATACTGTATGTAATAAAGAACCATTTATAAATATCATAGACAATCACATACAGTGGATTAAGAAAGTATTCGCACCTCTTCACTTTCTGAACATTTAATTCATTTGATTAGATTAGATAAATTTTATTAATCCCATGGTGCAATTCAGATGCATAAAAGGATGCATTTTTCATTTTTGCCACTCAATCTACACTCAGTAACCCAGAATGACAAAGTGAAAGCATGTTTTCAGCAAGGGTTGCAAATTTATGAAAAAATTGCTCATTTTAGTATTTAGACCTTTAGTTTAGTACTTTTTAGAACCCCTTTGGCAGCACTTACAGCTTTGCGTCTTCTTGTGTAAGCCTGTACAAGCTTTGCATACCAGGGTTTAGGGTGGTTATTACATTTTTTTGGCAGATCCTCTAAAACTCAGATTAGATGGTAGGTGTCTCTAAACTGCCATCTTCAGGTCTTTCCACAGATTTTCTATGGGGTTTATGTCTAGGCTTTGGATGGATCACTCAAAGACTTGTTCTGAATCCATCCCAGAATTTTCATGGCTGTATGCTTCAGGACATTGGTATATTAAAAGATTAACTGTCTCCCCAACTTGAGTTCATGTGCATTCCGGAGCAGTGTTTCTTTTAAAGGCCTCTCTCTATTGGCTACTTTCATTTTAACTCAATCCTGACTGGTCTTCCCATCCATTGCCATTGAGAAGCACCCCCATTGCATGATGCTGCCACCACCATGCTTCATTGTAGGGATGGTATTAGGCAGGTGATGACCAGTGCCTGGTCTATTCCAGACATAGCACTTTTTTATCACAAGAGACCAGAGGATTTTTTTCCTCATGCCATCAGAGTCCTTAAAATACCATTTGGCAAATCCCAAATAGAAGTTAGCCACTCTAGCATAAATGCCTGATTGATGGAGTGTTGTTGAGAAGGCCATCTTTCCGACAAGTTGTCCAATCTCAGCAGAAGATTTCTGAAGCTCGGTTAGAATGACCATTAGGTTCTTGGTCACCTCCTTGACCAAGTCTCTTGTTGCCTGGTTACTCAGTTTGACCAGATGGCCAACTCTTGGAAGAGTCCTGGTGGTCTTTTCCATTTTACAGTTATTGAAATCAGTGTGCTCCCAGGAGCACTCAAAACTTTAGTAATGAATTTATAACTTTGTCCTGATCTGTGCCTCATAACAGTTTGATCATAGAGTTTTACAGAGAGTTTCTTGGACTTCATGGCTTGGTTATTGTCCTGATATGCAGTGTGTACCTGATAAAAATTTCTGTTTGCCTTTCTAAGTGATGTCCAATCAATTAAATTTGTCATTAGTGGACAGTTCAAGGATAATTAAAGCAAATAGGAGACCTGGCCACTAGCCGGAGATAACAAAGCAAAGATTTTGAATACTTATATGAACAGGAGATTTCAGTTTTTCATTATTAAGAAACTTGGAAACCTTTCTGAAAACATTTTTCTACTTGGTCATTATGGATTATTAAGTAGATTGATGGAAAAAATAGCAAATTTATATCCTTTTAAAATTAAATGTACAATACAAGAAAGTGTGCAGAAAGTGAAGAGGTCTGAGTCCTTTCTGAATTTACTATATATGTCTGCATAACCGTTTACATCATTAATCAAAGCAATACCCTGATGACTGTAGAGCATTCTGGTATTAACAGTATCAGAGCAAGAGCCTGTGGTACAAAAGGCATGTACATATAGTACTTTTTTGTCTCTTGCTTTTTTTGCATTTCAGCTGTGACTAAACACATTATTTATTACATGTTCCCACTCATTCCCGTTGTAAGCAGAAATTCTGGTAATTTAGTGGCCTTCAGCTGTAATTTACTTTCATAGTTTCTGGATGTTTGCATTTAAAAAAAAACAAAACTTTGTTCTAGAGGATATATAGTGTCTGATTTACGTAAGTGTGTATTATTCATTTATTATATGTTATTTGTTAATTATTATCCTTACCTAATTTTGATTTGCTTTTATTTGTTTGTAATTATTCTTTTGAGATTTTGTATAGCACTTTGTGCTACATTCAGTGTATGAAAATGTGCTAGAGAAATACATTGTTGCTATTGTTCTTTTTGATTATATTTGCTGCACACTACAGGTCTGTTCTGAGTGTTGGAAGCTCATGCTGTGCTTTATATTTGTTGATGCTGCAGTGCATTAGGAATACATCCCTGACCAGTGTGGTCTTGTTAAACAAGGGTGGAACTTTGCTGTATAACATGTACAAGTACAGAAATCTTCTAATTAAATAGTACACATTATAAGAAATGAATAATTTATATATAAATAATAACACACATTCTGTTGATGTAATGTTTGGTCTGCATTTAGAAATGTGGTAAATGCGTATACTGTTGATGACATGGAAAGGGTTTGTTGTGGTTTTGAAATAACTGTGAATTTTTATGCATCCTTTTATTTCAATTTGATTGCACATCTTTGAATTATTTTATCATTTTGATGGTGAGGTCATCAGGCCACCATTTCACTCTCTACTTTGATGGCAGAAGCCATATTTTTTACAACAACAATGCTGTAATGTGATCGGTATTTAAGATGGTGGCACAGTATAATCTGTGCTAAACAAAAAGCTGAGTAAAAGAAAGGATGCTTACAAAGCTAAAATATAAAACAAACTCACCAGGAATAACATGGATGGCTGGAATGGACTGGATGTAATTAATGGACTCAAGCAATCTAGGGGCCAAGTGCTAGAAGAGGATGTGGTCAAAGCTAACACCCTGAACTGATTTTTAAATAGATTTTTCCTCCCACTGCCACCTCCTTCCAATGACCAGTCTCCCTACACCATCTCTACTACAACAAAAATTCCTACCACATCATATGGAGACAGTTCTTAAATTCTTAAGGCCTGTGCTGACCAGTTTTGTGGTGTCCTCTGTCACCTGTTCAGTCTGTCCCTGAGGTTTCACAAAGTGCCACTGCTGTTGTAAACATCCTGCATTGTTCCTGTTCTAAAGAAGGCAAGTACATCTTCACCTAATGACTACACACCAGTGGCACCTACATATCACATCATGAAGACCTTTGAGACACTGGTCCTGGACTATATGAGTCATCCTGTGGTTAACCACTTGGACTCACTGCAGTTTAACTATCAGACAAAGATTGGAGTGGTGGATCTACAAGATTTACTCTTGCCTGAACAAAGCTGGCAGCATTGTAAGGATTATGTTTTTTTTTATTTCTCCAGTGCCTTCAATACCATCTAGCCATCCCAGTTAAGGTGTAAACTCAGAGATATGCAGGTGGATGATCCTATGGTGTCCTGGATACTGAACTATCTATTGGGCAGACCGCAGTTTGTGAGATTCAAGGACTGTGTTTATGATATGGATGTGAGGAACACTTGAGCACAACAAGGGACAGTAGTCCTGTCTCCTTTTCTCTTTATACACCTCAGACTATAAATATACAGTAGCATCAGGTCATGTCACTTGCAGAAATGTTCACATGATTCTGCACTTATGGGGTGTATCGATAAATGGGATGAGACAGAGGAGAGGAGTCAGGTGGAAAAGTTTGTTTCTTGGTGCAAAGAGGATTTTCTGCATCTTAACATCAGTAAAACCAAGGAATTGGTTACTGACTTTTGCTGAACCAAAGAGCCTCTATGTTAAGTGGAGTGGATCTAGAGGTGGTTCCTAGAAATACTTGGGGGTCCACATTAATGATAGGTTGGGCTGGTCTCGGAACACAGAAAACTATATAAGAAAGGACAGAACAGGCTCTTTTTCCATAGGAGACTGTGTTCCTTTAATCTGGGAAGTGACATTTTTCATATCCTTTTATATAATACACTACCGTGGCTGTTCATTTGTCTGTCCAAGATTTTAAATCACCTGTAGCTCACAAACAGTTTCACCTATTGACCTGAAATTTGGTACCCATATACTATGTGATGTCTACTATACACTTTTGGGGTGATGATTGACCTCCAAAGTTATTCCTCTTTTTATTTTATTGTAGAATCAACTCTTGGCAGCGGCCAGTAGGACGGCTGTGCGGCACATGTGTATGGGCGCCGTTCTCATTCCCTACCATATTTGCCATCACTTCTCCTACCTCTTCATATCTTAAGTCATTCCTGAGGCAGATTGAAGACTTAAATGCCAGGTTAAGTGAAAAATTAAAGAAAACATACTACTACAATTGCAACACAAACTCTGAATTAATCAGTTTTAACGCGAAAAGATGCAGACGAAAGAAGAGAAGCAGCAGGCTGCTAGGCTGGAGAAAAGAAGAGCTGCTCAGGAAGCAGTAAGCGCATCAACCTCTGAGCAAACGAATGCTAAATGTACAGAGAAAGAGTATGAAAACTATGCATGCTCAAGTCAAGTGTATTCACGACACGTTATCATACAGTGCGCCATTACTGGTCTTCTATAATTCTGTCATGGCCAGTGAAATTTTCTACACTGTGGTGTGTTGAGCTGGTAATACCACTTCAAAAGATGCCTACTGAATCAACAGGCTAATTAAAAAGGGCAAGCTCAGTTATAGTACACACTGTGGACACCTTGGAGGCAGTAGCAGTTGAGAATGAAAACAAAAGTGAGTGCCATTGTGAACAATGCTGCACATCCTCTCTGTGACACACTAACACTGAGAACTTTCAGCAAATTAATCATTCAGCAGAAGTGTTTCAGGAAACACTACTGGGGCTCCTTTATACCAACAGCAATACGTCTGCATAATGTTTCACTATCTATCTATCTATCTATCTATCTATCTATCTATCTATCTATCTA
>JANRMT010062822.1:12473276-12567489 GCA_026402145.1 Polypterus bichir lapradei
ATCATTTAAAAACTGCATTTTGTGTTTACTTGTGTTATATTTGACTAATGGTTACATGTGTTTGATGATCAGAAACATTTTGTGTGACAAACATGCAAAAGAATAAGAAATCAGGAAGAGGGCAAATAGTTTTTCACACCACTGTGTATATATATATATATATATATATATATATATACACACACACATGCCATGAATGTAATTACCCGATCTACATGCTGTCAAATAAACGAACCACACGCCGTAGCACAATGTAAAGAGGCTTGACCTCTGACGCTGACATCCGAGGTTCGGTCCCCGAGAGGGGGTGCAGCGAGTGTGTACGCCTGATGAGCCCAGAATTAGTTTGAAACACGTGCCGCGTACTCTTTGCATTATTTGACAGTAAAACTATGCAACATATATACAGTTTATATCTTATATACTGTATAGTATATATCTATATTAATAAAAGGCAAAGCCCTCACTGACTGACTCACTCACTCACTGACTCATCACTAATTCTCCAACTTCCCGTGTAGGTGGAAGGCTGAAATTTGGCAGGCTCATTCCTTACAGCTTACTTACAAAAGTTAGGCAGGTTTCATTTCGAAATTCTGCGCGTAACGGTCATAACTGGAACCTACTTTCGTCCATGTATACGGCTATAGCCTGCAGCTCAGTCGCCGTGTGAGGAAGAGTTGCGTCCCGCATCATCACGCCTCCCACGTAATTGAGTGCCTGCCCATATAAGGCCGTCCGTCAGCAGCTATCCAATAGACACGCTGCCGCGAAATATTCGCGGGTGAAGGACTGTGCTCATGCAAACGAAGATGAGATGGTTAGGCACAAACTCAGCGAAAGTGTAAGAGAAACTTTTAAGTGCCGGGTCTTAGCTAACATTAAATAAAGCTGTGGACATTGCAAGATCGCACGACATAGCACAAGCACAGCTGAGAACCTTCGATGTATGTACTCCGAGCGGCTCACGTGTACAGACTTTGCAGGACTGGGAAAGGTAAACCCGTGCATGCAGTGTGTGATGTGACAACCATCTGATGCTGAACAAGCCTTTTGTACACATATCAATAGGAAAGCAAGGTGTAAAGCTTAAGTTTAAATTACATTCATAGACACGCTGCCGCTAAATATTCGCAGGCAAATCCACAACTTAATACCGGGAATGCCTGTTAAACATCTTAGATTCACGAGTACCAATTTGGGCAGTGATCACTTCGATGAATGAAACCTGTTCAAAAAACGCATTACACAATTGAGAAGGCATCAAAAGAATATGAAGCGAGTGACGCATACAGGCATATTCATAAGTACAGCTACAAACAACAAAGCACGGTGTAAACCTTAAGTTTAAATTAAGTTCATAGACAGGCTGCCACTGGCGTTTGACTTGCCTACGACGAATACGATATTCACGAAATACAAGTTTAATGAGAAGACACACTCGCGAGATAGATCGCACGAGATAGCACAAGCACAACTGAGAAGCTTCGATGCATGTACTCCGAGCGGCCCACGTGAACTGACTTTTTTCTGGCTTTAACTACTGTGAAATAAACAGACAAACTGGAAGCGTGAGTCTGTGCCTTTTAATAATCTTGAGAGAAAAACATGGTGGCAGCGTAGGTGACGGAACTGCGGCGAAAGTCACGCCAGTTTGCTGTTAAAAGTTCAGGACGTGGTGACGCTAACATGAAAGGAAAATGGAGGGTGTGAGACCGCCGCTGGCATTAAGCCTCGATGCTAAAGACCTGGTGAAGTCATGAAAAACATGGAAGGACGAGTTCAGATTATTCACAGAACTTGCAATGTCAGAGGCAGAGGAAAACACTAAGGTCAGATTATTCCGTTATCTTATTGGAGTGAGCGGCAGAGAATTGTGTCAGGCGCTGACCGGTGATGTAAGACCTGATGAGTTAACCATGAGCTTGATGATACGTAAATTTGATTAACATTACAACCCGAAAATAAACGAAACTGTAGAGAGGTACAGATTTTTTTCAAGAAATCAGGCAAGGGGAGAAAATATAGACAACTACATCACAGATCTGAGAGTATTAGCAGGCACATGCA
The DNA here is from genome assembly GCA_026402145.1 of Polypterus bichir lapradei. NCBI lineage: Eukaryota > Metazoa > Chordata > Cladistia > Polypteriformes > Polypteridae > Polypterus > Polypterus bichir. Next base: position 12,475,347 of record JANRMT010062822.1, read on the forward strand.
ATTTCGGCGAGATTAAAAGTTCCCTTATACGTGACCGAATTGTGAGCGGAATCGGTGATGCAAGTTTAGAGAGGTGTATACAAATATGCAGAGCCAAAGAACTGTCGAAGGAGAACAGCAGAACAGTCACATGGGGTTCCCTATTCTATACTTCTCCCGGTGCATTTCTCTAAACCCTCTGTACGGGAACATTATCATAAGGCTTAACAATCCTATTGTTACACCTTCTACGTGCACCCAACTGTCCTTATTACGGAGTCTTCCTTGCTTTACCGCTGACTGCTTCTTTCCATTCACCTTCCCAGCTCTTTATTTAAAAAGTTTTCCTTCGCACTTTTCCGCTCCTTCGCTGTCTTCTCCCTTTTCGTTCAAAATACGCGCCTCCTTGCCTTTAGCAATTTGGGTAGTGAACACTTCGATGAATGAAACCTGTTATCTTTACAACGGTTGACAAACACGGAATGTAACTTGAACACAACACGTCCTCCAAATACAAACCTGATTGAAAGAAATAATGATAATCAAATCCTTGATGACAGCAACACTCATAACAGTCACAAAACAATTACATTGACAATCAGGTCATGTTATTTTTAAAATTTTTTCATAACTTCTTTAACACACTACTTCTCCGCTGCGAAGTGCGGGTATTTTGCTAGTCTTATATATAAGTGTGGAAGTGTGTGTGTCTGTCTGTCCGGCCCGGAAGTGCAAGGCTACAGCAATAAAGCTGAAAGAGCCAGCAAGGCGGCCCCAAGTTAACAATTCGGAGACAAACTCACTTAGACAAGGGGTGCGAGCACTATCCCTAGTGGGATATGGCCCTGACACAGACAGGCGGACACCGCAGGTACAAAACCCAACACACGTTTATTAATCATATACAATGAAACAGCACACAACCCAGTACTCCCGCACTATTCACCCACAAAGTCCAGGCCTCTATCCAATGCCTGTCTCTTCAGGTCCGCTTCCACTCCTCTCCTCTGAGCTCTGTCCTTCTTCCACCCGACTCCAGCCCCCAAATGGAGGGAGGCAGCCCCTTTTATATCCACCCAGACATGCTCCAGGTGTCTCCCAACGAACTCCTGCTGGCACTCCCTGATGTGGCAGAAGTGCCGGCTGTGCTCCCGGAAGCACTCTGGGTGTCCCTGGTCTTCTTCCCTCCAGCACTTCCGGGTGTGGCGGAAGTGCTGAGGGCCAGGGCTCCTCAGTCAACTTGTCGCCCCCTGGCAGTGACAACGGGCCCCTATAGGGTTGAGCTTCCATGCTCCTTTCCTGTGGTCCTTCTGCACATCTTGGCTGGGTGCCACCCCCAGCGGCTTGCCTCTGTATATATATGTATATTCTCTCACTCACTCATTCATTAACAAAATTATTATTTCCTCTTTAGGTAAAAAAGAAGGAACTTCTAGGGCCATAGGCACCTGCTAAGAAAGGACATTTTTGATATATAGAGGTAAATCTCACCACAACAGAATAACTAAATATCCCAAAATCTCAAAAATGCTTTCACTGATTTATCCAAAACTTGGTGATGTTCTAGAAAACAGAAAAAAAAACAACCTTTATTTTTGATTTGTCAATATTTGTCAGTAATAATGTTATAGCAAGTGAGTTATTCTTAGGCACCATGTCCTTTTGCCATCTCCGTGCAAGGAAACAGGGCATACAGTTAATGCAAATGTACGGCAGCAACACAGCAGCACCTCTGACCAGGCTGAGTCTGTAATCTCACATATAAATGGAGCTGGCACGTAATGAAAATGAATGCTGTTACCAACCGCGGAAGAAAGTTCAGCAAAGCTAATGGAGACATGCCTAGCAAGTTGTGTCATTGGACACAAGCAGTATTCCTTGTTCTGTCTGCTTCTTCTTACTCCTTGTGATTAGGCGTAAAATGCATACACATTTGGAGTGAATTGTCAAGTGTGCTTATACACATATACTTTTAACAAAGGGGTGGGGAGATGAATCTGAACTTGGAGGTCAGACCGTGATATGGAACTATGCTTCAGTTCACAATGTAGAAGCAAGGACATGCTGGTACAGTGTATTGGCCCACTTCAAGCTCTGGCTACAACAGAAACCAAGAGCAATGTCTTGTGTTGATAAATTTAAATGGTTGCACAGCTCAGTAAATGTGTTTTGAATGGACAGAACATTGTGGAAGTGGACATTGTACATTGTTCACTATGTTATTTCTTTTCAACTGTTCTTTTCTGTAAAATATATAATGTTTGATTCATTTCATGGGTTACATAAATGTGCTGCCTGTGCATGTCATGTAATAAGTCAAAGTAAAACCCCAATTCAGTGTATATTGTTTTTGAACTAAACCCTCCAAAACTTTGCATTGGTACAAGATTAAAGATCAAAGTGTTAAATACAGAACTGGTTGAGGTTACCATTTTTATTGTATGTGCTACAGAGTAAAATTATATTTATACCCTAAACTTCCATTGTTGCTATTAATTACCTGTTTAAATTCCAAATAATTGAATTTTGTGTAAAATTGTGTTTTCCAGTGACCATCAACAAAAGCCAAATTCAGTCAGCAGGAAAGCAAGAATTGACCTATAGCAGGAATGTTTTACTCATGGGCAATTTAATATGGCCTATTCAAGAGTAAGGAGCTCCACTGAATTCACACAGGAAAGTATGCATTTAGTCATACAGTACTTCTGATGCATTCAGTTAACCACTGCCATCATAACCAAGGCACCATTCTATTAGGGAATTTCCCAGGAGAAGCTGGTTAACACAGATAGTAACTGATAATATTTTAAAACAATAATAATAATATTGGTTTTAATGAGATAAGACTATAAGCGGACCTAGGATTTAGCAAAAGGATTATATCTGTCTTTTAGCTGTAAGGCTGCTCCTGTGAAAAGAAATGTCTGGAAAGCCCTATAATTGTACCCATCACCAGGAAAAATGGTAAATCAAATGAGGCAAGAAAAGTAGTGGACTTGTTCAGTGTGCTACAATTGCTGCTGTAAGGATGCTGTTTTCATTTTGCGTGCTATTGAACAATAGGACATGCGTTCTGACATGAGAAGAAGCATTGTATGTACTTACGTAACTAAAAGTAACAATGTGTATTGTGCCCAGAATGATTTAACATATGTAGGAGTTAAAACCTTTCATAGCTTATTTGATGACTCATTTATGTTTATTGCACAAGGACTTAATATTGTCTAGACATGGCTTTAATAGATTTAATGTCTTAATAGGTTTACCAGACTTGAAAAAAAAACTTTTAAGTTTACTAAAACTTTTGTTTGTCTTGCTCATTTGGGTAACTAAATGAAGAAGGAAATCTACATCAACCTTTTTTGTTTCCATAGATATGCTTTTGAAATACAGAATGTTGTATACTATAGAATACCATGCTATGCCTACAGTAGTGAAAAGCTGTGCTTTGCATCGTAGATTGACATATTTGAACAATAAAGTTAGCAGTCAGAGACAATTTAAGAATGTAATAATCTTTGGAAAGAAGGCTGCTTTCCCTTCAGTAATTTAATTATGCAGCACAGTTATGGGGAGCAGAACTACATAACATCATTTTTCCAACCTGCTTAATTCAATTCAGTGTCACTAGAGGCTGGAGACTATCCTGGTATTACTGAGTGCAAGCCAAGAAGTCCACTCAGGGCTCACACAACCACACTTACATTTAGCCAATCAGAAATCATGAGCTAACCTAACCTGCACGTGCTGGGGGATATTGGAGGAAGACCAACGCAGAGATCGGGATGACATGCAATAATGTCCAAACTAAATTCCAGGCTGGTGTGAATGTAATGCAGTTTGATTCAGACAGCAATGCATGTCCTGTGAGCCACATCTGAATGTCGGAACAGACACAAACATTAATTTTTGATTTTGTTTTTTTATACACAACAATTTATTCCTATTATGTTAGTCCAGGGCTATTCAAGTACAAATTAAGTTGGGCCAGATTTTCAAACGAGGAAATTTAGTTGGGCCAGACATTTTCAGTGGCCGGTAAGAAGCAGGTAATAACAAAATTTAAACCAACACAAATGAATGTATTGAAAAATAAGCAATGTTTATTCATTGTTTCCCATTTAAACTTGGTAATATCTGACACAGGCACATCAAAACGTGTGTAGAAAAAACACTAAAAAGCTATAATTGAACAGAATCTGAGATAGTAGCAATACTATTCTTCCACTTTTGAAATAAAAAAAAACATTTTGTTCATATATGAACTAGGTACATCTCAAAGTGCATAAAACCAAAACAGTGCAAAATATTAGCAATAACATTTGTTTGCTTTTTGAAATAAAATGAATATTTTGGTCATACAGTGATCCCTCGCTATATCGCGCTTCGACTTTCGCGGCTTCACTCCATTGCGGATTTTAAATGTAAGCATATCTAAATATATATCACGGATTTTTCGCTGGTTCGCAGATTTCTGCGGACAATGTGTCTTTTAATTTATGGTACATGCTTCCTCAGTTTGTTTGTCCAGTTGATTTCATACAAGGGACGCTATTGGCGGATGGCTTAGAAGCTACCCAATCAGAGCATGTATTACGTATTAAATAAAACTCCTCAATGATATACGATATGCTTCCCGCGTGGTGCTTGATTGTTTGCTTTTCTCTGTCTCTCTCACTCTTTCTGACATTCTCTACGCCTGACGGAGGGGGTGTGAGCAGAGGGGCTATTTGCACAGAGGCTGTTTGCCTAAAAAATCCTCTAAAAAATGCCGCTTTATCGCGGTGCTTCGGCATACTTAAAAGCCCAAAAGCACGTATTGATTTTTTGATTGTTTGCTTTTCTCTCGCGCTCTCTCTCTCTCTCTCTGACATTCTCTGCTCCTGACATGCATTCCTTTGAAGAGGAAGATATGTTTGCATTCTTTTAATTGTGAGAAAGAACTGTCATCTCTGTCTTGTCATGGAGCACAGTTTAAACTTTTGACTAAAGGGTGTTATTTCATGTCTAGAGGGCTCTAATAATGTTAACAGTGTGGGAGAGTTTATAAGGGCTTAAAATATATAAAAATAACCATACAAACATATGGTTTCTACTTCGCGGATTTTCATCTATCGCGGGGGGTTCTGGAATGCAACCCCCGCGATCGAGGAGGTATTACTGTATATGACCCAGGAACATCTCAAAGTGCATTTAACAGAATAAAAATAAACTATCAATACTATCAAAGCTATCATAACACAAACAAATGATAACAGTAACTAACATACATGAATACAACGTCTACTGTACACTGGGAGAAGATAGGATCATTTTAAATTATCACATGTGTGATTAGCAGTGTCCTTTATGTAAACAAAAAGGAGCATAAACGTTACATTTGGATCAAGTATGAGGTACTGTGAAGATACACTGTAGCCGAGAGTCCTAGCGCTAAATTACTTGTTCAATAGTGAAAAAACATAATGTTTAAAATTTGAAATGAACAAATCATCAAGTATTAATAGTAATTCTTTATATTTATATAGCGCTTTACTCATTACTCAAAATTTGCAAACTCCACGCAGGGAGAACCCCAGATGCAAACCTATGATCTTATTGCGAGGCTGTAACACTTCCTTTCCAGCACCTGCATGTGTACTGTACTGCATAATATTGTGCCTGATAGTTTAAAATTACAAACGCAGAATTTCTAAGATTTAGGAATATTAACAGCAGGTTAATAACAAGCTCTGCATTCTGCAAAAAAGTTATGTAGTCCCACAATTTGATTGAGTTTTAAAGAAAATTCCAAACTTTTTGCATATTTTCATCAAATGCAGTTTTTTCAATTTGTTCTTTGCTTTAAGTATCAATGGTTGATTGTCATCCTTGTAACAGCCATGAATCCGAAGTGTGTGAGTAGAGGGGCAACCAATCATATGAAAAGAAGTGCGGAGACTGTGCTTATCAGTAACAAGGCTTTTATTGGAGTAACAATTAGATTAATTTGCAAAAACCCACGTTTGCACTCACTTGATGAAATTGGAATCAAACTAAGACTCAGCACACAATTGATTGCAGAATAATTTAATATGCAGTCAATGCCACAAGCAGCTGTCGCGGCAGAGGTGCCAGTATAATGTACCAAGGCATACCATCACAAAAAAAATCACAATCTCATAGACTACTATCACCACTTCTAGATATACAACAACACACTGCTTTGCTAGGCTACACAGAATTTGCATTCATGGTCTGTACTACTGAAGGAATTTATGTAGGAATTTCTGAAGACTTGAAAAATGTGTTTTTCTCGCTTTTTCTCTGCGTTTTTGCCTGGACCACGGGCTGGGTCATTTGGAAGTTGCTACTGGATCACATGTGGCTGGTGGTCTGCCAATTGAATAGGCTGGCGTTAGTCTATTTATCTTAATTTTTCTTTCTTCTCAATAAATTTTCCCTGGACGTTTTCATATTTTCTCTGATGGTTTTTTTTTAACATGCAGAATTCACTTTCACTTTTGTTTTCCTCTTATTATGTGTTTTTTGGTCTTGTTTTATTTTACAGCTTATTTTTGAATTTACCTTGACACCACTTTGTTTTTCTTGTGGGTGCTACCATGTTGTGACATGATTGCGCTGGCATGATGACAGTTGCTACGGGGAATATTGTCCCAGAATATGTGCCATGTTATGACATCTGGGCAATAGCATATAAACTGGAAATCTGAGTGTCTTGTCATCTAAGATTGTAAACATGCTCAAAGCCTTTCTCACAAGTGCTTAGCTTGATTTTCAGGCAATGAATTACGTTTTTTTACTTTTACTTCATGTATGGGCTTAGACCGGGGTATCCTGCAGGTTTTCATTCTAACCCTTTTCCTAACCAGTGAACAGTTTTCACTGCTATTTAACTTCTTTCCCCTTCATTTTAATAGCCCTGTTTTTAAGGATTCAGTCCTCTGAATTGCTTCATTTTTTCATTAAATGGCAGCCAAACAGAAATGAGATGTGAAACAAGCCAACAGATGACCAGCTGAATGGGAACATCAAACTCCAGCCAATTTCACTCCAACCAATTTCTTAATGAAAAGCCAATTCTTGCTGTTAATGAAAGGTGTTATTGAATATCATGACTTGTTGCTGCTCTCGTTCTGCCACAGCAGACTGTTGATTTTCTGTTTTTTCTAAGACCACCGTCAAGATGTTTTGGTGACCTGAGCAGACCAACATGACCGAGACCTTCATCTTTATTTTTATTGTTAGCTGGTCATGTGGTGACTTGCTTTGTGCCTCATTATTGTTTGGCTGCTCATTAAAAAAAAAAGAAACGACTAAGGGATCTGTGTCACGTCAATTAAAACTAAGGCAAAACAAGTTAATCAGTAGCAAAAATGGCTCACTAAGAAGATGGTTAGAATGAAAACCTGCAGCCACTACGGCCCACCAGGACCGGAGTTGGATACCATTGACTTAGACAAAATATCAACTTGATTTTAGGTTTTGACCCTTCCATAGTTAACTGGTTATGTTTCATCACCTAATTCCTGCTCTTCTCCAGAATGCAGAACTACAGCCTAAGGCTGTACAATTCCAAACTAATTTTGTACAATTCTATTGCTTATTTTTGTTTATTATTAATTATATATTTTGATATCGTTATTGCACTATTTGGGTTTTATTGTTTTGTTTCAATTGTCACCATTTTGAATAATTGTTTCATGGCCATGTTGTTTTTGGCTGCCATGTCAACTGCTGGTAACTTGACACATGCAGCCACCCTGAGATGGTGGAATGGGGCTCTCAGCTGTCCACAAGAGCAGCTTCATAAAATCTCATTTGAAGCATGAAAACTAAGAGGTTTGCTTAAGGAACATTTATGTTGGGTAGATTGCCCAGTGGGGTGTGGGTGGTCTTTTGGCCTTGGAACTCCTGTAGATTTTGTTTTTTTTTTTGTTTATTTGTTTGGTTTTTTTTCTATTGTCTCATTCATCTGACCTTACCTTGTTTTGTTGTTACCTATTCTTTAATATTATTGCCTAATCTTAATTGTTTTTCTTTTCTTGTAACTTTATTTTTGTCATCTTTTAAAACACTTTGACCTACATTGTTGTATGAAAATGTGCTATATAAATAAATGTTATTGTTGTTGACACATATCAATATGTGATGAATATCATCAGGTGTGGACTATCATATCAAATATGTCAGTGCAGAGGTTTAAATTTCTTTGATTTGCGAAACAAATCTTGTATATTTTTGTATATTTTGATTATGAGTTTTGGTTCTTGTTTTTATGGCTTTGTGTTTTAGATTTTTCCTGGGATTTTGATATTTAGCCTGTATATTAACCTAATTACTTCTCATTCCTGGAAAAAATCAATGCTCTGGTGTATTGTTTGACTTTTTCTCCTTATTCAGTTTTCTTTTGATTCAAGAGCATTACACATGTGATAAATCAAGCATCATCCCTTCCACTAAAATAGAGACAGCAACGAAATAGTCAGATCTTAACAAACTTGTCATGAAAAAAATAATTACTTTAAGAAATGTGCACCTGATGCTTAAAGAAAAATTCCGAATTTGAAACAGTTTCCATAACAATTTATTGATAATTCAAACTCATTCTGACATGGTGTCACAAAACAACTCCAGACAGATAAAAATGTTTGGTCCAAAACAGAACTGAATATGTGGAGGTAAGATGGCGGTTTTAAACGCTGGTGGAGGAAATTATGTCATTTATGCCAGAACCGGAAGTGACGTATTCGGGGGGCAGGGGGCGGGATCTGGAAGTGACGTCAGAGGCACTGGATCTGGAAGTGACATCATCACATGCACCGGAACCTGACGGGATTTCCCGGGAATGGTCTGCAATGAACTGAGAGAGACAGTCAGCATACCCCCTATTCTGATTTAGCATTACAAATACCCCAGCCATTTAGTTGTGTGTGACAATGGATACATTTGTTGGTACCCCTTCATTAAAAAAGAAGAACCCACAAGTGTCTCTGAAATAACTTGAAACTGGCAAAAGCAATTGCTGCCCATCATTGTTAATTCTGTCACAAAAATCAGACTTTGCTTTGGAGTTTTGATTCAAAGGAATATTTCAAATAATAATACTAATGAAAATGGCAAGGACAAAAATGAAGGGACCCTTAACTTAATATTTTGTTGCACATCAATCACTGTAAACAAGCGATTCCTGGAGGTCTCAATGAGACTTCTGCCTTCTGCATCTGCCCACACGTAGATTGGACCTCTCTTCCTGAAGAAACTGCTCCAGCTGTGTCAGCGCCTTCTCCAGACTGCATGTTTCTATTCTTTCCATAGACGTTCAACAGGATTCAAATCAGGGCTCATAGAAGGCCACTTCAGCATAGACCATTGATTGTTTTTCTTAGCTATTCTTGGGCTCTTATAGCCATGTGTTTTGGGTTAATATCCTTTTGGAGGATCCATGGCCTACGTCTGAGACAGAGATTTTCAACTTGACACTATGCAGTATGTTTCACTCCAGAATGACTTCATAGTCTTATTGTTCCCTGCACAGACTCAAGGCACCCCATGGCAGACACAGCAAAGCAGTTCCAAAACATAACCAAGCCTTATGAAAAGAAACATTAGACTACTGAAAAATGGTAAAGAAGATGGACTGATTAAGAAGACAACCTGAAATTAAGTGGATCTTATGTTAAGTTTTAAATACAAAATGCAGGTGGTTGTACAGAACAGTCGAATATCTATTAACTCAACTGTACTGCAGTCGCAGGGAATTACTAAAACTAATAATGAATCCCGAAGTATGAAGGACAAGCTTTACCTATTCACAGGAAATAACAAGCCACAAAATGGTCAGCAACTAAAAGTGCAACCAGTTCATGTATTGTTTTCTATTACAGTCAACTTGTTCTGGCACAGTCTCAATCAATTTAGTATTTCTAGTTACTACCGCCTCCACAGGCACAATGCCAAAACCTCAAAACTCTAATGACAGTCTTCTAGAGAAATGTTCATTCTGAGAAACAGAGAATGAGGTCAGCATAAAAGCAGTATTGTTCACACACCAATGTAAGCAAAACTGCACAATAAATAACACACACTCTTTAATATATATACACATACATGTGTACTCTTAAATCCTGGGTATTATGAGATTTGAAAAAGAATGACTCTATTACATTATATGCATTCAATAACACACCTAGCAGAAGGAGGTATGACAGCATTGTTTAATTCATTATTCACAGACGTTCATAGTTACCTATGAAACACACATCTTAGCATTGTGACCTGGACGGAAAATTAAAACCATCAGCTAAAACAGGAATGGGTCAAACCAAGAATGACAAAAAAGCCAGTTAATGAAAACAGAATGTGAGGAAAAATACCTTGTCTTAATTATCACTAAGATTATTTTCTCTGACTGTAATAACTGCTGAGTTGTTGAGTTTTTATTCACATGCTTTCATGCTGAGTAAAATACACCAGTATCCCTTGTAAGCTTTCCATGATGGCATCACATGCAGTTCATCAGGTCACATGTTTGGAAACCATCCCAATGCTATTACAACATAGTCATAGTCATATAATGAGGAAACAAAAATGGCATCATGGAAAAAATTATTAATTACAATAATAAAAATATTATTAATAGTGTTACAATTTCATGCTTCAAAATGAATTTTCCAATCAGAAAACTAAATACAGCTGCCTAGTGGAAGACACTGTAACTCATACATGGAGCATTTAAAGATTTTAAAAATAAAAGCTGTCCATTCCAATGCATTGTGTTTCTTTCTCAATTATTTATGACTAACTAAATTAGGTTCAGCTGCAAGCCAGTTTATTTGGTCATTCTGCCCCATAAAAGAACAGGCTTATTATTATAACTAATTCTTCTCCTTGTAAAGATTTTCCACGTTTCATGCGGGGTCACTATATTGTACCAGCCTACTCCACTCTCATCTGTTGTATACTTTCTCACATGATACCCGATTATCCCTTAGAACTCCCTTCACACAGTCAATTTCACTTTGGTAGTTCCCTTCTCCTCCATCCCAACACCTCCATATCTATCATTCTTCTCCCCACATTGTTTACTTCTCTTCTCATTAAATGACCATACCACTTTAACCTTCTTTGCTGTACTTTCTTTAAAAGTAAGGCCAAAACTGCTGAATAGGTGAGCATAGGAATGTAAATTGACTGGTAAATCGAGAGTTTTGCTTTCTGGCTCAGCTCTTTCTTCAACATTATGGATCAGCATAGTGACTACACAACTGTGCTTAGCTGTCCTGATCTGTCTGTTGATCTCACTATCCATCTTCACTAGACTCATGAACAAGATGAACAAGACTCTGAGATGTTTAAACTCTTCCACTTGAGGCAATAATTCACCTTCCACTCAGAGTCTACCTTTTTCCTACTGAGGACGATGGCCTCAGATTTAACGGTGCTGATCCTTATCTTTGACACTTCACACTAGGTTGCAAACCATCCCAATGTGTGCTGGAATTCACAGACTGATGAAGCCAACAGGACCATGTCATCTGCAAAAAGCAGTGACACATTTCTAAGGCCACTGTTTTTTCCAGCTCTCACTGTGATTATACAGGGAACAAAAGCTCTTACTGAGAGCCCTAGAACTCTGTACTCCTCCAGCACCCCTCACAGAATCCCTCAAAGAACACGGTCATACACCTTCTCTTAGTCTACAAAACACATGTAGACCAATTGGGAGTAATCCCATGCTCCTTCCAGGATCCTTATTAGGGTAAAGAGCTGGTCCACTGTTGCTACTCCTGGATTTGATGTTCCAAGACTGGGCAGGGTCTCCTTTCCTGTATCCTGGCCTAAGCTTTCAGAGTGGAACTAAAGAGTGTGACCTTTGGATAGCTGGGCTACACCTCTGCCTCCCTCCCAGGTTTTAATTTTGTTAATTAGCTTCTATTTCCTTCCTGTTTTTTTTGTAAATCACTTTGTTCCTTTTACTTAATTTTTGTTAACTACTTTCTTTTGCACTTAAATCACTTTTTATGAATTATATTCTTGTTCATTTTTTGTAACTATCTTTTTGTTCTATTTATTTGTCCCTCATTATGCAGTTGTGCAAACATTAAGGCAGGACCTGACTTGAACCTCTCCTATTTATGGGCTTTCTTAGCTTGGGTAATAAGTTCCTTTATTACTGTATTTGGATGCCTATCTCTTAGATTTATCTGTTTTTCCTAAATTAGTAAGGTAAAAGTGAAAGTTTACCGTGAAAATTTAGGTTTAGTTTTATAGTGTGTAAGATTATAATTTTTGAAAATCTTTAGGGTGCTTTTTTGAAACATGAGGTTTACATTTTCTTTTCTCTTTTGTATGACAGGTCCATTTTTTTTATTGATTAATAAATTAATTCCAAAATTTTTGGAATTATAAGGCTTTTTTGCTTTCTACTCTGGTTCAGTAACATAGTACACTAGTCTTTATTGAAGGATTGACCAGTTGAGCAAAAGGCTTGGAATAAATTTTGTCAATTAACACCAAATGAGGACTAATCATACAAAGCAGAAATAAAACTTAAAATTTGTAATTCAAAAAGCACCCTAACAATTTTTTAAAAAAACGTAATCGCACATATCCTTCTGGTTCTGCTAAGGCATGAAATTTCCATTTCCAATATCCTCAGTATAAGGGACAGATCCACTTTGAGAAGTAATTATGACCATAGTTTTCCCCTCCTATAATCAAGTATTGAATCTCTTATGGCAAACTAAGTTTGAATCATGAATGTCTGCAAACAATTTGGGAGTCTTGGGGGCGCCTAAAAGAAGATTTCACACTAAACTTCAAGTCATCTTAATGAGTTTGTAATCGATGAACCATAAAAGCATTGCTGGAGATTCTTTTGTTAGAGGATGTGGAGTATTGCAGTAGGTCAGCATAAACATATCCTGGATTTTCTGAGTAGTGGTCAAGCCCAGGAGGAATTTGCAGCTTGCTTAAGAGGTTGTAGGAATTTCTCATTGTGGCCATTATAGTGGGATAGTTTAAACTGATTGAAGGTGCCCTATATGATTTGCCTTTAGAGATTTGGTGAATTCTTCTGTTGGGAATTATGGTCCATTATCATTAACAAAGAATGACTACAGATTGCTTAATTGCCAAGTCCACTATCTGGTCTTCATACCACTTGGATTGACTGTTAACTCTGAGCATGAACATATGTCCCTCATTTTGGCCAGCAAATTCTGCAGTACGTGTATGTAAGAGAAAAGATGCTTGAAATCACCTGCCTTCTTTAACTAGGCCATCCTGATATATGTACCAGAACATTCAAAGTACCAAATAAAGATCACATATAACATTAAGCTTTATACTGTATTTTTACTGATAACAGTTTATATATAGGAAGTCTTAATCCCTACAAGACCATTCTCAGAATTAAATGAGCTAAGAAAATGGTATGGAATCTGATTTCTTTTAACTAAGTATCCACCAATGACTCTTAATATGTTGAACTAGTTTTTTGACTTTACATAACGCTTAATGACATCAGGGGTGTTTCTGGACGATACTGTCTGTATGCTTATTAGTGAAAATTAAAATATATTCAAATGTGTTATGTAAATGCGCCTAAATGAAAAGACATTGGTCTGTTAGATTTCTTCAGTCTGCCATACTGCATTAACAGGAGCACATGTGACTCCACCGGTAGGTGTAAATAAGGGACGTCCTTTGGGGTTCATACATAATGATGGCTCAAGACTCCTTTTTATCTACTTAGTATTTTCTGCAACAGTGTATCTGTTACCATGTTTTGCTTGGCCAGACTCACAGCCTGGAGTGGTGCTTCACATTGCATTTCTGGACTTGTTGGTGGGCCTGACAATCATTTTATCTGTTTTTCAGTGTCACTGCCTATTCAAAATCACCACACATAATTGTGTAGAAAAACATTCATGTTTACCAGTGTGTCACTCTGCAAGTACACTCAGGCATAGTTTATGTGGAACAATAACTCTCATGCACTACCTTAAGCAACCTTACTGTACACTCAGTTCACCACATCATTTAAGAAAGGGAGACAACTCATCGAGCATGATTGCATGTCTGTTGCTACTAGCAATTTATTCAGGAGCGGTAATTCAAATTTGGATTAAAGGGACTTTCCAAAGCATTATCAGACAGGCAAGTAGAACTGACTAAGGCCAGAATAACTAAACTGTCAAAGCTAAAAAACATCAAAATCAAAGTCATAAACAAAAAGTTAACTTTCTATTCTAAAAGATATTGTTTAGATTTTGACTTAAATAGAGAGAGAGAGAGAGAGTCTTTCCTTTAAAGAAATTTAAAATTCAGGTGCCTATGAACAGCCATCTTACATATCACAGTGGCCCTAATGTCACGGAAAGGATTCTGGCTTAGTTGGAGGAAATGAGTGCAGATGGTGTTGCATCAGACCCAAAGAAAAATGGTGTGAGGTGAAACCAATGGCATTGATATGGAGGCAGATACACAGTTGAGAAAACGTCAATGGAGCCACTTGGAAGGAGATGTGGAAGATCAGAGCATCAGTTGTAGCATTGGAAAGAGACACTATGTTTCATAATGTATTAGGCTACCACAACCCAGTGATACAATATCAGTCAAATAATGCCATAAATTTCACACAAAATGAAGATCTGTCAATACATTGTCTTACAATATAACTGTCATGGCTCTGTTTTGTTTAAATTTTTCATAACATCTGTTTAGATTTGTTCACCTCTTTTTGAGACTTTTAGGGGTCTTGGATTATGGGGATTCTGTTTATCTGGTGTGAACCACCAGGGGGCGTTGCAGCGCCCTAACCTCAGACACAAACACAAGTCCTGTTCAAATAAAAGCGGTTTATTGTTACAGATACCTTCCACAAAGGTTCCAAGCACAATAAACACAACACTCTTAACTTTTCTTCTTCGTTTCCTCCTCCTCTACACCTAACAGGTGAGCTTTGTCCACTTTCACCCTACTCTGACTTGCCTGCCTGAGGTTGCGTGACTTCTTTTATCTTAGATCCAAAACTACTTCTGGTGCTGTGGGATAGCCCAAAGGAAGCACTTCTGGGTCAATCATGTAGGGATTGTTAACCCCTTCAGCTCACCCTGACAGCCCCCACAGAACACCACAGGGCTGCACCAAGGCATTACAGGTTCCAGTATGCCCTGCAGGAATAAGTGAGGGAACTTTAAACCAGGGAGGTTGCCACCTAATGTCCTGGGGGAGGAAATACACCAAATCAAATGTCCTCCCCAGTCCTTCAAGTATACGGGCCACCCGGGCCAGGGATTATTCATAACCCATATCTAACCCAACTGGGATGCCATTGTATTCCTTCTGGCATCGACATCCTCTGCCTGTCTTCTGGGCAAGAAAGGGTTTTCTTTGCCCCATTTCTTGGCGTGGCATAGGTCTGGCTGCCTGTCCGGTTAAGGAATAACCCTCCTTTCCAGCCGGGATGCCTGTCCATGCGTATTGTCCATCACACTGGTATGTTTTGACATTTCAACCTTGCACCCTGGCTGATGCCATTTTGTTTCTCTGTGGTTGCTGTCATTTTGTGGATCCCATCATCCTGAAACAAGTCCCATTTGCACAATGGCGTGGATTCTGAAATCACAACTCGAGGGGTCAATTAGGTTTGCAAGATTTAAAAGTCATGTCAGTGGCATTTTATATTCTGGTTTCCAGATAACACTCTCTTACCTTTCCTTGTTATTACTTTGATAATTTGGGGTGATGGACTTTTGGCTATGAAATTTTGACTTAGGTTCTCATATTTTGTTATTTTGCTTAATGAAAATGCAGTTTGAGTTCTCAGTTTTGGTCTTTTGCACATATATGTACTACATTTGCTTTCCTTTTTCTTCGATTAAGATACTACAACAACTACCAAAGGACAGTATTAAAGAATATCTCACCCTCAACATTAAAGGGTAAGTTTGGATTTTTTCAAGTCAAAGTTATTTATTTACAATAATGGTATATTAATCATGTGACTTTTTCAGCAATTAATGTCTACAGAACAAAGAAACAATTCTGGGCATCAGCAATCAATTATGTCAATAACAGGGCCTAGTGGTGACTTTACAAGGTGAATCCATGCCTCTGGAGCTGAAAGGTGCCACAGCAACAGGCAAAGTAAAGTGCACTGCCAGACTACTTTCACAATGGCTAATTCTCACAACAATGGTTTGCTTTTGGCAAATGGAAATACCATTTTGCAATATGTGTGTAATCTCAAGTCGCATACAAACACTTGGCCTAAAAATAGAAATTTTTATATTTTTCTTCACAATAATATCCCAATACATTAGCTCAGTTATAAAATGGAACAAAGCAGGTTAGTTATTGTTTTTTACATTTATAAAATTTTCTTTGCTTCACAATGCTATTTCATTTGGCAAGCTATTACATACAATGATTGCGAAGAAATAACTGTGGTATAGCGGGTCCGCGGCTTCCAATAAAAAGCCCAGGTTTTAAATCTGTATAGCCGTGCCATTGTCCATGGGCACGATTGCATGACCGCGGGGAGTTAATGAGGTAACGGGAGCGAGTCGCATCTGCACGTGTGGGTGCGGTCATTCTTGATTGCCTCATTGGCTTCCTGCGGCGTGTAATTAAGGCGCTGTGCCCACGGAGACGCATCAGGGTGTGTGTATATATATACGTGTCAACACCAGAAAAAAAAGGGGATATGAGTAGAGAGATCGATTGAGGGGGAGAAATGGAAAAATGGCGAGAAAGGGGGTTAATTGACAGGAAAGAGCAGTCTGAGAAGGATGATCTGGCCACCTAGAAAGAGGAGAGAGAAAGAGCTGGGGCCTCGTGAAGGATCGTTTGTCGGTTGCACTCTAGGGGCTAGTTTGCCTCACTGAAAGTTTGAAAGAGTGGGGTAAGCAAGGCAGGTGTCCTCCCGAGGGATCCTAGGAGTGACTACGGGTGTGCGAAGGATGAAGGGAGGAGAGCTGACCTTGTCAGTCTGGCAGTGACATCCGTAAGGGGGCCAAGACAGAGGTTGTCTTAAGGAGCTTGTGGCTGTTGGGTCTTCGCCGGCTGCGAGAGCGATGGGTGAGTCGGGGAGAAAGAGAGACGGAGGTGGGCCGGAAAGGAGAATAATGAGAGAGACTGCATTAACTTCTGCACATTTTTATTTTAACCTCAGATTTAAAAGGATTTATGTATTGATGGTTTTTATCCCCACTGGACACTTCTTTTTATGGATTTATTTATTGAAACCAGAAGCACTGCACTTTTTGTTTGGACACTGATGTTTGTTTGTAATAAAAGCACTTATGCACTTTTTTGAAATATCCCCTGGCTTCATGTTTGAGAATTGTCCTCACTTGTCAGCTCATCTCGGTGACATTACTGATGGTGTTGGGTTCAAGGTCTCTCAAAAAGACGGATGGGAGCGTGGATGGTACCCCCAAACGTATCATTTTAAATACTCAACACTGAAAGCAAAACCAGACAAGAATATTCAGAAATTTCCCATGTTTATTTATTTAATATGCAAAGAGCTCAGTGTTATTGTAAATAAATAATCAACCTGATTCATCGTAGTGATGATGACTACTCCAAAATGGCAAGATGTGCAAAATCTTTAAATTGTGTCACAATTAAACAACCAATAGGGCATTTAAAAGGAACTCAGTCCTTCAAGTCCCAAGGCACGGATGAAAAGTTTAGGCTGCACAAGTACTCACATTAGAAAGGGTATATCTAAAACACTGAAGGGTTAAAAGTATTGTCCAAGCAACCTAGAAACAGGCTAGTGGTGCTAGGCACAAAGACAATTCCATATACTACTAAAAGAAATATTTTTTAAACAAGAAATTGTATTGATCATATCAAAAATGAAAAAAATTGATTAGTTAAGTTTTCTATAAACATTTTAACAATTTATCGAGGAAGGCAAAAAAAAAATCACTTTCTACTGAATTTTTGCACAACAGCACCATCTACTGGTAGATAGGGGGTGGTGTCCCACTTGCCCATAAGGCAGAGTTGCCCCTGGTCTCATGGCACGTACAGTTGTGGCAAGCAACCATGTAGCACACAAACATCCAGGGATCCAGAGACACAAAATGACATTGCCAACAGGAAAACAGCAAAAAAACAGTATCACATAAATAGTAAAACTTTTACACAGCAGAAATAACATTTCTAAAAAGTGAAGAAAATTAATTAGCATATTAATTGTCAGGTTTCTGACAATGTTCCTTTTTCCTGTACTCACCAGTTACAGTACTGTTAACAATATATATATCTAGTTTGCGTGTCCTGATTAGCACTGTACCTAATTTGGGTAGGTGGATTGTTAATGCTAAATTGGCCCTCATGTGCAGCATATTTATGTTGACCCTACAATTTGCTGTCACCCTGTCCAGGGATTGTCCTTTCCTTGCACTTTGGAGTTAGCCTGCAGCTTCCCTGCCTCCATGCTATGGATAAGTAAGTTTAGAAAAAAGATGAATTGGTGTAAAGTTAAAGTATCTTTTACTTTTTTCATCAATGAAGGCATTTTATTTAATAAACATGTTGACATGGTGGTGTGTGTGTGTGTGTGTGTGTGTGTGTGTGTGTGTGTGTGTGTGTGAGGTGAGAGAGATTTTCTCCAAGCACCACACCATTGTTTGTACAGGTGGCACACAGATATGCATGAATGACTTTGTGGTAGTTTAAACAGCTTGTACTGACAGGTTAAGGATTTTGCCAACAAGAGTGGCTATCTGACATGTAAAAGAGGAAAATACTATAATCAAAATCTCTCAAGCTAAATCTGAAATTGAAAACTATCCCATCATTTATGTAGTACAGGATGTTTCTCTGTTTGCTTTAGGCATAGGTGACATACAAGAGAGCTGCTGGGCTGGTACTCTCACATTTTTATGTTGTCCATGTTTTCCCTTCATACAATACAGTACAAATTATTTTTGTACAGCACTCTTCACTGAGCGCAGACACAGAACGCCGTGAACACTTCTCAGTTAAAATACAAGTACAGATTATGCTAATGACTAAACATAGAAATAGCACACAAAGAAATACAGATTTGTTAAGACACACCAAGAACAATGTAGAACTGATTAAACATCAATGGAAACAACAATATCTTTCTGTTAATCAATTACTGAACTATGGGCAGTTCACAATGGTGGAGATTAAAATCATTCAAGAGAAAGTGAATAATAAACTCACATTCCTGGAGATCTTGGCCACCTGGACGCCTACCCACTCCTGGGTTTTCTATAGTGGAGTCTGTGCTCTGAGAAGAGAATTTTTTCACCTGGTGATTTCAATGCCCCTTTTACCAAGATGATTTTTCCATATGCAGTAGAGCAGCCTGGTAGTAGAGCAATGGCACCAAGTGCCACATCCAGACACCAAAAGAAGAAATGAAATAGAGGAGGGTTAGTAACAGTTTAAGAACATTGTGATACTTTTATTTCTGTACAAAAGACTTACAGAATGGTGTAGTCGGCAGGAAAAACCTGGAAAAATGACAGACCAGGCTGACTTGAGAGCACTCAACCAGCAGCTATGTGACCAGGTGAGACAGTGAAAACTCAATGTTGCCAGGAAGCAGACTAACTTTACAGAGGCCAGAAGAACAGTAGACAAAGCACTATACACAGAGCATAAACGTGGCCCATCCCAGGTACTTGTACCCCTCCAGAAACAAAATGACATCAAAGAGTACCTGTGGGTTTTTGAATGAACCACCATCTGACACCATTGGTCTCAATAAAAATGGGCTCGTATCCTCACATCGTTCCTCTCAGGTAAAGAACAGAAAGTGTACTATGATCTCAACAAGTGTCTTGCGGCCAATTACAATATCATAAAAAAGGAGTTGTGTTGCACTTAAATCTTTCCCCGTCACAGTTTCCTGACTGGAGCCAGTGGCATGCGCTTGGGACTTGCGTGTGTAAGAGCAATAAAATACATCCTTGCTGCTGCCACAAATGAAATCCTATTATTTTGTAAATTAAAAAGCAGATGAAGTGGACTGAGGCTTCTAAGAATTGAAAAGGTCTGCATGTTGGTGACATTTCTTTATCTTAAACATATTTGCCAAAGTCTCACACCTCATCTGTGTTATTTTGTTTAGCCTTGGTGATTTTGCACAAAGCAAAAGCTGTTTTCTTTTCATCTGCATTAGACAGCAGATGAGAAATGTCAGTGCTGACATAGCATGGTGGGGATCATAGTGAGTCAGTGCCTACTGTGACATAAGCTGCTCCTTTGCCTTAATAAATGCAGACCCACAGTTATTTTAAGCAACAAAAATGTGTTGTTTTATGAATTAGTGCATTCAGTGAATTCAGAGTGGTCTTCAGATTAGGTATTAGATTGCCATAGAAGCTAGTAGAGTTAAAGATGCTAAGATTTGCACTGGGTGTGACGAGGATAGACAGGATTAGAAAAGAGTACATTAGGGGGTCAGCTCAGGTTGGAAGGTTGGGAGACAAAGTCAGAGAGGCGAGATTGCGTTGGTTTGGAGATGTGCAGAGGAGAGATGCTGGGTATATTGGGAAACGGATGTAAAGGATAGAGCTGCCAGGCCAGAGGAAAAGAGAAAGGCCTAGGAGAAGGTTTATGGATGTGGTGAGAGAAGACATGCAGGTGGTGGGTGTAACAGACCAAGATGCAGAGGACAGGAAGAGATGGAAAAAGATGATCCGCTGTGGCAACCCCTAACGGGAGCAGCCGAAAGAAGAAGAAGTAGTAGTAGTTCATCAGGCACAGAAATGATCCAACTTGATTGAGGTTATATGGAGCCAGCTCCATGACTAACTTTTTGGGTGACTTACACATACGCACACTAACAATCATGTAACCACTTTTTAAACAGGGAATTTTATCCTTTGTCAGCTGTCAGTTCATATTTTAAAGATATTCTGGGACTGCACCCAAGTATTTTATGTGATCAGTATTCACATGCTCTTTCACTAAGATATTGTGTGTTGAAAATTACTTTTATTATATATTGTAGTTTTTAATTGCAGTTGTTCTAATGGTTATTAAAATTTGTCATTATTTTCCACACATTTTAGAGTCTGGAGTTTGGTTATTGTTCATCTAAATTTCCATTTCCTAATGTTAGGAATGATACCCATTGCTGGTCATATGGTGTACCATCTGCATTGAGATTGAGACTATTTAAGATGGTGGCACACAAAATTCAGTTCCAAAGTTTTCAATTCAATTAAGAAATGAAAAGACTTAATAAATTCTTGCATGGTTTGGAAAAGGATTTTGGAACAATGGAATTTGACTTTGAATTTTCAAAGATTATTTTGGTTTTGTTCTTATTTTCTCCTTAGTCAATCTTTAGCCATTTGACCTGGCAAATCTTAATGTTTTCTCTGTTGACTCCTTTCATTTCCTGGTCTTTGCTTTAAAAATAAATTGTCCTATGGGATCAGCCAGTTTTCAGCTTGGCCACAACAGTTACTGCTCAAATAGCAGTATGCATATGGAAGCCCCTACAATTTTTGAACTAAACCCCTGTGATGTTTGGCTACAATTGATGTAATTCCAAATGCAAGGCAATTATGACAGAAAAAAAAACTTTTTACATGGTGATTGTGAGGACCTTCTGTGACTTTTGATCAACATGTCCATGAAGGCTGGTGGGCACAGGACAGGTCTAATTTGATGAAGCACTGCACTGCTGCTAATGATGCAAAAAAATCCTCAAATATCTCTATCTCTATGATGTAATTTTGACTTTGACTGGTTTTGTCACTCTCAGTATTCTGACACCTATTTGTTCTATGACACAGTTTTGTGACTTGTTCATTTTTTCCTCTGACATGTATTACAGCACCAGTCCTTATAACAACATCTGCTGAGCGGCAGGGACATTCATACTGCCAGCTCCATTGAGGCCACTATTATCACTGATTTCCAGTAAGCAAGTGCAGCCTCTGTTAACAGGTGCTATTGTGTGCATAACACATTTTCCAGATATCATCTGTACTCACATTCCTCTCATTGTCTTTTAAGCATTGCTGGACCACTGTCTCTTCTTGGTTCTTGCTGTTAAAATGAAACACTGCTCTGACAAGAGTTTTGGAGAAAGGTTCTACTGTAACACTGTCACAGTTTTAGTACAGCTTTTCACACCAGCTTGAGAGCTCCAGAGCAATCTATATGTTTTGGATCCTGAAACACTAGAGAAGCACTGATATTTTTTGTTATCTCTAATATAGGTACAGGTACGACAAAGTGATTCAGTTCTTTCAGTGTGGGTTTAATGAAAGGATACCTGTGGTGCCCACTATGCTTTCCCTATTAACTTAGTATGTGGTGTTTTTTAAACTATCATCAAGAAGCATTTTTCTGGCATGGTACTCATTCGGTAAGTTCATGCTGAGTTCAGGCATCTTGTTGCCAAATATTTTATGTTCCGTGTATCACAACTATGAGAATGATACTACTAAAGTATCCAGAGAAATTGAGTAGGGGTGAGCAACTCCTTTCCTGAAGACCCACAATGGCTGCAGGTTTTAGTTCTAACCCAGTTGCTTCATTAGAAAACAATCCTTGCCAATAATAGACCTTATTTAATTTCATGGCTTGTTAGTGTTTTAATTCTGCAATATCAGGTCACTTATATATTGTAGATTTTTATCCTTTCTAAGGATAGCATCCAAATGATTTGAACCCTAAAACAAATTAATAATTCTCAGTCCTTCACTTTTTTCTCTTCAGTTTCCTTCAAAGGATTTTATTAAACCAAATAGCGCACAATGAATACACACGAGTGGAAATGGAAACAAGTTAGATGGAGAGCTGCTTGATCCTTTGCCATTTGCATCTTATTGCTAATAAGGAACATTTAAAAACAGTGAATGCAGTAGTTTAGGACAAAAAAAGCAAGTAAGGGTTCAAAATCTTAACAAGCGAGACAACTAAAATGAAGCAGTAAAATTCCACTTGAACAATAAGTGCTTCATCAGTAATAAATGACTTCTCATGAAGCAATTGGGTTGAAACAAAAACCTGCAGCCACTATGGCCCTCCAGGATCGATATTGGTCACTAATGAATATCTAAACCTCAATGGGAGAAGAGCAGGAAATAATCTTAAATGGGCCTCCAGTGCATTAAAAATTGCATATATTCACACACCCACACTCACTCTTATAAAGCCATTTTAGATTTTTTGGGAAAAACTAATTATTAAGAAAAAAATACATGCACACAGGGAGAACATACAAGGTGTATATAGTCAATGACCTGCTGAAGATTGGAACCCACTTTCTAGGGCCCATGAGACAACAGTACTAAAAATAAATAAATATGTAATATATAAATGGTCATTTATATATTATGTACAGTATGATTATTTTGTGAAGTATTATTTCTGACTAATCAGGTCCGAGCTTCTACTCTGTATCTATGTATACCTGCACACACAACTGCCTGGACATTTTAACCGTAGTATATCTTTATTATTATTTTTTTTATTGTCCTTGTATGTTGTATCACATTTCATTATTTTATATTTTATCTTCTTATATTTATATTTTGTATTCTGTGTTGTCATTGCATGTTGCACCAACACCATTCAAGAAATTGAAAAGCAAAAACTTTATCCTAATGTGAAAACATATTACACACTTTAATGCAGTTTTTAGCAAAACTGCTTTCTCACTTCTTGTGTACATCTCTAGTTGAAGATAGGTTCAAAAAATTAAATAAATAAAAAAATAAAAACAATGATGTTTCACTTCCAGCAAAATCTGTGCCATTAACACAAGAAAGGTGTTTATTTGCTGTCTGGTAGCATTTTACTTCATTAATTTTGCATGCATCTGTCTGTCATTTGGTATTTAAATAAAGATCTTTTAAAAAATAACCAGACTCATTTCCTGACATTTGTATACATTTTATTGAGTCATCAGATGGGAGTTGTGTTTACACTGGTAAGAGGATGCCCGCTTTGCCAATTATGATGACACAGCTGTCACAATCCTAAAAATTCATCGAGACAGAAATGAAACTCAAAGCTCCACAGCACATAAAAGCACAAATGCTTATCTACAGAAATCAAGAAACAGATAAGGTAACAGCAGGAAGGGAAGGAAGCGTCTTTTTCTGAGGGGGAAACACAGTAAGGTGCATGATGGTCACATTTTTAAAAAATGCACTGCACCTGCACTGAATTGATTTTAGAGGTGTGCAGGGGATTACCTTTATTATTCACTTTCAAAAAAGCAAAGCTAAACACAGAAGTGTGAACAGACTTTAGGGAGCAACATTCTTTGGTTTCTACATCAAACACTGCTTTAAACTCACCAAAAAATGATTTTTAATGAGTTTTTCATTTTGCAATGAAACAAAGTATGAACATGGAATCTTCCCTGTTTTACTTATCACTATTGCTCCCTATGAAGTGAACTGTATTAAACAAAGAATAACTGTGAAACTGATACTGTATCTTGATATGCTTGGTGATTTCAACATAACCCACACAAAGCATGAAGAGGATTGTCTTGTTTTATCAGTTTATGCAGTTGACTTCTCTTGTCCTTGGTTTATAAACAATGTAACCTGAAGAGGGGTGTGCTTAAACAAGGTTCAGTTCCCAGCATTCATTCACTTGACTGTGTCATTTCACTAAGACTCCAGATCCAAGTGCACACTCGCAGTCAAGGGTTTAAATCATGTGAAATTTAATTATGTAAATGTACTTAGTACTGGGGTGCTGTACCGTGTTAGTCATTATGGATGTAGTGAGAACTCAAGGAAAATAACACCTTTTATTAGCTAAATAGAAAGATTACAATATGCAAGCTTTTGAGGCAACTCATCTTGCCTGAAGAAGTGGCCTGAGTTTCCTTGAAAGCTTGCATAAAAGTACCTATAACAGGTTCTTATGTCCAGGATATGTAAACACAATGTAATGACAAATCTCCTCCTGAATCCAACTCACCTAGGTAAGGCAAAGTGGCCTCCTTTATACCAGACCAGTGAGTACTTCTGTTGAAACCACATTGCATTTAGGAAGCACCTCTGAGTCAGGTGAACTCCCCACAGAGTAAGGACAGCCATTAGATGTAGCACTCCCTTACGACACTTGTGAAACCCTACAGGGCTGCCCCATGGGACTACAACTCCCAGTATGCCCTGCGATTGCAGATCTGGGTACACCAGCCCTGGAATGCTACCCAGTACACCAGAAATGCATGCAGTCCTGGTTTTCGGCCTCCCAAAGTCTATCCGCTACTCTGACCTACCAGTCAGTCAAGGATCTTTTCTTGAATCCCACTAGGATGCCTGTTCATCCATATTAGCAGCCCATTTTTTCACTGCTGTGGCCACCTGGCCAGGCGCGGGAACATAGTACATCCCATCCACTGCAGTCACTATCTGGTCTGTGCTATAAACTAAAGTAAAAAAACATATATTTGGGGACAGTTGTATCAAAAATATAAAAAAAAAACCCACTGAAACATATTGGTCTGGAACTATGTAAAAAAAAAATTCTTCTTTAACCAGATCTTTTAATATAACATACCGTAGATCCCGGAATACAAGCCGAGAATTTCGTCCTAGATTTTTGGCTTGGAGTTTGGGGGTCGGTTTATACAACGAGTATCATTTCAGATTCAAGATTTCCAGCGCAATGCCGGTTTTGCCGATGAATATGGAAGTAAATAATAACGAAACCACAGAGCCATCTTTCAGATGAAGAAGTAACTTTGCATGCCAGTACTTTAAATTAAATAAAGAATTTATTCAAAAAAGTGTTTTAGTTGTTGATTTTATTAATAAAATTTATAATAAATTATCGGGAAGTTTAAAATAAAATTTTTTATTTTGATTTACGATCCACATCTTGCGTTACGAAACGGATGCGGTCACGTGTATCCGCTTGCACGCTTGTAAACAAACAACCGAGAGCGTTAGTAGCGTCAGTCGGAGCCCAGATACATGTGTTTGTGGATGTAATTTCGAAACGAAGATGGACATTGTGTGGAAATATCTCCTCCTCCTCCCTTCCTGCAGCCCAAAGATGTCAAATTAAATGGTGAGTACAGTATGAAATTGTTTCTAGAATAGAATGCCTTTTATTGTCACTATACGCATTTACAATGAGATTAAAAGCAGCTCCTTCAGTGCAGAAAAAAGTTCTGTATAGGGCTTGTATGGTTGTTTTTTAGCCTTAGCATAGCGCCGTATCTACAGCCCCGCTTCTGCTTTCTTTCCCTCCTCCATCTGTGTCGTCTCCTAGACCCGACAACAAACCACGGAGAGCCCGCTGGTCTTGCTATGTTGTCTGGGATGTTGTGCGTGTGATGGAAAACACTCAAAACAGATGTCTGGCTCTGGACACCGATGTCTATAAGGTTCTGAATGGTGTAGCGGATGTTCGCCGAACCGATCGTGCACAAACAAGGCAAAAAAAAAGTACAAAAACAACAAAAAAGTGCACTGAAAAGGAGAGCCTTGATCCGCTGTGACCATGCGCGCCGCCATGCTCCTAGCCTAATCGAAGCAGGCTAGGCACTTTTTATAACTTTTTGGTTAGTACATTAGAAAAATTATTGGTGTTTTTTATTATGAAAAGGTTAAGTAAGTGTTGCAGTGGGAGGCTCAGAACGCATTATGGGTTAGCCTTTGCGAACGAATTAAGTTCGTAAGTCAAGGGTCCACTGTATTGCGTATTTAAGTTAATCAAAATTTATAACAAGTCTCCGGAAATCCACCCGCCGATGTACCGTATTTGCGTATATAGTTTCAACACAAAGGTTCCAATTTACCAAACTTCTCCGCAATCACTTCCTGGTTTCCATCAAAAATGCCGGCAGTCTCAAATTCTCGCCGATAAACATTATAAATATACCCGAAGAGACACTTTTAAGGAAATTTATAAAATTTTGCTTGGAGAAGGGGGTCGGCTTAAATACCGGTCATCGGCAAATACATGTAATTTAGTAGGTAGAGAAGGGGATCGGCTAATATACCAGGTCGGCTTGTATTCCGGGATCTACGGTATATGTTTTCTAAGTTCATTTGTGTTGTTAAGGGTTTTGGTTGAAGTAATAATGCCTTTAATATATTAAGTCAATATAACAATAATTAAAATTAATTGAAATGTAATAATGCTGTTAATTTACTATTAGGTTTCATTATTAATAATCCTGTGAATTGTTCTATCAAAGTGGTCAGCTTAACCTGTTAAAAAGCAAAAAGCTATAAAGAGCAAAATAAAGATTAAGTGACAGATCAATTCAGCTCTTTGAAATATAGTCAGTATGTCCTTGGCATTTACATAGCGGTATTTTAAGAACTTCTTTAATAATAAATTTCACAACTCCAGTGCCTCCACCACCACCTCCTTTCAAGGCCTGTGACAAGCTTCTGGAATAAAGCTAAATAAAATCAAAGGGAAGGAAAAGGAAACACCTTACAGGATTGTCATCAAATGATAAAATAGCAGCTTTCCTTGGCATGCTGACATGAGTTCACAACCTTGCCTTTTAAATGGCTTTTTAACTTTTACCAATGTCCATTATCTGCATCCTGAAAGAACATCGGGTATTTCCCACATTGAAGCCTGGAAACCACATAGAATCAATTTGAAATCTGGAAAAATCTTATTTTTAAAAGGGACAATGTAAGGAATCTACACAAAGAATTTATTTATTTCCTGTCAAGAGGGCAACATGATTGATGGTGGTGCCTCAGAATTTCAGGAAACTGTTTGATTCTTGGTCTGATTATTGTGTGATGATTTGTTTATTCTCCCAATTTTTAAAACATTTTCTTTAGGTACTCTTGTTTTCTCCAACCTCTCAAAGACATTCATGATAAGTTAACGGGGAGCTCAAAACTTGCTTCATATGGATATGTATGTAAGTGTGTCCTGCAAAGGATTGGCACCCCATCCATGAGTAGTCCCTGTATTGCACCTAATAATGACAAAGACATTACAGCAATGCTTTGATTCTGTAAACGTGTACATATTTGAAGAATACGAGGTGAGACACAAAAATAACCGGACTGGGTTTGGGGCTTTCCTGGAAAACCGTCTGGAGGTCGGCCGGACATGAATCATAGAACTATATCCCCATCTACATGCCCTCTCAAACCGCTGACTGGCTAGGTATATCCTAAATAGCCCAGTCAGTATTTACACAACAATCGAGTTGACGCGATAATGTCGGGCGAAAAAAATTAAACAGCGAATCAACATTAAATTTCTTGCAAATTTTCTTTTCTCTGTAAAGCAGTTTTTGACTGACAAAAACATTTTTTCCCTCGATCTTCCTCCGTATTCGCTTGATTTAGCTCCCTGTGATTTTTACTTGTTCCCGCAAATCAAAAGTGACCTGAAGGGAACATTTTTCTTCAATGGATGAAGTGAAGACAAAAACGGCTAACCTGTTGAAGAGACTCAAGCAAGAAGGCTTCCAGCACTGTTTCAATCAATGGAAGATACGTAAAGCGTGGTGTAGAGATCGGGAGGAGGAATATATAGAAGGTGACAATGTTTAGAATGCTGTAATTCATCAATACATTTTTTTTACCAATCCGGTTATTTTTGTGTCTCACCTCATACGTACTGTGTCTGCATGGGCTTGGAACAGTGACGTGCGGTGAGGTTCATGGCCGGTGAGGCACTGACTCCTTTAGGGTGAGATTTACAAATATATGAACCCAAAAGAGTAGTTTATTCATTATTCAATTGGCAATATGCACATTGACTACTGGTTATGTTTCATATCACATCAGCATTTTTTACACACACATCGGTAAGGTACACATTTGGCTAAGAAAGAACGTTACTTGTATAGCGGTGAGAGAGAGTGGAGAGAGCGCATTTGCTCTGCAGCCTTCATGTGTATTACTTGTAAATGAAGTCCATATGCCTATCCTTCCCGAAGAAAATCTCTGTACGTTTTTTGTAAAAGTCCTCCTTATTTTCCTTTAGTTTTAAAAATCTTAATCTTCCATTTTGGCAGTGAGTCGGAACAAAAAATAAAAATAAACGGACAGCTGCAGTGCACTTGACTTTCTGATATCATTAAGTTATTGGCACCTCCGCGTAGAAGAACAGCAGCAACGAGAACCTGTTGAGCTCACATGAGACCCCTCCAATGCGGCATGGTACTGTCTGCCTCACCTTGTGCCTTTTCACTGCGGTTTTATGTCCAATCAGCAAGACTAAATATGTCACACGCCTTCATTAAAGATATTAGCCAGACTGTGGAAGGTCAGGGTGTATAATAAATGTGTCTGGAAACATTATATTGGCAACATAGAGAGAAACAGCAACAGGCACACGCCAATTGCATGAATCAACCCAGAGTGTGAGGGACAGCGCAGTCCGAGGTAAGGTGAGGCTCGTTGCTGCCACACCTTGCGTTTCTTCTCTGTATCTGAACAGGAAATGTGCCATTTCAGTGATTTTGACTATAAAAATGATCAAAATTATTGGAATAATAGAGAAAACAAATTAATAACACAGACCAGTGGACAAATTTATTTTATTTTATCATTATTAGTTTTGTTACTTTTCATGATGACAAGTGAGGCAGAGCACCTGCCTCCCCTGACCGCACATCCCTGGCTTGGAAAGACTATCAACTGATTAATCAATGTGGTTCAGTTTCGAGTATGCAAAGACAATCTGCTGGACCGCAGTTAGGCAGAGTCTACCAGCGTTTTTAGTTCCTGACGACCTTTCTGAAAAGCAATGTGTGCAACAGCAAGAACGGTAATAGCTGGAACAGGGCATGTGCCTGTGTTTGAGAAACCATAATGGGAGTCAATGTTAAAAAGTCAGAAAGAGTGTTGCTATAAACCAAAGAGATACACCATAAGCAAAGCTGAAACAATAATTCCCAGGAGTTGTTAACCAGAAGATGTGTTGTCACCAAAAACATGCTAAACCTGTAAACAAAGTTGAAAAGTTGTGAATCAGAAGACATAAAAAGCCAAGAGCGCAATGAATGAAGCTGCTTGAGGTTTGAATTTATAAAGTCAACAGCTGCATTAAATACTGCACAAGATTTTTAGAGAGAAGTATCTGTGACTTGGCACATGGTGTCTTATGGGAGACACCCCCTAGCAAAAGTGTTGCATGTCCTTGCAGCAAAGTCAAATATTGAAGTTACAAAATGGTTACCTGACACACTTGATATTAATCAATAAAAGTATTTATATTATTTCATAACTAAATTATTAATACAGTCATGTAGCACAAATGTATAATATTCCTTTAAGTTAAAACTTTCCAAAGACCTATAACAGAACATCAAGAAAAACGTATTCAGAACCAGAAAAAAATTTTAATACTTCCAGTTCATAACAATTTAGATTGTGTGTGCATACAAATACATTCTGTCCATTTCCTAATAAGAAACTGCAAATCGCCAATAATGTTCGTAATTTACTGAAGGCTCTCATTGAAAAATTCATGTCATATAAAAACATCCCAGAAATGCATGCAAATTCTTAGGAAAATGATTGCTACCAAGTCAATATTGAAATAAACTTTCAATAGTACATCAGCAGCCATACTTGTAGGATGTGGCAGGGAGTATACAGGTCTTTATGGATTACAAACTGATGCCTAATTCAGTCACATCCACATTCTCACTCTCTCAGATGATCCTAATGCTTTCTACACATATTTTGATCTCAACAACCAAATTTTCCCATGCAGCACTGCAAAGTTCATCCTGCTCAACAAGACAACAATCAATGTTTGTGAAGCTTCTGGTCCACATTTAAACACACACTTTAAAAATCTGTAGCAAGTAGTCTTACTGAATAATGGGGGAGATGGGAAGAATAAATGTCCAAACACCAGAAAAAGAGTCAATACTAAACATCTGCCCTATCTTTCATCAAACCAAATTGCTAAAACAAAATATCAGTATGGAATCATCCATATAGCACTTGCATGTAAATGACACATTTGTGACATTGCAGGAAATCACTCAATGAAAGATTTTGCAATACAATACAACTGATTGTACTGAGCAATAACATACAATCAAGAATTTTAACTTATATAATATACAGTATAATATGTATGCAAATACATGTAGAGTAAAATGAACAGAAAATTGCACCAAATGAACAACTTTGTTGAGTCAAATGAAGTAAACAAGCTGCATTGACAGACAGATTGGTACAAGGGTGGCTTAATGCCTCCATGTATGTTGACCTTTACAGATCTAGGTGTGTGTGTCTGTGTTCATTTCTTTCTCTCCATCATCCACCATCTACTCTGGTACGGCAAACAAGTTGCCAGATATTTTCACTGATACATTTCTTTGAGTGTGTAAGTGTGTGCATATGCACTTGTGTGTGCATATGTGCGTATACATATCTTTAAATAAACTGTCTGTCTCAAAAAGTACTTACGCAAACATTTTGTAAATCAGTATGCTTGTTGACCTGGCAAAGTGGACCAGACTGCAAACATCTCAGTTAGATTAAACAATTTCAATGGTAGTTATCATAGATCCAACTGCTTTTGAAGTGTATGGGGATAAGTATTGAACCAAACTGGACCAAAATCAAAGCCATGCAGAGATTTTATAGTGTCTCAACAAACACTGAAAGTATGTACAAAAATATTAAATAAACTGGAGGACATCATTATCACTTAATGAACTCTTCTCAAATCCAGAATAAAGTTGGTTGCCTGGAACTCAAAGCTCATAAACGGTCTAACCATGCCAAACACTCTGAAATCCCACTTTGTGTTTGAACTCTTCCAGCATACACTGAACTCCTGTTTGGCTTGATCAAATTTAGGCTAAAGGCCTATCACCTGATATCTGTCAGCCGTGAAGTTTAAAGCATCCCCTATACTGAGTAATTGATGACCGAAAGTGGATTGCAATACAGTGATCCCTCGCTATATTGCGCTTCGACTTTCGCGGCTTCACTCCATCGCGGATTTTAAGTGTAAGCATATCTAAATATATATCACGGATTTTTCGCTGGTTCGCGGATTTCTGCAGACAATGGGACTTTTAATTTATGGTACATGCTTCCTCAGTTTGTTTGCCCAGTTGATTTCATACAAGGAACGCTATTGGCGGATGGCTGAGAAGCTACCCAATCAGAGCACGTATTACGTATTAAATAAAACTCCTCAATGATATACGATATGCTTCCTGCGCGGTGCTTCGCACACTTAAAAGCTCTAACAACACGTATTGATTTTTGATTGTTTTCTTTTCTCTGTCTCTCTCACTCTCTCTGACATTCTTTGCTCCTGATGGAGGGGGTGTGAGCAGAGGGGCTGTTTGCACAGTGGCTGTTTGCTTAGAAGATACCAACGCTCCTCTAAAAAATGCTGAAAGACTACCTTCACATTGATCCCTTCATTGTAGCCGCTTTATCACGGTGCTTCGCATACTTAAAAGCCCAACAGCCCTATTGATTTTTGATTGTTTACTTTTCCTACTCTCTCTGACATTCTCTGCTCCTGATGCACACTCCTTTGAAGAGGAAGATATATTTGCATTCTTTTAATTATGAGAAAGAGCTGTCATCTCTGTCTTGTCATGGAGCACAGCTTAAACTTTTGACTAAAGGATGTTATTTCATGTCTAGAGGGCTCTAATAATGTTAAAAAACGTATTTAGAAGGTCGTAAACAGGTTTTCTATACTGTAACTGCGAAAATATTAGATTTATAAATAAAGAATCCTACTTTGTGGAAATTCATTTATCTGTCTGGAGCGGATTAACTGTGATAAACGAGGGTTTACTGTATAACTGTGTGGAGAATATTTATAAACAGTGTGGGAGAGTTTCTAAGGGCTTAAAATATATAAAAATAACCATACAAACATATGGTTTCTACTTCGTGGATTTTCACCTATCGTGGGGGGTTCTGGAATGCAACCCCTGCGATCGAGGAGGGATTACTGTATATATCTCAGTTATCATCAAGAAGCCCCACAAAACCTTTACTTTGTCATATGTTTGAGAAAAGTCTGAATGTCACCAACCTATGCTCAGAAACGTCTGTAGGTGCACAGTGGAGCCCATACTCACTGGCTGCATAATATCCTGCACTGGAGAGGGTGGTGAAATGGTAAAGCTGACTCAGAATATAACTGTCACACAGCTTCCTTCTGTCCAGGACACATGCAAAGGTAAATCAAAAACCAAAGACAATTTCAAAACTACGAGATAACTGCAATAGATCGAAGGTGACACATACAACACTTCACGATGGCTTATGAGTACTATGAACACACACCGTGCAGCACCCTGCCATTAGGCTAGTTGAAGCCAAGGTTAAATGAAAATGGATGCTCTGCTGGGGGATTGCACCATCATTGAACAACATGCTGCAGTGAGATTTCTTTGGGCGGAGGGAATAAAACCTGTTGAAATTTACCAAAGGATGTTGGCTAAATATGACTCAATGAAAAAATTTATGAATGGGTAGAAGGGTTTAAAGCAGGAAGTGTT
Source organism: Polypterus bichir lapradei (assembly GCA_026402145.1). NCBI lineage: Eukaryota > Metazoa > Chordata > Cladistia > Polypteriformes > Polypteridae > Polypterus > Polypterus bichir. The sequence continues at coordinate 12,508,816 of JANRMT010062822.1, forward strand.
ACAAGTGTAACTGACGAAGCTCGATCTGGTTGACCATCAGCATCGCATACACAAGGCCACATCAATATGGTGAATGCCTTCGTCAGAAAACTATATTGTTCATTGTTGCTGCACATTTCGACATCAACTATATATCATACATGCCATAGTGCATGATAACTTGGCGTACCGCAGCGTTTCTCAACCTTTAAGTATTTGTGACCCGAGTTTTCATAACAGTTTTAATCGCGCCCCCCCAACATTTTTTTGAAATGTAGATGCATATTTTATTATACCTACTTAACTTTTATCGACATTTATCTAACTTTATATTTATTGTTCTAGTATCAGAATGTAGTTTAAGTTAATTTGTTTTGGTTTCAACAGATGTTTTTTTCATATTTTTGATTCTTGTTTTCTTTTTTTCACATCTTCATGCCCCCCACAGATTGAGAACCACTGGCGTACCGTAAAGTTTGCGCCAGATGGGTACCCAAACAGCGTACTGACCTGCAAAACACAACATTCTTCATCGAATACTACTGTCCTAGAATAGTGGTAGTTGCCCAGAGGGGACTGGGCGGTCTCATGGTCTGGAATCCCTGCAGATTTTATTTTTTTTCTCAAGCCGTCTGGAGTTTTTTTTTTGTTTTTTCTGTCCACCCTGGCCATCGGACCTTACTTATTCTATGTTAATGAATGTTGACTTATTTTTATTTTTTATTGTGTCTTCTATTTTTCTGTTTCTTCATTTTGTAAAGCACTTTGAGCTACATTTTTTTTGTATGAAAATGTGCTATATAAATAAATGTTGTTGTTGTTGTTGTTGTAGTATTACTAGAAACCTCAGACTTCCTGCACAGACACTTCTCTTTGTACAAGACTATTAGCACTTCCACCACTAGGTTTATATTCACAAGTCAGAAGGCTACCTAACAGCTGCTCATGTTGCCTACTTCATGAGTGTACTTGTGTGATGAGCTACCTAGTGGCGTTAGTTTGTTTTTGATTATTGTATAACTATTTAGAGCATAATTCTCCCATTTTGTAAATAGTTACAAGACTTACCTTTGGCATACTAGGTGGTGCAAGAGAAGGGTCCGATAATAAGAGGAGGTGCAGTTCCACATGGTCAGACTTTGGGTGGAGGAGCACTTGAGGTACACACGGGTCCTGGAGGCCTACAGTGCCAAATATACCATTGTGGAATAAAAGCACTGGCATTAATCTGTAGAGAAAACAGTTTAGTGAAGCTGTCAGAGTTTGAGTTAGAGGGCCCATGAACAAAGTACAGGAGTAATTACCGGAAAGGGGTTTTGAAGCTTGTATGTGTTTAGCACGCATATGTGTATGAGTTTGAATCATAAATGTATAGCGTTCCTGTTTGAGAAAGCATGAAGTGTAACAGACATTGCATTTGGAGGTACAGGAAAGGCACCTGCAAGGACTGGACAAGAAATCACATAAAATGGCACAGCCAGCGCTAGAGGCTGTCTTTTATCTACTGTGGAAAGATCAGCCCAACTACAGACAGAAACCAGGACACACGGAAGACCAAACACACACATTTATTTTGTCTTTCCTTTACAGCACCTCACACAGTGCACTAATCAGCTAGGAATTCTCACAGTCCCTTCTTTTCTTCTCCTTTTCTCTATTCGTCTGTCACCTCCTCTCCTCTTCTCTCCTATCCTCTCCTATCTTCAAAAGTTCCGTCCTCTGCCTCTCAACTCCAGCTCCCTGAATGAGTGAGGCAGCCCCTATTATACTTCACCTGGACAAGCACCAGGTGCTCCCTGATGACCTTCCTGCAGCACTTCCTGGTGTGGTGGAAGTGCTGTAATCCATGGCTCCATAATCATCCGGGCGCCCCCTGGCAGTGGCCTCAGGCCCCAACAGGGTTGAGCTTTTAAACTCCGATCTCGTGGCTCCGATGTAAACCAGGGTGGCTGCCCTCTTGTGTTCTGGGCAAGGTATTGTCCCTCTCCCATTCCTTCCATCCTCCAGGCATCCTGGCTGGGCAGGAGCCCAAGCTATCTGCCACACTACCATCCTTTGGTTCATAACCTTCAGAACACTGAATAAGAGAGAAGGGAGCACAAAGAGCATGAAGTACACATCCAAGAGTGCATTGCTGGGACTGATTTCAGAGAGCTAGTCATTGCATTATTTTTGTATGTAGTTTTATTGTATCTTTTTCTGTGACAATCATTTAAGAAAGCATGGAGAAAAGAATTTGAATCTTTGTTTTTTCTTATATTTAACTGTATATTTGATGACATGGCACTATTTTTTGTTCTTGATTTGGCCAAATGTAAATAAATAACAACAAGTACTCTCTTATCTTATTTTTGTCTGGGTCTCTCTCTACCACTCTGGTTTATTACAAGATGCCTAGGGATCAGGTCTGTGCAAGGGCTTGCATTGCAAGGGTGTCACAACCTGATGTGTGTTTCTCATACACTGAATATCCTCTGGTGTTGTGTACTGTCATTGATATGTGAGAGAAATACAAATAAGAATCTTGCTGTACAGCATACACGTGACAATAAAAGAGAACTTGAATTTGACAGATGGTGGCACCCAGCACCCTTAAAGTTGGATTTAGTGATGTTCAGTAAGTGGATGGATGGAGTAGATGGTAATGACTGGCTGCCTAGATGGATGGATGGATGGTGTGCCATTATCGACTAGAGCACAGTTATTAAATACATTTCAAAATTTCTGATGCTCCGCACCAAATGTTTAACTGATTGTAATGTTTTCCAGGTCATTAAATCAGCACTTTCACTCTGAGTTACATCCTGACATGTTGGAAAACAAAACTTACAGTAAGGCAAAAAAAAAAAAAATCAGAGGATCGGGTATTTCCAGTTACTTGGGAATGTGTATAAACTGTGAAGGCTGGGAAGTATTTATGTATTCCCAAACCTTTGTAGAAGTTGTTATGCAAAGGAAATTGTTATGTCTCAGAACCCGGAGCCTTTTAAACATTTTGTATTTCTTATTACACAGAATAGCAACATCCTGAAAGTCATCTTCATGCTGCAGTCTACACAATTGCCAACATTTATCCTGGATTTACATTCTTCTTCTGTTAATCAGATGGCATTGTTTGTGAATTTTAATCACAATTGCAGTGTTCTGCTTTAAGGTTTATGTGCCTGCTATTTGTAGAACCTGCCATTATGCACAATTTGGGAGCGGTCTTCAGCAGTTAAGAATGCCCTCAATGCCTTTTGGTGACTGGCAGTTCCACAGATCTGATTACAGTCTGGGTGCAGAGCTTTAACAACACGTGAAGCTCATCACGGGAGGTGGAGCCCTAACTTTAGTCTAACACCTTTCTGCTTAGCTTGCTGTATGAAAAAAAATGATCTGCCTCATGAACTGCAAATATAACATTTCTCCATCTGTTTGGCTGAATTTATATGTAGATTTTTGGGTTAACCTGAATAACTGTAAAGATCTTTTAAGAAGCAGGGTAAATCAGTGCTTTAAACAAAAAGCACAGTTCTACTTGAATTGGATTTGTTTAATGATATCTTTTTAAAAAGGTGATAGCAGCATCCTCTAAAAAAATAATAAAACAAAATAACAGAAGTGATTAAGCCCCTTCCTGAAAGCAGAGCTGTTATGGAGTCACCTAATGTTGCCTACTGAACAGAGATGCCTTTGTTTTCTTGAACACTGAAAAGTTCCATTCTTTCCTTTTGCTCCCCATATTACAGTTACATAAAGAATCACGCAATTTAATACCATATCACACTGAAAAACCTCAGTTAGTTTCAATGTATTTCTCCACTATCTTGTTTCTTCTATTTGCTGAATCCTGTACAAGATCATAGGACAAAGCTCTCATGCAAGGCTGGATGGAAAGTCACTGCACAGCAAGGAATACACAAACTTAAACTCACACAGAGAGTTCAGAGTCAGACATCAAAGTTTACTGTATGAGAAGAGAAAATCCAGTGAGCACATTCATTGCACAAAAATGCAGTACATTTCAATATAAATTAAGTAATGTTTAATTTGAGCATCCATACAGTATGTGCAACCATCAGAAGAGCTTGTATAACATTGTAATAATTTTCATTAACACTTCATAAAGGTCATTTCTTAAGCATTCATAACACATACTAGAGCACTAAGCTAATTCAGGACGTTATATTTGTCACAACTAACCCAAGATTACACTTCTTACTATTGCAGACTTTCACACTGCAATGACTAAAGATTTTTGCCTTATACAGTAGGCATGGGGCCTCAGCGTCTATTTTACCTTTGTATAAACCCACACCCTTGTCTCTACTTCACTGCCTGTCACTGTGATAAGAGGTTTGTGACGCAGTGCACTTTTTAAAGAAATAATCAAGTCCCAGAGTGTACATGATCAGAATGGGTGTAGGGGTAGCAGTGTTTAGCTGATCTCACACTCACATGGAAATGCAAGAGGATCATTCAGTGGCCTCGTTCACACTTTGGAGTGGGCAAAGCACCACACCTGCGGCCAATCAGGCAAGCAAGATAAAAAGGAGCCTGCGTATCAGATAGGGGGATTAAAACAAACAGCAGAAAGCAGGAGACGGAAGTTAAAATGGAAGGATGACAGAGACTGCAGGATCAGGAGATGCCAGTGTGTTTTAGAAAGGAGGCAGGCAGCTGGGTAGAGAGCCCTAAGAAGGAGTGTGTGGCCGATGCTCAAGGGGGCTGAAGAGGGTTACTTCACCTGAGCAGTTTGAGGGAGCTAGAGTGACCTGATGTTCAGGAGGACTCTCGTGTAAGGCAGTGAGAGTCACAGGAGGGTGGCTCTGCATGGTGCCCTCTGGCAGCAATGGGGGCCCGAGCCCAATTAAAAAGTTTGCTGTACTGGTCCCATTGGCAGAAGAAATGTCGAGTTTTCAGAAGGATGTACAGTACACCCCCAAAATTCACAGGGGTTACATTCCTAGAGCACCCACGAATTGTGAAAAACCGTGACTTTTGGATGTGGTTAAAAAATGCCTCTTAAATGCCCATTTTTATAGCTTAAACCCTAAATACAGTATGCCCCCAAAGCACTTTAATTTCGTTGCAAACTCAGCTTAATACATTAATATATTACCTAAAAAATTACCTTAATACATAACCTAAAAACATAATGTAAAGTTAAACCTGTATACTTTACAGTACTGTACTGCTATGTCTCCCGTGGTGCTAGAATGTAAAATACCAATGTTACCGCTATACATACTGTAATTCATGCAAGCGCTTTTTCTTTGGTATGTGCTGTCATTTTGTTTGTTATAAGTAGAGTAAATACATAATAATTTCATTTAATTAAAATACAGTAAAATGTATGGGTACTCACCAATGATGAATGATATTGATGAAGTAGCTGTGCAGTACGATGCAGAGGATTTAAAACTCGTCGGGTGGCGCCTCTTCTTCAGGCGCTTCAGAAGGAGTCGTATTTTTGGACGGGTCTTCTTCTGGTGGGGTTTTGTGCTGGCTTTTCTTCATAGGTTTCAGGATCATTGTGATGGGAAGTTGCTACATTGTCTCCTGTAGCGAACTACTGGTACAATTTCCGTGCTTTCTCATGGATGATGTTACCGTCCAAGGGGATGTTCTTCCTGCAGTCAGTGATCCACAATGCCAAGGCAGATTCAATCCTTACGATATTTTTATTCCTTACAGTCGTTCCCTTTTTGGCACTATCACAGAAACTTACAGATACAGTACTCCAGATCGCTGCTTCGTTCTTCTTTATGTAGCATGCAGTGCTTTCATTAATGCCATAGTGGAGCGCTACTGCGGCATAACTTTTTAGTTCCCGGAGCAAATCCAGTAGTTCAACCTTCTCCTGGAGTGTTTTAAACTTCTTCTGGCGCTTAGGCTCAGTGCAAGAAGCCTTAGAAGGTGCAGGGCGTTTTGCCGACATCTTATGCATTTAAGAATAACAAAATGAATACAATAACAAAAAGGAAAGCACGAGGACACTCAACTGGAGACGTGTCACAGTGTAGCAGTCAATCAGCAGCAAGGAGAAATGAATAATGCTCTCGGATTGGCTACTTTCACCATCCCAAACTGTGTTTCCCTCAGTGGTGGTAAACCCACTCACCTGGAGTCGTGTCACAGTGCAGCAGTCAATCAGCAGCAAGGAGAAATGAATAATGCTCTCGAATTGGCTACTTTCACCATCCCAAACTGCATTTCCCTCAGCGGTTTCATCCTGTTCTCTCTACAGCACAGTATTGCCACGAAAAAAGCCATAAAAAATTGCGGAGGATATTTGTGCTTTCCGCTAACAATTAATAGTTAGGTTCTAAGGAAAAATCTGCGAACGAATGAGTCCGTGAATCCTGAACCGCGACTTTGTGGGGGTCTACTGTGCATGGGATTCTGAGTATTTAAAACTGATTCCTATCTTGGTTTTAACCTTGTTGTAATGGATTATTTATTGTTATTTAAGGATATTTTAACCTTGTTATGGATTATTTATTTATTGAATATTTGATGCACTGTACTTTTGAACACTGTTTTGGGATTGATTTTAATAAAAGCACTGATACTTTTACACCATGCCGTTGCTAAATGTGTGTGTCCTCATTTGCCTGGCTCATCTCGGTATATGACTATCGACAGTTCAAGTATAAAGAGGGTCCAGAAAGTGGTAAGGGAGTGTGGAGCCTACCTGGATCATCAAAGTCACAGAGGGTAAAAATTTTGATAACATTTCATAATGTTTTCCATTGGTTAACAGGCAATCAATAGTCATTAAAAAGTGGCACCCTGCTTGACAGCAAAGAAAACAATGCAACACTATTATCCAGGATAAGTTTTATTTCGGCATTATGCTGTAAGAATTTGTTATAACACTAAGTGAAAATATGTCACAAACTGTCAACATGGTTGATGGTCATGATGATCTTGACTTTGTCTTTTTTATTATTAATTTTTTGAACAACCTTTTCCTTGACCTCTGAAAATAATGGAGAAAGTATTTAGGGTTTTATAGGTCATGGAATTGAATGATCTAGTCTATTTTAAAATTTAGGATGTATTTAAAAACATTACTTTTGAAATATGTTTCCCCAATGTGCCATTTTGTTTAATGTCCTGGCACCAACATTGCTGTTAATGCAGGGCTGCCAGGCTGTTGCTAGGCAAGGCATCTGGAAGTGTGCAACATGTTATGTAGGCAAACGTCATACACTCCTTTTCTATCCAAGTTTCTAACTAATTCATAACTTAACACTCTAGTGTTATCATTGTTAAGGATCTCTCTGGCTATGGACTGTTTTCTGTTCTTCAACTTTGATTTATGTCTTGCATTTTGACATAAGACCATGAAATATTCTGGTTTTTGACTCTCTCGCTACGTCTCTTGATTTACAATTTTGTTTAATGTCCTGGCCATTGTTTTTATGAATTTTATCCTCTCGGGTTTGACCTTGGCAAGTTATTACTATTACATTCCGTCTCAAGATTCCATCCTACCTAGATTGGCAAAAATGGATATAATGAGGATATTAGAAATAAACTTGATCCATTAGGCTTAAAAGTCAAAACAGAGGTAAAAAATTTGAGGGTAATTATTAACAATGACCTACATTTTTAATCACATATTAATCAGATTACTAGGACAGCATTTTGTCACTTAAGAAATTTAACAAAAATTAGATTCCTTATAACTTTGCAAGATGCTGAAAAATTAGTTCACGCTTTTGTTTTTAGTCGACTAGATTACTGTAACACACTCCTCTCAGGACTACCCAAAAAAGACATTAATTGATTGCAACTCGTGCAGAATGCAGCTGCTAGAAAATCCAAGCACATATTTCCAGTTCTGATGTCACTACATTGGTTATCTGTGCAATTTAGAACTGACTTTAAAATACTGCTTATGGTTTACAAAGCCTTAAATAATCTTGCTTCATCCTATATTTCAGAATGTCTTTCACCTTACACTCCAAATCGTAACCTTAGATCTTCAAATGAGTGTCTGCTTATAATTCCTAGAGCTAAACTTAAAAGAAGTGGTGAGGCAGCCTTCTGCTGTTATGCACCTAAAATCTGGAATAGCTTACAGATAGAAATTCGGCAGGCTAATTCGATGGAGCTTTTTAAAAAACTGCTAAAAACCCATTACTTTAACATGGCTTTCTCATAGCTTCATTTTAGTGTAACCCTGATATTCAGTATATGCATTTAAATCTCATTTTTATCATGGCTCCACAATCTGTATTAACCCCTACTTTTTCTGTTGTCCTTTTACTTTACTCTGCACCACCACCATCTGCTCAGAGCACCATGTCCACATGGCCATCATTATCTAATTCATCCATATGAAGCCTGAAAACCATGAGGACTGACTGAGATCATTTATGTTAGGTAGAATGCCCAGTGGGGTCTGGGTGGTCTTGTGGCCTTAGAACCCCTGCAGATTTTTTTTTTTTTTGTTTTCCAGCCCTCTGGAGTTTTTTTTTTGTTTGTTATTTCTGTCTTCCTGCCTTTATTCTTTGTTACTTAGTATTGCCTAATCTTATTTTTATATTTTTCTTTTTTCTTTCTTCATCTTGTAAAGCGCTTTGAGCTACATCATTTGTACGAAAACGTGATATATAAATAAATGGTGGTGTTGTTGTACCTAAAACTGCTGCCACCCTGTGCAGTTATTACACTTGGGAATAAGTTATTTATATATCCAGGGTTTATTCACTGGCTTGTAGTTATTTTCTGTATTTCTGCTATTTTAGTTCATTTTGAATCTTCATTTTTTATATTTCTTTATTACTTCTGTTGTTTTTATTTATTATTCATTACATCTATACTGTCCCTTTAAAAATGTTTATTATTTACAACCTATGAATAATGAGTTGTTCTCTTATGTACCTTGTAGTTTGTAGGTGGAACACACCCCAGGAGGCGGGGTCACACTGATGTCATTACTAAAGGACCGCCTTCAGCTTTTATCTTCTGAAGGCGATGAGCTGATAATTCAGTTCTGTAGAGTACAAATCTTTGTTAAGTATTTGATTTTCTGGTGTCTTGGATTTATTTTCTTCTTTTCTTAGTTTTGGTTATTGGATTACATATTAGGGATTTTTGGTCTGGATTATGTTTTTTTGAGAACCTTTTTTACCTTACTTCTGCACTCTTTTGCCATTTTTGGGCTTTTTGAGATTTTATTTTTAAAAACATCTTGTATTCATGTAGATACTTTGATGGCTTTGGCCTTACTAGTCACAGTTTTAATGATTCCTTAACCTAGAGTGTCATTAATGTGTATTTTTCATATTGTTTATGGAATTTAAAGACATATTTTGAACTGTAAAAGTCAGCTCCTCATTTTGGTCCTAAGTAAGCCAAAACCTCCCTGTAGTGTCCAGAGGTCAGACTGCCTGGTTGAGTCTACAGTAATTATGGACAGGTTGGGAAGGTCTGTCCTAGCTTGTGGAGCCTTTAGGAGGCCTCACAACATCTTTGCTATTAAAGTGCATTCAAATCTTAGAAATACTGATATCTGATCAGGTAGCATTTTGTCATGATTAAGCCAAATGTTAAACACATCATTGAGGGTGACTTGCATTGCATTTGTGAAACATGCTGCTAAGGCATGGCTGAGAAGATTAATTGCTTTTTTGTGTCATGAGCCTCTTTTTTTGAAAGTTCCCACATCCACTTGGTAGCAGTTAGCTTCTCAATAAGGTTGTCAGTTGCATGCCTAGTGGCAAAATTTTGTATCTGTAGTATCAGTAATTTGTTCTGTCCAACATCATCTTCTGTATGTGGTGGCATGTTGTTGTAATATGATTATCATACGCTGATCAGCTACAACATTAAAACCACCTGCCTAATATTGTGTATGTCCCACCTGTGCTGTCAAAACAGCTCTGACCTATTGAAGCATGGACCTCTGAAGGCACCCTATGGTTTCTAGTACCAAGATATTAGCAGCAGATCCTTCAAGCCATGTAAGTTGCAAGGTGGGGCCTCTGTGCAATATCATACAGGCATCCGCAAGGAAAATTGTTGCAAAATGATTAAATAAGCTTCTGTATTTTGAAGGACTCTACGTGATCATAAGTGTGACTTTTTCAGGTATTATTGTCTAGTTGTGTGCAGAAGAGAGACAACAATTTACATCTGAGCATCAACATTCAATGTCAATAACAGCACTTTGTGATGACTTTCTGAGGTGAATCCATGCCTCTGGCCCTGGAATGTTACCAGAGGAAGACAAGCAGTGAAGTGAAGCACACAGCTAGTCTCCTTTTAAAATGGCTGAATCTAACAATATTTTGCTTTATTTTACTTCTTAAAACAAGATGGCTACTCTCTATTGAAATATATGTGTGTAATTCCAAGATCAATACTTGATGACATTTTATGGCTTGAAAAATGGATGTATTTTGTAGGTTTTGAGGCTTTTCTTAACATTAGGACTCCTGTGCCCATTGACTCTTTTATAAAATGCAAGAGCAGGCTAGTTCTTGTTAAAGATTTATATAATATGTTGCACTTTAGAACACAGTTTTATGTGGCAAATTAATATATACCATGAATGTGAAGAAATGTCTTAAAAAAATACCAAACTTATCCTTTAAACACCTAAGCTTAATAGTGGCATACAGTATTTGTCTTTTCTCTAGGGAACATAATATTGAGGTATTTTAAATTTTTAATCAAAAAAATCCACCCCTTTATCATCTTTTGGAAATAATAGCATTCCAAAAATCACTTGATCACTATCCGATCCTTGTCATGTTCCCTTGAAAAAAATATCTGTATGAACAAATCATTGAGTACAATTTTAATATCTAATGTTTGGATTGTCAAGTAAAACTGTCAGTAAGATGAAAAATATTCTTATGCAGGGTTTATGGGTACAATTAACTATTTGTCAGGGAGTCATTTTGGGGGATTAATGTGGAAAATGATGCTTCCAAACATGTTTAAAGTTTTTCTTCTGTGTCGAACCTACGCTGTAATTATATGCGGTGGCTGAACTGTTGAAAGCAGTTTATACTTCTGTGGCGCGCAGATAGTTGGTGGTGTTTGTAGCACACAGGAATAGTAAATGATCCATTAAAATGCAGGCAGTTTTTGCCCTCCAGGATCACTGCTCCTCTTGCTAAACATTAGACGAACCTTCCAAACCAAAAGACGAACAGAAATGCATTTCAGGAAATACGTAGATCTGAAACTGGCCAATCAGAGTTTTAGGGGTGTGTGTAGGGTTTGTGTCGATTTGACGTGTAGTGACATTTGAGAAAGTACGTGTCAGGATGTACCATAGGTGGAGTACCGACTGCATAGGCTTGGTGCAGAAGTATAAATTAGCCTTAACTGTCTATATTCTCTAAGAACATGTGGGTTCCTACACTTTAGATTGATCTTAAATCCTTTGACCAATGTTGCTAATTCAGCCAGCCACCATGTGTTTAGGTTAAAAAGGATGGAGAGTTCTAGCATTTCCTATAAATATAATGGACAGCTAGCTGCCTGTTCTTCCCATGAGTGTAAATCCTGGAACGGCACCCTCATGAGTTTATGTTTGTTTGCCAATTAAATAAATGGTTGTTCATTTTATGAGCCTCTTTAACTGCCCCGTAAAACAAATATATTTAGGGCAAGGCCAAGTGATCAAGTTTCACACTAATGGAAAAGAGGAGTGGAAAAAAAATACAGGAAGAAATAAGCAACAAGAAAGTGAGAAAACAACTGGGCCTTTTTCAAGGCTGCAGTGTGGCAAAACGTCATGGGACACTGAACTGGAGCATCTGGGCATAAAACCAAAATAGTGCTACATAAGAACATGAGTAACTATTTCTTGTTTCTTTGTTCTGTTTTTTAATTTTAAATCACCTTATTTGAAAGATAGTTTGTTACCTTTGTGGCAGGACATGGATGTCTGAACGCCTTCTCAGAACAATGAGGAGCTATAGTGCATTACTGTTTGTGGAGACTCTTGGCACAGTGTTGGACTGAAATGCCATCTGATCAGATGTTAAAGTGTTATACATTGTTATTTAAGACAGATAAACATACAGTATATCATTGTTAAGTCGCACCAATACTTCAAAAAAGTGTAAGGCCTTTGTACTTACGAAGAACAATAACTCATTCATTGAGAATCAAGTCACTGTGCAAGAACTTTTTTATTAATCTGTCCACTTTCTCATCCCACCTTTCCCAGAAGCATCTGCACAATTGGGACTCATCTTTCAACATGACAAAATTTCTTCATAGTGCAAATATTAAATCTTTAAAAACATAAAATGCACATCTTTGGTTTTTGAAATTAAGCAGGTTAATTCAATACAAAGTCTGAAGCCAGTGGCCAACCTAGAAATTTCACTTCTATCTTGATTATTTTGCAGTGGCATTGGTACAACCATGTGCCCAGTGGTGCCAGGATAGGCCATATCACCTACCATGTTGCAATGGATTAAACAGGTGTGAAAATGAAAGATGATCATTTTGTAAGCTGAGCAAATTTTGAGGTATTTTATAAAGGATCATATTATGATGTAAATATCATCATCAAGCAATCGTGTCATTAATAAAGAGTTTTTACAAATATACGGCTATTGATAAAATTCTGCTTTCCAATCTTTCAGTCAATATCAGCTGATTAAAGTGGTAATGAGCCACTGATGGGCCAGAGTAGCTCTCTGCTATTATTCCAACAAAAATCACCCAAAGAAAACACACAGTACCATTTTTTTTATCAATTTGAGTAATATTTTTGTCATGTAGATGACATCCTTCCATACTTTTGACTTACCTGTCACAGTCAAAGGAAGCTTTTTAGAAATGAGTAAAAAGGATAGCAATTGAAGGACACAAGCATGTTCTCCTACGCCAGGCTAATTGCAAGTTGCCTAACTATTAGGCTGTTGATGCTTTGCAAGGAGAATAAAATTACAGTTATTTGGATAATATACACTGTTTCAACATCACCAGCATTTCTAAAATACTGTATGTTCAATTTAATAGCATTGCATTGTTACAAAATCATTTTTATCTTACAAAGCTTAGTTCTACCTAATGCTCACTTTAAATTATCAGTGCATAGCAAAGCCAAGGGTAGCACCCACATTACTATCACGGGGCTGTTTAACCCTCTCTCATTGCATAAGTTATGATGTGCCAAGAACATCTTGCAATGTTCCAGTCTGCAGTTTTGAAAACTGGCACAGAGTCCATTTACAGATTGATATGTATTGTAGGTGGTCTTTTATTATGCAAGAGGGAATTTTACTTGTAGCAGGAAAGTACAAAAGATTATTGCATTATTATACAGATACAGGAAAATAAGCCAAAAAATAACATGATATGCAATCATTATACACACCCATAAGATTTCTACAGATAAGCATAATGATCTCTGACTACACATATAAATAAATCAGAACTCAGTACGAGCCCTATAACTACTACAATTCAAAATGCTTGTAACACTGGGGATAAATCTGTTACTCTTCACCTTTTTGAACCTACATCTGCAACCTGATGGGAACAAAGGAAAATGAGGAAAAAGACAATGGCTGCTGTGTGACAGAATCAAAATGTCCTTCTTTCTAACTTGCTTGTGAAACATCCATTATCCAACCCGCTATATCCTAACTACAGGGTCACGGGGATCTGCTGGAGCCAATCCCAGCCAACGCAGGGCACAAGGCAGGAAACAAACCCCGGGCTGGGCGCCAGCCTACTACAGAGTACACACACACGGGACAATTTAGAATCGCCAATGCGCCTAACCTGCATGTCTTTGGACTGTGGGTGGAAACCCACGCAGACACGGGGAGAACATGCAAACTCCACACAAGGAGAACTCGGGAAGCGAACCAGGGTCTCCTAACTGCGAGGCAGCAGTGCTACCCACTGCGCCACCATGCCGCCCTGCTTGTGAAACAGCACAGAAAAAAAAACACTGCTGCAAATTAATCATTTTTAACAAAGTTGTTCAGACAGGTTGTGTCTTAATAAGACGACTCCCAAAATAAAATACAAATGGTGGTAAAATGTGGTAATAGATTCAATAGAATAGTTACAAAAAAAGGATCATTATAACTTTATCTATTTTGAAACAATTGAGTTTCCTTGGAAAGAACACCCATTTTAATCCCTTTTTTGGATTTGTTCTGTATTGTAATCAAAGCTCAATCTGTTATTAATGATTAGGACTTTGTGGACATGTTAGTGTTTTGTCAATTACTAAACAACTGTATACTTACTGCTTAAAAATGTTTTTCATGTATTTCAGAAATAAATAGTTAGATTAACGAAAAAAACGTCTTGTGTAACAATTACGTCCATACAGAAGAAAAGAATAATTTTTAGATTTATAGTTATTTAATTTAAATACTAGCTGTCCTTGCATTCTGTATGCATACAGTACCTTAATAAAAAGATATATGGATCCTGACTTGTCATTCATAGTTTGTATCCGTCATGGAGTGATGTTCATTTCTATTAAACTGTTACAATTCTGATATGTTATTCTTATAATTATTATAATATGCAAGCTTTCGAGAGTTGCCTCGAAAGCTTGCATATTGTAATCTTTTTAGTTAGCCAATAAAAGGTGTCATTTTGCTTGGCTTTTCTCTACATTCATAATGGCTAACACGGTACAACACCCTAGTACTACTTATAATTATTGAAAGGGAAACAATGCCTTAGATTAGATACTGCCTTCAGAAATGACAGGCTGCCTTTCTTGATCAGCAGTATCTTTTGCCATTTTAATGTGAACATTTGAGTATATTATTAACAGATTGATTGATTGATTATATTGTTTACATTTGAGTCTGCTGTAAGAGATGGCAGGCAGCTCAACCCGGCTGGGTTGCCCCTGAGATGGAAGGACGGGGGAAGGCAGCTTTTCAAGGACACTGCATCCCCCAAGACACTAGATGGCAGCTCCCCTGGACTGCAGCAGTACCCTGGATTCCTGCAGGGCATTATGGGATATGGAGTTCGACAACACAACACTGCTGGGTACCATGGGTGCCACTATGGGACGCTGTGGGAAGATGGTGGGAGAGTAAATAAAAACTAATAGGGAGATTTATTTGAATTTTTGAAGCCCTGATCTTTCTTTTGATCACTTGTTTTTGCTTGTTTTTAATAAAAGTGCTGAACACTTTTGCACCTTCCCTTGCTTCATGTGGTGTCCTCATTTGTACAGCTGATCCTGGTCATGGCTAACCATAGCATCAGATTCAAGGGGCTACCAAATGAGAAGAGGGAGCGTGGAGCCGGACCCACACTGTCACAGACCCCATCAACCTGAAGTCTTTTTCTTGCTCATAAAATTATATCTGTAACTGAACAAAACTGAGCCAGAATGGCAGAAAATATTTTCAACAAGGTTAAATACATTTTTTATATAAGGAAATATTTGGAGTTCTCATAGTGCAAAGCCTCATGAGGAATAATTACAGAGCTGAAATATTTTCCAAAATAAAAAATAGGAGTAAAACAAAATCGTAAGAGCTCTAATGATCAGATCATTCATCCACTGAGAGATAACGTAAAGTGCAAATGCTACTATGCAGTCAGTTATACAGCCGAACAAATTTAGGCTGTTTGTACTTACAGCAGATGGCCATAGAGAAACAATAGGGAAATAATGTTTTAGAAATTGCCAAAGTCATAAATGCCGTACACCTTTTATTTATCACGTATTTGCGACAACGCTGCCAGCCACAGAATGATACACTCTGCATAGAAGTAGTGATGGAGCTGCAGAGGTAGCAGTCTCTTGGCATAATTGGCATAATTCCTTAGAATTCCAAGAACAAAACTTAAAAGAAGTGGTGAGGCGGCCTTCTGCTGCTATGCACCTAAAATCTGGAATAGCCTGCCAATAGGAATTCGTCAGGCTGATACGGTGGAGCACTTTAAAACACTGCTGAAAACACATTACTTTAACATGGCCTTTCTATAACTTCAATTTAACTTAATTTAACTTAATCCTGATACTCTATATGTTCAATTTCCTCATAATAACTATTCAGGGTATCTCTACAATCCGTACTGACCCCTACTCTCTTTTCTGTTTCTTTTTCCGGTTTCTTTGTGGTGGTGGCCTGCGCCACCTCCACCTACTCAAAGCTTCATGATGCTCCAACAATGATGGATGGACTAAAAGGCAGAATTCTACGTGACCATCATCATCAAGCCTTTCCGTGAGAACCCTAAATCCAAAGAGGACTGTTTCATTTATGTTAGGTAGAATGCCCAGTGGGGACTGGGCGGTCTCATGGTCTGGAATCCCTACAGATTTTATTTTTTTTTCTCCAGCCGTCTGGAGTTTTTATTTTGTTTTTTTCTGTCCCCCCTGGCCATTGGACCTTACTCTTATTCGATGTTAATTAATGCTGATTTATTTTGTTTTCATATTGTGTTTATTTTTCTATTCTTTATTATGTAAAGCACTTTGAGCTACTGTTTGTATGAATATGTGCTATATAAATAAATGTTGTTGTTGTTGTTGCCTTCCTGTACTGTTGCTGCAACCAATAAATGGCCACAATCCAGCAATAATTTATAAAAAGATATATTTTTGTATTGACAAGAGTTACAATGTTCTCCGGGCTGAGTGGCTATGCCATGCGTGAAGTCACACCTCATGCACATTCTGTTTGTTTTTAATCTGTGCAAATGGTTGCAATTCTTCCTCCCTTAAAAAAGATAGTAGAAGCATCTTGTAAATAGTAATAAATCTTTCATTATCATTATTATCATTTCACAAGGTCTCAAATATTTTGCATGACTCTTGGAGGAACAATTAAGCTTTGTTTTGATTGGTGCAGCTCCACATGGCTAATTCTTTTGTATTCACCCCGCACCGTCTTTCCTTACACCAGTGTTTCTCAAATTTTATGGGCCCATTACCCAGTTCTCCCCAATTTAATTAAATGATGACCCAAAAGCAGCAATTGCAAATTGCCCCCTTGGTAAAATGAACCTGATTGATACAACGGGACGGGGGTTCCCCTTGGTGAAACAAGCTCGCTTAGAAACAGGCAAACATATCATTGCTTAAGTGACCCACTTTGACCCACTCGTGAAACAACAATGGCAACCAGTGACCAAGTGGTTTAGAAACATTGCTTTCTACACTGAGCCTGCATGTGTACGCTGACACTCGAACAATGGTTTGTGCTGCTCCTTACTCACAGTTAAAATATACATACCGGTGACCCACACCAGACGAGATATTCAAAGATCCCACATTTGCTAGTTATTTAATTTATATTAAATGTTTGCCTATATTTTACAGCATAGTCTATGGGAGGTTCTTATAACCCCCCACAAACTGAGTTGAATTGGTATATTCTAACTATTTCTCCTCCCTTTGACTACAGATTAGTCTCAGTTAGTGACCTGCCTTGCCGTAAGTACGGCATGGAGGGCACACGGTTTTAAACCGTGCCTTAACATGACCAATAGAATGTAACGCAATGTGCTCTATTAATGTGCAGTGTATGTTTAGAGCGTATGATTAGAACGTATTGAAGGTGAAGTAAAGCATCTCTAAGTATTGAAACAACTGATGTTTGACAAGAAAAGCTATATTTAGAGAAGGAACATTTTTTTTATTTTTTTTTTTTACCTTTTTCTCTACGTGTGTAACAACCTTTTCCTTTATTCTTGTGTGGACTGTTTCCTTTGAAGTTTCACGTAACCTTTTAAAACAAACTTTTGGACTGAGAGATTTCTTTCGGTATGCGTTTGACGCGAGTTTGATCCTGCCTTACCGACCAGCACCTACAATTAGATTAGGCTTACTCAGACAATGAATTGAAGGATGGATGACTTGCTGATCACAGAAAATGCTCTAATTCATTTCCATGATCCAAATGTCTCCATGAAAGTTGGTGAATTTGCTTTAAGAAATATAATTATTTTGAAATAATATTATATATATTATATATAAAATAATATAAAATATATTATCCTTTCTAAAGCTCAATTGCCTAATTGCAACTTTCTAGTCTATACCTGCACAGTCTACCTAACAATTCTCATATTTAGCTGAAGGCCAGTCAAAAGGGTAGCTTTGCTGATCCTGTCAAACCATTTCTTTAATGATTTGGGATGCCTACGTTGCTTGTGCTGAATCTGGAAGTCCAGATTAATAATAGGCAAAGTGATTTCAAGGAAAAATACACATAACACAGTGTTTGACATGTTTGCAGATAAAGAGCTGTGCTTGCTCCCTAAAATGGAATACTTGAGTCATTCAATTTCTGGGTATAAACAAGTTAAGCTCTCCTTGTTATTGGATAACTATCCATTTTTTTCCATAATTAGCCTATTTATTTTAGAAAACAAGTGAGATAATCTAAAAATTTGGAGCTTGACCAATGTCACAAAATATGTTGCACTCTGTGCTTGTGTGCATGTGACCTTATATGGGGACTAACCAGTGGCTTCAGAAAACAGATACTGCTGCTCATCATGAGTATTAAATCTAACAGCTACAATGTGTGCATGTTGACGCCATATTCATTTGATTCAATCATGAAATGACACAGTTACATAAATCATACAAAAATAAAACTGCAACTCTGTGAGTTTTAAAAATTAGAGACAGACGTGATATTCTTGTAATGTTGCCCAAAAAGTTTATGAGAAAATGGAAACTATACAAAATATACAGAACAGCTAGGCAGATCTCCCTTCTGTGCCATTTTATTCATTTTTAGAGCTCACATTTTTCAGTATGGTGTCTTATTAGGCTAGTGCCTACCCCTGTAGCATCAAACACAAAGCAGGAGCCAAACCATCATGCAAAGCCAATTTAGGATCAAAAATCTCACTGACATGCTCATCTTTACTGCAGTCACAGAACAAAATCCCTGATGAATACAGGCAGAGTGCACTGACTCCACATAGATAACAGCAGGGTCAGTATTTGTGCACAGCCTTCTGTTGATAGCCTTTACCACTTCATGATGTTTTTCTCCATAATGACTATTTGGCAAGAATGTCTGGAGGGGTGAGGGGGGCCCAGGACAAGATTGGTGTCATGGGGGTAGCAGTGCAGTGTTGTCACAGGACGAGTATTGTGAGATTCTTGCATATAGTGGTGGCAGCAAGGAGTATATGATAAAACAGTATAAAATTATAATCAAATATTTTTAATCAATACATGATCATTTTTACAATTTAATACAAGTATATACTTAAATGAAGTTGTAACAAAGGATTATTAAAAGCATAAGGAAAAGGATTAAAGGTAACTAAAGTTTTAACTAAACATGGCTTAAAGCTTGAGCACATGAGGGTTACCTCATCTTAAAGGAACCACCAAAGTAATTACTAAGGTTAAAATGAAGTAAATGAGTAATGAGCACCCACTGAAAAAGTGAGGACAAACTAATGAGAAAGTCCAAACATATAAAACACTTGAAGCAGTGATGAGATCAATGGGAAAACCGGTGGGACACCCCTATTAATGAAGAAGTGTTTAGAATAATGGAAGAATCATTGTGTATACAAAGTTACAGGTGGTTTTAGTTGATTGGCTAAGATGATGGTGTAGGACAGGTCAGGTTGGGGAGCCTGCACTGGTACAGCACTTTGCCACACCCACTACACTGCTAAACAGCTCAGGATCCCAGTTGGCAACCCCCAAGGCAGACACGTGGTCCAGTCCCACCCTCCGGAAATGACTATCTATCTGCTGCAGCCAGGTGTTATGTGGGCGTCCCCTTGGCCTGGTCCAGCCGCTTGAGTCTTCAGCAGTGAGGAAACACTCAGGGAATTGCGCCACATGGCTGTAGTGACATAACTGATGGTCCTTCACACTGAAGGCAATGTGCCTCATTTGGAACTCCGTAAGCAACTACTTGTTAGACACAAAGTCAAACCAGCAGTACCCAAGGATTTTCCAAAGAGACACAGTACCGAAGGAATCCAGTCTTCATCTCAGGTCACTGGATAGCGTCTATGTCTCGCAACCATAGAGCAAAACAGGAAGCACCAGGACTCTAAAGGCTTGGACGTTCGTCCTTTTGCATAGATATCAGGAGTGCCACGCACCCCATTCCAACAACCACATGACCCCCAATACTCTCCCATTCCGTCTACTGACTTCAAACGAAGAGTCACCAGAGACATGAATGTCAACACTCTCTCCTCAGACAGACAAACTGCTGATGGCTGTGCCCAAGAGGTCATTAAAGACCTGGAGCTTGGTGTTTATCCAAGACACTCGCAAGCCCAGACATTCAGATTCCTCACTCAATGTCTCGAGAACCTCCATTGACTCCACCAAGATCACAGTATCATCTGCAAAATCAAGATCAGTGAATCCCTCTTCACCAATAGATATCCCACAGCTGCTGGATTCCATGATCCTGCCTAACACCGAGTCCATGCAAGCATTGAAGAGAGTGGGAGCAAAAACACACCTCTGATGAACTCCAGAATCAACTGGGAAAAACGCAGAGGTTCTGCCGCCACTCTGCACAGCACTCACAATACTAGTGCATAGACCGGCCAAGTCTGCTAAATCTCAGGATGTCCCACAAGGTAGTCAATCAACTGAGTTGAACGCTTTGCAAATATTGACAAAGGCTACAAAGAAATTCTGCCGATATTCACATTTGCCCTGGATGATAGAATTCTGCATATTAAGAGTTAGAGGACATGATGTATTAGATGAGGTAATGGTAAAAGAAAAGTATATAAAGGAATGAATTGTTGAATTGCTCAATCCATGGGCTGAGACATTTGTGTATATCTATGTGCAAACAAAGAAATGTTCTGCATTTTCATCTGGTCTCCAAGAATGACTCCTCTCAAAACAGAGCAACGTTTTTTTCCACATCAATAGCTACCTAACTGGCTGGCACAGTTGTAATTAATACTATTAGTTCCTTCAGGTATCTCACTAGAATCCTTGTCAAGATCACCGTCCAACCTTTTCTTCTTCATTCCCTCTTTAACTTCTGCCTTGTTTTTTTGCATCCACTTTAGTAATGTATCCCTCTTTCTGCTTTTTCTCACTATTTTTCCACCAGCTATCATTTTTTATTTTCCAATCTAGCGTAGTTATGCAAATGATGATGCAGTTAGTGTGGGACAAATGTGTCTCCAGTTTGGAATAATTCATCTGCTGTCCCGCTAATTTTAGATTTCACTGGGCGTAAGAATAAGAATTGCGTGAGTTTCTTTATTATTCTATTTAAACATGTTATGTCAGTGAAATTACACAACAATTGAACATAAATAAATGTTGGGATGGCACGTGGTGCAGTGGTAACGCTTTTCTACCTTGCATCATGTTCGGTTACCCTTGTTCTGTAATGTCATGCAGGTTATGTGAATTGTGACACTAAATTGGCTCTAGTGTATGTTTGGTGTGTGTGTGTGTGTGCGTGTGTGCGTGTGTGCGTGTGTGTGTGTGTGTATTTGCCCTGCAATGGACTGGAGGTCTATGCAGGGTTTCTTCCTGCCTTGGGCCCTGTGCTATCTGGAATAGACTCCAGCTCAACTTCAAGACCCTGGTCTTGATTAAGCAGATTAGAGAATGACATGACATAAATAAATGTAAACCATTTATTTCCTAATTCAATTTCTGCACCCACTTACTCTAATTCTATGTGAGGTGAAGACAGCGGCTAGAATCGGCTACATTGGGGTTCTAATCCATCGCACTCTCACACAGGACCAACTTAGAATAACCAACCAAACTCTCCTGCACGCCTTTGGAAAGTGGGAGAAAAAACCTGCATAGACACAGGGAGAGCAGGCAGACACTACACAGACAGACAACAGGCCAGGATTTGAGCCCAGGTAGCAGCACTAAACATTGGGCTGCTGTGTCAATCTGGTGTGGCATCTAACCTGATATTTCATATCTGTCAATACATAATCACATGCATGTAATTGTTTCTAAATAAATTTTATGTAAAAGCCCTACTTCTTGCCTGTTCTTGCTTGAGGAGCAATACATGCTTAATTTATTAAAAGAAAGTATAAATATGAGAAATGAACATGAAATAAGTAAAGAACACATACAATGTGAAAAAAGTCTGAATTACTATATGCCACCCTAATTCTGAGGTAGAAGTACATAATAAACAAGAAAAGTTGCATCAGATATTTGAAATATTAAAATGTGTGCTTCAGTTCAAAATTTAAAGTCTAAATATTCTTGACTGTAATAGAAAAAAAACGGGAGTGGTCTCACTTAGACTTTCTCGTGTATTCAGATATGGGGATGGATATTTGAGGAGTAAACCGCAAGACAATGATTATATTTTTATATTATGTACTTTAAAGAACCAGCAACAACAAATCCAATCAAATTAATAATGTATTGAACAATTACTATAAAAGTAAAGTTGAATAATACGGACTGTGCAGCTACATGAATGAAAAAGTAACATTTCCGGTTAGCAGAAATAGCCCAAAAGTTGATAGAAATCTACGTTTTGTACCTAATACTTGTATACAAAATTTGGTTGACCTAAGTGAAAGAGTACTCAAGTTCTTGTGTTTACATACACACACACACTCACAGACAGGCACACAGACATAATTCCAAAAATGGTACTTTTGGACTCAGGGAGGTCTACAACATCAAGATTAATTAAAATCTCGAAAGCGCATTTTTGGACGATTACAATACTTTCCCTATATAGTGATCCCTCGCTATATCGCGCTTTGACTTTCGCAGCTTCACTCCATCGCAGATTTTAAATGTAAGCATATCTAAATATATATCACAGATTTTTCGCTGGTTCGCAGATTTCTGCGGACAATGGGTTTTTAAATTTATGATACATGCTTCCTCAGTTTTTTTGCCCAGTTGATTTCATACAAGGGACGCTATTGGCGGATGGCTGAGAAGCTACCCAATCAGAGCATGTATTACGTATTAAATAAAACTCCTCAATGATATACGATATGCTTCCCACGCGGTGCTTCGCATACTTGAAAGCTCGAACAGCATGTATTGATTTTTGATTGTTTGCTTTACTCTGTCTCTCTCACTCTCTCTGACATTCTTTGCCCCTGACAGAAGGGGTGTGAGCAGAGGGGCTGTTTGCACACTGGCCTAGAGGATATGGACGATCCTCTAAAAAATGCTGAAAGACTACCTTCACAATGCTCCCTTCCTTGCAGCTGCTTTGTCCGGCGGTGGTTCGCATACTTAAAAGCCCAAACAGCTCTCTCTCTCTCTCTCGCTGACATTCTCTGCTCCTGACGTGCACTCCTTTGAAGAGGAAGATATGTTTGCATTCTTTTAATTGTGAGAGGGAACTGTCATCTCTTTCTTGTCATGGAGCACAGTTTAAACTTTTGACTAAAGGGTGTTATTTCATGTCTAAAAGGCTCTAATAATGTTAAAAAGAAACGTATTTAGAAGGTTGTAAACAGGTTTTCTATGCTCTAACTGCGAAAATATTCAATTTATAAATAAAGAATCCTACTTCGCGGAAATTCATTTATCGCGGTAGAGTCTGGAACGGATTAACTGCGATAAACGAGGGTTTACTGTACTTCGTATACGAGAAAGTGAAAACAAAAAAAAATCATATTCATAATCACTGACCTTAAAATAGTGTACAACAATACCCCACATGCTTACAGTATGCTTGAATGTTGTCATTGTTAACCTTCTGTGAGTGGTATTTTGAGGGTGAGGTCCACTGGTAAAAAATCAAATATCAAAAATATCATCATATACATGATAAGCAAACTCAAAATAGCATACGACACTCAATATAACAACAACAACATTTATTTATATAGCACATTTTCATACAAAAAAAAATGTAGCTCAAAGTGCTTTACAACATGAAGAAATAGAAAAATAGAAGACACAATAAAAAATAAAAATAAGTCAACATTCATTAACATAGAATAAGTAAGGTCTGATGGCCAGGGTGGACAGAAAAAAACAAAAAAAAAAAAAACTCCAGACGGCTGGAGAAAAAAAAAAAAAATTTGCAGGGATTCCAGACCAAGAGACCGCCCAGTCCCCTCAGTAAAATATGCCTATTTTACTGATGCCCATTGTTTCAAAGTTTTTGTGAAAAAAGTAACGTTGACCCCTTCATATCCCATTAGGACCATTGTTTTGTCCATTTCTGCTGAGATACCTATTGGTTTACTCTATCAAATGGATGTAATTTCCTACACAAAATATGCTCCAAAAATGGCCTAAAAATTTTTCAGGTTTAGATGACCAAAAACAGGAGGGAACTCCACAAAATTTGACATCATGCATAACTAGATATCAAGACAAGTCAAATGCTGTATCACATATGGGGGGTTTGAGTCATGAGTCATAAGTCAGGCGGCAAAGGACAAAAAATATTGAAATATTTGCAAAGCATTTCGTAATTCTTTTGAACACAATACAAAAAAAGTATTCAGATGAGAAATGTAAATAAAAACATTTATGTTAAAGCAAGTCATCACCACCATGGCATAACCTACAGTATAAGGTATAGTTTATGAGTAAAGACCACTGCTTCATAATTTTAAAACAAATACAGAGAGCAGTTCACTGATTATGATTAAGGTTTTCATATCCGAGAGATGTGGTGACACAGTGGTAATGCTGCTGGCTTGAAATAAGGGGGCATGAGTTGGCATCCAGGGTCCTCCCTGCATGAAGGTCACTCTGTGTCTGTGTGGATTTTTTTCTAGGGGCTCTGGTTTCCCCCCACTGTCCACAGACATAAAGGTTAGGTGAACTGGCCCTAGTTTGTGTGTGTATTTGTCCTGTAATGGACTGTTGCACTGCATAGGGTTTATTCCTACCTTACTCCCTATGCTAACTGGGATAGGCTTGAGCTCCCCCTGTGACCCTGATATGGATTAAGCAAGTTGAAAAATGATATACCCAAGAAAACTGCCCATCTTTCCAGTTCTCTGGATTTTTAGGATATGATAATGGTGTCCAAGCTAATATCTAGATGCAAGAGTTTCTTAGTTTTTGGGGAATTCTGTATCAAAGAGAGTGTGGGCTACACATGAAGAAAATAATATGAAATATTTGGGAACTCAGTCAGAATGTAAAACACAGCTGTAGGGTGACTACCTTTACAGTTTTTTGAAAAGGGCTGACTCCTTTTAACTGTCTTGTGTGGTGTTCTTTGGGTAGTTGATTGTGGACGAAAATGAGTTTCCATTTTCTCTTCTAGCAAAGTGGGCTTCCTCTCATCAGATCAAAGACTTGCTGCTAGGCCGATTGCATTTCTTTAATTTCTCCTAACAATGGTCTGGTATCTCATCAAAGGCTGAATCCAGATTTTCACACAGTTGTTAGGAAAGACTGAAGCTGTGAACTTTGAATGGGGTAGGCAAATTGGCTAAGTCAGTGAATTTCATCATAATCACCTCACTATATTTTTAAATTACTTGAGATTAGCAGATCAGTGGATGACATTATTTAACACTAAACATATGAAGAAGGGCAACAAATAAAAAGGATTTTTGTAGCAAAAAAATTCTCATACCAGCTTCTTGCAGTTCAGACTAAAAGAGGGCTGGCGCCTATTTCTGCAACACTAAGCACCAGGTAGATAGTGTTATGATATGAGTGCATTCCAAACAGGGAAAGGGTGTGAGGCCTTAAAAAAGGTTCATGATTCAAAGTTAACTTTATTTGTCATTAGAAACCATAAACAGCAGTGCACAGCAGAACAAAATTACATCTCCCGGCCTGCTTATGTGCAAAAATAGACAATAAAAATAAACAAGAATAGCAGCTATAATAACAACTATTGTAGAACAGCAAAACTGATCAAAACATTGCACTAACACTGTATTATCACACTGACTATTATTTAAGAGTCTAGAGGCTTGTGGGATGAGACTTTTATGAAATCTGGCAGGTCTATACCGTATACTTCGGTACCACTTGCCAGAAGGCAGAAGGCCAAACAGCTTATTGTAGGGATGAGTGTGGTCTCTGATAATGGTGGTGAAACTGTTTTGGCAGCATTTGCTATAGAGTTCTCGTGCACCACAGTAGGTGAAGCTGCTTCTGTCCTCCCTTGAGGTGTGTTGTGTCCAGGAGAGATCATTTGTTATCTCCATTCGTATGAGATTTGTGCTGCTGACTGACTCCACAGTGGAGCCATTGATAGGCAGGGGAAGGTGGGTGGCATTGTTCTTTCTGAAGTTGGCAATGATCTCATTTGTTTTATCATTGCTCAAGATCAAGTTATTGTTCCTACACCAGTCCACAAATTATTTGACCTCCTCTGTGAAATCCATCTCATCATTACCACTGATGAGGTCTATCACTGTTGTGACATCCACAAACTTAATGATGTGGTTCATTTTGTACCTGGTGCAACAATCATGGTTTCTCGAGTTGAAGAGTAGAAGACTCAAGGCAGCCTTGGAGTGCACCAATGCTTAGAAGGACGGTATCTGACTGGGGGTTTGTTTGTCAGAAAGTCTAATATCCAATTGTGAAGGGGAGTTTCCAGATCCAGTAGAGCAAGCTTGTCCATGAGGTACTGAGGGACAACTATACTGAATGCGGAACTGAAGTCTAACAATAGCGTCCACACATACATGTCTCAAACTTTCTGTTGTGCCAGGCTCAGGCAGTGTGCAGTGGCTGTGGTGTCATCAATGGAGTAATTAGGACAGTAAAGTATATTTGGAGAGGATCCGGTATGGGTGAGTGTCTGGATGTTTTGTGGGCCTTAATCAGTCTCTCAAAGCACTTCACCCTAATGGGAGTGAGTGGTATGGGGATCATTGAGACAACAGTTGACGTCTTTGGTACTAGTGCAATAGTGGTGACTTTGAAACATGATGGAACAGCGGCCTGGTTTAGAGAGGTGTTAACAATGACAGTGACTATGTGTGGTAGTTAGCATATTTCTTGAGCACATGACCCATAAATCAGGCTAGGAACTTATCTACCATGCTTAGAACAGGCTGCACTCAAGGCCCCAAACTCTACTGGATGACTTTAGCCTACATGGATCTAAAAGGACTTTTGCTTTAAGAAGCTCAAAATATACTTCAATATCAAAAATGCCCCCCAAAGGAGAGGTCCTGTTTAAAAAAAAAAAAAAAAACTTCTGGCTTGAAAGGACAAGACCATTTCAGAAAGAAATCTCTCTATAAATAAAAATAAATCCTGGAATGGAAAAGCAAGGCCACGATACGTGATTTTCTCGGAAGTTCTTGAAAGACATTTTAAACACCCGTGAGACAAAAAAGACTGGCCTTGGAGCGTCTCACGGGGACCGTAAACATGAGACTTGGTGCCAAGAGATTGTCCCAGGGCAGTCTCGCGGGGACGTGGAACATAAGATTCTTGCAAGACACGCCCGTCTTATCAAATAAGAGCAAGGACAGCCAGCAAAACATTCAGTCATGTAAAGTCACGTGGCACACACAGATCCTGTGCTCTCACTAAAGAAGAAAGAGCAGTGCGGAGAAAAGAGGCCCAAGGCGTGATACATATGCAGAGAAAGGTACAGAATATGAAAGCAGTAACAGTCGAAAGTATTGTAGTGTCCCAGCCAAGCTGAAGCCTTTTTTGTTTTAAGTGACTGTTAGGTCCGATCGAGGGAGGGCAGAGTACAGCATGGAAGACTGATAGCTGGGTGCTGATTGATGCGGTAAGGGGGAGGTGAGACCCGTGGGAGGAGGGGTTGGAGAGGGTGCTAGAAAGTTGTGTTTGGGGTTATGCAGTCGGCGATTGTTAAAGTAGAACTTTTGTGACACTTTATTATGTCAGTCGCTACAGTATTAAAAAAGAGATAGCACAGATCGCATTACCGCAAAACAAACGGAAATAAGTTTAAGTCAGAGAATTTCAAAAACGGGGTTTACCTCACATGCATTTATTGGTTATTTTGCAAAAAAAATTATTAACTGCTGATGATGTGGATCGTTTTGTCTGTGCTGAAATTCCAAACAGAGAAACCTATCCTGTATTATGGTACAAAGTCATTAAACACAAGTCTCACTGACCTCATTTAAAAGATTCAGCATATTGGGACACGAAAGATTCAAAATATTGTTTTTACAGAAGTTCTGAAATAAAAGTGAAACTAATGAAATAGCGACAATTTAAAGAAAAAAAAAATCTTAAAAGTGTGTACCCAGAAAAACAAAAACGGGGGTTGGCGAGTGAAGCGAGCATTTAAACAAAATCACAAAAAAGCACAACAAGGCAAAATAAGGGCAAAAAAGATTTGCAATCCAAAGAAAATAAGTCCAATCTGCAATATAGTAAACAGTAACTCCAAAAAGAGAAGCAAGAAATCCATAAACCAGAATTAACAAAGAAAATCAATACATGCAAATTCCAACAACAATAAATGATCCACTAAAGGGCCTGCATCCCTGCCTCAAATATACAGAAGAGAAGTGACATCAGTAGTGAAATCAGGGTGGTGGTAATGCCTGTTAGGGTTCCACAGAAACCGCACAAAGAACATAACAGGATAACATAAAATATACTCAGCAAAAAAAGAAACGTCCTCTGACTTTCAACTGTTTTTACTTTCAGTAGACTTAATGTGTAAATATTTGTATGAACACTAAAACAGTCAACACCTTAAGACATAAACTAAAAATGTTTCACAATGTGTCCCTGAATGAAGGGAGGCTCAAAATCAAAAGTACCAGTCAGTATCTGGTGTGGCCACCAGCTGCTTGAAGTACTGCAGTGCATCTCCTCCTCATGGACTGGACCAGATTTGTCAGTTCTTGCTGTGAGATGTTACCCCACTCTTCTACCAATGCACCTGCAAGTTCCTGGACATTTCTGTGGGGAATGGCCGTAGCCCTCACCCTGCGATCCAACAGGTCCCAGACGTGCTCAATGGGATTGAGATCTGGGCTCTTCGCTGGCCATGGCAGAACACTGACATTGCTGTCATGCAGAAACTCACGCACTTTTTGCCACTCCTGTCTGGTCCAGCGAAGGTGGGTTTGTGCCCATAGGCGGCGTTGTTGCTGGTGATGTCTGGTAAGGACCTGCCTTACAACAGGCCTGCAAGCCCTCAGTCCAGCCTCTCTCAGCCTATTGCGGACAATCTGAGCACTGATGGAGGGATTGTGTGTTCCTGGTGTGACTCGGGCAGTTGTTGTGGCCATCCTGTACCTGTCACGCAGGTGTGATATTCGGATGTACCGATCCTGTGCAGGTGTTGTTAAACGTGGTCTTCCACTGCGAGGATGATCAGCTGTCCTTCCTGTCTCCCTGTAGCGCTGTCTTAGGCGTCTCACAGTGTGGACATGGCAATTTATTGCCCTAGCCACATCAGCAGTCCTCATGCCTCCCTGCAGCATGCCTAATGCACGTTCACGCAGATGAGCAGGCACCCTGGGCATCTTTCTTTGGGTGTTTTTCACAGTCGGTAGACAAGTCTCTTTAGTGTCCTGCGTTTTTAGAACTGTGACCTTAAATGCCTACTTTCTGTAAGCTGTTAAGGTCTTAACGACCATTCCACAGGTGCATGTTAATTAATTGATTATGGTTAATTGAACATGCATGGAAAACATTGTTTAAACAATTTACAATGAAGATCTGTAAAGTTATTTGGATTTTTAAAACATTATTGTTGAAATACACAGTCCTGAAAAAGGGACGTTTCTTTTTTTGCTGAATATATATGGAATCAACATAGTAAATAAACAGAATAATATCAACAAAATTCAAATAATTAATTAAAACAAATAAAAAACATCTAAAATAACAAAAATGATAATAGAAAGGAAAATAAATATAAGCCAGGGAGAAGATCCTGCCTGAAAAATAACAGCATGAGAGTCAATCCATCACAGGCGACTCAAGCAATCTCCTACAGGGCCAAGTTAGAGCAACCAAGTAACAGGTGTGAAGACAGAGAAAAACTCACACAGTCGTAGAAGGAACATACCGACTCTACACAGCCAATGACAATGTGCGGGAGTCTAAGCCGGCGTTGATCTGTACAGTAACAACTAACAAAATACAAGGCATCCACAATTGCATCATTTTGTTTCTTCTTCTTTTTGTTCCTTTTCATCTTTTCCTACCTTAATATGGGGTCGATGGGCTTGATCAACCTCCTTCCCAGTCAAACCCTTTCCCTTCAAATTTTCTTTTAATCTTTTCACCTATGTTTCAATTTTCCTCAGTTTATCTTCTTTTGTACTTCTAGCTCAATTGCTCTTTTGCCCACTTACTCTTTGTGTCTCCTTATCACATGTCCATAGATAAACAGATATAACTTTATTTGTCCCCATGGGGAAATTTTGTTTTTTACAGAAGCCCATGAAATAATAAATATATTATATATAAATATCTACACACACACACACTACTGTAGAATGACTGAGAAGAAAGAAAACTTCGGACTTGGCAGTTAAAGTCACGATGAGGCATATTCCAATGTATTGCTGTTGGTAGGAAGGAGCTCCAGGAGTGTTTCTTGACACACTCCTGCTGAATAATTTGTTGGCTGAAAGTTCTCATTGTGTCAGAGAGAGGATGTGCAGCATCGGTCATAATGGCAGTTAGTTTTATTTTAATTCTCTGCTTCGCTACGACCTCTGGGGGTCCAGAGTGTGGATCTCTCTTGAAATGATGTTACCAGCCCAGCACAGCATAGCATGGAAGAATGCACTGGCTATCACAGAATTGTAGAAGATATGAAAGATGTCATTACTCACATTAAAGGAATGTAGTCATCTAAGAAAAAAGAGCCTGCTCTGTAGGTTAGTGCAATATTGGCAAAAAATTATATCTCAATATTTTCTGGGACTTTGACGATAACGATAGTTAGATGATACCTTACATCCTTTAAAAACATGTTTGTAAAAGTCTTATTGATTTAGCTTGGCCTTGTTAATAGGATATTAATTGTAGCTCACTAATAAGATTAACGGCATGGCCTGTAGAGTGTGTTCCTGCCATCCAAACCCAACACAGACAGACACAGAACACAAGTTCAGCACACACATTTTATTTTTTTTTCTTTTTCCTCGTGGGAAACACTTTTAACCATGTCCCATCTGTACAGCACAGTTCAAGCACAGTACACTGCTCAAAATGCATTTCTTCTATTCCGGTTCTTCTCTATCTCTCTCAGTCAGCCTCCACTCTTCCTGGCAAGCTTTGTCCCTTGCCTCCTAACTCTGGCTCCTCTTATACAGTACCCAGGTGTTCCATGACTTTCTTCCAGTAGCACTTCCGGGTCTGGTGGAAGTGCTGTCAAAAAGGGCATAGTACACCCTGGCGGCACCCATGGAACCCAATAGGGCTGCGCCAAACTTCAACTCCCATGGAGCCCTGTGGGATTCCGAGGCACTGCTGCAACTCAGAGGGGCAGCCATCTAACACTCCGCGGTGGTAATGCCCTAAAGAAACCCTCTCCCTCAGTCATCCCACTGTAGAGGTGTCCTGGCCAGGTAAGGACCCCAGCCATCCACCAAAAATGGAAACAACAGTTAAGGAAAACAGATCTTATTTATTTACTTAAAAGTAAAGTAAAATAACACAAAAACAGTAAAATCACTGGTCTGAAAGTATTACTGAAATCAAACAATGCACGTACAGTATGTGTAAGCCATTTCAAAGTGACTGACAGGATTTACACAAGAAATTGCACTAAGACCAACAAAACTATTATAATGAGAGCATTTTAAACAAACATTTACCCATAATGTAAACAAGATATAAATCCAAAGGGAAAAAAAAATACAAATTATAATTGAACTACAGGGCATGAACATTACAGTCTGAATAAACATAAACTGCTCTGCTGTAAGGTGTATTTCACAGCATACTGTACAAGCAAAAACATAAATCTAACA
Organism: Polypterus bichir lapradei; assembly: GCA_026402145.1. Classification (NCBI taxonomy): domain Eukaryota; kingdom Metazoa; phylum Chordata; class Cladistia; order Polypteriformes; family Polypteridae; genus Polypterus; species Polypterus bichir. The sequence continues at coordinate 12,540,613 of JANRMT010062822.1, forward strand.
TACTGTACTAGAGTATAAAAATCTAAAGTTCTGTCAACTACTGCAGAGGAAAAAAAAAAACAAGTTCTCTCATATATTACACAAAGATACAAAAACAAAACCCAAACCCATAACATTTTTAAACAAATTACTAACTTTAAGTTCTGTCCAATATTACACAAAGATGTCACAAAAAATAAAACAACTGTAAAATTCTGCTGAGGAAGCTTCAAGTTGTGTGGCAGAGTGACCAGTCTGTCCATAGCATCTGGCTTGAGAGCAGCACTGTTTTTTTTTTACAACATTTCCTCCGGTGCTGAAATCCTTCTCAGAATGGCTGCTTGAGGCAGGGATGCACTTTTTTGCAAGTTTCCCCAATTTGGGGAATTGTACTTCTTGTATTTTCCACCATTCAAGTGGATTTTCATCACAGTCCACCCCAGGTATCATCAGGTAGCTCTTGATCTCTTTTTCAATGGCAGTGTGCAGAGACTCACCTTCTATGAATTTCTGTTTTCTTTAAATAGCTGGTAAAAGACTTTTTATTTTTTTGCTCTCTGCCTTGCGTCATCACCTGCTCCAATCTCTGCAGCCACAGGGGCAGGATGGAGCTGAGTGACAAGGTGAGGATTTGTGAGCGTGTTTTAAATAAAGAAAGAAAGAAAAGTGCTTTGGAATCAAGGACTCCCCCAGCCAAGACAGCTTGCGAAATAAAAAGTGCCCGATAGGCATATGCGTCTTACGGAAACAAAAATGATCCGTTGAAATGAATTGCATAATTTGTTCGAACGGATTAATGGACTTGTTTTTTTTTTTTGCCTGACGCCTGCGGGTCTCCATACTAAATCAATTTCAATGAAATTGCATTTTATAGAGGAATGACAGTTTTTGCCACGTCAGGTCTGTATGCTGTGACTCATTCATCTCGATCTCAGTTTATTACCTGCAGCAGTTTTGAGCACATTCAGTTACATTTGTCTTACAATTACAAAAAAAAAAACCCACAATTGATCTAGACCACGGGTGTCAAACTCCGGTCCATCTTTTTCATTAGTGACCAGTCTTTGCTGCTAATTAACTTCTTTTGCCTTCGTTTTAATTAACTTGACTCCACCACCCCTTAGTTGGCTCTTTTTCCTTAACTAGCAGGCAAACAATAATGAGACACAAAACGAGCCGCCACATGACCAGCTCACCTGTGCCCATCACACAGTATCTGAAAATAAAGAAAGGTGAAGGTCTCAGTATGGTTGATCTCTCAGGTCATCAAAACATTTTGACGGTGTTCTTAGAAAAGACAGAAAAATCAACAGTTTTAGAAATGTCTGCTGTGGCAGAATGAGAGCAGCAACGAGCCATGGAATGAAATAACGGGTCTAATTAACAGCAAGACTCGGCTTCTCATTAAGAGATCGGTTGGGATTTTAAATCCCAGTTTAGCTGGTCATCTGTTGGCTTGTTTCACATTTCATTTCTGTTTGGATGCCACTTAATGAAGAAACAAATCAATTCAGAGGACTAAATTCTTAAAAACAGGGCTATGAAACTGAAGGGAAAATGCGTTAATTAGCAGTGAGAAATGGTCACTGGTTAGGAAAAGGGTCAAAATGAAAACCTGCAGCCACTGTGGCCCTCCAGGACCAGAGTTCAACATCCCTGATCTAGACATAAAAATGAAAGTGACCAAGTAGTGTGAGGGAGGAAAAAAAGCAAATGTGATTACATGTGAATTTAAGTTACCCCCAGGAGTGGCCAACTCCCTGTGGCTGCAGGTTTTTGTTCCAACCCAGTTGATTAATTAGAAGCCAATCCTCACTAATAAAAGATCTTATTTAATGTCATGGCTTGTTAGGGTTTTAACTCTACTATGTCAGTTCATTCTTAAATCATACAATTTTTCTCCATTCTAATGATACACATCTCATCCAAGTGATTTGAAACCAAAAACAGATGAGTAATTTTCAGTTCTTCACTTTCTCTTCATTTCCCTTCTGAATACTTTATTAAACCAAATAGTGAACGATGAATACATATGGGTGAAAATGGAGACAAGCTAGAAGTAAAACTGCTGGTTCCTTTGTCATTTGCTTCTTTGTGTTAATAAGGAATAGTTAAAACAATGAATGCAGCTTTATAAGACTAACATAAGCAATTATGGATTCAAAATCTTAACAAACGAGACAACTAAAATGAAGCGGAAGAATGTCACTTGGGCAATATGTTCTTCATCAGAAATGAATGATTTCTCATGAAACAGTTGGGTTGAAACAAAAAGCAAAAGCCACTGTAGTCTCCCCAGGACAGACGTTGCTCGGCCCTGATTTAAGGGAACCAAGTCTTAAATAGCAAATCAATTAAATGAAGTTAATTATTGGCAAAAACTGGTCACTAATTAAGAAAATTGTTAGAATGAAACCCTGTAGCTACTGTGACTCTCCAGGATGAGAGTTGGCCAACCCTGAGTTATCCCATTGTAACCAATGTTTACCTCACATGCTGTACTGCTGTAGTCTGGCTTTGAATCCAGTTAACCTCCGAAGCTTCTGCGTTGTAACTAATGATGTGCCACTTTTTGTGAATTGCCATGAAGGGATAATGAAAGAACACGGAACTCCTTTATCTGTTAATGTTTATTATTAACAGGTTGAAATGTTAAAAAAGAAAACATTTACTCTGTACTCTGCTGGTACAATTCCTCCTCTCACAGTTAACACAATGAACATTGGGAGAGGCTCACACTGATGATGTAACATAATACAGACAAAGAAGTGTGTTTTTGACTGTTATTTGCAAAGTGACTGACGTCTCTATATATATAAAATCCAACGCCTGTCTGTATGTTTGTATGTCTGTCTGCTTTTCACGAGAGAAGTACTTAACAGATTTAGAACGGGTTTTTGTCTATAATTTGCTTGAACATTCTGGTTGATTTTGCGACTTCTCTCATCACGCTAAGTATCACAGTTCACTTGCGGTACCGATTTATTTGCACAAATCCAAGAGAGATGCAGCGGGCCGAGGAAAGGAGGGCAGAGCCATCCTCACTTACGCGCCAGCATCAGGGTGTTTCTTACCTACTCAAAGCATCATGATGCTCCAACATTGATGGACTGAAAGCCAGAAGTCTACGTGACCATCATCATCAAATCCTTCCGTGAGAACCCTAAATCCAAAGAGGACTGTTTCATTTATGTTAGGTAGATTGCCCAGAGGGGACTGGGCGGTCTCTTGGTCTGGAATCCCTGCAGATTTTATTTTTTTTCTCCAGCCGTCTGGAGTTTTTATTTTGTTTTTTCTGTCCACCCTGGCCATTGGACCTTACTTATTCTATGTTAATTAATGTTGACTTATTTTTATTTTTTATTGTGTTTTCTATTTTTCTATTCTTCATTTTGTAAAGCACTTTGAGCTACATTTTTTTTGTATGAAAACGTGCTATATAAATAAATGTTGTTGTTGTTGTTGTTCTTACATCCACTTAGATAGTAAACGAGAGAACTAATTAACGGATTTAGATCAGGTTTTTTTTTTTTGTAGAATATGCTTGAACATTCCGGTTGATTTTGCGACTTCTTTTATCGTGCTAAGAATCATAGTTCACTTGCAGGAGAGATATATTTGTGCTAATCTGAGACAGAGGCTGCAGGCCGAGGGGAGGGGGAAGCGTGACGTCAGGAGCGAGGAGTCGGTCTACCTCTGTGTTTTGGAGTAGACCTTGCATTCGCTTAGCCAGCAATAACGTTTTGTTTAATGATTTTTAAAGTTTGTCCTGTTTTACTACTATGCAGGCGGAACCACAGGGGACGGCTAGTACTTAATAATTTCAGCTTGCACATTATTAAAATATCAATTAAAATATTATTGTAGATGATACATATCACACAATCCTACTGCTCTACCCTTTATTACATAGTTCCTCTGTGTTATAAGGTAGTCCAGCCTGTCATTGATTTGGACCCCCAAGTACTTGTAGGAGTGGACCACCTCTACATCCACTCCTTGAATAGTGACTAGATATAGAGGCACTTTGGTGCAACGAAAGTCAATAACCAGTTCTTTGGTTTTGCTGATGTTAAGATGCAGACAAGTCTTTCTGCACCAAGAAACAACCTTTCTACCTGACTCCTATACGTTGTCTCATCCCCTTTATCAATATACCCCCTAAGTGCAGAATCATCTGAGAATTTCTACAAGTGACATGAACCTTGTGTTATATTTAAAGTCTGAGATGTACAGAGTAAAGAGAAAAGGAGACAGGACTGTTCTTTGTGGTGCTCCGTATCAGAAACACAGTCATTGAGTCTCACAAAGTGCGGTCTGTGCAACAGTCCAGTATCCAAGACACTATAATCTCATCCACCTGCATATCTCTGAGCTTACTCCTTAACAGAGTTGGCTGGATGGTATTGAATGCACTGCATAAATTAAAAAGCATAACCCTCACAGTCCTGCCAGCTTTCTTCAGACAAGAGTGAGTCTAGTGGAGCAGACAGATAATTGCCTCCACTTGTCATACCACTTCACCCTATTTTCCTATACTTTCCTACTTTCCCACTTTTGTTGTACCTCTCTTTGTCTCATTTCTTACTCTGTCCTCTGTCCACACATCTAGCTCAAAATTTTAAATTATGCCGCATGCAAATGATATCATTGTGCACCAACCCAACATTAGGCAACAAAGGCTGAACTGGCACGTGCACCTATCCTGATAAATGACAGCTTAACTCACCTGAACATCAAGCTGCTCTTCTCTATACTCTGCACCAGTTCACCCTCCACAGTGTGAAGAAGAATCACACTTAAGAGGACTCATCTTCTGTTCAAGTCACTACAGCAGTCAGAGGTTTCAGTTTCTACTACAGAATGTTTCATGCTGCCTAATCAACAGATAGTTTACCAAAAATGAAAAAGATCCTTGTAATTTTAACTTTAAAGGGAGGTGCAGCTGTACCAGTGCTAAGCCTTGGCAGGTCATCATTTTTGTGAAGATTGTGTCATCCCAGGTCTACACAGGGTCTCTCCAGTACAGCAGTTGTCCACATCTCAAAGATGTGCAGGTAAGTTAATGGGTGTCATTAAATTGTCTCTGTTTCAGTGCACAGGAACCATGCAGAGCCACCACAAATTTAAAAATGTACAAAGCAAATTTATAAAAAGGATGCACAAATGGATTGAGGACATAAATAAAACATCAAAAGAAAACACAACAATATGAACTTCCATTGGTACTACAACAGTATCCCTCCAAATTCCAAAGAGTCAGCTTCAGCTAATCTGATACTTGAGTTCTGCTGCCACCTTTTGTCTACTTGCTATTATTTTTTTTTACTGAACTTACAAGAATTATGGCCTGTTTAATTATTACTATTATTTGGTAACCTTCTCCTTGAATTAGTTTGCTGTTGATCAATCAGAATGTACTTAGTATAGAGCCTTGCACATCCAAGAAAATAAGGCAGATTAAATATACTAATGACAACAGAAAGGTAGAAGGGTCCTTACATCAGAACGGCTGGCCCAGCACTGACTCAGCTTGTAGAATGGCCAGTAGAGAGGAGGCAGCTTGATGGCCGAGGTCTCCAGGACTCTGACTAGGTCTGGTTTGTCTGACTTCTTTTTTACAATTGGGCCATGGGCCTATAATTAACTAATGGACAGATATTGATGTTTTTCATTTATGTTAATTAGTTCCTGCTTGGCGGCACGGTGGCGCAGTGGGTAGCGCTGCTGCCTCGCAGTTAGGGCTCGCTTCCCGGGTCCTCCCTGCGTGGAGTTTGCATGTTCTCCATGTGTCTGTATGAGTTTCCTCTGGGTGCTCCAGTTTCCTCCCGCAGTCCAAAGACATGCAGGTTAGGTGCATTGGCAAATCGAAATTGTCCCTAGTGTGTGCTTGGTGTGTGGGTGTGTGTGCCCTGCGGTGGGCTGGCACCCTGCCCAGGGTTTGTTTCCTGCCTTGTGCCCTGTGTTGGCTGGGATTGGCTCCAGCAGACTGTGACGATGTGGGTTCAACTCCATGCTCCCATCACTGTTTGGGAGCCCTTGTACCCAACACCGTCGGTAATGTCACCGATGAGCTAGACAGTTGAGGCAATAACAATTGAGCAAGGGGATGGTATAAATGTGCAAAGTGCTTTTATTAAAAAACAATCAAAAACAAAGTGTTCAATAAATAGTGCAGTAATTCCAAGTCTTCATCATTAAATAAATAATCTGATAAAACGTGGAGGTTAAAAAAAAAATAGAAAACACAATCCTTTTAAAATGAGGTTAAAACGTTTCATGCGGAAGCAGTCTTTAAAAACCAATAACAAGCTCAGTGCTTCTTTCTTGTTAACATTAGTGTCTCACCTGCTTCTCCAGACTAGGCTTTGCAGCAGGCGAGATGCTCTCTCTGCAGCTGCCCTTTTCCATTCACTAACACAGGTCTGGATACCTCCCTATCCTGGCTTCGGTCTGGCACTCATCCCAGACCTGAGACTTGGACTCCTTGGTCTCCAGGACGCCCACACCAAGGACTGCAACTCCAAGCCTCGCGACTCCCGCTGCCTTTTCGGTTTTCAACGGCCAGTCACCTTTCCCTGGTTACTCCCACTACCTGATCGCTCAGCGGGAGCGACTTCAACGTCAACACCTGGGTGTTGGCCTAACACCCAGCTTCCTCGCAGCTGCCCACGAGTGCTCGTTCGCTCGCCCACACACACGCACCGTGTGTCTCTCTCTCTTGCACCGACTTGCTTCCTCGCTCCCTGTAACCTCCGTCCTTTCTCTTTTCATTTTTTCTCTCTGATCTTTTTCTTTTCTCCCAACCGACTCGTGCTTCTTTTTATATTGTGAGGGGCCATAGCAGCTGCAGCACATTAGCCACGGGAACAATCACGGATGTGTACTAGGTGAGAAACGCCCACACCGCAGATCGCCCCGTGGCTTGCTATGGCCACCACGCCCCCTCACTAAGCCGTCGCGAGTGCGGTGATTATTTACAGTATTTAAAAAAAAAACGGCCTTTGCTCAGCGAGCTGTGGACCCATAACACCACACAGACCCCTGTGACCCTGTAGTTAGGATATAGCTGGTTGGATGGTGGATGGATGGATAGTTCCTGCTTTTTTTTTGATGAATTTGAACAAATCTGTATCCTCATATGTGATAGTTCAGTATTTAGTGAGTGGAATAATCTATTCTTGCATTTTGCCTTATAGTTTGTACTGTTGTATTGTATTTCTGAGGTAGCAATAATAGATTGGACATCTAGCCCTGTGAAGAGGATTACCTGTGTTCAGTTTGGTGTTTTGCATTTACCCGATTGTTTAACACCTGGAAGGGTATCTCTCTCTGAATTACTTTTCCCAAGGCTACTTACATTTTTTCCCTTAGAAAGATTTTTTTTTTGTTCTTGTCTTCTTAGGGAGTCAAGGCTGGGGGTGGCTGTCAAAAAACAGGGCCTCTTAAAGCCCATTGTGGCATTCTGTGGGTGATTATTGTTTGTGGTTGTAAGTGAGTCATAAAATATCATAGCCTAATATTACACAATCCTATTAATCCAATTGAGTGTTGGTAGGGTGTGGAGTTCATCCCGGCACCACAAGGACAAGGTAGGAGCCATTCCTCAACAGAGTGTCAGTCCCTAATTAAGCCCACAAATGCACAGAACCAAGAATTAAGCTAACGTGTGTGTCTTTGGGATGTCAAGAAAACCCATGCAGTTACGGGGAGAATGTGTGTACTCTGCATGGATAACATTTGGGCATGGGATTCAGTCCTGGGAAGTTGCATACACGAGGCAGAAGTCTTAACTGCTGTGCCGTCTCATTACTGACTCATATGAGGAAGCAATTCGAGGAATATATGACCTTTTCTTATTGAAAACAACAACTGATTACACAATAATTAGGTTGACTAAGTCTGTAATGTCTTGAAATAGGCCACAATATCCTTGATGCAAGAACTAAAGTTATGTGACTGTATTTTCTGGTGTTATTTATAGTCTTGTGCACAGCAATGTGGATTACAACACACAAAAGAGAAATACTTGAGCTGTATGGGAATAGTCCATCAGTAGCCATATAAGGCACTTGATAAAAATAAATTCATGTTGACATTGAAAATTCCCATAAGTATAGCTCTATGGATTCACATGCAAAGCCACATGTGCATCTGGACCTGACCGAATGGCTTTGGATTATAGAAGGAAAGTGAGGCAAACTCAAATAAAGATGGAAAGAGGATGTAACACGCAAAGACTTCCTGAACAGTCTGGACATAAAGGCAATTGTGCTGCTTAATGAATAGCCATACTGCACATACAAGTTAGGAATTTCACTGTACTCTATAAGTACACAAATAAGTTAGCAAGGAAGTAAATTGTATTTATAGAGCACTTTTCAAGAACAAATGTCATAAAATGCTTTACAAACACAGCAAACACTGACACAAAAGCGAGTTAATAAATAAAAACCTGGAATAAAATGCATAGACATATAAAATAAAACTTAGAAACACACAAATGTAAGCTTTAAAAATGAAAACAAAGAATCTGCACTAACACAAAAGCGACTTAATAAATTAAAACCAGGGATAAAATGCATAGACATACACAAAAATACACAAAGGCAAGCTTGAACAAATAAAGACTAGGAAAAAATGTTTAGAAATACACAGTAATGTTACAAAAGTGAATTCGAACAAATTAAAAACAGAAAAAAAAAATCATAGACATACACAGTAATTACACAAAGGAAAGCTTCAATAAATGTGTGTTAAACTTCTTTTTAAAAATGTCCACAGTGTCTACTGGTCTCACATTTACAGGAGGAGACTTCCACAGTTTAGAGACCACGGCCTCCAAGGCACAGTCTCATCTAATCTCAATTCTGGTGCGCAGAACAGCTAACAAAACCCTAATCAGAAGACTTCAATGACCTGGATGTGATATAAGGCTGAAGTAGCTCAGTAATACAGGTAAGAATTTGACCATTTAGGGTCAAAAAGTGAGAATCAGGACTTTAAAATGAACTCGGAATTTCATTAGGAAGCCAGTGCAAAGAAATCCGGATGGGCATGATGGGAAATCTTTTAGATCAGGGGTCTCCAACTCCAGTCCTGGAGAGCTACTCTGGCTGCAGGTTTTCATTCTAAACCTTTTCTTAATTAGTGACCATATTTTGCTGTTAATTAACTCTTTGCCTTAATTTTAATTGATGCACAACTTAAGACTCAGGCCCCTTAATTATTTCTTTTTTCCTTAATTAGCAACCAAACAATATTAAGACACAAAATGTACCAACACATAAACAACAACCTGCGTCCATCACACAATAACTGAAAATAAAGAAAGGTGAAGGCCTCAGTAATGTTGATCTGCACAGGTCCACAAAACATTTTGACGGCACGCTTAAAAAACAAGATCAACAGTTTTGGAAATGTCTGCCATGGCAGAATGAGCGCCATGGAATTAAATAACGGGTTTAATTAGCAACGAGAATTGGCTTCAAGTTAAGAAACTGAATGAAGAGAAGTTGGTTGGAGTTTGAGGCCACAACTTAGTTGGTCACCTGTTGGCTCACTTCATGTCAAATTTATGTTTAGGTGCTGTTTAATGAAAAAAAGAATCAATTCAGCAGTCAGAGTCTCAAGAAAAGTCGATTAAAGTAAAGGGAAATAGTTAATTAGCAGCAAAAACTGGTCACTAAATAAGAAAAGAATAAGAATGAAAACTTGCAGCCATAGTAGCTCTCCAGGACTGGAGTTGGAGACCCTTGTTTTAGATGATCTATTCATGAACCTTGCGGCAGCACTCTGGATCAACTGTTGCCGATCCAGTGAGGATGAATTTAAGCATATGAACAGAGAGTTACAGTAATCAAGACGAGATGACACAAATGCATGCACTATCACCTCCAACTCTGTTTGGGGAACCATTTGCCTGAGTTTAAAAATGTATTAAAAATTGAACATGATTGTCAAAAGTCAAATTATGGCCAAAAGAAACTATGTTTCTGACAGGGGAGTTCACATTAGAGGAAAGACAACTTAGGTTAATTAGAATCTTTGGGATTAAACTGTCAGGTATACAGTATTTAGCTGCAAATAACTCTCAGCCATCCCATTTTTTCATAATATTCAGGCAGTCATGCAAAATAAATAACTTTACAGCATGTAACATGTACATGTGACAATACTGGCCCTATGAAGCTCATGTGCAAGTATAATAAGTATTCACCTCCTTGGAAATGTTCACATTTTATTGTTACACACAATGGCGTCACTAGGTATGCGGGTGCCATAGACAGTGTGCAGTGTTTCAGACTGATATCACCAACGGAGGACCCATCTCCCTGCTTGATGAAACAATCTAGTGTCCACATGCTGAAATCAACAATGGGGAATAACCTCACTTGATGAAACAATCAAGTGTCCTTGCGCCATCAACAGTGGGAATTAACCTGGGCTGTGGGTCCTCACACTGCATTGTGTATTAAAGTATGATCGACTCTCTGTTAAGAAGCTCCATTCAATAGAAAGTCACAGAAGGTTATGTGGGGGTCTTAACCTGGCCTCAGTGAACCAACTGGGTGAGACCAACCCTAATGACACCACAGGTTACACACCATTGAATTACAGTGAATAATTTGTTTATCTTGACAGTGATTAACAAAAAAAGACTTGATAATGTCAAAGTGAAAACAGATCTCTGCAAAGTGGTCTTAATTTATTATAAATATAAAACATAAAACGATTGATCGTGTAAGTATTGACCCCCTTTAATTTGACACACCTAAATCATGAGTGGTGCAGCCAAGCTGATTTTAGAAGTCACACCTTTAGTTAAATGGAGATCGCCTGTCTGTAGTCAAGGGGATTCAATTGATTTCATTATAAATGCTCCTTATGTTGGAAGGTCTAACTTGTGGTGAGTTAGTATGGTGGCCTAACCTACAAAAGGAAGACTCCAAGTAACTCAATGAAAAGGATGTTGGGGATGGAGGAAAGTAAGCATGCAAGTCAATGAATATCCCTTGGAGAGACAGAAAGAGTTTGGCACTGCTATAAATCTGCCTAGAGCTGGCCATCCACTAAAACTGAGTGATCATGAAAGAAGATTAGTGAGAGAAGCCACCAAGAGGCCTATGAAGATTCTGAAGGAGTTACAAACTAGGGATTGAGATTGAAGAGATGGTGTATGCAGTCACAGCTTTATGGTAGAATGGAAAAGGGAACAAAATGCACATGACATCTTGGTTAGAGTTTGCCAGAAAAGACAATCAGCTGGAAGACATTTCTATAGTCTGCTGAGACCAAAATTGAGCTATTCAGCCATCAGACTTAATGATTATTAATACCATCCCTACCTTATAGCAAGGTGGCGAGAGCATCATGCTATGAGGATTGGTCTCACAGTAGGCCATGGAAGGCTTGTGAGGGTGGATGGTAAAATGAATGCAGCAAAATACTGGGAAATCCTGGAGGTAAACGTGATGCAGTCTGCGAGAAACCTGTGCCTTGGGAGATTTGCTTTCCAGGTAGCAATCCCAAGCATAAAGCCAAAGCCACATAGGGATAAATTAGAAACAACAATGTTAACATTTCAGAATTTCCGAGTCAAAGTCCAAATCTCAATCTATTTGAGAATTTGTGGCAGGACTTCAAAAAGGCCGTTCACTCCCAATCCTCTATCAACCTGACAGAGCTTGAGCAGTTTTGCAAATTGACTTTTTGAATTGAAGTCCTGACTCTCGAGCAACAAATGAGGGGGAGAGATGTGTCTTCAGCTCAAGAAGCCATTCCCATTTGTCTTTAGGTTTCCTGTTTATGATGTCTGTTGATAATTCCAAATGTAACCATTTTAAAAAAAAATGCATGTTTTGAGCATAAAACTGGATAACCGACATGTGGATTATGTGACATTTTTCACATCGTTTGCCACAAACTTCTCTCTCCATTCGGCACATGAACATGAGGTTCAAATGTTTTCTCGGCCAACACTACAAAGTACATGGGGGTAAGTAACATATAAAAAATATGATTTTTAGGTCAAGTATCCCTTTAATTTAGACCACTTTGCAGAGATGTTTTCACTTTGACATTAAAGAGTCTTTTTCTGATAATCAGCATCATAAAAGCCAAATTAAATCCACTGTGATTCAATGTTCAACAACAATAAAATGTGAAAACCTCTAATACTTTTTTAGAGTCACTGTAAATGCAAATGTGCACACAGACTGAGTTTATCAATACTAAGATGAATAAACGTGATACCATTTACTACCTAAATGACGTCCTCTAGCCTGATTTAAAATCAAATGTAGAAAGATTCCTTACACTGGGACAGCCTGATCCTCCACAATCAAATGGCAAAAAGAGCGAATTACAGTTTCAGATCTTCTACGTTTTACCAGTTCTTTGGCATCAGTGGATATATACTGCATCATACAAGACCAGTTGCCAGTGAATGCCTACTGGAAGAATCTTCCAAACCGATACAGACTGTCCACATTAGCTATTGAATGGGAAAGTCCATTCAAACCCACAATATTGGACTGCAAATCCCTGCCCAGAGGTTCACTAAAACTGGTCACTGGAGTGAATTCAACACACTTCTGGACCCTCAAGTGATGTAATCCAGCTCTGTCTGGTCCGTAGTGACCACAAGATGAGAAGGCACCTGGTGACAATTCACAAAGAACTTTGAGAACTATATAAAAAGATAAAAGATAGCCATAAAAGTACTGATCTTATTAAAGACTTAACTATTTATGTGTGGAATCCTTACTACTTTGTATTGATTGGAAAAGGCTGAAAAGAGATCTTAATGTTACGATAGGAGATGAAGTGGCTACCTTGCAATACCTCAAAAGGAAACTTAATTTTTCCTTTTTTTTTAAATTTACTAGGGGTCTCTGCCCCCTGCTTGTTTCGCTCACCCACCCGCGGGTTTGGTTAGCCATCCATCCATTATGCAACCCGCTATATCCTAATTACAGGGACACGGGGGTCTGCTGGAGCCAGTCCCAGCCAATACAGGGAGCAAGGCAGGGCACACACACACACACACACTAGGGACAATTTAGAATCGCCAATGCACGTAACCTGCATGTCTTTGGATTGTGGGAGGAAACCGGAGTACCCAGAGGAAACCCATGCAGACATGAGGAGAACATGCAAACTCCACGCAGGGAGGACCCAGGAAGCGAACCCCGCTCTCCTAACTGCGAGGCAGCAGCACTACCCACTACGCCACCGTGCCGCCATTTGGTTAACCAAATATACAATTTAAAGAGATTGTTATTTTCATTTCATTCATTTTTATTCATTTTTTATTTCTTGGTATTTGCCAGTGATAAAGCTGTAGTGAATGAGTTATTCCTCCTCCCCCCTGGGGCACACTACGCGCCAGCCACTTCATGTCTCTGCCACTTGTATTGTGAAGAGGGGGGCTCATTGCACAATAAGGAGATGCGGTCGTTCCTGAAACCCCCTCTTAAACGGTAATACAATGGAAAACAAATACATTTTTATTTACCTCCTTTATGCTCGATCATCTGGCTTACTGCTGCTGCTGCTTGTGCCGTGCTACGTGATCTGCATGTAGCGCAGCGCATTGAACATTTAAAAGCCTGTACAGCAGCTGTCATTTTGTCTCACTGCCTTGTCTCGCGGACGCAAAAGTGTCTCCGAGAAAATCACATCTCAACCCAAGATTTTTTTTATTATAATAGAGAGATGTTGCACCATAATCACACACACACACATATAACTGCAGGGTGACTAAAAGTTTTGTACGCAAGCACTAAAATAAAAAGAACAACTTTATCCCCAGGCTTGCATGAAAACTTGCCTGGACAGGGTGGGTGTCCAAAGATTAACCACAATGCAATTTTCATAATGGCTATGCTTGAAGAAAGCAGTGGCTTCAAGTTTAAAGATATATTGCTGCACTTAAAAAATGAAAGAAAGACATTTTAACTTGAAGTCAGTCAATCTGAAAGTAATACAGAAAAACGAAAAACACTCATCACAGAGCACATAAAAAGTACAAGAGGACTGTAAAACCAAGGCCGATTTCTTCAGAAGACTTGGCTAAAGCTGAAACAGAGTTTATATGCGTCAGTCAAATGCAAGAATTTCCAGAAGAATTAAAGGCTAAAGAAAAATGCTTGTGTAAAAAAGAACAGTCAGATCTTCGAACTTGACCCAGTCATACAAGATGGAATACTGAGAGTTGGAGGAAGACTCAACAAAGCTGTAATGCCAGAAGAAGCTAAACATCCTGCAAATTCTCCACAAACGCTCACATATTGCCTCTCTTATATTGCAGCAGATTCACAAAGAAATTGGACATTGTGGGCACAATTAAATGCTCGCACAGTTATGCCAGAAATATTAGAAACCTCAAGCAAACTCAACTATCAGGAATATCATCATCATGCAGAAGATACAATGCAAAAGCACGAGAGCAAAAAATGACAGATTAGTACCTGACTAACCACCTTTCTCCAATGTTGGGATTGATTATTTTTTCAAGTTTTTTTATCTCCCCAAGTTAAAAGAGGACGAAGTCTGGTCAAGACGTATGGAGTAATTTTCACTTGTCTAACAATCAGAGCTGTGCACATAGAGATTGCACACAGCTTGGACACTGATTCTTGTATCAATGCCATATGTTGATTCATTTGCAGAACAGGACAAGTTAAAATCATCTGCTCAGATCTTCTTCTTCTTTCGACTGCTCCCGTTAGGGTTTGCCACAGTGGATCATCTTTTATCATAATTTTCTCTCCCCTACATCTTGCTGTGTCACACCAATCACCTGCATGTCCTCTCTCATCACATCCATAAACCTTCTCTTAGGCCTTCCTCTTTTCCTTTTGCCTGGCAGCTCTATCTTTAAATAATGGGACACATTTTACTGGGGCAGAAAGAGAGCTACAAGAAGCAATTCAAAATCTTGAATAAGAACCATGCAATGCCCTGTGAAGCACTAACCATGGTGAGCTCCAGCTGATATAATCTCGGGACTGTGCAGGATAGATGAAATTCAAAATGAATGATGGTGGCTTATAAGGATTTTTGTAGGATTCCTGGCCTCAGGTCTTTGCATAAACAGTAAAGAGTGAATGTTGTAGATATTGTCATTGTAAATCTTCTCATATGACTTGCCAGTCCTTTCCAGCTAAAAAGGGGAAAAAAGGAGACATCAATCAATTACATTGCAGTTGGAAACTTCCTATTTTCAGGGTCTGAGAGAGCTGGATTGCAACACTGCAGATCTTATCGGAAGGGCCTTCTCTATCTGCTTGTACTTAAACGTTAGAAATTCTGTTTTGCAACAGTTGACTTCACAAGAATGGTTACCAGCTTTCACTAAAATTTGATGACTTTAAATGTGAGGTTCTGCAGGAACAAAAGGCTGAGCCCAGGAACGTAAAGGTCTTCAAGGTGGTAAGAAAATTGTTACTTGACAATACATATGGCTAGTTTGAATGTTTTACTTAATATGGACTGCTTTGTAAAGCTTGTTTTGAGTAATATTAAGTAGAATATTGTATATATATACATACACACATACATTACCAAACTTGATTAACTAAGATGCAAAAAATAATAGATTATCTGGCTGATTATTTTACAGAGCAGTTTAATCCATTACGTGAAGAAAGACTTCAAACGCAGCATCTTCTCAAAAATCAGACTATAGGCAATAATTTTTTAAATGTGGGGCAACTAATTAGAAAATAGATGAAGTAATTTGACCAACTATAGTAACGGTTATCTGCGAGTGTAGGTTGTAAAATGTTTTTTTCTGTTGGTCTTTAGTTAAAGTGTTTGCCTCTCTGTGTTTGTTAGTATCACTGAATAAGTGGTAGTTTAAGTAGTAGGAATCCAAAAATAGCCGTATATAAACACGAGATAAGCCCATAAAGTCGACAAATCTAAGCTGTCAGAGCTTTCAATCTCACACCCAAATATTGACAGTTTAAGGTATGTACACTATGTTTCGTCATAGTAGTCTAGTGTGCTAGCTGGGAGAATGCAAATGATATATTACATGCTGAAATAAAAAGAAAATGGAAATTAGTACTGGATGGGAGAAGAATTATTCTGAAAGGAGCAGAAAGGTGAAGCAGATACTGTAAGTAACTAACCTGACTGTTAATCTGGGTGCTACACAGATTATCTTCTTCTTTTTGTGTGGTACTTTTGTGCCAACCTCACTGCTATGCTCCAATGTTTGTTTCTGCATCTTAAACCTTTTATAATTTAAAGGATTGCAGTATTTGTGATTTCTGTGCTCTTTGACAGGGCACTCGTACACAGTATGAGTGAAAATTAAATTTCCTTATTTAATCCTATAGGAAAATTGTACTGCTCAAAGGTTGATCTTAAATGGCTCATGAGACTAGTTTGTTTCATTTAAGAATCAACTTTATTACAGATGTTTCTCCCAAAATCCGCTAGGAGAAATAGCTTTAGGAAAAAAAAAATGAGACATCATAAAATGGAAATAAAAGAAGTCCTAATTGAGAATTGAGTTTGAAGAGCATGTTATATTTTGTGATATCTCTTTCTAGTCTTGATTTAACCACTTTCAAAACTTTATATTTTTTTATATATTATTGGACTGATGCCTTTATCCAGGGTGACTTACCTGTTGGTTTTCCCATTGGGACGCAGACAGATGAAGTGACTTGCTCATGGTCACATAGTGGTGTCAGTAGTGGGATTTTAACCCACAACCTCAGGATTTGAAGTCCAAAGTTTTAACTGCTATGCCACACTGCCTGTCTTCTCTTCTAGAATGACTGTGATTTAATTGGCGAACGGTAATATAAATTACAACAAATAATAGTATGCAGTTTTGTAATCATAGTAGATTGTTTTATTACCACAAACAACCGTCCATACATTTCACCATATGTTACTGAGCACACAGTGCAAATTCTTTCAAATTGCAAAAAACAAATGTCAAGACACTACTTGGAAAATCAGAAACCTTTGTGTGACTTTTCTGAGATCTCTGCTGAAACAGATGAGAAGACACATAAGAATTTGGGATATTCTGTCTCAGGAGAAATATCTGAGAAGCATGAGACCAAAGAACACGTCTTCATTTTATTTCTTTCTGACCTGATTGATGTCTCGGTGAAACCAAAAAGATATCAAGGAGGTTTCTTTTTTGATTTTTCATTCCTGTGTGATATAGGCTACTGAAGCCTGAAAATCTGTACATTTGGTGTAGTCTACTGCTCCCAAGTGTCCACAAATAAAACATAATTTCCAATATAACTCTTTTTTTTCCCATATTTACAGTTTTAGTTATTAGTATGCCTTGATATCTGTGTGCATCTATTTATGTCTTTGCACCAAACATGTTATGTTCTAAATAATAATCACAGCACATCTATTTCTGTTACTGTAGATCAGAAAAATTCTTAGATTTGGGTTTTAAAAATAACTGTGTATTAAACAAGTAGGATTTTTTCAGGTTGATTGTCCAGACATCTTCTAGGTGCTTGCATTGTACATATCATCTTGACCTAACATTAAATCTACTCTCTCTATATATAAAATCCTAAGCCTAAAAGTGCAACAATTTTATGCAACCATTTTATGTCATGTTTTTTGTCACACTTTAAATCTGGCTTATTTTAAAACCTACATATACTGTATATGTTTGGTATAATTATATATGTTTGGTATAATTCTTTTCAGAATTTATCAAACTTTAATGTGATGTTGTTAGATTTTCAGATTCTTATTCCGTTTTTAAATTATAAACTAAAAAATATCAAGAACTCACATCCCGTAAGATGAGACTTTGTGCCAAAAGATTCAACCATGCCCGGGGCCGGAAATAAAAGACAAAGAGTAGGACAGCTACTGTACAGGCTTTTAAATGTTTGAAGCGGCGTATGAGATGCAGATCACACGGCACAGCAGCAGCAGCAAGCCAGCAGCTGATCGAGCAAAGAGGAGGTAAAAAAAAACAAACTGTATTTGTTTCCCATTGTATCACCATTTAAGAGGGTTACGGAAGAGCAACTGCGTCTCCTTGGGGTGGGTTCAGCCCCCCTCTTCACAATGCCAGCGGCGGAGACGTGAAGTGGCTGGCGCGCAGTGCATGCCAGGGGTTTGGCAAGCGAAGTGAGCGGGAGGAACCCCCTAGTAAGTACATAAAATTAGTTTAATTTTCCAGTCATCTAACGAAGACTACTTAAAGCTCAATATTTATCTAAAATGATGTACAGTATGTAAAAATAAAACTATGTTGGTTGGTAGCTGAGTGACTGCATTGAACAAAATCAAGTACAGGAGTGAATAGCGAGGCATTACTTTTGGCATTCTAACATGGGGCACATACCGTCTTCTGCCACTCAATCAACCTTAATAAAAGGATAAGTGTCTGTGTGTCTATCCGGTTGTTATGTCTGTCATTCCCAACAATGGCGCACCAAAAGCATTAACACTGCTTTTAAAAATCCTATATCAAATGGCATACAACAGAGACATATGTATTGTATAGTGCATAGATGGTTTGTAACAATCAACCATCTCACTTCAGACAAGTTGAGCCACAAAACAGCCAAGGTTGCTTTCTAGGATGCTAAAAGGAAAAGAAATAGCTATACACACCTTAAATACTATGTAATAAGGCCATAAATATCAAGAACTTCAAACCACAAACAGATACATAGAGAGGAATATCTAAATAAAATAATATAACACAATAAACTCAAGAAAAAAATGAGTCTGTTAGTTTGTAACACTTCCACAAAGCAAAGAAACAGTCTTTATGAAATAAGATTGATTTCACCCAACCATCCAATAGGACTTTTGTCTTCATAATAATGCTGGTTGCTTTTCCTTGCTATAAAGACTGAAAACATTGAGTGAACATATTCCATTAGATCAATTATCCTGAAGTTTCTTCACTCCAATCAAAATCCACAACCACGTTATAGGTTTGCATTCCCAAGTATTTTTGAAAGTAACAAATTACAGGCCTATTTACAAAGATGGAAGACCTCTTCTCCCCAGTGGCTTCTTCTTGTAACATTTTGCTTTGCAGTAAAAGTCCTTCACTTCTTCACATTATCCAAGGCAGTCTTTTCAAAATAAGAGCTTAAGGAATTCAGGATGTTTCACCGAAAAAAAACCTTCTAACTCAAATAGTTTATTGTGGCTTTGTAGCACGTTAAGGCTGAAGCCTACATTGATTACTTAGATTTCAGCTTGTCTTAGATGGGTAGCACAGCGACTTGAGGATTATAAAAGCAAAATTGATAATGGTGAAATTCAATAGTTCTTGCTTCATCTATTGTGACTGACGTTAGGATGAACAAGGAGGTGACAGGGACGAAGGGGACATGAGGAGGCGAGATACACTGGGGGTGAGAAGCTTCACCAAGAAGCGTTGGTAAATACACCTGATACATCTATATCTAAAACTAGACACAATCTCATTTTCTTCATGTGGGACAGTGCAGAGCATCTTCTGACGCTAGGAAAAAGTAAAAAACTTTTTTTTTTTTGTCTACGACTGTGCAGTGCTTCTTCTGAATCTGGCAAAAATTCTTTATTAATCAAAAATAAATCTGCTGGGTTCCTACCAGTGTTTCTGTTTAACTCTGGCTGTTTGAATCAATATGTGGAAATATAATATCACAGGTTTTTATTACTACATACTGTAGTTCTCTGTATTGGGTAAGGGTGGGGTTTTTAGTTTTGTTTAAGATTAATGAATTTTAACTCCCCCGTGATTTGCTACATTTGTTGCATTTTTGATTGAAATGTTTATAGCAATGTGCGCCTGATTGTCATATTGTAAGCCTTCAGTTGTAAAGCACACAACTGGAAATAATTTCATTATAAGAGAAAAATGTTAGTAAACAGACAACAAGGGATTGTTCATGTGTCAGGATCCCCAGTAAGGGTGATGCAGAAGTAACAGACACTGGAAGGGTAGAACTGGGCGTAAGGCAGGCTCCCAATATGACATTTCATGAACCATCTAGATGCTGTCTACCTCCATTATCAACATACAAAATAGGCTCTGAGCTCCATAAATATGGTTGCCTTCCTAATGACTCTCTTCAGACTTTGACAGACGGTTTCAAGACTCAGCTTTACTGGAGCCAATCGGTACATTTAAGTGCTATCGATTTAGGGAAGATGTTGAGGGTGATTCACCCACATCAAAAATTGCAACACTGTTTCACCTAAAACTCCTCTACAGTGGAGGATGAGATTTTGACACTACAGGATGACAGTCAGCTGAAGTCTGGGGCTCTTGGACAGTTTTGGAACTTACTGACAGAGGAAAAGTACCCAAACATGAAGAAATGTGCTACCTCCTTGACTGCATCACTCGGCTCTACTTATTTATGCGAGTCAGCCTTTTCCCACATGAAGATTATTAAATCCAAATACTGTAGTGACCATTAATGTATTGAATTGTTATTGTGTCATAAAGTTATTTAGTTATGAAAGGTATGACAACATATATTTTATGTATAAAGTATACTCAGTATATATATATATATATATATAGCATTTTTAATGTAGGTAGATCATTTCGACCTGGTCATTTTAAAAGTAGCTCACAAGCCGAAAAAGTGTGGGCACCCCTGTTGTAGAAGCTTATTGAATATTCGAGAAGTGAATCATTTTCTGGCCTTAAAGAGTTGCTAGAATCAATGGTGACATATGGCTTTAACCATTTTATCTTATCTAACTGAAATTTAATTTCCTGTTACTACTGAGTAGTGATGGGCAAAACAGTCAAGTTCCTATTCACATACAGTTTTTGTAAAACTAACACTAAAATTGGCTTAGCAGGCAATTTCAAAATTATGAAACTAAACGTTTTTTGGGGATTTAAAGGTTTTTTGTTGTTGGTTGCACAACTAGAAATACTACTTCCTAAACACTCTTTCACCCTTTTACGTTTACCTGTGTTCTTTTTTTGCACCTGCGTAACCCATGTAACCCACCACCAGCGAAACTAGTTCTATTTTTAAATCTTGTTCACATCACTGCAGACAAGTGCTGTAGCTTTTTTTAAAAAATGTGACGTATCTTTCATATGAAGACACACCAAAATGCACCACTGTGCACATTATTGTGTTTCAACGGAAAGTCGCCACTCCCAATCCCCAATCCCTGCCATTGCCATCTCCTAACAATCACGTTATCCTAGTTGACTATATATGCACACATACTAAAGATCTTTGAAAATTAAATGACAGGAATGTATGTGGATTTAATACACCAAAACACCCCCAGACAAGAACTAAATGCTTTCCTTTTTGAGGGAATGGCAGGAATTTTTCTAAAATTTATTCTGCAAATATTTGGCAAAATGAAACACTGAGCCTCATTTAGAATTCAATGATGTGTGAATTATTAATTATTATATTACTGCGGATTTCTCACCGCAGCTTCTCTTCTTGTCTAGTGATGCTGTGTACAATTAAAGCAACATATTCTGAGATAAAATGAAATGAAATTCCTTCAGCAATTAATTGTTTCTTCTTAGAATCAACCCAGTGCTGCAGAATTCACTGCAATAGCGCCCACCTTGTAACATATAGCCATAAATACACTTAACTCCAAGACAGAGTAAAAACTGTAAAGTTTCTAGGCTATGAATTAGCTCTCCAGCATTTTATTCCATGATTCACATCAGAATCTCATCATTTATAAATAGACTTTGTGTGGAGTGTAGCTTGAAAGCATGCATACGCCAAAAATGGGTACAGCGAAAACAAAATCTGATTTATCAAACCAAGCATATGAATATTTGCATGCAACTTATCCATTATAAATCACAATCATGTTGTAAATGTTCGTATGTGAATGTGCCTTGAACTCCTCCCGGTTGAGACTCTGAAACAATCATATGTGAACCATGCTAATCAACTTCATGCATACAGTATATAGTGAGCAGGTTTAACCATAAGGTGAGACAATGGTGAGAAGACAGGAGTAGCTCTGGTCAATAAAACAGTGGCACACAAAGAACCTTTACTTGGTAGCCTTAGCGTGGGTGTCACCAACAAGTGCAAATATATTAAATGGCAACATGTTACTGCTGCTTTGAACTTCAGTGAGCTCTACCTGTCACATCATGACTGAAATAAAATCTCAGGTTAAGAAGTGGATTGCTTGTCAATGGCAGAGGGCAATAGAGTCTGGCTGTAGACCTCCAACGGTATACCCCTCTGTGACAGCTCCAGCAACCTACAATCTCTGATTTCAATCTTCAAATGGCATCTGTTATTGGAGATGCCTCATTATGCAAGAGCAGTCCTGATATTCGTTAGTCTAATCTTGGTTGGTGAGCATGCACTGGTAAAGTGCGTTGCTGCACCCACCACACAATGAAATAGCTCGGGATCCCATTTGGCAACCCGCCAGGCAGACATGCGGCCCAGTCCCACCCTCCAGAAATGACCATCTACCAGGTATCCCCTTGGCCTAGTCCAACCTCTCAGGTCATCAACAATGAGGATCTTGTGAGCCGGATCACCCTCGGGGAATCACCCCAAATGGCCATAGTGCTGTAACTGACGCTCCCTCACAATGCAGGTAATGTGTCTCATTTGGGACTCCGTAGGCAGCCGCTCACTCGGCACAAAGTCAAATCAGTGGTACCCAAGGATTTTCCAAAGAGGCACAGTACTCAACGAGTCCAGTCTTTGTTTCAGGTCACTGGATAGCGTCCATGTCTTGCAACCATTTAGCAAAACAGGAAGCACCAGGACTCTAAAGAGATGGACCTTCATCCTTTCGCAAAGATATCGGGAGTGCCACTCACCCCTTCTTTGCAAAAGCCTCATCTTGATATCACATTAATGGAATGTCACCAATTATGGTTATCAAAGGCTGCTTAATTGTCACTATTGGCCTTTATTGCAATTTGAGTGCAGCCAATTGCACCGACTACATTAAGAAAAACCAGACACTGCTGCAAACTCTGTTCTTATGCTAAGAAATTCCTGACCTATCAGCCAGTTCCTTCTATTGTCAGAAAGTGAGCTGTTGTTAAATCCTGAAATTGAACAGGTAGAGTCCTCTAGACTCTAGAGGCCCAGGTTGGCACATATAGAGAACGGCTCTTTGAAGCCCAAATCAGATCATAAGCTAGGCATCATCATGGGCAAAAAAAAATCCTAACAGTCCCTAAAAGCTTGTTTTCTTCATATATGAGCATTTACTTACTCTTTAAGTAGTGCCAAATAAGCCATGTTGGGTCAAACCATTAGGCTATGAGTAGGCTGAACAGCATGGGATTTATAGCTTTCTGTAAGCAGGGAGTGAAACACGGCTGTTTTTGTACTGAGCTTTGATTTCTGATCCTGAGACATGACAACAGGTAGCTGATATAATCTTACAAATAAAAAAGGTTCTTTGGTGCAAATACACAGCATTGCCCCTCTTTAAAGGGAACTAAAATAGAGTCTATACATCATATTCATCACTTCTGACATGTAATCTCTTTGTCACATCAACACACATTATAATAACGGATCAGTGTTATGAATTATTTTATGCATGAGTCATTATTGGGCTGGTTTGGTTGTAATCACTCTGTGTGGTCAAAGATGTTGTCATTTCACTTTTTCTCAAAAATATTGTGTAAGGATGGGTCTGAGTTACCATAAATATACGTAATGCTCCTGTTAGGTTTTCTTTTACAAATGGCAACTTTCATGTGGAAAGCTGCATACACACATTTGAGACCTCTTTTTTGTGCTTATGTAGGTTTTATGAATCTGACCCCAGAACTGCATACTTTACTCCAGATATGATCTCACTATCATATTTTATGTTGTGAGCATAACATCCTTTGATTATATCTAACAGCTTTTACAGTATCACCTACCGTTTCATTTGCCTGTTTAATTACTTGTGCCAGTTAACAAGACAATGAGAATGTTGCATCAATGGAAACCCTTCAATCCTTTCCAAAGGTTATTTACTGTAGCTCTGCTCTGCCCAATTATATACTTATAATTAATATTCCTTTTGTCTAAATGTAGCACTTTGCACTTCTCTACATAAAACTACTTATTCTAAGTGTTTCACCTACAGCCGTGGCCAAAAGTTTTGAGAATGACACAAATATTAATTTTCACAGTTTTCTGCCTCAATTCTTATGATGGCAATTTACATATACTCTAGAATGTTATGAAGAGTGATCAAATGAATTGAAATTAATTGCAGAGTCCCTCTTTGCCATGAAAGTGAATTTAATCTCAAAAAAACTATTTCTACTGCTGTTATGAAGAAGCTTTAGGGCGCCCAAGAAAGTCCAGCAAGCGCCAGGACCGTCTCCTAAAGTTGATTCAGCTGCAGGATCGGGGCGCCACCAGTGCAGAGCTTGCTCAGAAATGGCAGCAGGCAGGTGTGAGTGCATCTGCATGCACAGTGAGATGAAGACTTTTGGAGAATAGCCTGATGTCAAGAGGGGCAGCAAAGAAGCCACTTCTCTCCAAGAAAAACATCAGGGACAGACTGATAGTCTGTAAAAGGCACAGGGATTGGACTGCTGAGGACTGCTGGGGTAAAGTCATTTTCTCTTATGTATTCCCTTTCCAATTGTTTGAGGCATTTGGAAAAAAGATTGTCCAGAGAAGAAAGTTGAGCGCTACCATCAGCCCTGTGTCATGCCAAAAGTAAAACATCCTGAGACCACTTATGTGTGGGGTAGCTTCTCAGCCAAGGGAGTGAGCTCACTCAAAATTTTGTCTAAGAACACAGCCATGAATAAAGAATGGTACCAAAATATCCTCTGACAGCAACTTCTCCCAACCGTCCAAGAAAAGTTTGGTGACCAACAGTGCCGTTTCCAGCAGGATGGAGCACCATGCCATAAGGCAAAAGTGATAACTAAGTAGTGTGGGGTAGAAAACATCGAAATTCTGGGTCCATTGCCAGGAAACTCCCCAGACCTTAATCCCACTGAGAACTTGTGGTCAATCACCAGTAGGCGGGTGGACAAACGAAAAACCCCAAATTCTGACAAAGTCCAAGCATTGATTATGCAAGAATGGGCTGCCATTATTCAGGATTTAGCCCAGAAGTTCATTAACAGTATGCCAGGGCGAATTGCAGAGGCCTTGAAAAAGAAAGAAGGGCCAACACTGCAAATATTGACTCTTTGCATAAACTTAATGTACTTGTCAATGAAAGCCTTTGAAACTTATGAAATGCTTTGTAATTATACTCCAGTATACCATAAAAACATCTGACAAAAAGATCTAAAAACACTGAAGCAGCAAACGTTGTGAAAACCAATACTTGTGTCATTCTTAAAAGTTTTGGCCACGACTGTATTTTGACAATTGTGTTGTATTGAATTGTTGTGTTTTGCTGCCTCCTCACTATTTGCTGTCCTCCCAATTTAAGTGTCATATGCACAATTTCACAAGATTACTAAGGTCAAAGCAAATGAAATTTTATTTGTCACAGACAAAGAATTATACAGACAGTACAAAATGTCATGAAATGCTTACTTGTTCAGCCCCAATGACTGTGCCTGTAAGAAGAACTTTCAAGAGCAATAACAAAAATATGTGACTTTAAAAATGACAAAAATCATGAACATAATTTTAAATATGTGATAAATAATAAATAACTAACCATTAACTTAATGTAAGAGAGTTAACAATATGGCATCGTGCAATTGCACCTTGAAGGTAATTGAACAGCACATGAATAAGTTACTGTATTTAAAGAAACAATAATGTTGAGGTAATGTGAGGTGAGGAAAAAGTAAAAAAAAAAACTAGTAAGGTCAAAACTCACGACAAAACCCTAAAATTAGTAATCGGTAAAACATTGTTAAGAAGGTATTAATCAAAACTAGAATTCTTTGATTCCTAATAGCACTGTTTTTGATAAGAAAACAATATCCAAATATTGATAAGAATAATAATATCCAAAATTTGTCTATCATATGTCTATCATATCACATAATGGTGTTGCTGTTGATTATGTGTGCAGTAATAAGTGTCATAATTATAACCAACATGGTTCTTTCTTGCATTTAATAAACTAATTATGCTATATTTAAAGGTTTCTGTTACCAAAATGCATGTAACACACTCTTTTCTGCTTGGCTATGTGATTGAGCCCTGCAAAGGACCTGGTATGTGTGCTTCTTACCTTACACCTCATGCTGCAGCAACAATAATGATGTAGGTATTTTTACTTCAATAAGATATGCCTTAGGTTACTCGTTAGTGTACTTTAAAAAGTAATTGGACTGTTTGACGTGTGTTACTTTTAGTGTATCACAGTACTGCTTTCGAGAGTGTGCGGCTAAGCTTATCGATATAAATTTAGTGATTTCTGAAATACTGAGACAGAATATTTCAGCCAGGAGAAAGAGTAACGTGATCATCCAAACATTTGTCTCTGGAAATTCAGTTTGTGGACGCTTCTACCAGTGGCTACTGAAAGCCAATGCAAACAAACACATGTGCAGGCTGACAGAGTGCAGTGGACAAAATCCTCAACAGTAACACGGTTAAGAGTTTTCATGGCCACATAATCGGGTTATTTGCCAGTTAATCTTCATCTATTAACCAAACTTGAATAAGGGTTTAGATGGCAGTTTAGAAAGCAGGTTTCTGTGAACAACTGGGTTATGCATTGATTGATTATCCCCGTCAAGCTCTCATCTCTTAGCTGTAGTGTGTCTATTAAAGAATGTGAAATTGAGTTTTTAATTAACTTTTAATGCAAGTGGCTTCTAGTTTGAAAATTATCTATGAGGTTGAGGTTTTTAAAATCTCTAAGCAAATTATGTTTTACAGGTATGCGTTACTTTTGCTACTTCTCCAGTTAGATAGATAGATAGATAGATAGATAGATAGATAGATAGATAGATAG